>JBBMJY010000020.1:15214256-15297884 GCA_037833715.1 Toxotes lorentzi | reverse complement strand
CACACACACACACACACACACACACACACACACACACACACACACACACACACACACACACACACACACAGAGAGACTGAAAGGACGCACATACACACTGCAGTAATGTGACCACTCATATCACACCTCTGTCCTCATGCAACTATATTACACCATATTACAGATTCATTCCTTTACAGTCAATAGCAGCTAATATTTACGCAATAATCATTTGCCCAGACTGTACAGGTAGGATTTTAATGAAAGAGCCTGCATGGTACCTGTCCTCAAGGGGATCTGAGGAGGAAGTATGAAAAGCCCAGATAAACTGAGAAAAAAATATCCTTGTCCATGATCTCTATACTAAAAGGTCTAGACCTTAGAACTGCACTTGTCTAAGACTGGGCACTTTCTGATAAGGCACTATTTATAAAGGCTTGATAGGTTGTAACTAAAGACTGTATCACTGGTTAATAAATCATTTACTAGTGGTTTATAGACTTACTTACTAGCCATTAGTAAGAACAACTTTTGGAAAAAAAAAAAAGCTCCTCCAGGACAACACTTTTGTCTTTTTATCTCTCCAGTGAATCAGGAAGACCCTCTCCAATGGACTGTTTGACCACTTTCACTACTTTTCACTGTCTTCTGGAAAAGGGCTGCAGGACTTAACTGCATTTGTTTCATTTCATTTCATTTATGTATATTAACATCTATAACTGCAAACTTACTATTGAATAACCATTGATGAAACTGATGAAATTATACATCAAGCTTGACTAGCTGCTGATATGGATGCAAAACATAAAAATAGTAAAAATGAGTGGAGAACAGTGGAGTAAATATGATGGGTTAATGGCAAGTGGTTTTTATTGTATTTTTAAGTGAAGAAGTTCCCACTGTTGTTTACACAAAGACTCTCGTTTCAAACTTTATTATAAATCATCAGGTTTGCAGTTGTAAATGTTAATATGTCATCAATAAAGGGTCTTGGGTTTCTCCATTTGTAATCCGCCAGTAGCACATGCTGGTCAGTCACCTGCAGTTATTAAAATTAATAGATCATGGGTTCTACAGTCCATAAAGTCTGCAGGATTTTGGTCCAGATGTCGTGCCACCCGTTTCCAGAGGGTAGGCAGTTAAACAGTCCATTGGAGGGGCCTCCCTAATAAATTAAAGAACTAAAAACACAAAAGTGTCATGCTGGAGGAGGATTTTCCACAACTTTGGTTCAAGCTTCTCAGATGTGAGGATTTTCTGCTTTGCTCAAGTTTATAATCATAGTTTTTTTCCACAGTAAGATTTTTTCATATCACAGCAAGGAAAGTAAAGGTGTAAATAATAAAATGAAGGATGGCTGAATTCCAGTTGCAGCATCCTGGTATTGTGCATGCTGGATCACTGTCACACCGTCATAACTTACTGGGACACTTGAATAGCACAGAGCCACCATTAATGTTGTTAGTAACACCTGTGTTTTTCTTACTATGACAAGCTGAAATGCTCGCTGTGAAAAAGCTGTATTGTAAATTAAAAATCTTTGGGTTTTGGACTGATTATCTAAAACCTGAGAGAGGTTAGAAATTTTTACAAATGAAAACATTTAATATAAATTAAATGTATCATCTTCTCCCCTATGAAGTTTAAGTACTAGTTAATCAGTTGTGTGTGTTGTGTTGTTGGGAGCAGACATTTATGGAAGAGATGACTCCAGGTGAACCCTCAGATTTGATAAGTATGACATTCAGTACAATATGTTTCCCTGCAGAGAATGCATGTGGGTATAAGTCTGTATTAAAACAAATACCCAGTACAGATATAGCCTATTTTGGCTCTACATACAGGGTCATGGTGTTATCCTGAAACCCAAATGAATCCAAGGAAACGGATCCAATCCAACTCTCATGTTTGAGCTTTGACAATAAGGCTGAACTCAGTATCTCAATATTACTTTTCTGATGTCGATAATATGCAAAATCACAAGCTGATGTTCAAGATAGATGTCTTCCATTGTTATGGTTTTTTATGGTCATAGTTGTTTACTTGATTGGTCAACACACACAAATATGCTATACATTATTAGTTTGTTTTTTTTACTTAAATGCAGCTGAGGTATCTCAGTGCATCTGTAGTTGTATGAACACTGCCATGCCCATAACAACAATAATCAGACATAATATTCACTCCAGGTTTTCTTTATAAAATAAGTCATACTCTCACATGGTTTTGTATTTTCATACACAAGTAAAATCTGCACCGTCATACATCCAGCTTCACAACAAACCTCTCCTGTACTCAGAAATGGTTACGTGTAACAGATGTTTTACACCACTGGCTCATATTTTTCCAATGTTTATCAGTCTGTTTCCCTATAATGATAGTGTTCGTTTAGAAATCTGTTGCCAAGAGAACTTGTTAGCTTGGATCTATGGCTGCGCTTACTGCAGCGAGCTCTCTAATTTGTTCTTCTGTGGAAAAGTGGCCAGCGAGGTTTGTTTTGCTTGTGGCGCCACCCAGATTTTTTAAAAAGAAGTACTAAGATATCAATCAGTTTCGGTTAAAACAAAGATAATTTCATTACTATGATGGAAAACAAACCCTGCAGTGACCAAGACAGGTAGATTTTAAACTGTGGGTGGCTTAAGTTCTTAAAACAGACAATGAAACAACTGCTGCAGCCAGTGTTGGTGGTGAGTTTCAAGTCTGGTGTATTTGTTTCATAGGGAAACTACTTCTTCTTTGCAAAAGTCTGGTAGCGTCTAGGCAACTGGATGAATGTGTCTTAAACCCATAACGCGTAGTCTCTTATGTGTGCATTAAGTCTTAGTGTTCAGATTTTCTTTTTTTCCCCAATTAAAAATAATTAAATAACCTGCTTGCCACATAGCTTTTGTGCTGATGGTCGTGTATCTGTTTGCTACACATGTTTATATCAATTTATGTATAATATGTAAATACCCACCCAAGACAAAAAAAAAAACAGAAAACGTGCAGGGTACAATGAAAAATACACTGACAGTCATCAAATATAACTTTTAGCGAATTGTTGGTTGGATTTTGTCACAGAAATTAAAATCCAAACAGCACAAATTTGAAAAAGTGGTTGATAGACTTGCCATAAAAAGTCCATTGCAGCTAAGTAAGACAGTGGTTCTTTTCCCCATAGTTAACTCATAATTCGCCCAGTATCTGTCAACGCATGTGTGAAGGTTAACATCACACAACTGCTGGAAAAGCTCTGAGTACAAATTTACTCTGAACGTCACTAAGTCCGCTCTGACAGGCAAATCCTCTTTTTTTTTTTTGGAAAAAAAAAAAAGATAAGTTGAGTGTTTCTGCAGCACGTCGTTATCACTCTTCCTGCTGCTGTATACAAAGGGTCACAAAATAAAAACAGAAAAAGCTTTTCTATGGATCAAATACAAGTACAAATGTAAGGCATTGGTATGAGAGGCCACCGAGCAACCTCCAAACAGTCAACAGTACGAAGAGCTCGTCCTCTCACAGCTGCACAGGTGACTACACTGACACACAGGAGGATGGGAGGAGGCATTGTATAGGCTAATGTTCGCAAGATACACAAGTCACTGGTGTGTTGTACAATGATCCTTCACTTATGATAGAATATCTAACCCCATCAGCTATGTGTCCCAGTGTTTATTTCCTCAGTCCTCGATCTTTAAAATCCTGCAGACACATAAAACACAGACCGACTTCCTTCAGTCTCTTCTCATTCATTCACAGTGTAATTAATGGCAGACAAACAGCAGACAGTGAGTACAGACGGCCGCTTGGCTCTGACTAAAACTGTCATGAAGCCTTCAAAATCAAACATTCCTCGAGGTCTGTGAGCCCAACAGCTCACTAGCAGAGGTCAGAGACGTAGTCAAAGTCCCGGAAGCTGTCCTGGTCTTTCCGGGAGAGCACGCGTGGCTCACGAGGGGGAGTGAGGGTCGGAGGTTCGGTTGTGAACTCCTCGTCAAAGTTGCTGACGTCTTCTTTGCCGCCGATGGAGGGGACGAATGGAGGGGGCACCTTTCTTTGCAGCAACGCCTCCCAGTCCACATTCTAGGAGGGAGATGGAGAAAAACAGATGAGAAATAAATAAAAAGGTAGGTTTCTTAATTCAGCATACATTTCCTTTAAAATGTCAAAATGGACAAGTATAGCTGGAGTAATAAAACAAGCAGAGGCGACCAAAGTTTAGAGAAAGAGCTGCGTGCAGGGGAACATTTTCTTTAACCTTATCATTTCTCTCCTGTGGGAATAAAAAACCCAGCATGGCTTGAATGGTCACAATTGCGCCTCGTCACCCAATAGAAAAAAAAAAAATTACAGCATGTGTGTACTTACTCTGAAAAATGGCTGCTTCTTCACCTCCTCTGCATCCTTCTCACCAGAGCCTAGTCTTCTGTCTGGGTTCCTCCTTAATAGCTGCTCATGAGAGCACAATACATAAGAAATTGTAAGGGGATGTTACAGTCAAACATTAATGCAAGGGGCAAAGAAGTGTTTCAATGTATCATGTAAGTGCAGCCTTTGTCACGACACTAGTGTGTATTTGTCTGCGTATTCTCACCCTTCTCATGATGCCAATAGCCTCAGTGGAGAGGAAGCGTGGGTAGCGGACTTCATCATTCACAATGCTGTCAAACACCTCTTCCTCATCGTCCCCTGGGAACGGAGACTACACACACACACACACGAGAGGATACACAAAAGTACATTTAACTTAATAAAATCAATTAAAGAGATTTGAAATTCACAATTCAGTGTGTTCACCACAGCGAACATGCAGTGACGTGTAAAGAGTCTTGTCATAGCTTAGATATACCACAGCATGAAAACCCATTTTAAGACCATATATATATTTTTACCACAATGAAAATGTCATTTTCATGATCATTCAGGTTAAATCTTCATGATGCAATAAATGTACTTTGATTATTATGTTAAGTTTGCTGAGAGACAAGGGTTGGACAACTACTTATGTCCAATTCTTATGTCTACTTATGTTGAATTCGGGCCAAGGCAGTCCACGCCTTTTATTTGTTTGGTCTCCCTGTTTTGGGCAATTCGAAAACATTTTAAGATCTGGACGTGATCAAATGTATTCTTCATATCTCCAGAGAGACACTGTCTCAGCTACAGTCTCTGCTGTGAAAACACAGTGTCACATCAGATAAATGTTTCACACGAACAGTCGGTAAGCTGTTTCCCCACAGACACTGTAAGAGCTTTGTGGATGTGGATTAGTTCTCACCTCTCCCACCAACATTTCATAGATGAGGACCCCCAGTCCCCACCAGTCTACTGCTCTGGTGTAGGACGTATCCGTTAGGACTTCTGGGGCCAAAAACTCGGGAGTGCCACAGAACGTGCTGGTTCGGTCCCCATAACCCATTCCTACAGACAGAGGCAGAGAGGTTAAACTGTTTGCGGCTGCATGCTTTAAGGCAAAGTGGTCTCAGATGCAACATGAGAAATAAAATGCTCCCATCTGTCAGTAACAGGAATATCCACCTTCTTTACACAGTCCAAAGTCAGCGATCTTCACATAACCATCTGTGTCTAGCAGCAGGTTGTCAAGCTTGAGGTCTCTGGGAGAGAAGGAAGGTGAAAGGACATGGATGAGAATCAATGTCTCTCTGCTGTATTTCACCAAGCACCACAGAGAGTACATGAGGGGTTTGAGGTGTGTGTGTGTGTGTGTATATATAAAATCAATAACTAAGTATTTAGTGGGAAAACTGAATCAATCAGATATATATAAATTCAGATGTGAAATCAAAGGGATAGTTGAAATATTTAAGAGGATATATTCCAGAAAATCTCCTGTTATTGGCATTGTCGTCAGCATTTTTCAAATAATTTCTGTTAATTGGTTGAAAAATCCAAAAGGAAAAAAACAGAGTGTGGCGGAGGTGTTAGAGCTTCTCCACTGGACACCAGATTTGAGTAGGTGGGTGTTTTTTTCGTTTTTCTTTTTTTTTTTGTAGCTTGTTTTGCTTCTGGAGTAGACGTGGATATCTTTTTTTTTACATCTCAGATATTATGTGATGATACAGGTTTGTGTGGGTTCCACTCACCGGTACACAATCTTATGGTCGTGAAGGAACTGAAGTCCGAGAACCACACAGGCCGAGTAAAACCTGAAGTCAAATCAAAGAAACGTTGTATGAAGCTGCATTATGAGGGCAATAAAATTTGAGCCACATAACAAATAACAGTAACTCTGCTTTCAGCAGACCACAACAAACCACTGTCTGAGGGCTGACAGACAAACAGCTGGTTGCCAGCTTTTGCACAATAGTGCTACTACTCTATTAAGGGCACTGGAAATATGGCTGAGGGGCACTGCTTCTGTGGTTGGACACACAACCACCACCACCACTACAAGTACTACTACTACTGCTACTGCTACTACTGATTACTGACTGCTTATTAGATTTATTGAATGTACTGGAAACAACAAACAAATTATAGAAATGAGGTTCAAAGGTTTTTAGTATGATGCACTGCAGTCCAATACAATACTACGGCTAACTATGGCCTCCACAATGAAGATAAAGGTGAATCCTTTTGGGGCTTTAACTACATAAAATGTTTATTTATTAGAACTATTGAACAAGTTTGACACTTTACTTCAAAACATCATCATTTTCAGGGTGTGAGAGGTTTGTGAATTACTTTTAACTTTTCCTGTTTGTTTTAACTTTAACTTAAAACAAACAGGAAAATATAAAATAAAATATAATAAAACAACTTTCAAAAACGTACACGGCTCGTGGCTCTGTGAAGACGTCGGTGTGGATGTGCATCATCAGGTCGCCTCCTGCTGTGTACTCCATAACGAAACACACGTGCTCCGGTGTCTGGAAACACGCAAACAGGTTGACCAGGAAGGGATGGTGCGACATGTTCACGATCTCAAAGATGCGCTTCTCGCACATCAAACTGGAGGGAAGGAGAAGAGGAAGGATGAAGAGGCAAAAGAAGGTGAATGAGGAAGGCGGAGAGCAGGGAAAGATGGGAGGAAGCAGAAGATGAAGGGAGAAGAGGAAAAAGATTAGAGGGAAAAATGAGACATATTTATACATAATTAGATAGTGCTTATTTTGGTGGATGAGAAACCCACACTCGGCCTACAGAGGAAGTGTAATCATGGTGATTCAGGGCACAGATAATACTGTGCAGTGAGATGTATCACTGGAGCTCAGAAGATCCAGACCAAAAAGCAGAAACCAATCACACAAACACAGGAACACACAAAGAAATAAACACATCGACACACACCTTTCCACTTCATCCCGGGCTACGATATCCCCTTTCTTCAGGGCTTTGATGGCGTACATTGTGCCGGTCTTCTTGTACTCCGACAACAGCACCTAGAGAGATGCACAGACACGAGCAGCAAAAACTGACTTTGTTTTTCTTGTTTTCACTTGTAGATGATGCATGTTTCTTGGTTTAATGAGGAGGAGAAACAGAAAACATTTCTAGTAGGTTTTTTAAGCTCCTGCAGCCATGACACTGTGCATATGAAGTTAAAAGTTTCACAAAGAAAAAAGGAAGGAGGCCATTAAATGCAGGAAAAGATGGAAAATATGGTCAATCTATGCACAAATACAGGCAACAAGTGGCATGAAGAACACAAAAAGGCCATTTACACACTGTCTTCTATGTATGGTTTTCTGATTATTGCAGGATTGTCATGTCACTTTCTGCTTTTTCCTTATTTCACAAATATGTCAGCTGCCAGTCCAAGTCTTTGTCTTTGTGTTTTTGTGACATTCAACAACTCCCCATCTTTGCTGTTTACATTAATCCTGCCCTGTTTGGTCAATTCCAAGTAAAAAGTCTCACTTAATTAAAAAAAAAAAAAGAAAAACAAAACAAAAGGCCTTATTGTGAAACTGTACCTTCCCAAAGTGTCCCCTGCCCAACACAGCAATCAGCCTGAAGTCCTGGAGGGACACAGGACCTTTCTTCTGCTTACTGGAGAGACAGACACACACAGTCAGCAGGAATATTTTACAGTGGATAACAAAAGACAAAAACAGATTAGAAATATCATATCGACTGCTCATAATACATGACAGCATAATATATCATGGGAGGCACCGGAGCTGAGTGAGAAAATATGTCAATACGTCTTCTGTGAAAAAGTTCTGAGATGAAACTTGTACAGTCAAGAATAAAAGAGCAGAAAGACAGACAATATCATACTAAATGGACAATACTGTAGTAATTCTATTGAAAAAAGTAAAAGATAAGGCACAAAATAAATGCACAAGGATACCATGTTTCTGTGCGTGAGTGTGTACCTGCTAACAGACGGGGTTCGGACAGGGCACTCGGGGGTGAGGTCTGGGGGGGAGAAAGGCTCGATGACTGGTGGTCGGTCCTGACGGGGGACATGCGAGGAGAGAGACATAAAGGAAAAGACACAGAGAGAAGTGCAGAGACAGAGAGATAAAGAGGACGTGAGATGGGAGACACAGATGGCGACACAGTTTTACGAGCACAGCTTGAACGTGACAGACGAACAGCACATTCACCGATTCACTCTTTGTCACTGCTCTGTATTTAAAACCTGACGGCTTTGTGTCATATGTGCTCACAGACGAGGTCGAAAGTAACAGTCCACAAATCGACTGCTGTCTATACTGGATATTGTGAACATATTGACTATATCTATAAATGATCAATCCCGTTTCAATATGGGCTCTCTGGCTTCACTATTAGCATGATCACAGTTGATCACATAATCACATAAATGAAACTGTATGTAAAGAAAAAGAAAAGTTTTCTTCCTGTTCATTCTTCACTGAGTCCGCCTGAAAACTACTGTTGTCCAGTAAGATGTCATGTTATCAATTGACTGCAGCTCAAAATACAAATTTCTGTACTCACAGAAATCCAAGCTACCTGAATTGTAATTATTATGACCTGGATTATGGGTTATTACATTCTTCACTGATCAAAAAGACAAACCGTGACTCTTCTCTTTACAAGGCACAAGCCTTGATCCACAACTTGATTTCAAGTTCAATAGTAGGATTTCCTTTATCCCATAACCAACAGAGTGGATTTACTGCAGCAGACTGAAACCCCCTCACACACACACATACACACACACCTCCCCCATTTCCCAGGCTTCCCCTCTCTCTGTCTCACCGGAGTGTGTGTGTCCGTGTCTCTCCTGTAATCGCCTCTTATCGGAGAGTCGCTGTCCAGACTCAACTTCTCCACTGAGATCTCCCTGGAGACACACACACACACACAGACCGACACAGCGATGCAGACAGATGCATGAACAGACAAAAACAGAACACAGAAGGGTTGTTAGACGTGTGGCAGAGAAAAGCATCACATGCTTTATTCTTTGCCAGGAAACACAAGGAATAAGGATGGAGGAATGCTGCTACTGTTTGATAGCAAAGTCTGGCTGACAGCTATCAAACGTCACATGAAGATGCTCTGTGTTTTCCCTGTAGAATTAAGTGGAGTGTGTGTGGACCTCTGCAGCTTATGCACCATTTACTTGTGCTTGCTGTGTATGTGTGTGTTTGTGAGTCTCACCCAGAGTTGAGTGTTAGGCTGTGTGCGTTGGGACTGTAGGTTCCTGAGTTGTTGACAGTGGGAATGGCGTTCCGAAGCAGCCTCACCCATGTGCCGATATCCACGTTCATCTGACGAGCCCGAAGGAACGCCTTGCCTGGAAACACACAAACATCGAGAGTCGCTAACGTTTGTGTCAAATCCAGCACATCAACATCGATCAATCACAGTTGCTCTAAAGGAAAGAGTTAAGACTAATTAACAAGTCTTTCTTTCACCTATAATTCATGTTCATAAGTTCCTTCATGGTGTATTCATTGTTTTTCAAGTTACAGTTGATTAATTTATGTTTTATGTGTTTTTTACCTCTCTGTTTTCCATCTTGGTTCTTTGTAACTTTGTTTAAATAAATGCTACATGAATAAATGTTATCCTCATGAGGACACAGGATTATTCACCACTAGAGGGTGCTGTGGTCTTTGCTTTGCTCCTGGTCATGCTCATTCTCTCATTAATATAAAGCTAGCTTGAAGTCAACTTGTTTGCTCCAAAACTTTCTATATATAAACTGTTGAAAGGCTGCAGAGCAGGAAAACTAGGAGTGAAACACTGTTAGTTCCCAGTTCGGCCTATTTGTCTTTGTCTCCTGTCTGTTCTGTCTCGTCCTCACCTTGCTGCTTAGAAAAGACTTTCTTCTGCCTCTGGAGGCGAGGAACTCTCTCAATGACGGGGTTAAAAAAGGTCACCTGAAAAAAAACACACAAACATTAAACATGGAAACTCAACACCCACCTCACTGGTTGAACCTTTCAAGTATGATAAATCAAAGCAGCGTTTCTCAGCACAGGTGCATCTGACAGCTTGTGTGTATTTGCGTGTGTGTGTAGGTGTATGTGCGCACATTTGAATATCTTTGTGTGTATTTATAGCACTTGCATGGATGGATGTCACGTATGCAGGGACATCTGAGTCCACTTCTGTGTGTGGCAGTCCCTTGTTGTTCTGTCTTATGTCAAGATGTGTGTGTGTGTGTGTGTGTACTGGTGTGTACCTCAGCCAGCAGCAGGCCCTGAGGCTCCAGTTCCAGCTGAACTGTGTGTTTCTGGTTGTCGAGGAACTCCTCCAGCTTCAGGTACTTCAGGGCACACAGTGAGCGGTAATCCTTCCAGTAAACTGCGATCTCCATCTCCCTCGACTGAAACACAGACACACACCCAACCGTGGTACACCAACACGCGCAAAGAGACACATAGAAATACGTTTTGAAAAAAGAGCTGTTTTACTTTATTTAAAGAACACTTGCATGTTCTCTACTGGTTTCTGTGTATATATACTGACCCTTTCCAGCTCCACGGTAAAGGTCTGGGCCCAGGCCTGTTCTCCCACAGTCCTCCAGAGCGTCTGGCCCACCACTGTGTTATCCAGCTTTAGGACGGCACTCACCTCAGCTGCACACAAACAAACACAGCAAATTTTATTTCCTTCACAGGTGACATTCCTATGGATCCCTGACCTCTATAAAACAGAAGCCACTAGATGCTTACGCTACAGTACATAATGCAATTTTAGTATTGATTAATAAGTGTCATTAATTTCCATGGAGACACGGCAGAAAGTGCAAAAACTGCACTGAACTGAACTGCCTACTCAGGGTATAGAGGCAATTCAGGTATATTTGCTGATGCTGCTGCGCTCTGATGTGTGAACACTGAACTACAGCGCTGCAACCTCACCAAACTAAAGCGACTACTGTCCGTCTCACTAAAGCACTAACGAAAACAAACCTACCCCACTGCAACTTTATCTTTAAACCTGCTGAACTAAGTCATTAGCACTACGAATGAACATGAACAGCATTAATGAATGTTCCTCAAATAGACACACACTTACACGAGAGCTCATCTGTCTTGTTGGGTGTCTTGCCGCTGACTGAACCGCTCCGTCCGTAGAGTCCTTTGCTGCCCCTCATGAAAGACTTTGTGTCTCCAGGGCTGTAACTGGGCAGCATGACAGCTGTCCCTCTATTGCGACCCGGGACCACTTCCAACAACCCCACACAGCCCAGCAGCTGCACTTGTAGGGTACCTGAAGACAGAGGAAAGCAATTCAGGTACAACCAAATACAGACCAAAATACCAGCAGCCAGATAAAGACATATATAAGAACAAATTAAAGGATATCAGCTTACTGTGCTGTTCTGAAAAGATTGAACTTCTGAATAAAATGCCCAACGTTTCTTTGTCTTGCTGCTTTTTGCCACATGAACGTTTCATCCTCAGCTAAGGTTCATTAAATGTTTCTACCACCGTGTAGATTTTATTTCTCTATTATTCATATTGTATAATAACCTGGAAGCAGGACTTTATTCTGACACCAAGGTTTTTTTCATTTCAAATAGCAGTAGGGAAAAATCTCATCGGACTCCCTTGATTAATAAAACGGCTTCACACAAACATTGACTAGAAGCTTCAATGCCACTTCTTTATAGTTTCCAAAGTGGAAGTCTGTTAGTATGTCAATCAATGTCTAAAATTTTTCATGGTAAGCTCTTGTGCTCAACTAAATGATGGAATAAAGTGCTTTAAAATATGCATTTGCACTTCCTTGACTTGAACTGAGTTTGTTTTGTATTACGCACCAGTGAGGGGTGAGGGTTTGTTGAGGGTGCTGTACTGGTTCTGGAGGTAGGGGGCGCCGTGGCGGGAGCTGAAGGCAGGGGAGGAGGCCAGGACCAGCTCCTCTTTGATGACGCTGGCCTTGGGGTGGTCCTCTGGCAGCTCCGCCAGACGCTGGTCCAGAGAGTCCCTCAGCAGGTCCAACCGCTGAGACGCCTCGCTCAGACGAGACTGTGCCTGCGCAGCATCAGCACAGAGCGGCTTTAATACACATTTATATCTACTGGGCTGCTTAAATTGTTGGGTGGAAATTAAGTAAACTACTAACTCTCATGGCCCACACAATCCACCCCTACCATCCTATTTTACAGCAATAAACTACTGCTTTGATATTTGATTTTCAGGCTTTTGTTTGTTTGTGGATATAAACATATTAAATTTGTTTGCAGCATCATACTTCAGGACTGAAAATGGCAGTGTGTTGGTAATGGTTGTTGGATGGATATCTCTCACATGGCTGAAGGAACTGAGACTGTGCAGTTGCTGAAACTGCTTCGGGGGATTCACTGAAAACTGCTCTGGATTTCAACTGTGGCCACTGTGCCTTTGCTGCAAGACCCAGTTGGAAGGTAACTTTAAGTATAAAACTATAAGTGCATACATATAGTATTGCGTCAGTATGATATGGTGTGACTGATGCAACTAATGTCTTACAAGTGTCTCCCATTTGGAAGTGCATGCTTTCAAGCGCGTGAGAGGAAACTCTTTGCAGGGTGTGTGTGTGTTTGTGAGTCTGTGTCCGGTCTAACCTCAGACAGGGCTTTCTTGTCCTGAACCTTACTGGCCCCCAGAAGCCTGAGTACATTTTTGGCCCCCTCAGCGACAGCATGTTCCACCCTGTAGTGATGCCTCAGCTCTTCAATACGCAGCTCCACCCCGCACAGGTCCTGGTTACCTGCAGTGGTGGATCGGTCAAAGTATATTAACGATGTACTGAAGATTTTATACAATGCTGCTAAAGCTGTGATGGCATAAGAAGCTGTTTTAACCATGTCTGCACCTTTTATTCAGTTATAGTCTATAGTTTTATGTGGAAACTACAGTCGTTTGTTTTGGCAGCAGGGTTTGTTATAGGGAAGTCCCCTGGGCATACTAAGTTAGGTTAATACCTTAATGCATGTCATGCATTACACAAGAGTCAGACAAAGAAAACATTAGCACCGCCCGAAGGGAGGCGAGCAACCTCAACATCTCTGCTGTCAGCAGCATTAACTTTAGCTCCAATCTCTGCTTCCAAATGGCTTCCCCAGTATCTCCCATCTTTAAAAGTGAATCTTTATAAAAATTACGTCATTGCTACCTCAGGTTAGCCAGCTAAAACTAATACGACAGATATGCAGCTGTTTGCTATGCTAGAAAGAAAATTCACCTATCTGGCATTGATATCACAGCTAATACAAACAGCTGCCATTGTTACAAATGGTTTTATAAGTGAAGCCACTCTTACAGGAGTGATATTAAACACGTATAATCGTATACTGGCAACAAAAAGGGCTAAAACTGAACAACTTTCATAGATCCAGTCAGTCTCCACTGTAGACTAATGGCCACTGAAAAATGCAACCACTGCCTTAGATAAAACACTGACAACTGCTTATTTCACCCCTTAAATGTAAAGATTGTGTCATTAGGTGTGACACAATCAGCCAACAGGAAAAAACATACTCAAGCTCCCTCACTCAGAAAACAGACATGGGGTCTGCCCCATGTCTGCAGCACTCCCGCTGCTCAATTACAGCTAAGTGGTTAGCTTAATGGCAGCCTGTCAGAGTGGGCAACAAACACAATGAAGCACACACATGCAGGAACAGGAGAGACGAGGCGTGACATAAGGAAAAGGACAACAGGATAAATAAAACTCAAAAAAAGTTCATTTGACTTTCAAATGTCGGGTTTGTGAAGAGGACGGACAAAGCGGCACGGAGGAGTGATTAAAAATGATTTTTATGACTTATGCGTGAGGCAGGAGGAGAAAGAAAGCAAAAGAGAGGGGGGCAGGGGTGTAGATGGATGTGGATGCTTTTATTTCCTAATACGGTGTTCTGCCTGGAGCCCAGACCCTGCTTCGATGACCCCTCCACCGGGTGTGGTGCCTGGAGACTGTCCGTCTGTGTACACTATACACACACCCCTGTGTGTGTCTGTGCGGTTTAAAGGAGAGAGTGAGAATAACCAAGAAAGATCCAGAGAGGAGAATTTAAGTGTTGAAGTTAAGAGAGCCATACTGAGGTTACTTTTACAAGCAATAAAATACCTACTGAGAAAGTGCAGAGGCATTTCCTCTATATGTATTAGTGCACAACAGAGATATTTCCTTTTTTATTCTACAAATTCCTCTTCCTCATCTAAACCCGGCACCTGCTTTACCCAGCTGGAGATTTGTCTAATGCAGCTCGGAGCCTACAGAGGTCTGTAAGTTCACGTCTTTCTAACTCCACACCCCCAGATTTTTTGTTTTCTTCAGCCACAACCGACGCTCCAACAGGTCGTTTATCAGATTTCACGCAGCTCCCTCCGGAGCCACAAAAGGTTTTATTCAACATATTTCCACATATGCAGTAGCACTAACCAAGACCTACAAACAGACTTTGACGTGCAACATCAGTAGAGTTTTCCTTTAACTATAAAAATCATAACTGCTCAGTCTGATCATTAACATCAATAATACTATTTTAATACATAGAAGGGACTTCAGATCAGGTTTACTACATTGACAACAACAGAGGGATAAAGTATGGCCTTAAAAGGCCATTAAATAATCCTTCCAAATGGCCATTATCCTCTTGGCCTTAAAAGACACCCACAGCCATCAGCTCCCTCAGTCTGGCATGAGCAGAAAGGAATATATGGCCCCGGAGGGAACACACCATCTTTAAAATCTTTTTAAACTTCTGCCCCCTCCCACTCCTCTCTCCCTGTGGCCCTGCTGCATTTAGCCAACCCACCCACCTCTCATGGTTGTCATCAATGTTTTCCCAGCAGAGGGGCCATAAAGGTCCGCAGCACTCACTGCCCTATATAAATGCATTCACCTGCCCTGAAACGGCATGGATGGCTCTGCCACAACATATGTGAGTGAGTGAGTGTCAGAAAGCAGAGACAAGGAACAGGACAGGACATTTGCAGGTTTGACTGAATATTTGACCAGAGAAAGAGTATTTAAGCAGGTTCCTTCCTCGCATATTCTGTTCAATTGCATAAAAGCTGCAACATCCACATGAACGCACTTCCACACATTTAAAACACAAAATCACGTGCTGAGACACAGCTCTGCCTCTGCACACAGCACAATGATACTGTGTGCATGTGTGCGTCCTTGTGAAAGAGTCTTTTCATTTGCCGGGCCTTTTGTTGAGAGGTTGGATTTTTTTTGTGTACATCTGTATCGCTCACACACACACATTTGTCTGTCCGTCCCACCTGCACCATGCACACACACACACACACACACACACACACATGACAGTCCATTGTGTATCAACCCTAACTACCCTCTTCATCTTCTTTCCCCCCCAGACCCAGGATGAGAGATGAGAAAACAGTGAGACGAATCTTGATTGATCTGTTTCTGCTACTGTGTGTGTCTGGAGCTGCTGTTCAGAAAAGAAAAGAAAGCAAGACCGCAGAGTGCAAGAGAAGATGACCAAGACTCAGCAGAAAGCATCCTGTCGCTGCCAGCTACTCACTGTCATAAACCACAAAGTATAACACTTTGCTATCGCAGACAGCATCTGAAATTAACACTTTGGCTCACGTGACATTGACAGGTGAACAAAAACTCTTCTGCCCAGGAATAATTGGACCAAATAGTAAGTTTGTAAACCACATTTAAATGTTGCGTCTAAAATTTACCAGCCACCATGCTGAGTTACCCTTATTGTGCAAAACCATGGTCATACGTGAGTTTTGCAATACTGGTAGAACATTACAACACAAGTGTCAGCGATACTTTGTGTACACTCATTCAGCCAGTCACTCAAACTTACTCTGCGTGTCATCGTTGTGCTCGGTGGCCTGCACAGCCTTGCGGATTTGCATGCGTATGATGTCGATTTTGGTCTTACTGTCCTGCAGCATCTGCTGGGCCGTCTGCAACATTTTCTTATCCTGATTGAAATGGGAACAAAACAATGAGCAAATCACATGGTGGGAAGCTAAAAAGCCATATATCGTATTAATAGAAAAAAAAATGCATTTGAGAGAAGAGCAATGGTGTGGTCACTTTGTTTTGAAGTGTGAGAGTGGTAAGTGGTAAGGTGAAACAGACGCTGCATGAAAAAAGGAGGAGGAGAAATTTGAAGCAACCAAAAGTTGAGGTGTGTGCACAGGGGAAGGGTTTTTTTTCTATGTCACAGGTTATATCCATTTAGATATCAACATCTGAGTCAGCAGATTGCAAGGCTGTGGATCATGAAGGCACAGACACAAACACACACACACACACACACACACACACACACACACACACACACACTGTCAGTTATCAGCCACCTGGGGGAGGGGTACAACGTGTGTGTGCCCTACACTTTGTCTTGCTGAGCTGTATTCAGGTGTGTGTATGTGTGTATACTGATAGAGTCCACGTCCTGTACCTTGGTGGATCCATTGGCATAGATGGGGATCATGTTCTCAACTCCCTGTTTGACCTTGAGCTCGATGTTGAGCTGTCTCTCCAGGGCAGCGATGCGTTCCTTGTGGGCTGATGTTCGGCTCTCTGCCCCAGGAGACTGAGGACACTCATCTGTGGGGAGGGGAAAAGGTTGGAGATGATGCAGAAAGGAACCAGATGAGGGTTCACATGGCGTGCTCCAAAATAAACAAGCTCTTGAGGGAATTTTATATAATGCCAAATAATATTGTTGCACTCCTGAATTTTAGCAGCAGAATGCACAAGCTCTATATATTTTGATGACTCTGTCGTGGTTTTCTGTACGATTAGAGATCCACTTCAGCATTTACCAGCTGCACAAACTGTCCAAATGGTGTACACACCCAGGTGGAAAACGGAAAGACAGGTCATTAGGTCATTTTGCTTTTCCACTACTCCAAAAACAAAAAGAAAGAATTTTTTTTTACAATATTTCTCGTAAAGTTATTTAATATCTACGTTTATGATTCATAAATTATCTCCCATTAATAATTTCCAGCATTATACAGACTTCATGCTAAGGCACAGAAAACCTCGTGCTTTTGAAACCACTAAAAAAAACACAAACCACTTAGAACAAAGTCCCAACTGCACCAGGTGGAGATTTGTTGCCCCAAGCATATACTGATAATTGGCTTTCAAATAATAGCTTGGTTTGGTCATCAAACTCAGCAGTAGCTTAATTAAGTCCTTTCTCATGTACTGTGTCTCTGTGCCCTGGACACGTGAATCTGCCTCGAAATCACCTCATTTCCCAACACAAACAGTAAAATCATATCATCCAGTGGCTTTAATACCTGACAAATAAACATAGTTCACCACAGTCATGTAAAAATCCTGCTAACTGAATACTGCCACAAAGTGGCACATACCTTTATTCTCCTCTCCTCCCTTTACCACAATGTGAGCATCCAGCTCCTGCAGCTGAGCATGCAGGTCATCCAACCTGCGGTTTGAACACCGCAGCTGACTGTCCACCTGTAGACAAAAAAAATATATAACACTGCATCTTATTTTCTGTGTGAAAACATCAGTGTACCAGCCTATCAATACATTGTGGACAATATCTGGAGATCAACGAGACATGAGAGACCATATTGAGAGGCGAGAGAGCAGGCATTTGTCTTTCAACCAGTTCTACAAGACACGAAGCATTCAGTGCTGAGATATAATCAGATCTATTTGATCCTTTCCTTCCTATCTTGATGTTGTCTGCCTGTCTTAATCTTCTTTGATGTGCTTAATTCAGACATAATGTCATTCAGCAAGCAGAAGCAGGCAAGTGGCCTAAACCTTGCTGAAAAGTTCTCCATTAATGAAAATGCTGTTGGGTGATTTGTTGAGCAGTGAGGGAAGCTGTTGATGAGTTTCTGTATTAACTCACTCTCACACAGGTATAATTACACCTGAGTGAACTATTGTGTCTTACCTTTGAACAATTGCCAACTCATCCTCAGACTGTCTGACTAAAGCCTTCAATCCAAGCAATCCGTGTTTCTTGAATGCTCAATGAGCTGTTGCCTCAATCTTTAAATTGCAACTCCAGATTGCAGGCATTGGAAATGCTTTTTATTAACAATAATTAGCTTTAAAAATCTAATATAAAATCTTAACTGGCATTAATTCCTCCCCTAAAACCTAAAATTGCACATGAGCAAGGCATGTAATGCTGCTCACTTGTAGCATCAGCCAGAGGCTGGCAGCGCTGCTGTTTCCCAGCAGTCGTACTGGGCAGCTCCAGGAAGTAAACGTGTGAACCTGTGTGATTGTGAGGCCGGGTGGGAATGCCCTGCCTCGTAATGTGGAAATTTATGCTCAGTGAGCCTGGTCAAAACACTGGTCATCAGAGGATTTAAAAAGCACAGTCAGATCCTAAAGAAAGCCCCAACTTTCTGTAAAGACAAACAGGATAAGAACTTGACACGCCAGCGTCTGATTCACCAGCCACTGTTCCAGACAGCTGTCATTAAACTGGTTTTCCGGCAGCCGTGCTGACGAAACAGTCTGTGACTTTTCAAATTTAAGTCATCAGAGTGCTTCCATGATCTTATCATTTAATTCCTGCCTTGTTTGCAACTGACGATTTGTCGGGAGGGGGGGAGGGCAAACCATGGGATCTGCCCACTGTGCTTACTTTGGAAAAACAATTTGGAAGGTGCATTCTCATATATCCCTGTTAACTGTCTTCTTGGCAAATCCCCAACATTCCCTGTTGATACTTCAGATCCTCTTTTACCAGTGAGAAACCTGCCTCTACTCTAAATGAACCTTTTGGTTGATGTGGAAAAAAGAAAGTGACCAGCAGAGGATCTAAGGGTAACTGTGACTGACCTGCTGAGCGTTCCTCTTGTCAGTCGTCGCCCGGCGCAGGTTCTCTGCTCCTTCCTTGATCTTCAGCTCCTTGCGTATCTCTCTGCGGATCCTTTCGCGCTGCTCGTCCAGAAGCTGCTGCACACTAGAGTCTGAGAAATCTGAGTTCTGGTCCAGACCAAGCTGCTCCAGAACCGACAGCCCACCTGGATCACTCTGGATGGGTGGAAGGAAAAAAAGGGGGGGGGCAAGGGATAAGGAGGACAAAGGAAAGGTTATTAGTTAGGCAATGTGATTATGAACAGAATAAAAGTCTTTGACAAGAAAATACAAGGCTTAATTTACAATTCATAGTCAGCCTGGTAAGGGGAGGTGTTGAGAGTGAGGCAGACAGAAGAGGAAGAGGTGGTGAGCATGATAAGACACTGATGGGAAGACAGAGATCGAGAGACAGAGAGAGGCTATAGTGTTAGGTGGTTGGGGAAAAATGGCAAAGCTGGGTAAAAATTAAAAGCTAGAGAAGGAAGCAAGAAGATGGGAAAAGAGACACAGGAGCAGCAGCGAGGAATGAGAAAAATCTTGTACAGCCAGTGTTTAGAATATTTCAAAACAAATCTGCAACGTCAGAGCTGTTTACAACAAGAGCTTCAGAATGACTAAAGTTCAAGATAACCATTAGAGATGCCGCTTTCAGGACAGTCTTCCTGCCAAACTGGCTACAACTCAACACTACACACAAACATCAAAGTGGATTACAAATCTGTCCCCTGAACTGTGCTGTCCATTGTCCTGTTTCAGCCCTTTCTCATGATAGTCTCAAAGTCTTTTCTTTACTGTGTGAGAAACGCTGAGGGACTCAACATATTTTCCAGAGTTTAGGAACAGCGCACAACTAGACTCCACTCCTGCTGAGGTTTTCTAACAACTTCTTCCTGCCTACTAGAACAACATAATGATAACTGAATAATCTTCTGTGTTTGTAAAAAAAAAATCACCTCTGCCCGAGCTACAACTGAGATCTGGAGACTCAACAAATGAGTGTGTTAATCACTAGAAACCACAGCGACTCAGGCCTCACAAATCAAACAAACAAGGCGACAACACTTCACCTCCGAGCTGTCCTCATCCTCCTCATCGCCATGCCAACACATAGTTCCCTCAGATTTGATGACCCAAAAACCGACAGAGGAACAGAAATCTATGGTTCGCTCCTGAGCTCAGCCAAACAGTTAATGCCACGCCGAGAGCTAAATGGGTTGGGGGAACAGGGGGGCACGATTAAAAGAGATAAAGAGAGGGAGAGTTAAGTGAGGGAGGAGGGGGAACGCCTCCGAAAGAGGATATCCGTCCTAACACCAAGCTGCTCAGGCCTTTCCTGTTTCCTCTGTGATTTTGCTGCTGTCAGTGGAGAGCGAGAGACTGAGAAAGGGACAGAGACTCTATACTTCAATAACACATCCTCCCTCTTGAAGGTTTTGTAAATCATTCTCAGATCTATGGCACTAAGCCTGTCTGATGTCTTCCTCGGCCGCTTATTCCCACTGATTAATCAGATCTGGCTTGAAGTGAATTTGTGACAGCTTTTTTTTTTTGTTTGTTTTTTTTAATTTTGCTCTCACTTGGGTCGGTGATATAATCTTGAAAGCGGAAACAAGGGAAGGATGCGTTTTCTAAGTACTGGATCAAAGCCAGAGAGTAAGGTTGAGATGCATTTCTGCTGCCCGCTTGACTTCTTATTTCCTTTGGGCTCCACATCTACAAATCCCAGCGGTGATTCCCCTTCCCCTATAGAAAGGCATTAGGATCGAAGCCTCACAGCCACATCTGAAAATATGATAACATCTCTATATGGGCAGCAGTCTGTGGCGTTAAGTCTCTTAATGCTAACTTCAACACATCAACCTCCAAAGTGGAAAAGGAGCACCCAGTTTAAGGCCCCTTTACGCTGCAGCAAAGCTGTGATTCTGCATGTGTATCGAATGTCACACTGAGCACAGTGTACACAGGGCTTTACCTTGTTCATCTTACACAAAATTTGAAATTATCTCCGTATAAAAAAATAAAGCAAATATTATGCTGTTACAGTATGGCCACTGACAACCTCTGAGCTTGGGGAACATAGTCCAGGTTTTTGTTTAAACGTTTAGAACATATTTCCTTGTCACAGCAGAGGTATTTGAGCACACAAAGAGAGAGCTAATTATGGTCAGTTTGTGGTTTGTCCACATGACACTGACTCATCTCTCTCTAACCCTCAGTAGATCTGTGTAAGCCCAGAAAAAGAAACATCAGCTGAAGGCGGGGAGTTTTACTTCCTGTCATCTGTAAAGACAGACTGAACCAAACAGAGGCTCTGTGAATAAAAATAAATAAATAATCACTTGACATAAAAAGTGCTATGTATGTTTGTTTTTTTTTTTTTTAATATCTGCCAAATTCTCTGTATGACATTCTTTGCAAAGGCAAATGTTCCAGGGTAGTTTTTCTTTTCTTTTCTTTTTGAAAACGCAGGCTGTGACTGAAGCGAAGACGTCACTTTAACATGACACAGTTAATCCTTTGCGTCTCCACCTCCCTGCGTATGAGTGTGCATGTGATCCACACCAGTCACTCTAAGAAACACAGAGGACATGTTTGCTTACACTTGCAGCATCAGTCACTGTGGGAGTAACTGCTGTTGCTTAAAGGAGGTTGGCACGTATCAGTGTCACTGTGGACTGTTGTGTTTCTGCTGAGTTATAGTCTTACTGCCAAGTGATTATGTGTCAGATGGTGAACTGATTGTGTAACTGAACTGGAGAGAGGTCGTCTCAGTTCTTCTGCTGTGCTCTTATACCCCCTCTTATCCAGATTCTGACTTCAAGCATACGTCCAAAGTGACTCCTCAGAGAATAACTGGCTGGTGTTTTTTGTTTCACGAGTGACTGTGCGGGCATTTAACGGACAGTGAAATCTAGTCCAGTTGCTTTCAAATTAGAATAGCTAATTCTGAGATAAGGTGATTTCTTTACCAATCTTAAAATGTTTATAGCATGTGTTCAGTTTTTCTGGGTACTTTTCTTTCAAGTTATGTTAGCAGAATAGCTCCGGTACAGCTACACTGGCCTGTCGGCCCACAGCTTTAGTCCAGACTAAAATATCTCTGCAACTCTCGAATGGATTGCCATGAAATTCTACAGACATTCATGTTTCACACAGGATGAATCAAACTGACTTTGGAAAGCAACTGGCTTTTCCTCTAGTGCCACTATGAGGTGGAAATTTATGGTTTTGGTTTTGGTCAATTCTCTCCCCTCCTAAACTAATGACATTCTCATACTACTAGCATACTAACACACCAAATAACATGCTTAACAAGGATGTTAGCGTTGTGAGCATTTTTTGGTTTCATGACATTAGCATTTAGCTCATAGCACCGCTTTGCCTCACAGAGTCACACTCTGTAGACTCTCAGTCTGACTAAAAAATATATCGGAGCTATACAAAGTAAAAAAAAAACAAGAGGCCCTTCCTCTTCCTCTCCTCCACTGTGTACTGTATGTCGCAACTTCAAGAGGAGGAAGAGGAACAGATTGACAGAGCACAAGGACCAATGACAAAACCAAATGTCATTTCAGTTCATAACAATTAGGATGAACCTTGTCAAAACTCTGTATATGCTTACAAAGTTTGTTGGTCTGTTGGGCAATTTTGTGTTCTTTCTGTAAAAAGAGTAACTTGAATGCAATCTCATTGCTTTTGGCTTAACCTCCCTTTTAAGATGAAATCTGCCTTTTACAGAGAAATCTACCCGAACATACAATTAACCCTGACTCTGACTTCAAGGCTGTGGCTTCAACATGGGTTCATAACATCGATGCGTGTCTCTCAAGTGATTCGTTAAATAGATACAGAAACCACACCAGAAAAGAACAGTCGATTGTCCAGCGACACTCAGATCTGTCCAGCACCCTTCAAGATGTGTCTCTCGTCCAGTTGGTGGGAACATGCCAGCTGTCACTTCCAACACAACATGTGTTGAAGTCACGTTAATGCCAGCAGATGTTGAAGGGATGTGTTCTGACACACATACTGTAAGCAGTGCAGAGAGACACCAGATAAACTGTCACAAACCAGTCATACAAAGATGTGGAACCGACACCTTCTCAAAGAACTGAGCTCAGCAGCTGAAGCTTCATCGTCTCGCTGTTGACCCAGTGTAACGCCACAAAGATGGCGACAGCTAACGGGCAGGACTGACTCATCCCACGCAGCTTGTTAGTGAACTAGCCCAGGGAGGAACATTCAGCAGCGGTGTCCAGGGAAGTAATGATGGGTTAATTCAATAGATAAGGGCGGCAAGCGAACTTAATTTAATCAGACTGCGTGAGCAGCGTAGAGGAGCCTAGGGCTAGACGAAGAAGGACAAGATGCAAGTGTGTGTGAGGACAACGTGAGGACAATGCCTGGAGTTTTCCTGCGGAGTGATAATGACCCCTCAGTACAGAGATAGTGTCCATACCAAGGTCATGGAGAGGCGTGGTCGTGCAAGCGTGCTTGACATGGCCAAAAATAGGAGGAGAGATATTCACTTTTAATGCTTGCACACACTGACGCACGTGCGCGCACACACACACACACACACAAAACCCCTCTCACTTTCCAGCGAAACGTGAGAACGTGTTTCTCGGGGAGTGGGGTCACAGAGCTTGGCCCGTTTCTGACCGAGGCCTGTGTTATTGTAGAGGGTGCGGTCATTTCAAAATCCACTCTGTTCTACAGCGGCTGTTGAGTGTGAAGCCAGGTGAAAACGCCACTGTAACTGTTGCTTGATGTTTTGTTCTGTTCTGAGAGATGAAGGACAGTAGAGCTCTGGCTGTGCTCAGAGTCACAGCTAATAATAGAGGAGGAAGCGAAAAAGAAGAGGAAGAAGAAAGAACTGGTTCTGGTAGAATTTTATACGGAAACAAAGAGTGAAAATGAGATGGTTCGTCCTCTGCACTCAACAACTTTACTTTTACAGCAACAGATGAGGGCAAATGAGTGTCATCTTATCAGACGATCCACGATGAGTGACCATTTATCACTTAGTGACCACTTTCATTAAAAATCCTCTTCCATCATCAGTGAGTTCACACTGAGTACTGTCAGGTGCTTTCTGGTATGTGTATATTTTAGAGGAAAATTCAAGTATTTTCCAACCTGGGTTGAAATGTTTAGATTTACCTTTGTAGTAAATGACCAACTTTAAGATCTGAACTCAGTCCATGAAAATCACGATGTTTCCGTGGAAAGCACACATGCACACGCTTAGTCTACATCAGTGCCAGCACCACTGTGAGACTGTGCTTGTGCTCAGCAGTGCAGCTCAGGATGATGGTAATATCATTACTTCTGCAGACGTTTTGACTTGATGATGATACTTGAGGAAAATTTGATGCATCACTGAAATTAATACAATTATTCCCGAGGGGAACATGAACGTTTGTAACAAATCTCATAGCAATCCATCCAACTGTGGTTGAGATATTTCAGTAAAAACCACAGGTGTCAACCTGCCTGGTGACCCAAGAGGAATAATCACAAGAGAGTTATAAGAATTAATCATTGGGATGTGTGTACAAAATTTAACCTGAATCCATTCTTTAGTTGTTAAGATATTTGATTTGGACATTGCCATCTCTAGGGGCCAAGATGTTTGGTCCAGCTAAAAACTGTGTGTACTGTAGCTGAGAATGGTAAAGCTATTAGGTTTCTCTGACGCACGCACACACACACACACACACACACACACACACACACACACACACACACACACACACATACATACAGTATGACAGAAGCATGAGTCTGCAAAGTCTCTAATGGTTTTACAGTAACTTGCACATCATTTCCTGTAGACGTCTTCCACTGCCACACAGGCCACTTTGTATTATTCTGTTGAAAAGACAGACCTGGGGGGAAATACCACTTCCTTTTCTTGTCAGACTGACTGACTGCATGAAAGAAAGGCACGAAGAGGGAGTGAGGCTAAATAAGTGGGCAGTGTGTGAAAGAGTGGACAAGGAGGAAGAGCGATTTAACACTGGCTGTTATGTATAGGAAAAAAAATCATAAAAACTGGTAAATCCATTCACAGCACATCCAATATGCAAATGGACAATCATGAGCAAATGGACCATCTGCAAGGGATACTGGAGAAAAAACAAAACAAAACACACTGGCCGGAGCAAAAGCCAGTTTGTCCAGTCACGCTTATGAAAAAGAGAGAGAGAGAGAAGTGGTTAGCAAGGGGCTGAGAGGGAGAGAGCAATAGATGAGGCAAACAAAGAGAGAGCAACATGGGGACAGGAAGAGAGGGAGGAGAGAGGCGGATGAGGCACAGCTGAGAGGGTTATAGGGTTGAGGCAGACAGAGCAGACAAATAAGCAGAGAAAGAAAGAAAGGAGATGGAAATGGGGCAGAGAACAGCAATGCATCAGCAACCACACTAACTATGACGTGAAACAACTGTGCCACTCAAGTGTTCATCAAAGTAGATCACGAACAAGAGAGAAAAGTGGTTAATGGCTGAATGCTTTATATATTTAGACTTACAAAAAAAAACAGGATATTCAATTTACTGTCATATCCAACAAAGAAAAGCAAAGCATCAGGGTGACCTGACCCTCCTCAAACACACCCACATATACAAGCACACTCATGAGAATGAGGGCAGGAACACACAGTGTTTGACCTTTAACCCTTCTGGCCATGTTACCACCTCCAGGCCTTCCTACATCACCTAACTCCCTCCTTGACTACATCCTACTCCTTCCGCCATCTTACCCCTCTACCTTCTTTGCCTTTCTCTGCTTCTTTCGAGCCAAAATCCCAAAGATTCCCCTCTAACGTCCCTCATCTTGTCCTCCTTCTTCTCCCCGCCTTCCCCTTGGTTTAAAGCAGGACCCATCCTGGAGACGTCTGGCTCTAAACCAAGAGTATCTTTGATTATGTTTCCACAAAATAAGAAGTGCTTTTGGCAGAAAACATGTCCCTTGTTTCTATTATGCCAGCTGAGTCTGTCATTTCTAATGGTGTGTTATTCATAAAACTTGGCTCAACCTGACAGCCATTGTTTTCACCACCTACTGGCCACTTCATTCCTTCGGTGCAGGTCTGCATGAACCTGTCAGCTTGGCAGTTGTGGAGGAAACCTTAGTTTTGAACACACATGGGCCATGCTCCACCATGTCATCATCAACTGATCAACTGATTTCATGCAGCACACAACAGATACACCACTCAGACTCAGAGATATCGCTTGAGATGTGCTGATCCATTGTGCAAATGTGATAGCATTTCTGCTTGTCTGGTATAAGAGTTGACTCAGCTGAAGATTATTTTCATCAGTGATTAATCTGCTAATTATTTTCTTATTTTTTTGTTCTACGTAATAATAGAAATATTAGAAAATGGTAAAAAAAAAAAAATCTCATCACAAGAGCAGAAAGTGACATCTTCTCAAAACCCGAAATTATTTAATTTACTATAATGTAAACCAAAGAGAGCAGCACATTCTCACCTTCTTTTAATCAATTGATCAGCTAATCATCGTAGCTTTAGTTGCCTCATGCTGAAGCTGGAAAACAGGACTGTGGTGTAATTGCTGCCCATTCTCTCTCTCTTCTATCAATCTACAACCTCCTTTATTTCACATATCAGCTGATAGACCTACGGCCTAAGGGGAGAAAATGGGGGCGGGGCTTCGTTTCAAAATCTCTTTCCTCATCTTTCTCCAACTCTCCTGATGTGTGTTGTAGCGCCCGTTTTGTTATGCAAACCTTGGGTGGAGTACTTCGCCCTCACCTGGACGGTTGATCACATGGGGCAACACACACAAACAAAGCCACAACAGAAATACATGATGCGGAGTGTGCAACTTCAGGTGCAAAACACTGCAGTGAAAATATTTATCTGGTTTTCCAAGGCCAATATGAATGGTCTACTAAAAATACACAAAAGAGTTTGGAATCTGCTGCCAGTGTGAGTTATAAAGTGTCAGTGAGTTTGGCTGTAAGCTGGATCCATTCAATATGACTGTAATCAATCAGACCTACCAGGGGAAATGGACAATGTGTCTGTTCCAAAGCACGCAAAGGGTTTCAAATTAGCACTGAGTCACCATCCTGGGTTATTGATTATATTAGGCCAAGTACAAACAAGAAGAGTTTAACAAATTCACAGACAAATCCTAGAAAATCTTTTAGCACATACATCTGCAGGGTCTCTGGTGCCATTCCATGTCCCTGATCTCATCTGGGCCACATACACATTCAAATCATTCTCAAACATACTTTATATTCTTATGGACAACCATCTAACACGTTATATCTTCAAATTTGCACACTTAACATTGTGTGCTGGGCCCCTTGGTCTTGTTTGGTGGATCCAAACCAGCCTCCTCAGTTTCACTGAAACTAGAAGGAGCAGAAGGATCCATCCCAGGTGGATCTCTGCTAAAATACATGCAAGAACAAATTTTTTAAAAAATGGACAAAACCCGGGGAGCCTGAAAATGTTTAGAGGATGAATCAATCATAAAGAGACCTTAGTGGCAGAGGTAGATGTTAAATGACAAACATCCTCAGGTGGGAATGTAAACACAGTCTGTCCAGGGTGAAGTGGCTCCATAAGCAGTGAAGCTTTCCTCGGTTAGGGAGAGAGGAGAGAGGAGAGAGGGAGCTACTCTACCATTTTATTCTCCTGAGAATAACCACACAGAGTCTGACATTCACACCGGCTGCATTAATCTTCCTCATCAGCAGGGGGAGGATCCTCAGCACAGCAGGCCACCTGCCAATCACTACCTGTCCCGGACATGCTTAGTGAGCGGACCAGGCACATATCAATCACCGAGCAATCCCTGCACTGCTGAGTCAGTGAAGCGGCTCTACAGCTGTCATCCTCAGACTAGAGCCCAAAAAAACATGGCCTACATGCAGTGGGAGGAGCTTACAAAAAACTGTTTTGATCCTGCTGAGGAGAAGTAGTACAGATGTAACCTTTTCGGTAATGGTCTAAAATGAATCCAGGTGGGAATGTAAACACACAACCGGCCCTTAAGTGTAACATTTGGCTTTTACAACACGGCTGCATTTTTTAAAAATATCTATTTATGCAGGGAAGATCGTCTGAGTATGCAAACTTTCACAGAAACTCCTTGGTTCTCATAACATACACCTCTGCAAAGAGGCAAACACCAGCGCGACACAAACACAGAAAAGAGAGGAATTCAAATTTAGAGCCTTTTTCCATCGCATTAGGTTTGACAAACTATCAGAAGTACTAATGACTAATCGGTCAGACTGCAGAGAAACACTGTCCAGGGTTAGATTATGCCACTGCAATAGTTTTATTACAGCATCACATTACAAGTGTGGCTGCAGGCGGGTAACTGCAGCTACATTGTATCTTTATTATGCAGTTTGCTGTGTTTGTACTATCCAAGCAAATGATCTCTGAGTAGTTACACAAGCTTCTGCACCATTTTTACACAATGACCACAAAGGCAGAAGAAAAAAAAAAACAACTCACAGTTCACCTGTGTGTCTTCAAAGTGGCCTCACTAAAGTTGTCAGGTCAGTTTGTTTCTCCGTTATTTCTGTTTCGGGTTAACATTTCCGAGAGTGAAATTATTACAAATGTTTCTGTTATATTAATCCTGTTCCACTGACTTTGGGACGGGAGCAAAAACAACACACAGACCTACAACCGCACTTCTTAAAATGTGTAACAAAAGAAGTGTATTTATATCTACAGATACAGAACTGAAACCCCCACGTCTTTGCAGGACTACTTCAGCCCCTGCATTTTGCTGATGCATTCTTGAACTGTAGACAAAAAGTGTATGATAAGTAATCTTCAATAGTTTTAAGTTTTAGCGGTTGAATGATAGAAGTTAGTTCAACGACAAAACCTTATGATAAAAGTTAATCGAGAAGACAAAGATAAATTAACACATTAGAGCTAAATAAACTAGATACAGAGGGATCTTCACTTTGGTGCTGTACATGTTTCTGTGAGAAATCTTTATGCACTGTGTGTGTGTGTGTGTGTGAGAGAGCAGCCTGAGCAGAGATGTCTGGGTAATGGCTCTGACAGGTCTGGGGTATCTGCCTAGATGAGCTTTGTGAAAAGACAGCTCTGCAGAGCTGCAGGAACAGCTCTGATACCGCTGTATTTTCTGTGTGTTACGTCTAAAGTAAGGAGAAGGAAATAGGTCTGCATGGCCGACTTGCTGTGAAGCACTGATCTGACGTCAGTTTGGGTTTTGTCATTCCTTATGGAAAGCATGAAAAATAGAAGGAGACATGAGCTGTTCTGGGATCTGTTCACTGCAAAGGGATTTGAGGGCAGAGGTTAGGTACAGACTTCCACCTGAAGTCAAAACAATGTGTGTTTCATGCTGTTTATGTGCACAAGAAAGGAAATGTGTCCAAGAGACTTTGTGTATGTCTCTGTGTGAGTGTGTGTGTGGCTGAGTCATATAAAGAAAACATCTGGAGGCATTCCTGAGACGCCTGAGCAGTGACAACAGCCAACCTGGCAGGAAAGAAGGGGAGGGGAGAGGGAGGGATGAAGGGAAAGGTAAACGAAGAGCAGGGAGAGACGTAGAGAGACGGTCAAGCGATAAAATCATTGGGAAACAAGTTGTTTTACTGCACTCCCTACAGTCAGTCTCCACCTAATCAATCTCCACTTGTTTTATATTAAATTCCACAAGGATGAGACCGAACCTATTTAAAAGAGGAACGTAGCGAGGTTGTTTTACATTTTGGTAAACTGTAACCTCGCCTGGTTCCAGACCTCTGAATCGCCTCTGGTTACTGAAACGAGACCAATCAGAGCTCAGTAGGTGGGATTAAGAGTGAGGACGTTATCTTCCTACATAGCTAGCTCCCTACATTCATGACAAATTGACAAAAATGACAAACTACAAACAGAACAACTCTTAGAGTGACACAGTGGATATATCACTCCTGATGGTTCTTACAAGGCCACAGCTTTTAATTATCTTCATTAGAGTTTTTTTTCATAGTAACTGTAACTGTCACCAGAGGAGAGAAAACCGATTTTCTCCTATTATTCACTTGACCTGCCAGTTCATTGTCAGAGCTAACTCACACTGCTGGCCAGGAAGCAAAGGAAAGAAAGAAAAGAAAAATAGCATGTATGACTGTAGGGCTTCGGATGATTTAATCAGATGATTATTGTTTCAATTATAGCAATAAATCATTTTGTTTTATCAAAGACACATCAGAAAAATATTGAAAAATGTCTACCACAAATTCCTAAAACTTCAGGGAAACGTCTTCAGATTGTATGTTTTGTCTGAACAATAGTTCATACCCCGAAAATATAAAATGATATAGGAGAGAAAAGCAGCAAATTCTCATAATTGAAAAGCTATGAATTAAGAAATGATATGATGATATTTTCGCTTGAAAAATGACTTTAACAAATAACCTTTTACTAAAATAGCTGCTGATTCTTTTTCTTTTGATCGGCTGATTAAAATAAATAATACAAGACTCAATCAACTCAACTGACAATAAAACTGCCTTTTCTAGGGGAAGATTTTCCCCATTTTGTTTTGAGCCAATTCAGGTCCCTTGCTGACTTGCCTCCACCTCCTTTTCATCTCTTCATCTGCAAGCAGAGGGAGGAATGAGACTGCAGGGAAGAGGAGAAAGGAGAGACAGACACCACCCTTCCCCATGAGACAGACAAAGGCCAAGAAAGCCTCTGAGCAGAAACAGAGAGACAGACTGAAGGAGGTGGACAGTCCGAGAGAAAGAGGCAGGAGGCATTAGAGGAAGAGGAGGGGACGGAGGACGGGAGCAAAACTGTCCACCTCCAGAGAGGTGAACAGCCAAACAGTGATAAAGAAGCAGGTGGAGGAGGAAGGGGGGGTGGGTGACCCACAGTGCTGGAGGCCATTGATGGATAAAAGAGCATGTGAGAGCATGCTGGGAGGCCAGACTCACTGCCAAGCACAGACGTCAAACACATGAGGGGAAGGAGGAGGATGAGAGAGAGAGAGAGAGAGAGAGAGAGAGAAAGAGAGAGAGAGCGCTTGTATTCATGGGTGGAGAAGAGTTCACTGAAAGCACATCTGGCCATAAAGTAGTCTGAATATTGAGCTGCACATTTAATCAACTTCCTAAACAGTACAATCAGTTTCCAACACAGAAACCTTTGGCATTTTTCTCTCAGGGAATGTTCAAAATATATTAGCTGATCTATTTATCAACTATCAACTACAAATACAGTACGTCAGCCAGTGAGTGGATATAAGAGGAACTAAGCAGAAACGTACTGTTACAGGGTCTTTCTCTATAAAGAGAATGACGGTTTAAACTGTCACTTTAACATATAACACAACTTTAATGTTATGTTATTAGTCTTTCTTTAATGAAGCAGTTCAAGTGGTTCAAATGTGTTTAAATGGCAGAGGGAAGTGCATGACAGCGTGTGAGTGTGTGTACAAGGAGCTGGAGCGCTGGTGGTGAAGCAGTGGGTGTAGCTGAGGAGATTAACACACTAAGCTGTCTGATGGCCAGACACACAAGGTCTAACACCACTTCCTAACAAACACTGCGTGAGCAAGTTAGCTCAGAGCAGAGCTGAGCAACAAGCTGCCCTGATACACATCGTCCGATGTGTATCTTCAGAGGAGCAGCGTTTGTGTGTTATCCACATCTCACAGCAGTGTTGAGGGTAAAGTGTTTTGTGGTGTCACATGCTGCCTGTGAAATATTTCTATGACTTTCTACAGTGTTCACATTGTTCTGTATCCTGTCAGTGGAGTGAGGAGTGGCAGTCTGGAGCTGGTGTGACAGGAAGCAGTGATGCTTGCATCAATTAGGCACACATTAGTGTTGTCCATATTAGGGAGAGATTTTGTAATTAGTGGTCCTAAACACTGCTGTTGACAAAAAGTAGCCATAACAAGAGGTAACGTCTGCAGCCGTGGTAGCAGCTATGTGAAGCACTGCTGCTCACAATGACAAGGCTGATGTTTAACTGGTATTTTATGTTAAACACTAAACAAAAGTTAGTTTTACAAAAAGAAAAATCTCTTTTATAGTGCCTCTGGTGGTGCCTAGTAAAGCTGATAGTTTTGGTTTTATTTTCCCAGGTATTGATTGATATATATATATCAATCTTTCTGTGTATTTCTGGGCAATTCATTAGACAGCATACAGGAGGTTGACGAAAGGAAATATGGGAAGGCTGGAAAGGAAGGATGAAATACAACAACCCCCATCTCCAACCCCTGGACCAGCGGGATGTTCAGAAATGGGTTTCTTTGTTACTCTGCATAATCCACAGAAAACACTCTCAATCAATCAATATAATCACGTAACACAATATACTTTAATTCAATCAAATATTTCTGTATAACTGGCACAGCCCTACTACCTCACATAATTCAACTCGAGTAATAAAAATGTATTCATTTATTTTTAATACAGGAGGTGAATAGATACACAAATATGCTTCAGTTGTGAAGAGGCCTGAGTTTTAATTATTATTTTAGGGAAAATAAACAGGTTGTGTCTGTATGTTCGTTGGTTCAGCCGAGCTATGACTAACAGCTGACTGCGAGCAAGTCACGCCTGCACGTTACTATGTGTGTGTTTGCCACAGTGTGTGTGAAACAGTGTGTATAACTGAGTGTGTGTGCATGTGGGCAGAGAGAGAGATAGAAACTCACGTGTGTCACATGATGTGTGTTTCGAGAGCACCCAGGGGAGACCGAGGGTGCGTGGCTGTACATGGTGAATCTAACAGAAAAAGACGGAGCGTGGAAGTGCATATTAATGCACCACAAGAACAACCTTGGGGATTCACTACCTTCAGTGTGTGTGTGTCTGTGTGTGTTACAGCACTAACGGTTATGACAGTTGGGCTCAGGTGTGGCAGCGGCAGAGACCAGTGAAGCAGGTCTGTAGCTGCGTGTGTGTCTGTGTGTTTACACAACCTGCAGAAACAAGTTCAGCTTGCCAACAGTGAGCACGTGGTCGCAGTTGTAGGGACACTATTGACTTGGGATTAGAACTTTTTTTTTTACTATGTAATAAAGTTAGCTGTCCTTGGGACAATACACTTCAGCACCGAATGCGGCAGTTCTGTTAAATTTCCAGACTAAAAATGTATTAATTGAAATAAAAATGTGGGTTTTCATATTAAGAATTTCTAAATATATTTTTTTTAATCTTAAAAATAATAAATGTAGACACGAACATGAAACACCAGTGATAACAAGGTTTTAAATGATCTTTCATAAGTGTGTTGCATCCCATCTAGGTAGCAACATCTGTTGTCTGGGTTGTGCAAGAGCAGTTTTGGTTACAATACACAAGCAGCTGTTTTCATATCAAGATTAACCTGTTACATCATTCTGGGGCAGATTAATCTGACAAAATTCCAATGGTTAATATTACTGAAAGCACTCAGCTTTGCACAGGCTTACACAAAGCTATGGACGATAACTTTAAAGGTTTGGATTATACATAAAGTTTCCACGAGAAAACCGATAAATTCTTGGGATGTTTTCCCAAGAATTTATTACTGTTTTAGCCAGTAAGCAACATAGAATCTGTCTAACTGAACTGAAGGTTGAGGAGGTTTTGGGTTGGGTTTGAATCAGGTTACATAAAGCATTTGGGGATATTGGGAATGTCTGGGCCTGATTGAGTAACCAGAGATTAATGTAAGCAACAGTTTAATAAAGTGCGGAGGCAAAAAGCATTTCAATACAATCTCTAATTATGTAGCCAAATATAATTTTACAGCCTGCGCTTAGTTAATTGTCCTCTGAGAGTCCACGCTCATTAAAGCTTCCAAAAAAAGCTGAAATGTAAATAGTGTCGGGAGGAGAACGCCCTGTCTCCATCCCTCTTGAAATGTAATATTCTGTACATAAATACTAAAAACTCTATTGACTTTAAGCAGGGAGGACTTCCTAAATAAGACAGCCATCTTCCTGGAAATAGTCAGGTGTGTGTGTGTGTGTGTGAATGCATGTGGGTGTGTTATGTTCGTATAAATCCTTATGTAGAAAAACTATGATCTCATCCTGTTGCCAGCTGTTTCTATGACAGCCCAGCCTCCAGGTAACACACCAGGAAACACCTGTCTCCTCCTTCCCCTCAGCTGTCTTTTTGTCCAACACTCCCTCTGCGTTCAGGCTTGCCGACACTGGAATGAGCTGAACGAAAGCCGGAAAGCCATTTAAATAACTCAAGTGACTCAAGACTCAAGACTCAAGTTTGTGTCTTCAAGGTGGACCATGGTGAGTCAAGTGCAATACTAAATTAGTGGAGTGTTCTTTGAAGTACAATGACAGGTTAAAAATAAAATTCTCTAAATAAAAGTTTGACAAATGTTGATGAAATACCCATCATAATTTACCAGACACCCCAGATGTTGTCAGTCCAAAATCCCCAAATTATTCATCTCACAGCACTGAGAAAAGCAGCTAAACTCCACATTGACAAAGTGGTGACCAGAGAGTGTCTGGTCACCACTTAAATAACTTAAACCCTGATGCAATTATCAAAATTGCTTTTTGTCCATGAACAAGTCAACTAATCATTTCAGTGCAAAACATGTTATTAAATTATGTTCATTTAAGCCTGTTTTTTTTCCCTAATATGTCCAGGTACGTGAAAAGCCTGTGGAGTTTCCAGAAAAAATAATCTCATTTCATTCTCATGGATCCTGTCCTCCCTCCACAGACAAGCAACACACTCTGATTTCAATCTAAAATCATGCTGTACTTCTACCACAGTGTGTTATGAAAGATGGAGTGGTGGAAACTAGACTGCACATTTTCATTCTTTAATCAAACCCTGCATTTCTTTGTCTGGCATCAGTTCACGTCTTAATTTTTGATCTTTTCCGGTAAAAGATCCTCATCATATCCAGTGTAATAGTGAAGTCTTTTTTTTATATTTTGAACTGATTTAATTCAAAGTGATTTGACTGCAGCTCCACCCAGCCATCCAACCAACCCTCCATCCAGGCCTGGGTTTTCAGCTCGAGTTGGTGAACCTCCCAGTAGGTCAAGTGTTATCAGCGTAACTCGATCTCCAACCCATTCTAATGAGAGGGATTGTTTGTGGGGAGACTTTAATAACTCCCCTCGCCTATTTATATCTTATAAGTCACACCCTCTGTGTATGACACACAAAAACACACACACAAACCCCACACACATCAACTATGACAAAGGTGGTCTGTACTGCTGCGGAAGATGTTATCAAAATCATGCTAGAAAATATTTGCCTACTTAATGTAGTCAAAACATACACTTTTTTTCTGTGTTTGCAGTCATACAGTGATCTGTTTACCATTCGTAGATAGTGACATCTGTGGTCTCCAACATGTATGACATGTTTTATGACTGTGGAAATCAGCCAAACAACAGACTTCAGCTATATATATATATATATATTCACAGATGAGGTTTGTACATTACACGGTTGGCATGATGCAGACAGTTCTATAGCAAGTTAACCATGTTTAGACTGCAAATGTTTAGTCTATTTGGCTTTTGGCTGGTTAACAGCACTTAAAACCAAAAGTCTTTTCCTTCTAATTATCCCCAGTGGAGGATAGCCCTTGAGGTCTGACCATACCCAAAAGGGAAAACAACAGGGAGGGCTGAGGGAAGAGAGGAGGAGGAGGAGGAGGGTGGCGGCAGCTGGTTCATAGCCTGGACAGGAGGGAGGGAGAGATAGCGGGAGAGAGTAGAACGGGGGGATGGGGGTGGTAAGATAATAGAAGGGCAACATGGTGGATCATTTTACACTCTTGACTGTTGCTGGTCCACAACCATTCATCAGGTAGAGAGGGAGTTTTGTCAGGCCATGCGAAGGCCTCTGACACAACACTGGAAGTAAGAGTTACTACAACATACAACACTAAAATACGACTAAGGAAATTCTCTTAAAGTAGCCGCTGCTGTGCCACAACACATGCTAGGTGTTGTGTGAATGCAAAACTCCCTCTGACACAGAACTGTGAGATCCCTGGTACTCAGCCAGGCATAGAACTGCCACTCATCCAGCATGGATGTCATGGATGAGGACGGCTGAGGAACTCTTAAATCAGCAGGTTTCATTACAACAAGACTGGAAAGGAGAAATTGCCCCCGTCCATGGTAAACACAGTTTAGATCACTGTATCCACTTCATTGCTGGCTGCCTGTGCTGGCAACAACCTTTAATCTGAGAAACATCCTCGGCATGCATCTCCTTCAGTGTGCAATCTTCTGTGTATTACTGTCTTAATGTTAAGACTTAACATTAAGTAGTAAAGGCAAAAAAACAACAACAAACAAACTAAAACACTTCAGTGGGATCATGGATATAGGTGGGGTATTATGGGGTATTATGGTGGATAATACCCCACAGGAAAGAAGAGTTCATACATCTTTATTGCCTATTATTACTCACTGTTGCCTGGAATTACAGTAAATTTGTCCAATTATTAAAGTTACTTTTGAAATTTATGTTACGGTGCATTGCATTTAAGTGAAGGAGCCAATTTATACTTTTCACATCCACAGGACAGGGAGGGTTCGTGATAAACGTAAATGTCATCATATACCTACAACTGGGAGAATCCGCACAGCAGCCCAAATCCTCAGACCACACACTGCACATGTCAACTGTATATGCCGACAAACGCATATAAAGAGATCAGTGTGTGTAAACAACTTTAACATTTAAAGCTAATATCGTGGAAAAAAAAAAAGTTCTGTGTGTAACTGTAGACCACTCCTTACGGCTTTAGTTATAAATGTTAAAGAGCACTGGTGATCAGATCTGATAGGTGCTAGCTTGGTGTCTAGCTCTGTGCTCACTGGCTTAACAGCCCTGACTTTCGAGAGCTGCAGATTGTGTGACTGATTACCTGACGCATTTTCTTGTGTTTTGCAACTTAATGCTGAGACAGATAGCATATAAATCTTGTAAATCTAGACACACCACCACGTCCAACCTCCTTTTTGACATTTTTGCTGCTTGTTCTCTCCCTATGCCAACAAGACACGCAACAATTTACTGTCACTTTTTGTATTTTTAATTTGTCAAACATTAAGTTGAGGCCACATCCTGACACCAGCCATGGTTAGGCCACAGAATCTCTAAAACTGAAGGAAAATTCTTTAGAGCCCATAATTTGGAAGTGGGAAACTCCATTACCACCAGACTGTAGCACATCCTTTGACACTATAGACTTTGACTACACTTTTTTTTTTTTTTTGTCCAGGACCATATTTATGACAAACCACACTAAATGCACCCACTCCACCTAGGTGATGTAACGCAGGTTGGATTTACCTGGGAACGAGGGGTCGGGATATAATTTGGCGACTGCTTGTGCCAACCATCCTTATGCTATCAAATTCTCTTTTTTTAAGAAAATAAAAGAACCCTGAAATTGTAGTTTATTACCTGTTAAATCAAAAGGTAAAGTAATACAGTTTAACGATCAAACACCAAACAAACCAGAATGTGGATAGTGTCAAAAGGGTGGTGGTGGTGGTGGGGGCGAGTTAAATGTGAAGGGAGCACACTGACTGCCTAATGAGGCTTACACATATCAGCACTTGTGTTTTCTGGTTGCAATGTAAACTCCGGGGAACCATGCCTAGTTTATCCCACCAAGTTGACCGATATTGCCTTGTTCAGGAAGCGTTTACCAGCCGACCCCCTGCTGCGGGGGAAATCGGCATGCTTGAATCACCAGTGTGTTAAAAAGGATGAGAGCAGTGCACACTTCATGAGTGACTCAAAACAGTAATGCTGAAATGCAGCTGTAGACACACACACTTCATACTAAACCCTTATCACAACACCCCGTTTCCTGACTTTCTCCAGTAAAACTGTCACCACAGCTCAAATATTGCATCAGCTTATATGTCCACAATTATATGTCCCCAGTGAAACCCCCTCCCAGAGATTACAGTGTAATGCTCTCCTCATCGGGTTCTACTAAAAATGTCTTTGACCTTTTTATGCAAGAACTGAGAGCATGTGACAGCTCAGTGCTGGATTTTGCTTGCACCATATTTTGAGGGAGACTAAATAGTTTTGTTTATTTGCTGGTCACACTGGGAGGTTCACCAGAAGAGCATTTAAAGTAGTTCTTTCAGCGTGGAAATCACCTGGGTTTTCAGCTGCCTAAAATCTGAAGCTGTCACCAAAAGCAACAATAACTTTGCTGAACTCTTCATCCTGTTTGTCTGATTTTCAGGTTAAACAAAGAAACACTATAACCACACTTTTGGTGGCTCTTTCTATGTTGCAGAAACACACATTTTAAGCTGTCAATTTAGGCAGCAATCCCCGCGTAATTCCACAGATAGTTAACCTAACTGAGTGGCTGTTTAAACAGCACGGCAGCGCTCGATAGGGCTAGGATCGATGTATGTGTCCCGGGGGGCTCTGGGCACTGCTATAATGAGGAGGGGTCAGGGGTCAAGGTATGTCAGAGTGCAAGGCTGCTGGTGTTGACAAGCTAGGCCCAGGGCCCGTGTGAGAGAGAGGTGAAGTCAGGAATTACAGCTGTATGAAAAAGGGAGTGGTACCAAACTTGCGCTGATGCAGTCTCTTCGGCATTTGTAATCTATTCTGCCTCACAGGATGAAAGACAGAGCAGAGCAGTAAAAAGTCTGGTACATTTATGTTTCAGCTGAGCGACCCACCCTGACCTACTTGCTCCTGAATGTCCTTCTGACCAACTCTTGCTTTTTCCAACCCTCCCAGAAAGCTGGTGGGGTTCATTGGCCAAGGGTGACAGGTGATGTCATGACAGTGTGTGAGTTCACTACTGCTGGCCTGTGTGTGTGTGTGTGTGTGTGTGTGTGTCGGGGGAGAAGGAGGGGTCCATCTGAAGCTGGAATGCAGGGGTACATTGCTATGAGGTCATGAGAATTATGGGATGTTTGTGCAGAGGGAAGGCGAGAAGTGAAAGAGATTTTTTAAAAAAAACAGGGCAAAAATCCATAGAGAGAAACGTTAGCTTACAACAACTGCTGGGGCTCAACCCAACTATAAAACGGAGTTTAAATACACATGGGATTTCAGCTGTCCACTGACAAAAACAACACAAACACCACTCACAGCTCTTGGTATGTGAGATTTTACTACCCAGCCTGAAGGTGGGCAGCTGGGTTGGTTGGTTGTTTGGTTGGTGAGGGTGTGGTCACTAATGTGCTCCAGCCAGGATGAGGAAAATGAACTCACAATGAACTGAATGTAATCTGGGCTGCTACTGTCAGACAATACAAGCTATTGTACTGGTACGGCTGTGTAGCCTCATCATCAGCATAGTGCCCTTTAGACCCCCCCTTGCCTCTGACCTCTACCCTCTACCCTCCACCCTCGGTCCCGGGCAAAGCCTTACCCACATTTGAACTGATCCCACCATGATCCAACTACAGCAATGCTTTTCAAATGGCCAAGTTACAGCGCTGCACAACTGCTTTTTGCTGGAAACCATGAACAGGCCTTCACTGTGCCCAACACTTAGATGTAACATGGTTTTTTACTACAGCAAAAGTTGTGCAGAGCGCGTTTTTGGTCATCATTTAAGGCGAATTAAAAATTTAGACGTATTTTGAAGAAAAAGAAGCACGCAGTTTTCTATGGACATGAGAGCATGTACGTCTGGAATCTCTTTTTTTTGGTTTAGTTCCTAACTTTGCTGGTAATCAAAGGGATGGTATGTACCACCACACGGTTTTGGTTGTTTCCTTGAGGGTCAGACAAAACAAAGAATAGAGTCAAGTAGAGGCAATATGAGGTTATGATCATGTGTTACAACCCTAAATATAGTTTTATTCATGTGAGAGAGTGTATCACATGATAGGGAGTAAGGAAAGTCCTTTTAGACCACACTGTTTCGTGAAACTGAGACGCCAGACGGGGAAACAATTGAGAAAATTTGCTTCATCTCTGTGTCTCCAGTTGTTAAGCTGTTCCTTGATACATTACTGTGGATTCTGTCTGCCTACATGGCCACAGGGCAGCGCTGAGAAAAGCCTACTTTGTGTGCATAGCTGTCTCCTTACGTCATGGTAAGGCTTATGGGAAGTACTCCTATGCATTCCCTAGAGTGTCTGACTCTGGATGTGTGTGTCAGTTGTTATATCTGTGCATTTGCGAACATGAACATTTGTGCTCACGTACATTCTGTTAAACAGCTCGACTGTCTTGGTTGTAGTGTTTTCCAGTGAACATACAATGTGAATAACATGTCACACAAGCACAAACCACAGGCACATTCCTCAACATACTGTACAATAAAGTGACCCCCCCCACCCCCTTCCAGTCTTGTCTCCCTTCTAACCTTTATGAGGAAGTGTGACGCAGTTGAGTTCAGACTTCTATTGGGGCTATTTAATATCGTCTTCCTGTGGGGGCAAACAAATGGAACGCCATGGGAAGGGTGTAGAACCCCACAGCATGTAACATATCTACAATACAGGAAGCTTCGAGGGGAAATCCAACTGATTTAAACATCAAAATCTGTCTTGGGGAGAGACAGATGCATGACTGCATACATGAAAACAGTGGCTCCAGAGAGAGCTGCATGAAGTCTGATAAAGTGTTGGCTGGGGCTGAAAACAAGAAGCCTGAAAATGAAAAAAATCTTGTGGTGTGGAGTTGAGAAGAAGTGACCTTATCAGACCTCTGTAGCCTGCTCCTCATATATGCTCGAGGCTTAGGGGCTACATTAACCGCTATTAGCATAACACACCCGAATGCCTATGGTGTATGGTTTTGACGAGGAACAAGAATGCATGACATAACAAAGGTGATATCTCTGGTTCTGCTGCATTGATTTTAATGCTTTTTCCAGCCATCCATTAGCTATACAGCCAGCTGGAGCCAATCCCAGCTGGCACTGGGTGAGAAGCCAGGTACAGGACCCTGGACAGGTCGCCAGCCTATCACAGGGCTCTTTCCGAAACAGTCCATAGTGACCACAACGTTGTTTTAGAGGTGTAATGCTAAACTCATGGAGAACTCTTTAAAGAATGACAGCAGTAGCAGTAATGGGTCACTTTTCTACATGCTCAGTTTGAAAATGCCACTAAATTGTAGCTATGGCTGTTCCTAAGCAACCAGATGTTCAGCTTGGATGTGAAAATGTACTTGTATTCATCAGATATAGTCTCTACCCAAACCTATGTTGCTCAGAAATATGGACAACAATCTTTTTCAAAGCGGTGACCTAGGTCTCCAGTCCATAAAACCTATAAACGGAGACACTGGGATGTCTGATTTGTTGTTCCTTTAAAATAGGACACGCAATATTGTGTGGGTATCCACATAAGAGGAGATACATGGAGACTCATCGCTGACCCCCGCCTGTTGAGTCTTGAGGCAAAACTTAACATATTAAAACAGATTCCCAGGCTGAAACAAAATATTCTTAAGTGTGTGAACTTCACCTCTTTCCTTCTCTGTCCTCCCTCTTTCATTGACACTTCTCTAACATACAGCACCTCACAAGGAAAAACACATGAAATGTCAGTGCTGCCGACATTTCATGGGAATCACTGGTGGTTCTTATAGGCTACAGCAAAATCAGCTGGCTTCACGGTGTAGACAGATAAACATCGTCAGACTCCAGCCTCAATAGGTGGTCGATTCAAATATACAACTTTCAATCAATTACAAATCTCCCAAACTGGTGGCGCAGGCATACTAATGAGGCACAGCCAAATTTAGCTGTATCTGTTTGGCATAGATTTTCCAATCCTAGCTGTTTCTGGCGCAGAGCAAATGTAAAGGCACTTGTACATTCGTTTAGTAAGTGAGCTGTCTAGCCAGGGGACGTCAAGGCACCAAGGGTAGAATTAGAGCTGGCTGAAGTGGCAAAGAAAGCCAGCACAAAGCATTTAAAACCTGTCTGATAACAGGCCGCATTTAAGCAGCATAATTAAATACAGACTGTGGCTCATTTTATTATTGACACATGCTGGAGTTCATGACTTCCTGACACAAATTAAAGAGGAAATAAAAACTGATAAAGGAACAGGCAGTGGAGGCATTTGTGAAACGTGTACTGTGATAAATGTTGGACAACTGCAACCAGCAATTACTCTTAAATCTGATTAGTCTGCCAATTATTTCTCGACATATAGCGTTTCAAAATAATGATGTAGTCCGCTACAGTTTTATAAAGCTCCTTTCCTGAAGGGTTCCTAAAGTCTTCAAAATGCCTGTCTAAAGCCCAAAAACATTCCATAGACGGTGAAATAAAACTCAGAAAACCAACGAATCCCACACTGAAGAGGCAGGGGACCAGAGATTTTGCTTGAAAAATGACTTAAATAATATGATTACCAAAATACATGCCAACTAATTTCCATATTACTAACCGAAACTGATGACACATCGATTTATCAACTCATTATGTCACCTTGAAATGTTGAATGTCATAATGGACTGAGGCTGTGAACAGACCTGAGGGCAAGTACTTCACCCACATTCGACGGCTGACTGCCGCCAACATGAAAAGATGTTTTTTTTTTTTTTTTAGTCATGAGACTAAAGAAAAAGAAAAGAGCACATACTTAACAACTGAGTAAACAGTGAACAGAGTAAACTAAAAGTAAACTAAAAGTTATGTCAAATCCTGTGAAAACATGAATTCTCACATGTCCCAGTATCATAATAGAAATAAGCATCAATCAATCAAACAACACACCTCCCTCATCAGTAGTGCAATGGAGGAAAAGGGCAAATATGGGTGAAATGGTTGATCAAAGTGGGCAAACAAGGATGTGTGTTTAGCCAGCATTTTATGTTGTCAGGGGCTCCTCCACACACAAACACACACACGCACACACACACACAATAAGAGGAACACTGGTTCTAAATGTGACATTTTCATTTAACTACTATTGAAACCAGTCCCATAAAACTTGCATGTTATTAGTCAGCTACCTGACTCTGTCATAAGCATTGTCCCACTTCTGCATTTACACAAGCACCTGCTCCTCGCTTGGTTACTTTCTTCTAATTGTAGGTTTTATCAGTGCTGACTTGTCTCCTTTTTCTCTGTTACTCCTTGTCGACGGACTGACATCAGAGTTCCTGAACTGCTCGCAGGAACGTAAGATTGAAGAACAAAACATATGATGCATATTCACCCGCATGACGGCAATAGCACCCGCATTTCTGAACTGTATGCAACTCCACACCGGCATGTCAACCGATACACAACATTCACTTAGACTTAAATGTCACAAGCTCTACTAGAACAATGGCTCGCAGAGTTGAAAGGTATTTCAATATGTTCATCGGCCTCCTCATTCCCCTTCTTCTTCCCTGCCATAAGAATTTCAAAATAAATGGCATGTATCTGTTTTACTTGATAAAGTAGAGTCTTGACAGCAAAGCAAAGATCAGTTACCTGTTGCCTACAGGATACTTAAGGACATCATGGGTGTTTTACTTCAGCACACAACTATTCTCTGTAAAATGCTAAGTAAGTCTTCCTGCTTCCTAATGGAACAGATGCCAAATGGGAGTTGAGGATAGCGGGTGTGTAATGTGCATTGCTTCATAACAAACACCATTACTGTGTCTTGCGTGCACTGTCTGCATCTCCACACACACACACACACTTGGAAGGCACAAAGCAACAGTCAGACCAAGGGACTCACATGATGGCAAATACAAACACACTACAACACCAAGGTGACTGAGCCCTCTCCACAACCAGAAAGTGTCCCATCATACATTATTAACAAGAGACAAACTATCCGTTTCCAATTCAACTGAGTGCTCGGTGGGTCCACACAGTGGGGTCCTGGGGCCACCAAAGGTCCTTGAGGAGCCTCCTGGGAGTCCCACAGCAAAACATGAATCTTTCATCTAAATCTTTCACACACTTCAAGTTAGTCCTGTTAATGCCTGTTATAATGGTGCTGTCTTAAGTGGTTTCACTTAAGAGGTTACTACTTCACCACCATAAAGAAAAGTGGTTTAGTTTAATTTCAATACAAACCTGTTGCACAGACTTTTATTTTATAATTTTCTTGTTTTATGTGTGTGCATACCAGTGGTTCAAAATTTGGGGGTCGGGGAACAAGATAAATATGACCTGATATACAAAGTTCTGTTTAGTGTCCCTGATTACTCCATAATTTTAGCTTTTGGCTTACATACAACATACTATTTTTTATTTATTTATTTTTACCTCTTCATCCCACAACAAAATCTTTCAAATTAAATCACACCTAAAGCCAATTAGAGATCACAAATATTGCTTTATTTAAAACCAATAATTTGGAGAATCACTGATTTAAGGTGAATTTCAGGGGCATATGACCATCCAAGATACTGTGCATCATTAAAAAGAAAAGAAAAAGACTGCAGGCCAACACACAGACAAGCTGAAGTAGTTCATGTATACAGGTTTGCAGCACATCCAACCTCATCATCTTACTTGTATTGAGTCGTTCGCCATCGTTGTCTCTGTTGCTCTGTTTTCAGTCCGTGCACTTTCACAGACAACCTGTGCACATGTGGGATTTGTCCCCTCAAAGTGCCGTCTTCCGTTCCGAGACAATAAAATAAAATGATAGCTGGAAATCAACGGGCTATTGGTCCCGTGAACGTTATCTCAACTTTATACAAACAGCCTATATTGACACAAAGGCAAACAGTCAAGAGGTAATCCGCATTGTTGGCTTGCCTGGCCGCGCCTGAATTGATCCTCCCCAGCGCTTTTCAATGTGTTTGACCAACGTCAACCTCACACTTAACTCACATTTAAAAAAAAAATGCGTCCACTGTTTTCACGTTTTTAAAAACGCACCAAAGAAAAGTCATTCACATGAGAGCTTCCAAACAAAACTACTGAGCTGCAGGCTCATTGTTCATCTTCTTCTGTGGGTGCTTGCCGTTCAACAGCTAGCAAGAGCCCCATAAAATCCCCCAGCAGCCGCTCCTCCGTCATGTCCTGCTGAGACAGACAGCGTGAAATGAAAGAAAGCTCCTTCTTCCCTCTCCTCTTCTCCCGGTGAGACAACGAGCACGCCTCGGTCTCTGGTCTGTATCACATGCCACACAAACACACTCACCCAAAAATAAAAAATAAAATAAAAAAGAATAAAGCCGCCTGTCAGTCCTCCACCAGCCGCTCACACAGTCACAACGAGGGACAATAGAAAGCTGATCTGTCCATTAAATATCCCGCGAGGTGGAGTCAAAAAAGCTCGAGCAGGAAAAAAAAACACGCCAATGTTGGTAGCGGGTGAGGACAGCATCTCCTCACATTCAAACAGCGGGTAACTGACGGGAGAGGAGCGCACACACACACCACTTGTACGCCAGACCCAGCTGCGCGCCCCCGACGCTCCCAGCAATGCCGCCCGGGCGTTCATTGGTCCGGGGCCGGGCGGCGTGGGCGCGCCCGTACGTGTCATGTGACCTCCACTCGCTGTCGTTAACTGTAAGTTCTAACGAACCAACTGTTGAATGTACGTTAATGAGAGAACAGCACTCAGATCATCAAGTTAATCAAGTCAATATGTATGTGAAGACACGTGTTAGTCCAATAGTCTGGTCCAGACATGATGTTGAGATATTAAGACTGGTGAAGAAGTACGGCTAAAGAGATTAGGGCGGCAACTGGAGAGTTTGTTGATTAATTATTTAGTCTATAAAATGTTGAAAAAACAGTAAACAGCAGCTTCCCAAAGGTCAAAATCCCTCCCCTGAATAATTAATGTGAAACCAAGAAAGAAAGAAAAAAAAGTGGCAAACTCTGACCCTTAGTGAACAGTAAACCAACGAGGCGTGTGCCATTTCAAGGCTATTTTAATTAGAGGTATTAATTCATCTATTTTACAGGAGTAAGACCATAACCTTCTCAAGTGTAGGTCCCTGGATACAGAAGGACTAAAATCCTAAATGACTGGCTTTAGCCTGCATGCATCTATTTGTGTTTAGTTGTTGATAAGAAAAGGTTAAAGAAAAGTTATTGTTTGGTGTTTTTAATTTCTTATTACTGCTTTAAAACTGATCCAAATGGTAAGACAGTCTGGTCGTATAGTGATACATTTGCAGGGTTTTCTTCGACAGGTCTCAAGTCAAGATTCAGGTTCTTGAGGACAAGTCAAAGACAAAGCTAGTCTTCATGAGTAAAATGAAAATGAGCTGTAAGTCTTTCAGATCCCTGAATGCTGACTATTGAAATCACACACCATTCAAACATTTTGCCTTCAAAGCTTTTAATAGTGATGCTTGCAACTGTGATAGGTAGTGATTTTTTTTTTCTTAGTCCTTTCAAGTCTCAATTCGGATCAAGTCTTAAGTAAGTCAAGTTCAAGTTGTGCGAGGAGCTCTCCCTTTTTCATCCTTCACAGACATATACACCTATAAAAAGCTACATGAATATGAACATGCAACACAGGTATAAGCAGATTGGACCTGCATTTTCAGTCATTTTGATCATTTTCAAAGAGAATGGCCTATTGTAAAAATAATCCAGATACAAAGCACGGCTAAGTAAACAACTAAAACTGGGTGGTGAAAGGATTAAATCTGTATTAAGTCTGAATCAAGACCAAGTTTCAGCTGAAGTTGATCTCATTGAACAGAAACACTAATAACAATCCTGTGTGCGTGTGTGTGGGGGAAAGAAATCCAAAAAAATAGGCAGAGAGGGGGAAAAAGGCATTAGAGGGTTGGGTGATGTTATGGTGGTGTGTGAGTGTCTTTAGTAGATTTGATAGGCATTTGCATAACTGATTTGCAAAATGAAAATTTGCCAGTAAAACGATAAGAAGGAATCCGGAAGTGAGAGTAACCATAGCGCTCCAGGATACACGTACAACATATCCTCCATATATGCAACATGAAACTTTGTACAATCAAACTGACAATAAAATGAAAAACACTGAGTCATTAAGAGTCAGCACTGAGTGTGATTCAAAATGCTGAGTGTAAGTAAAAGATACAATAAGCACATTACAAATGTATTCACATCACACTCATGCACACATGATTCATGTTTGGATGGCTAGGTGTTCTAAATAAATCATTCATATTCAAACAATCATCCCTGTGGACTAAATGTTGGTTTTCAGAAATAAATGTGTAACTTATATTTACATGATCTTGATGTCAGTCTAGAAAACTGAAATCTCAACAAGTAAGTTGTAAGGCAGCCCCCCCAAACAAAAGCAATCACTAGAGATAAAAACAAAACTTCTAATTATATCTTAATATTTTCTTGTTGATGAGTAGTGACCTTTCACCTTTCACACTACACCTCCGTGTCAAAACCGGTAAGGTTAGCTTAACCGCTAGCTACGTAGGTAGTTAAGCTTAAAGTTAGCAAATGTGTAACTAAAACGTTACAACCAACAGAGTACAGAGTGGTTACAGAGTTAATTATCGTGTGGATTCATTCAATCAACAAAGAATTCAGTCAACAAGTGTACAGTCTTTATCTGAGGTTGTTTCTTTGCTTGAACTTTTGTGTATTTCCAGCATCGCTAGCATTGCCGTTAATTAGCTAACAGCTGACAGGTCATATAATGAATAAATTCTTCTAAATAATCAATTAATGTTGCGTTTTTATTTTTCGACAGGTTCCCTAAGGAGTGTGGAGTTATATAAATCAAAAAGCATGACAGAAGTTCAAGTTGAGCCCCAACTGAAAAACTCACCATCAGGAAAACCAGTGTTTGCGGGCCGACAGCAGGAGGACATGAGCGGTGAGAGACAGTCAGGCTGCAGGGAGGGCTAACATAAAACCGGGCAGCGAGGTCATCCTTTAACTACTTGAAATTAAATTAGACTTTTTTTTTGACAGAGTTTAGTTTGCTCCTGTAAACAAACGTGGGGCGTTGTTTTAATGACGTTTAATGCGTTTCAGAGCTGGATGAGCCGCTGTTGCTGTTGGCTGACGTTGCTCTGGCGCCACCCTGCGGTGATCACGGGGCCTGCAGCCGCCCGGAGGTCGGAGGCATGGAGGGGAGCCTCCAGTCCATGCAGCTGCAGCTCCAGTTCCTCATGAGCAAAGCAGATGACTTACATGACTGCCTTGTGAATGGGTAGGTTCTCCGGTAATCATAATGCACTGAATTTATCTGGATCTTTCTGCTATTTTAGGAAGTTTTCCTGTGTGTTCTGGTAGGCAGGGGCATCTAGACAGAGACGCTCTTGCTGCAGTGGTACCAAGTTTCCTGTTCACCTGTCAGCCTTACTTTAACTACCTGGAATCCACAGCTAGGAGTACCATGTCCCTGAACACCCCTCTGCCTTTGGAGATCTACACAAGGGTAACTGTTTTTTTCAAAGGGCCTTTCTCACCTCTAGGATGTAGCCATGCTGGTAGTTTTGGGACCCACCCACTGACCCCCATTGTATCAGGATGGTAACACAATCATATATCTCAAAACCTATGAAATAAAACCAGAACTGCTGGGTTAGACACCACAAGAGGTAAGAGAGAAAACATATGTATACATCAGCTACTTATAGACAATGTGGCTTAAATGCATGTATGTTTGTTCCACTTCTAAGTGAGCAATTACGCAACTCAGTAAACATTTGGTTTTTACACTATTATCTCTAAAAAATATTCAAAAAATACTTTGGCAAACTTTGTTAGATAAGTTGCATAAAAGTTTTACAGAGCTTTTCCATGTCATGTAAAGCCCCTTACTGAAATTATTTGTATTTATGTTAGCCGGTGTTATTGGATAGCAGAAAAAAAAGTGTTCAGCTGTCTCAGAGATTCACTGGAAATGTCTGAATGGAGTTCCTTGGATTTAAACTACACATAATACCAGTTGTGACTCAAAACTACTTTCATTTAAATGCTCATTTTATGTGCCTTACTTTGATTGAAAGCCACTGGCTCTTGACAGGTCACAGAGAATGTCCACAATAATGTTTATAAGCAGTGTACACGGTGTTGATGAATTTGATTGTCTGATAAGACCAGCTGCTTCAGAGTAATTTAGATCTGTTCCTGATCCAGCTGTTGGAACAAACAGTATTCTACATGAGAACATGTGTTTTCCTGAATGAGAAGACCATTTGTGTTCACTGCATGAAAACATCATAACTGCTACATCTTAAATCTAAACCTCTACAATGTGTGCGTGTGTGCGTGTGTGTGCAGCTGCTAGACTTCTCTCAGCAGCTGTGTGACAGGTTGGAGCAGCTGGTGTTAACCTACGCCAGCCACAGTCTCCTCTGTTTGGATGAAACAGAGCCCAACAGGTACACACACACACTCTTAAACACGCGCGCACACGCACGCACACACACACACACACACACACACACACACACACACACACACACACACACACTCCTAAATTCTTAACTTTTACTTAAACATTTGTGTTAGCACAAAATCAACAAATTACCATGTTACAGTGACATACAGTTACTTTACTCACTTTACTGGTGCCACAGTTTGTTTTATGTAAATGAACCTCAACTTTTCAATCGAATGAAGTTGCCAAGCAATATCAAGCTGTTGCTGTTTTCTTGGAAGATGAACTTCACACATCCTTTAATAAATGTTTGCCAAGTATCTTTCTCTTCCTTGTAAAGCGTCCTTAATATTACCTGGGTACACCTTTTGCTACTATTACAGTCTAATATTCCTGCAGGGATCAGTCCCTTTTCATTTACTGTTTAACTCTCCCAGCTGTCATGTCTGCATTCCCAGCATGTCTCACTTCTGCATCGGTCAGAGTCGGCTCAGCCAGCTGAGGCTGACAGTGTTCCGTTACTGTAAGCCAGTGCCGTATCTGGCCCGGGTCGACACCGGCCTGTACAAACGAATGCGTTGGAACGTGGAGAAGCTCAGAGATGAGCGGCGGCAGCAAGAAGCAGATGAAGAGAGCAAGGAAAGGGAGGAAGAAACAGCTGGAGACACAGAGTAGTGAGTCTGGATGTTTCTCCATCGTCTGTTTCCTCTGTCCTTTCTCTGAGTATTATTTTTAACTCTCCTGCTAATATGCTAATATCATGTCCACTGATTTCTAATCGTCAACTTATTGTCTTATTTAAAACTCTTTCATCTTACTGCTGCCTTTGTGTCCTTTTAAGTTACTTCCTGTGCTATGAGGATATTCCCAACGGGCATGCAGATGCTGACGGACATGATAACGTGGTGAGGATGTGGTCAATCGGTCAGTGGGTGCAGGTGAACCCAGACCCCGACACAGAAGACATATACAACTGGTATACATACTTAAGATTTTTTCATTCATTTCTCTGTAGAATGACATTTGTCCAGGCTCCGGGTTTTTTTGGGGAGTAACTCCTGCAAGAGAAGGGCACTCCTCACATCAGAAAGCTCTAGCTGCATTCACGATCCTCATTACGATGTCTGACACAGCTTCCCTACATGGATACACACCATATACATGTGTCATCTTACTCAATACAATTGTTTGTGCTCATGTTCCAGGATCATGTGCGAGGTTCCTCAGGCCAGCTACCACAGGCTGTTGTTCCTGGGCAGCGTTGAGCCGTCGAGCTGCAGTGCTACAGACTACCTGCAGCAGCTGCTGTTGTCACGTCAGACAGCAGAGTGATGGTGGGCCCTGTAGGAGGAGTGTGTGTATTAGTCACCTCTAGTCACAGGCAGATTAGCAAGGTTATGTAAAAGTAGTTCTATGATCTATACTGTGATGTCTGTTTTACTGTAAGGTTTGCTGCACGCTATTTTGTCACTTTATTCAGTTCAGTGTGTTTAGGTTATAAGCTTTAAAAAGATTTTTATACGAGTTTGCACATATTTTAAGTTTTAAGAGTTCAAGAGTGTATTTTTAAGAGCATTTTGTTCTGCTGTAAAGACACCCAGAAGCATTATTTAAAAAAAACTACTTTTATTTACATTAAACATTGCATTGAAATAATTACACACAATCACAGGTTGTCAATCAAAGAGAAGGAAAATTTTGCATTTTAAAACAAGCTGCCATGATATGGGCCCCACAAGTGAGAATGCCCAGTTTACTTCATTTCAACAAGTTCATCGAGTCACTTAAATTAATACATGTAAGCCCCATTTCATTTTTAATAAATTAATAACCAAAATGGGAAATTCAACAATTTTGAGCGCAAGTAACAAATGAAATTGTTCACTCAAGAGTTCAGCCTGCTGTGTTCAGTTTGACCTTGTAACCATTCAGCTCCTCGGTTCTGGCTGACTGGGCATAGAGAAAGGCATAAAATCTACCATTTACAACCAACATCCTTCATTCTCTAATTCAATAAAAATCTATATATGAATCTTAAAGGGCTACTATACCTCTAAATCTCTAAAGTACAAAAGTAAAGTGGAGTTTCCCTTCATTACAGTGAGCAGTCTTCAAACAATATAGACACAAATGCTTACAAAAAAACACTACACAGACATGTTTGCGAAAGCACATTTAAAAAGTCCAGCTTTGTCAGAAATGCAGCCAGTGTAATGTGTCCTTCTTGGAGGTTTGGCAATGCAGCTTCTCAGCTGCTGCACGGCCTTTGATAAGAGAACTGGATGAACTAGCGTGCGCTGGGAAAGGGGTTTTTCTTCGTTGGATCCAGCAGTGGGAAAAGGGCAAGAATCGGTCTAAAGAGTCAGTTAAGATTAAAGCACCGGATGCCAGGTCTCCTCGGGTTTTTTTTAACTTCAGTTAAACAATTCAGCCTTTATACGGTTTAACTCTGGAGGGCAAGGCAGCAAGCCAACACAATAAAAAGGAAAAGGAGGAAATAAATGTCAAATTTTTCAGACAGTAGTCTCTTGGAGTCACAAGATTTTTGTGCCCTTCAGTCAGATCTAGAAAATTACAGAATTTGGCTCAAAGGATTCCCTAATCTTTAGACCTGTGGAATAATATTGGATCTCAATATGACACACAGAGACACTGACATCAACAAACAGCTCAGAAATGAACATTTACAACCAGTGAGACACACACACATACAGACATTACCGTACCGTAGCTCTTAACATATTCAACATTAAAACACAGTTAATAACCAGAATAACCTGATATTGAACCCTCCCAGAATTCCCCCTTTTACTAATAATAATATTCCTCCTCCTCATATGACACAGTTCAGTGATCCCGGACCTTCACAGCAGTATCGGTTAAAACCCAGAGCAGTTGTTGAAGTCTGTGTACTGAACATTAGCAGTAGAGGGCTGGTGTAATTACAGCCTATCATCTGTCTGAAGTCTGTGAATGAAGTGACGTCATCCAACGTGAGCATGAGAATCTAAGAAAGACCACACCTATAGAAAAAAAGTTCATGTGTGGCAAAGGAACAGCGACCATGAAGACCTTTTTGCATAAACCCTCTGCAGTATTTAATTTAAATCACTTACAAACCTCATCTACCAAAACAATCACGTGCATGTAACTAAAACCTCATTAGTGTCTGACTCCAGTGTTTAAAAAGGATATGCTCGCACGCCGTATTGACCTTTGGTAAGGATGATGATTTCTTTGACCTTAGTTTGCAAGTAAATTAGACCAAAGTAAGCTGAGAAAGAGGACGACAACAGGGCCTTGTAAATAACCAGCCATAGTTTGATACATATTTGAATTATTATACAAGACTTTAAGAGTTTGATTAAGTGCAAATCAGTGTTCTTTTATCATTATTCAGTAGCAAGAAATTTCCAGTGTTTTCCCACTTTTAAAAAAAAGGTGACAAGGAGGTACGTCAGTGTGTATGAACAGCTCTGGCTACAGGTGAGGACCAGAAATAATGCAATCAAATCTATCAGTGTAACTACCTTAGATTAATGGTGGCCATCTGGCACTGCTGAGGTGCGTGTGTGGCACAACAAAAATTTGGCATAAAGGAAAGTGTCAAGTTCCACCCTGTTAATTCAGTAGCCATGATGCATCATGGGATTCTGTCAGTAATAACATGGTTTCAGGTGTGTGGGTTTAAAGGATTGAAACGTAGTATTATTGTCTGTAAAGTTTGTGCTTGCCAAGGTGTAGGTTATCGAGTGTGAGGTAAGAGAGGTGCTGAGTTTCAGCGTGGTGTCGTGTTGGGTTCTTCCTTCTTCAGTTTCTGCGTGGCAGAGACGAGACTCTGGTTCTTCACTGGCAGCATCTGAGACTTTCTTGCCCTGAGCAGAGACTCTTACGCAGTGTTGCAGTAACCACTGGGGACAGAGAGGTCATGTCTGTGCTGTTTTAGGGGGGATTTGAGGGGGTTTCAGCAAATGGGGGAATTTACCTTCTAGGTTAAAAATAAAATAGGTTTACTATCAGTATACTTGAATTTGATAACTTTAAATTTGAATACTTTAAGGCCAACAAAAGGTAAATGAATAAAGACCTATATCATTGCCTTAATTTGGGCAACATGAAGATGTCTGGACCCTTTTTTCTTTTACAAAATACATATTAAACTACTCAAAGCATCAGTGTTCACTAAAAAAAAATCTGTGCCTGAAGAGTCAAAAGGTAAGTTTCCTTTTTTTTTTTTTTTTTTTAAAAAGGTAGGAGATTGAAGTAGACTGAAGAGCAAATCGAGTCAATATTCAACACTTGATGCTATGGACACATTCCAGCTGGTGTCCAGTGTAGAGATGGTTTTAAAACAACATTAGCACCTTTATGTTTGTCGATATAAAGTACACAAATAGTAAATAAACTGTCGGCCTGCTTCACTGACTTGACCTGCCTTGCCTTGATCATACCCATAGCCATTTACCATTAACTTTAATGGGGGTGGTAGATAGCCTGGAGGGGTTAACACTGCCTGAGAGTCTTAATTCAGGACAAGAATTACTTTTTTTTTTTGCCTCAAACAGGATACATACTTAGAAGAAACAGTTAGCTATTAAACTGTAGCACCACCAAGAATTAGCATGAGTTAAATGTGCTTGTTTTTACAGTACAGTCAGAAATCCCTGTCTCCCTCTATAGCAGTGGTCCTCAGCCTTTTTGCCTTGAGACTCCTAAAAAATCCTGTCTAAAGATTGTGACCAGTTCTGCCGCATGTGATTATTTCTTCTCAGATTGCTGCATTTAAACATTAAAAAAAAAAAAAAAGCCCCACTAGGTAAGAGTCCTGCGGTTTAAAAGAAAAACACAAGCAAAGATTAAAGGATAGCATTAAAAAATAAACATTATATAGTAGAAATCAGTTTTTTTCTGCTCCTTTATCTTGTTCATCCTCTTGTAACCCTGCAGATTTGTCTCATTATTGGTTGGGAACCACTGACCTACAGCACAAGTTCAGGGGTCTACCTTCAAGGCATGGCAGTATACCAATATCATTTACTGTCTTTGTGACCCTATCATTGTTTTGTTTTTTTTTTGTACATTGTGTGAACTGTAATGCTCTGCCTGATTCAACACTCCAGAACGTTATTTCCCTGTAATATACTTGGGAGTAACATTTTAAGACAACCGTTGACCATTCACTACAATGTGGTGGACATCTAGATCTAAGTGATCTATTTTATCTTGTTTAGATGTTTCTTAGAGTAACTACATTTCTTTCCCAACCAAAATATTCACTTCAGTCTGTGCAGCTGTTCACAGCTGCACCACATGTAAATGTGCTGAAGTGTGTGTATAGTGACAGTACAGTAAATGTGGGGTGTGTGTGTGTGTGTCCCTTACAGTCTTGTGCCATCATCCCTGTGTGAGTGTTAATGTTGAACAGTACTGCAGATGTTGTATTTGAGGTGAGTTAAATCACACTCTCACATCCCTCAGTGATGTGTCTCCAGCTCTACCACTGTCCACTCTCCCTGGGGGGAGCTTCCTGTGGCCTCTGGGGAGAAGCTACTGACAGAGGTGACAGTGGCAGAGGGAGGGGTGAGTGGAGGCAGCAGGCTGGGCCACAGGCTGCTCTCCAGGGGGCTCAGTGTGCCTCCTGCCCCCCCTGGCATCAGCAAAAGGGAGGAGCAGCCATCTCCGTTCAGCAGCAGGGTCTGATTGATCAGTTGCTGGACTATGTCCACCTTCTTCCCCCAGTCCAGGTCGAGGGGTGGAGGTCGCTCAGGAGACTCCGGGGGGCAAGGGGAGGAGCTGTCTCCGTCCTGAGAGGGGGTGCTGGGTGTCTGAGGGGAGTCTGGGTGAGGAGTAGGGGTCTCAGTTGACACTGTAGAGTCTCGTGTGTCTTCCTCTGGCGTCACCCTTTCACAGTCTTTGTGCATCTCTTGACTTGCCATCTCCTGCGCGGGCTCTTTCATCTCCTTAGTGAGGTTCATCTCCTTTATTCCCTCTTCTTCATCTTCAGTCTCCTCTTCATCACTGTTCTCCAGGGCTTCATAGATGGTGCAGAGGCCAGAGGAGGGGGACAACACTACTGTCTGACCTTTATTAGACTGCTGCAGCTCTTGCTGCCACTGCATGATTTGCTGCCTTTGCTTCAGCTCCTGTTGTTGCTGCTGCAGTTGTAGTTCAAGGTCTCTCCTCTGCTTCAGCTCCTCTTCTTTCCTCAATTTTTCCTCCTCTTCCTTCTTTGTTATCTCTGCCTGCTCTCTCATCTTCCTCTCAGCCTCCTCTTTATTCCTCTTTATTTCCTCTTCCGCTTCCTCTTTCTTCTTCCTCTGCTCCTCCTCCTCCCTCCTCTTCCTCTCCTGCTCTGCCTCCTCCAGTGGTCTGCTCTGTTGCTCCCTGCGTTGCTGCAGCTCCAGCAGCTGTCTCTGGTGTTGCTCCAGCCTGCGGAGCTGGGGGCTCAACGCCTGCTGCCCACAGCTCCTGGGTGGGAGGTCAGCACAGGTCAGCTTAGGCGGGGTAACCGAGGCGCCATAGGGTTTGACGATGTCGCAGTAGGTTCTGGGGTAAGCTGAGGGATCGCGGCGGTGAGGGTGCGGTAGTGCAGTGAAGCCTGTGTGTGAGAGGAAGTGGGAAGGAAGATTACAGTAGCGTGATGTTATAAAACAGAAGTCACAGGCAGCATGACAGTGACTAGCAGTGCAGTGTGAGTACAAGCAGAAGGTTGTAGAGGGAAGGGGGTGGCCTTCAGAGGCTCATACTTGCTGAAGGAATAGTGCAAGCATTGTGAAGCCAAGCCCAAAGGTCTGCCAGTAGCCTACAGCACCAAACTGACCGGCAATTATTTGTAGTTTTGTGCTTTGAACAAGTGACAGTGGGACACTGTTTGCAAGCTGTGCAACAGTGACAGATAAAGCCTGCTAAATATTCATAGTATTTCACAGCAAACACACCAGAAAATAGTGACCCAAGGTGAGGTGACTGGGGGTGGTGACTGGGGCTAGGGCAGGGAAATTTGTGCAGAGAGCAACTGTGCATACTTAATATGATTATTTTTTTTACCGCTACATGTCATCATTTAAAAATGACACCCTGAAATATTTTTGTGCGCAAAAAAAAAGAAAGCAGCCAACTTCCTGTATATGCAAATACTATCAACTATAGTAAGACAAACGATCACAGAAAAGCGTATTGCGAGCTTAAACCATCATCCCCCGTGAATGGAGTTTAAAGTTAGTCAACCAGTGATACATGCAAAAGCTCTCCATGCATATACAGACATCCAGCATCACAAGAAAACTCAAACTGAAGTAATAGCTTGGCTTTAGAAGGAATCAAGTAAAGGCCAGACTTTATTCTAACCTAAGTACATCCAGACCTAGAGCCAAGCTATTTGGCTGACCCTGAACAAACCAACCCAAAGTAATGAGATGAAAGTCAAGTCATTGTGCAACAGTGACATGCATAAGCCTAGCTAACATTTATACAGTCGCTGTAGAACAGTGCAGCAAGAATGCTCAAAAACAAAAGGCCGTAGAAAAGAGCCAAAACAGCAACACACCCACAGTAGACTGGAGGGCAATTAATGTAGCAGCAGAATAAGAAGAGACGGTTCCTTCTTGTGGCTGGACAATGAGACGTCAAACTCCTTTACTGCTTCAGATGCCGAAGTTCAATCCACGGATGAGAAGGTCTGGTGGCATGGACGATCAATTCATAGCAGATTCACTCCGGTTGCGTGGTTTTCAGACCAGTGAAGTCTCTGAGGTTGGGCCTGAGTTCCAGTGCTTATCGTATCCAGTTTTCAAAGGAAAGGCCGTAACTTATGTATGAATGTCTGTGTGAGTGTATGGCAAGAGTAGAATATTGATAGACTGTAACTGTTTAATGAGTGGAAGTGTCTGCAATCTCATGAAATGTCTATAGCCACTGGTTGAAAAACAAAAAAAAGAAAAACAGGAAGTTTGTGAGACCTTGAAATGAATACCAGTGGTGCTGGATGATTTGTGTTGCACATATATCAACAGACCATAAATATACCTTACACTCTGCTCCCAAGTGCTCATTTCAATAAAACTGTACGGTGAGAGAGTACATCATGGTAAAAATCTAATCTTTATTTAAAGTTTTAAGGTTCATTGGTCCAAAAGATGGATCAACACATGAAAAAGCTGGGGTACAATTTAAAGTGCAAGAAAAGACGAGGAGTGATTGAGGGTAAGGAAGATTACCTGTATCGTAAGGTCGGAGAATGAAATCAAACATGAAAATGCAATCAAAACCCATTTTCCAATTATCAGCTTTGTTCAGTAAAAAGTATAAGGATAAATACACATGGTAACATGTTGAACAGTTCATTCCACATTTCTTTTGTTATACTTAATTTTCTTGTTTACCCCCCTTTTAAGAGCTGTAAACAGACAAGTCAGATCCATGCCAGTTCAGGGCAACCACATAATTTTGTGTTAAATAAAACAGAAACCAAAACCCAGGCACACTCACACATTAGGAGTAAATAGTAGTAGCTATTGCACATACAGGAATTTAAGCCATATACTCGTAATGAAAATGTTATATAGGGAAGAGCCGCTGCTGTCCTCTTTTTTATTTCTTCCCTTTTTTGCTCTGTTTTTTTTTTTTTTTTTTTTTTTTAAGTTTAACTTTGATTACGTCCACCCCCAGAGATTTCAGGACAAACACACAACAAGAACTACAACAGTGAGATATTATTTTGGGGAGGCTAGAGCAGGGCCGGTGGGAGATAAGGGACTTTTCTCGGGCTGTTAGGGAGATGATGAACTATACATTACCTGCAAAAGAGTTCTCAGTCTTTTCACAGATAGCAGAATAGTAGGGAGGCTGGATGTCATCTGGTGTTTCCTCCGGTTGCTGCAAAGTGCAGAGAGTTGGCGAAGGGACCAGGGCTTCTTCTGACCCTGGCACTTCCTCCTGGACAAGCTCAGCTGACTCTGCTTCCTGCTTCCCACACTCGATGTACTGCTGCTCTGCGAGGCATGGCTGGGTGTTAGGCTGCGGGAGGAGACAGGGCTCCTTGGCCTCCTCGGGTAGCTCCTCCAAGGAGAAAATACCAGGGCTCTTGATGCAGCTCTCCCCTGTGGACTGGGCATTGGAGTTTGAAGCAGTGGTCGTGGTGTCAAAGCCGTAAGACGCCAACGAGGTAGCCGAAGGTGGGGTGGTATCTTCACCTGCACCGACCTCCTCCATCTCAGCCTCCTCTCCCTCTTCCACAGTAGACAGGCAGCGCTGTGGGGGAGCCTGGCTGTCGCAGGTCATATGGTAGACCGCTGGACTCTCCAAGGAATAATCCAACTGAGCTTCTCCCTCTGTGTCGCTGGCCTCGTCCTCTGTTACTGAGGATGAGGAGGGGTTGGATGTGGGAGCAGTTGCCGGGCCTCCCAGGACTTCATCAGCCGGGAGGGTCTCTGCCTCTGCCTCCTCCTCTCCCTCCCTGTCTCCTCTCTCCAAGTGGATACCCAGGTCCTGGTAGTCCAGATCAGGCTGGAGAGAAAGCACTGGGGCTTGCACATCTTGAAGTTGGAGCTTCCTGTCTCGATTGTAGTCACAGAGTTCTTCAGGTGTACTGGTCTCACTGCTCAGGGTGCTTGACAGAGACATTCCTGGGGCGGAGAGGGGAGCTGGGGCTGGGGTCTGCATCGGGGCTGAGCTGGACTGATCTAAGTGGGCCTTTAGATTTTGCGGCTTATCTTTGACCGCGGAATGATGGGGAGCTTCTTGGTTTTCAATAACAAAAGGAGCAGAGCCTAGTTCTAGCCAGGCTTGGGCTGGGGTCTGAGTTGGGGTCTCAGAGTCTGCTTGCCAGGGGTCTGCCAAAGGACTCGCTGCAGCTGCTCCTGCCACCTGAGAGACGTGCTCGAGAACCTGCTGTGGCTGAAGAGGTTCTGCCCACGGATCAGCAAAGGGATTTGGTTGGTCCCACTGAGCAGCTGGGGCAGAGGGCAGCAGAGGAGGGGGAGGTGGCGGCTGGACTACTCTGTTCAAGTTGTCTAGCCTCTCATCCTCAGCAAAGTCATCCTCATCTGCATTCCCATAGCTTTCCAGCCCACTCTCTGTCACCCCCTCACTGGCCATCTCCACATCTTCATCCTCCTCCTCATCATCCACATCATTGTCATGCCTGGGTCTCTGCGGTTCGTCTGTCCGCTCTGAGCCCACGTCCATGTCGCACACCCGATCGTTATCATCGTCGTCGTCATCTTCGTCCTCATCAAAGTCATTAACTGGTATGTCGGGAACCTTCTCAAAGTCTGGGGAACCTGCTGAGGCTCCCTCCATGTCTATGGCTCCTTTGAGACTGCCGTCTCCCAGATCATCCATGCTCTCTGTGCCCTCCAGGACACCAGGGGCGCTCAGTTCAGACGCACCCTGCTGGCTGCCACTTACATCCTCAGAGTCCAGCTCAGAGAGCAAGGCGCCACTCGCTCGCCAAGCAGAACCCCCTACTGGTCCAGCCGACCCAGGACGGGACTCTTCTGTGGGCTGTGTGGTCCCACTCATTTCAGACACAGAAACCACCTGGCTTCCCTCCTTCTCCTCTTCGTCCTCTTCCTCATTTAGATTGGTCGGAGAAACTATCTGAGGGATGGCATTTGATGCTGCGGGGAGGGCTTTAGATGTGGAGGGGGTCTGGTTTGTTAACAAGTAAACAGGTTCTTCGGACTGGTCTGGAGGGGAGGCCACAGGTGGTAATGTAGGCTCAGCTGAGGCAGGGATCTGCTTCTGCATTGTTAGTAAAGGAGCACTGCTTTCAAGCTGTTCTTGGGGTGGAGATATTTGTGGTAAGGCCCTCCTGACAGGGCTTTGTGGAGGAGAGGGAGCAGCTGCATGGCTTTGTGCAGTCTCTTGAGGTAACACCTCTGGGGGGGCTTCCTGTGCCAAGACTGGGGGAGGGACCTCCTCTGGAGCAGAGGCAGCAAGGACTGATCCTTGTGGTAAGGCCACTGTAGCCTCTGCTTGTTTTTCTGTGAGAACAGTCACTGCTGTGGCAGCTGCTACCACTGCTGCTGCTGCTGCACCGGCAGCCCTCTGTGTTCCTACAGCAGGCGTGGTAGTACTTGCAACCCCTGTCTTCTTGGCAGCAGTGAAAGGTGGAACAGCCTGAGTGGGTTTTGTTCCTCGTTTTGCCTGAGAAGTGCCGCCATTTGCAGGTTTGATGGCTGGAGAGGCAGGTGGGGTTCGGCCAAGGGGTGGTTTATTAAGGGCAGGGAACCAACCAGCAGCTACAGGTTTCTTTGAGGGAGATTTCGCAGGCTGTTGAGTTTTGGACTGTGACACCTTGGAGTCTGTTGCCTTTGCTGTTGCTGATGATTTGGAGGCAGAGTTGAGCTTTATGGGGGCGACAGGTTTAGAGGGTTCAGGTTTTTTGGTAGCAGCTGATGTTGTAGCTGTTGTAGGTTTCTTAGCCACTGTCGTAGAAGGTGGTCGACTAACATCTGATGCAAAGAGAAAAACAACAAAATTCAATTTTGTGAATGAGTCAATTTCAGCTGAGCATCTTTGTGGTATTTTAGCTCAGATTCGGTCAATTAAAAATACTTCTATCACAGACACTCTATATTCATTTGTGTTTCCAGTCCACAGATTCGCAACATCGTGGATTAACTGTTCATAAATACATTTTTTGACACAGTCAAATACAGAAAATTTAGGTTGACCACTTGAAACTATCTAACCACAGCCATCAGATGGGTTTAGATAAAGAAAAAGAAAAAAAGCTTCCAGTGAAAATACAGTCTCAGGGTCAGAACAAGGAATAACTTCGAACCTTTCTTAGCAGCAGCAGCAGCTTTGGGAGGCTGTGCTGCTGTGGTCCTGCCAGTAGAGGGTGCTACGGTAACTCTAGAAGCTGCGGTTTTGGCAGTTGCAGTGGTGGAGGACTTGGTTGTAGCTGTGGTGGGCCTAGATGTGGTGGATGGGAGTCGAGCTGTTGAGGGAGCTGTAGCAGGCCTGGAGGCAAAGAAACAATGACACGTTCAGGTGGCAAACAAACACTGAATAAAGACAAAATTACACAACAAAAACAAACGCAGCTTAATTTCTGTTGGCAAAGATCCAAATATGAAAAGTGATGCTGCACCTCTACATGCATTTACAGGCATAATGACCTGTCTTAATGTAAACCACAAAAGCAATTTAACAACGGGAACCCATTAACACAGCAACATCCATCTACTGCCACAGAAATGCCCCCTTCTTTCTCCACACACAGATGCAAGGGAGGGTGTGATGAGAAGGAGGGGAAAAAATAAAGATGGAAAGGGAATGGAAAGCTTGAACGGGTGAAGAATGACAAAGACAGGAGGTAATGCAGAAGTAGAGGAGGTGAGAACAGAGGCAATGGAAAGTGACAGGAGCAGAAAAGGAGTTGCTTTGGTGACGACAAGGAATGGAAAATATAAATGGTGAGCAGAAAAAAGAGGATAAAGAACAACAAGAAATAAATTAAGAGGCATGGGAGACGATCAAAGAGAAAAGCGGGTAAAAGAACGCAACTACAGAAAGAGGAGAAAAGGGAGATAATGGCTGTCAATGCTACAGCAGGTGGGGGAGAAGGGAAGAAAAAAAACAGTCTTAAAACAGTCAATCCTGTATTACAGCCCTGGTCTACAGTTCACTTTGGAGGAGTTCTTATGTGACACTGCACTAATCTGTTCAATCAGTACAAGTGCAGCTATAACAAGCCAAAACTTCTTTCCCCGACCTCCTCTCTTCCTCTATTAGGCTCTCCTCCTAGGAACACATCCTATTGCTTGTCCTGTACACAAGACCTGCCCTTTGCACAGACACACTGTGGACTACCACCTGTAGCAGTTAGAGTAACTTGGCATTAGTTCACTTAGCATATTTGAACCCATCTTCATGTCAACAACAAAAAAAAACTGCTCTGAATATCACCATCCTCCTTTGATTCACAACCCATGAGATTTCTAAAAGAGTTCTTAAGTCAGCTGGCAGTAAATATTACTGACAAATCCCTGCATTTTTGTCTCCTAATCCAACTGAACTTGATTGGTACAGCCAAATTTAAGACCTGCAGCTGACCTGATCCTAAATTACTGGCATGCAAATTTGTTTACAGTGAAAGAACAGTGCAATCTAACAGATTTCTTGCCAAATTTGGCCTGATGGCACACAAAATACAATGGGGTATAGAGGGCAATGTAGGTTGCCAACCTTTTCAATTAATAGCTAATTTATTTGTAGTTTTAGGCTACACTTTACCAATAATATAGTTGTAGACATCTTATGTTACAGAGGCAATACAATGTAATGTTACTCAGTTACGTATTTCAGGGCCTGATAGGATCGTCTGATTCTGAAAACAGATCTGCTCAGAACAGCTCAACTGAAACAAACAGCTATGAAATAGACATGTGCCAGCACCGTTTTACAGTATTAAATTAGAGACAGAGACTTGTATTGAGCTGAGTGAAACATAAAGTGACATCTGTGCATCAGACTTGCAGTGCAGTGATATGATGAGAAGCAGTAACCTACATACAAATCTGAATGCTGCTTGTGCTGTGCTATACTGGGCTCTATGAAATCTCCCCACAATACATTTTCCTTGTCAGCCTCTAAGAATTAGACGTAGACTGTGTCGCAGTGCACTGCTGCACTGGCTAACCTACAAACGGATTCAGTCAGTTAAATGAGTGAGTCGTCGGCCACAGGCAGCACTAGTCCTCATTTCTGCACTTGAACCCCCGGTGTTTAAAAGCAATGCACAACCTCAACAATGTAAATTGTTTTGTGTGACATCTGTTTCTAATCAAACAGATCGACTTTCACAACAACAAAAGTGCCTTAATGAACTGTGTGACTCCACCACCAATTACAATAATTTCCATTATGTCTTCTTTTGGACTTGGTCTGCTGACATGGTCAACATATACATGAACTGACAAAGACATGCAGACTTTGATGGCTTCCAGAGAAGTAGCATGCCTGCACACAGATGCCGCTCCCACATTACAATAACCATTACAATGACCGATTGTTTCTCTGAGATCACACAGGCACTGTGCACAGACATGGACACATAGTTATGGGAGAATGTAATTGGCTGTCATCAGAAGATTTGGGTTGAAATGTGAAGCGCAGCCAATTAAGGTCATTTTTCATATCTAATCCTCTACGTACACGAAATCGGAAACGACGTGACCACTCAATTATAGGAGTCGAAGCGGACAACATTGAATGAATGGCTTCCTCTTAACGGAGAGAGAGAGAGGAAGATATGAAGAGAAGAGTTAAGGGCTGAGGAATAAAGAGGGTAAGGGGAGGTTACAGACACAACATGACCTCAAACAAACTCAACCCCTCCTTCCATTGTTTTACAATGAGTCATAACTCATAACGGTTTGAGCCAGAGGGACAGCACAGAGAGGAATAGACAGACCCACTAATGCCTATACTCCACACACTGCCTGTGGGTGGTGGCTGGTGGATCTGTTGTTGGTGTATTAGTATGGATTACATTTCCTGCCAACAGAGGGTTGAAATCAATACAAATCACAGTCCAAACAGAGGATGAAAGGCACTACACGGCCATCTAGAGGACTTTAATGACTGAACATGAGGTCTTCCCAGGGGCAAAGGTCAGCACAGAGACACTGTCACACTTTATGGACTTTCTTTGTTTTGCAGTCAGTATTCACTAATGTTTATGACAGATGCAAAACAACACACTCGCGGCATGAACATACTGAGCAGTTGCGACATCTGTTTGGCCAAAAATCTAAGTGTAAACATGAGCCAGAGGAGTGTTGTTGAAGCCACACCTACTCCATCCATTCATCCATGACTCTCTTTCCTCTTGTTCCTTCTGATAACACAGCTGGGAGGCAAGACTACTTTGGCATACCCAAGCTTGTGGATTAAATTATTCTGTTTTAATCAAGCCAGGGAGAAAGGAGAGGGCTTGGCCTGGATGTACACTTTATCCTTGTTGCAGTGAGCTTGTCCTACAAATAAAATGCAGTTTAAGCACACATTCTTCTGTTCTCAGCCTTTCTCCCCTCATCACTTCAAGAGCCCCCTCTGAGACAACAAATGGAAATAAAGAACCCTAACAATACCTTGTTTGGCTTGTAGGCTGACTTACTCCTGCTTTACTCCTTCCTGAGAGCAGCACACATTCCTAGGGCTTGTGTGGGCCTACAGTTATCTCTTTGACAATAAAGAGTGGAGGCCTGAATCAGCTCAGTGGAGAGTTTAGATGAAGTGTTGCAGCCTAGCAATAGCAGGGCAGACAGTGTTGGCTCTTACAAGGCCCTAGGCACCCACTGTTACTGTCATTGATGCCATGAGTCTTCTCTGTTAGAGCAGTAATCCTGCTCCCTCTCAAAATGAGAGGATAAAAGTGAGAAGAAAGTGTGTTGCCCAAAGCCAATATTATATTTGGTAATTTTCATAAGTTCTCCTTTACAGAACAGTCCCTTTTCAAATGATGAGGGTAAATTCTGTGTCTGAGAGACCAAAATGTACTATCATCCTGCACTTCTGTCAATCCCCAACTGTGACTCTTCCAATATTAGCCATCCTTCAGATTGCTCAGCAACATGAAGGCACAACCACTGTCCTCCTTATGTTACACAACTTCACTCTGAATTTTCCAGTCTCTGTATGCAGCTAAATGATGAATGAGTTAGAAAGCTAGGTGGAAGTTAGGCTGTAAGGAGGGCTTGAGGAGATCCTGGCCAAAAGCCCAGCACTGTACATGCACAGACGGCAGAAAAGAGGGATGGGGTGGGGGAGAAGGAAGATTGAAAGAGGGGGTGGGGTGGACAAAGACAGATTGCTCAGTCGGTGCAAGGACACCATAAACCACCACAGGAGGAGAGCACAGCAACATATCAAGGGTTCTCATCGACTACTGGGACAGAGACATTCTTCTGTCGGGCAGATGAATTGTGTGTCTTCACATGTTTCTTAGTTACATAAAAACTAAACACAGAAATATCAACACACAGCTGAACACAGCCCTGCCTCATAACTGTGCACTACAACAGATACAGCATTTTCTTGCTGTCTCCATCGTATCATATCTCATCAAAGTTCAGTCTTATGTTCCCCGAGCACAAATCCTATTTCCAGGAGCTCATAGTCGAACACATCACCAAATCTTATCTGCCCTTCTCAAATGAGGTTCTGGTAAAAGTAAAATCATTTTTTAAAAACTCAATATGTTTTCATTCCCCCTGTAGGACCAATTAACATGAATACTTCATGAGGGGCTGGTCTTTCCAATGAACACAGGCAGCGTGTGCTACAACAACCACATGCTTGCTGTGGATGTTGGCCATAAAACAGGCCTTATTGTTTCTTGTCATTTGCCACAACAAGTCTACAAGAAAGAGGTTTACCTGCAGATACTTGAAAAATGTTAAGGTGGTTTCCTGTGCGACAGTTTGGGCTACCATGACTGATGTCACAACAACATGAGAAATAATTTGGCATGGCTGGGATTACAAAGATAAGGCTGTAAAATTACAAGGAAGAAGAGATAGACCTGTTGTGTTTGAACTAAATAATCTCGGTTAGTTTTACCAATCCTTTAACACCATTAAAGTCTGTTGCTCACGTTGCTATGGAAGGTTAGTGCTATTGTGTGAAGTGTTGTGACTAATGCAAGTCCCCGCTTGAGCTGAGACAAGGTCTGTTTGTGTCAGTGCCCGACTCTGCCAGAGAGCCAGCATGGACACCAGGCCTGACTGAAATGCACACCACTGCTACGGTTGCTACACAAAGAATTTGACACGCTACCGACTTTATACACGGACACACACACAGGTGGCATGAAATGCAGCAGGCATCGTCTGTCACAAGGGCAGACACCTGCTGCTGTTCTCCCGTTGTGCTCCCTGTGCCTCAAGCTGAGAGGCAAGTGCCCAATGTCATGTCCTGGGCGAACAAGCCAAGGAACAGTCACATAAGGATGATGTGAAACTGTAATCAGACTCCTACACTTCAAATGCCTCATCTGATTAATTCAAAGGATGAGCTCCTCTGTGTACACATCCTGACACACCCCAACACATTTGTGTATACACAAACACACACACAAAACAAAAACAAACACAGGAACATTGGTAGCAACCACTCCTAGCCTGTCCTCTATACTACCACAGTCTACATGGTGAGACCTTGTTAATTACTACATTAAAGTGATCATGGTCATTCTTGTTAAATCCAACACAGATGCTGATATCACTGTTGAGAGGATTTTGGAATGCTAGTCAAACAACCCATTTTAAAGATCTTGAAGTTCAGGAACCTGGAATGGGAATTTTGATTTATAACCATTTTACAGACTAAGTTGATCATTAGAAAAAAGTAATCTTTAAACTGATGTGATGAAAGGAGCTGTTTAAGGCATAAAGAAAGAAAACTTTGTCTTCTGTGTAAAAGAAGAATTTGGACACTATATATACGTAGAAATACAAATAGAGGTATGAGGTATAGAAACTGGTGTCAGTAACACAGAATGGGGCACTTAGTTTATTTCTTGTAGTGAAGAAAGAATTCGAAGACCCTGTGCTGCTTCAGAAATCAGTGTGAAACAGCACAGGGCAGCACATTGTTCCTTTATTTAATAAGAGAACATTAAGAGGGAAGACAAGTGGAGGCAGAATCTAATCAGGCCTCTCAGTACGGAACACTACATCCTGTGGAGAGATATTGAATTGGTGTGTTATGGACCTAACTCTAAACTTTCACTTCATTTACATTAATTGAGCTCAAAACTTGTAATTACATCATTTTACATTTGAAGAAAAATCTTTTGCAGCTATAGTATGACAGATGATAGAAGCCTGTATTTCACCTTCATATCTTCAATTTCTGTCAACTAAAAAGACTTAACTAACAAAAGCTTTCGAGCTGAAATGGCAGTAAATGCCCAGGTCAACTATGAAATTCTTCAACAACTAAGAGATAAATTGAGAGCAGCACTTTGAGCAAGTTTAGTCTAATTACATCACTCTCCATCCAAACCACCAACCCAGTATGAGAGGGATTATGAGCCAAGTCAATAGCTCTCTGCCCTGAGGAGGTGGGGCAGGTTTCTGCCAGGGGGTCTGTTTGGGACAAAGAGGTAGTTCTTCAGTATCACTGCCTCTGTTAAGGCCCTCTGTCTCAGGTTATTTCTGCTAACATGACTCACACTCTTGCAGCGAAATCTGACTCAATAACGGCCTCAAAGACCACAATGGACATCGTTCTTCGCTGCTCCCTTTCAGGGCATCAAGATAAACAAAGTCACGGTCTCATGTAGTTTTTAAGGGGATTACAAAGTTCAGATCTCGGAGAGACAGAAACACAATGAAGAGGCGGGACAAAGAATACAGAATGTTCATACACACAGTGCCAGTAGGCCTGTGAACTTTTTAGCACCTGTTGCTTGTTTATGATAGGCATGCATACCTTGTGGTCTTCGAAGCAGCAGCACCACCAGCTCTTGTTGTGGTCGAAGTGCTGGCTTTTGAGGCAGTGGATGCCACTGGCCTGCTGGTAGCAGCTACAGAAATAAGAAAAAAAAAAGATCATGATAACATTGTGAAGAAATCAAAAAAGAAAAAGATGTCAGGCTGTCAAAGACAGCAAACAACTGGCCTGACTCACCTGTGGTTTTAGGTCTTGCTACAGTAACAGTCTCAGCCGCTGGTCTCTTCTTAGGAGTGCCATTTGCTGCTGTTGGTTTGGTACCATTTGTTACTGAGGCAGCAGCAACAGAGGTAGTCCTGGTAGATCCAACAGGCTTCTTGTCAGGCACTCTACTTTGGTTCTTGACCGTAGTGGAAACCGCTGCTACACCCAGTGGTCTTTTAGGTACAGCTCCTGCTGATGCTTTCGCTGCTGTTGTCGTTTTCTTGACTGCAGCTGCAGAAACACTGTTAGAGGATTTGACATCATTCATCGTGCGGTGTGAGGCAGTACCTGGCCGTGAGCTAGATCCAGAAGCCCCTGCAGATTTGGCTGTGTGCTGAGTTTTAGTTGCAACAGCTTTTGGTTTGACTCTGGAGTCTGCTCCCACTGGCTTGCCATTGGACTTCGGAGCAACCCCAGGCCCTGCATCATTTGCAGCTTCCTCTGGCTGAGATGATGCTTGTTCCGTTATGTTGTCCTGCGATAAGGAGGGCTCTGCTACTGCTGCAGCTTCGGTGGGCTCCGTGGTTTCCATGGTAACCCCATCCGGTTTCATCCCCTCCTCCTAAGGTGTGGATGCTAAGGCGTGATGTTGCTGCTGTTAGGTAGGGTCCAGCGGCTCGCACTTGTCTTGAATGGCCAGTTCCTCTCACACTTTAATGTCCTGTAGAAGAAAATCAAAAACAAGAATTAGACTCAAGGGTCTTAAATGCAGGAGTAAGCCATGTTAAACTACTCATGAAGTCATATGATCAACATGTCACTGTTAGCCAAAGGAAATGTGAGGGGCCTCCGTGGAATTTGGGGGAGTCTGAAAAACAGGAAGTGAGCAGTGTGAGATGCCAGCAGATCTCTTCTCTAAACCAGCCACTTTCCTCCACACTCTAACACAGAACTGACAATAATGGATCATAATGCGTGAGGCTGCAAAATTAACTTAAGAATCACTATTAAAATACCACCATAAAGGAACAGTGGAATTTTTTTTACCGCACATTTTATGGGGCACAAAAACTGCACAAAAACTGATGACTTGTGACTTTGCTCCAAATGGCTTCCAGCATCTTGAGACTGAAGGGGAAAAGGCTGTGGTTTGGAGTGCTGAAAGCCAAGAGAGGCTCCGTAATCTCTGCCATGACACACAGCCCACAGCCAACCAGGAGAGAGAGGAGGTGGACAACAAGCACTAAATGGCCCATTTGTCGGCCAGTGTCTTCCTCTGTGTTGAGCAGATGCAGATGGTAACTGTCAAGTCACCCGGTGATTGCTTAAAAGATATGTGTGCGCTGGGAAATTCCTTAATTGACAGCACCAGTGGAAAATTTGAAATTAATGTAGAGTATAAGAGGCTGCAGTGAAGAACCACATGTGAGTCATATGTAGGTCTTGAACTCATTAACCTCAGTCACATTTTCTCTTGCTCTGACTGGACAGAGCTCTTCCGGGATCTGTTACGGGTTTATTCTCCCTCCCCTCAATCATCCTCTCCACCCACACTCCCCAGTCCTCTGCCCGCTGACCATAGAACCCTCCCCGATTACTCCTCTCCATTTTCTTATAGCCACTTGTTCCTCTCTACTCTTTGGTCCCATCTACCCCTCCTCCCACTGCTAATAGATCTGCTTCCAGTAAACTGCTACACAGATGGTCCTGACAGCAGAAGCTCTGTATGGCCCAGGAAACAAGCTGTGCAAGATATGGACTGAAGGTGACATAAAAAACGATGGGCATGGATGGAAAAACAACAAAGACCTATTTAAATAGGCAAAAGCAATGTAAAAATAAATAAATAAACTTTAAAGGGGGAGAGAAGAAGAGATTTATAAAAAGCTGAAGGGAAACAAACAGATGTTTACAGCTCAGAATTACTACAAGGTGAGTAAAGCAGGAGTAATAATAAGAATGAACAAACCATGACAGCAGATCAGAAGGGGAGCAGGCTCTGCTCTTTCAAACAAACTAATAAGGTCATAGCCAATGTATGATATGCAAGCCATTAAGCCTTATAACTAAAAACATTGTAGAAAAGCGACAGGTTCCAATGAGCACAATTTTCCACAGACAGGAGATTAGTGACTGCACTTATAAAGCCACACAGAGCAGAATAATAATCAGGGGCTACTAGAACACAGTTTTGCCTTTACAATGATAAATTCAGTTCTTTAAAGCATCTGTGTTTGTCTCTGCCTGACAGGCATTTTAGGATTAATCCTTTTGGGAAAGCAGCACACATTCTTGTCCGAAGGTCAGGAAACAGTTTGTGCACCAGTTACACATTAACATCTGAGGTAATGTGATACTGAGGCGCTTTTCTCCCAGAGTCCAAAAACTTTGTTACTTTTGCACTTAGGCTTACAAGGTCCTGAGATCTGTACGTCTTTAATCTTTGGCATCAATGCACTGGGGGTTAGCTCAATCAAATAACAAATGCATAAATGGACCATTTGTTGCCAATTCTGGATTAACTTGCTTGGTCAGTTTAGTACAGATAACCATAGAGTACACAACTTCACACCTCTCCAAAGATGCCATACAAACACCCACACCTGTACACACAGCCACTAAAACCCTCAAATCTCTTGTATAAAATAATTAGGTCCTACCCTTCACCTCCGCCCTGGAAAAGTTACAAGCTGACCTCATTGCTTGCCTTTAAACTGAGCTTTCCCTCCTGCTGCCCTCTTGTATTTCTTGTTCTCCTCTGGTCTCTGTGGTTACAAATCTCACACAAAAAGGAAAGAGTAGTGTAGAGTAACTGGCCTCACATTACAATGTTTAGATTGTCTTTTGGAAAGTTCAGTCCATTCATAAGGACTGGGAAGGTTATGAAGCTATTAGTAAAATGGGAACAATACAATTGAGATCTAAGTCTAAAAATTCTTGTTCCATTTCACTTTTGTAGAAACTGTCAAAGCAGAAAACCACCTTGAAAAGCTAGATAGGTGACTCTTGACAAGTCCTGCGAGATTTTAATCTTGATGGGTTGATGTGTTTGTGTAAAAAAAAAAATTTAATCAGGTCAAACTTGCTCTTTAAGGGAAAGTTGGTGGATCTTCTGGTGAGTAAACCACACCCAGTTAATTCAGAAAGAGGGAGCTGCTCCAAACACACAGAGCAGAGAGACAGGGAGTACGACTGGCACTGCGATGCGCATGGCATGGCATAGTTTTGCCAGTCCAGCTTCTAATGCCAGGGGCTTAGCAGATAGCAGCATGAATCACATTCCTCATGTGATTACCCTTTCTGGGCAAGTAAGGGCATCATCTCTGACCAGCTGAAAACTATGTGACGCAGCACAGAGAGGAAGTGAATGGATCATGAAAATCCTATCCATGCATGCACGCAAGGATAAGTGATGTTTTACTAAATTACAGCGAGACTGCTCTGCAGCACTTGTGTTTGTTCATAAAGTTCTAGATTTTATGTTCAGAACAATGACTGCACAACACTACCAGAGGAACCATTTTTAAAATGGTCTGTCCGGTCTCATGCATTTAGATGAAATACAAAGAAAGCCCTGTCTATTGTCTGCCATTCTCTCCACATCTGCATAACAAATCCTTGTTCGCTGAAGATTTAAAACCACATTCAGTGCACAGCATGCCTTCTTTCTTGACAGCGCCACGCAGCTAATATCACAATTAGCTCAATTCCCATGGTGACAATTACAATGTGCCGCAAGTATTGTGATGATGAAAACAAAAGGCACAACGGCTGAAAGCACTGCAGCAGTATATGTTTAGCCAAAGTGGGAGAAGACTGTGTTTATAAATGCAGCCATCACTTTGTAGGGATTGTTAGAGGGAGTCTGTCTAGACAGAGAAAGAACTCAGTGGCCTCCATGGTATTTACATTCCACTTCTAATAAAGAAATATGGCCTTATGCGTCATTACATCTTACTCCTGACCTCTGTCTTGAGGCAGTTTAATTACATCTGTCGTAGCTCATCTCTGAGTCTGATGCTCTACGCGTCCAGACGTTAGTAGTGGTGCCTGACAAAATGGGTCACTTTTAATACTGTGTCTAATACAAGCAGAGAGGGATTTAGCTGTGTTTTGAGCATGGCAGGGGTATGGAATGCATTGGGCAGACCGCTGGAGGTGGTGGTAGATGGGGGAGCTGTTGATACTGATACTGAGGCTTAATATCATCTGTAGATTTACACCAGATTGCTGTCACAAATACTGCATTTATGAAAAGAGCAAAAAGACAATTCACATTAAGAGTGTCACAGATTGATGGTACGCCCAAACTGTGGGTAAATACAAACACATGTCAGTGAAGGAAAATTAGGAACATATTCTATCTGTTCAAGATCTAATCTTCCTTATGTGCCTTTTTGTATCAGAGTTGTTTACTTGATTGATAAGAAAATTACTGGCAACCATTCTGATTTAATTATTCAAGTAATTAAAAAAAAAAAATCTAATTCCAGCTGATAATGAAAATAATCTACACTTGCAGTCCACATGAACACATGCACATGATATTAGCTACTTTAGTTGCCTGATGTTGATGGTCTACTTCAAGATTCATGCCAATGCCGCATCTGCTCCAAGATCATTAATGGTAGAAAGTAAATGCCTAAAGCAGCAGAGGTATCAAGAGCACATCTGACCCATCCACATTCCAGCTCTGCTGACTTCCTCCAGATTCTTCAGGGCTACACAGTGACAGCTGGCCATCTGTGTTTGTGTGTGTGTGTGTGTGTGTGTGTGTGACTGAGTAAGGAGTGAAAGGGTCAGAGGGAGGCTAGAGACTGTGTGTGAGCAGTGTGTGAGGAGAGTAACTGAGCAAAGAATGTGTACAATAAAAAGCCTAAATGATAAGAAAATGTCAGTTGCTCTAATTTACAGGCATGTAGACAAAAAACAAACAAACATGGAAACTAGAATTTAGTGGCCCACCACTTCCTGCATTCTTTCAATTCCACAGGCGCACTTTGCACTTTATTCATCGCTACATTCTTACTAGAGCCGCACCTTTAGAGCTGTCCTGGTGAACTTGACCTAGCTTACAGATCTGGGAGTGTCTGGCAGACAGTGCTGGTGGAGTGGAGTGGAGTGGAGTGGCTTACAAATGAGATGAAGCCCCCCTGTCTGCCTGTTCATTAACTTTCCTCTGGTGTGTGCCTGAGGGAGCTGGATGTACACAGGAAGAAACACAAGCAGTATTCAGTCAGAGTGTGGGCACATGTATGTGTGTAGGCCTGTAAGGAGAATCACTTTTGTTGGGCCCAGAAATAACTGCCATTAACAATATTATTGTCATTTTCAGACAATTTTATGCCAGTGATATAAACTCCTTGAACAACTCACATGCATCATCAGTAGATGCTACAGCTTAAACCCAAAATGTTCCCACAACAGAGGTATGGAGTGCAGCTTTGAAACCAACCATTTGGACTCATTCTTCCAAACATTCTGGCTGAAATTATGTAGTTGCTGGGAAAAACACCAATTAGCCTTGAGTAATACGTTATCTTCACTTCACCTGGTTCACTGTGGCTGTCACTCAGTGTGTGTAGGGGCTGCCTAAGCCCCACCCATGGTGAAACTCTAACACAGAGAGGACAGAAGCAGTGCAACCAGAAATGACAGCAAAACATGCCTCAGCATATTTTTCATTCTATTCAGGAGATGAGCCCAGGCCTAATGATAGTGAAAACCCTGCTGTTTATTCTGACATCATGTTGGTCAAATGTTAGATAAACTCTCGTGTAAACAAACACACCTATAAACTGAATGGGCAATATCAAAGTCAGCAAAAGTTATCATGGGCATGTCCATTCATTGTGCGATAAGTCAGTAAAGAAATAATCGTGACAGGTGTGTGCCTGCAAAAGAAAAAGGTGGCCAGTTCATGAGAAAAGATGAGGGTTTCCTAACCTCAAGCTTCCATCTCAGAGCTAGAGAGCAGATGCAGAGAACTGCTCACTTTCACTCCAATCCCCATCAGTTGCCACCACTACAAATCCTTCAGACTTTACAGAAGCAGTCTTTGATGACCGATGAAGAATCTAAAAGCAAATTCATGTTAACAGTAGCTAGGTAAATTAAGAAGAATGTGGGACTCTGTGTGTAAAAAAAAAAAAGGCCTGCTGTTCCATCTGACCATACAAGGTAGCAGTGCTGTTTCTGCAGTATCACCAAGTGAGTGTTTGGTTCACACACATATACAAAGTGATAGAGTGGGAGAGAGAAAGAAGAGAAATTCAATCTACTGTTGGAACACAAACACACACATACACATCTAAAAGCATGCTGATGGGAGAGCCTTAGTACATACGAGTCTCTCCCTTCTCCCATCTCTCTTCCTCTGACACATAAATCGGAGGGGGTGGGGACTTCACAAACATGAAAAGAAGAAAAAAGGGAACACTTCTTATACTACTTATGTCTGACTTTGGTTTAGATCACTTTGTGCAATACCTGTGTGCACTCCAGTAAAATGATCCAACATAATCTGATTTTAAATTGGTGGTGGAAGCTTGCACCAGGTTAGAAACTACCAATAAACACCAAGCCAATGAAGGATGATGAAGCTTGTCAGCTGCTATCACTGTCTGTGCAACACAGCTATTGGATTATTGACTTTTGGCACAATGCTGGCTGTGAAGAGCACAGGCGTGTTCAAATGGAAATTCCTTGTATCTATGAAAATTGTCAGACATAGGTTAATTTGAAGTATTAAGAGGAAAATCAACTGAACCTTCTGTTTGGTATAGAAAATGTTTTAGTGTTCATCTGAGAGGATTCATCGGTTCAGAATGGATTTCTGGTTCTGGTTCTGAGTACTGCCTCTGCTGTCATGTAGCATCCCTGACATCTTCTCTCTTTTCAAAAGACAATCACTTCCTTTTAAAAAGTTTTTTTCTTTTTAGACATGGCCAAGGTGAGCAGAGTGAAGATGACTGTTTACATTACAACACCCACTCATCACTGGTTGCATTCCTCAGCAGACTGCCCAACAGACGACAGAAACAACACACACAGAAAGTAAAACAACCCCATTCCTTGTGGGATGCCGTGTCGGAGGAGGGAGTAAGGACATGCTGGCATTCCTTCTCAGCGATGTCTCACTAAAACAAAACCACAGAAACTGTGTGTGAGCACTACCTCAGTCTAGTCAAGATCACACAACAGCTCTTCAAGCTTATGTTTCTGGTGTAGAGACAGTGAGAGCTACTGCAGGCTGTGGATGCTTAAAGAATTCATCTGCAGAAAAGGTAAACCATCATCATTCCTAAGCACTTGCACTTAACCTGCAAACTGGCCATTGTAAAGATATGAATGAGAAAAATCTTGTTGCTCTAAAAATAAAAAACATCCATTGAAACAGACAACTATATAAACTGCTTTTATATTTTTGTGTGGATAATTTACTTTTGTTCTGACAGAACGAGTGATGTTTTAAGCCACATGATGCCAGAGAAAAAGAAGCACACCAAAATGATCAGTTTCCGACCTCCGTTTTCAACATCCCGTTTAATGTTTAATGCATTCATGCAATCTAAAATCATAAAAACCAAATAACCCAAAGCCACAGCAACTTCCCAATCCAGGAAAGGGCTATGTTTAGGAAGGAAAACTTTTTATTCATCCTGGCATACTTTGCTGGAATTCGTCAAATAGAAAAAAAAGAACATTTTACAATCACAATATCAAATTTGTTAATTTTACAAGAAACCAACTTGAGCTGCTGTGGGTGGTGCAACCATAAAAATATATTACAACAAAGATAGGAAAGTTTAAAAGCCAAGAAAACAGATGGACACTTAAGATGCACCATCCAATAGCTTTCTGCAGATCCTCTATTGTTTGTGTTTTCTTCTTTTGCTTATGTATCAGATGCCCCTGCCAGTCTCTGTGGTTGGACCTTATATTTGTGTGTATGAATGTGTGGGGGCAGGGCTGTCTCCTCAACCCTGCCAGAAAACGATCAAGAAGATGAATGGCACTCAATGCACCTCGTTATCTTCAGACAAAGAACTGCACTAACCCTCAATGATCTTGCAGCTTGGTTGGTTTCTCCTCATCTGTCTGTATGATAAGCCTGTGTGCAAGTAATGACAAGCCCTACATCACCGTTTTTCATCCCAAGACTGCATTTACACGAACAAATGCTTGTCCTCAATGAACTCACCTGCAGTCTTCAAAAGTATCCCACACTACTAAGCATTAATGTATCCAAAGAGGACCAACATGATGTTATCAAGCGGCTCACCCAACATCAGGAATTCATTCCAACTTTAACTTTTTAAGTAAAGCCGTGTCCCCAAATTCCCTATGACTGTGTACATTAAAAGTTAAACCCTACTCTGTATCATAAACAGTACAATGATTAGACCAGACTCCACCAAGCGAGCTTTGACAATGTGTGTAAGTATGACGTACACAAAAAGCATCATAATATTCAGTTTATACTGTGTGTACAGCTATAAAATAAAGCTGCTTAAACAAACTACTGAAAAGATGTCAAGGATGCTCTATGAGACAAGACAGTGGGGAAAAAAAAAACATTTTTATCTTGGGCAGGGGGGTTGGGGGGTGTTGGGCTTGACATTAAGCACGCAGCTTATTCTAATCAATTCCATATGGGACACTAACATGTGCTAAGTGACTGTCAGCTACTCAATAAGGCCATTAGGAGCAGGTGGTTAAGTGTGGCTACAAGTTGAGTGGACTAAGCCAGTTAGCCTTTAAGGGAGTGGCAGTGAAAAGGGGATGTACTCGCGGCTACTGGCAGCGTAGTGGTCTAAACGGCTGCATCGAAATGGGTTACAATCTGTTCTAAACCTGGCAGGGATTTCAAAAAGCACCAGCTAGGTCCTGCTGCCATCAGGACAGGCTGACGGTGGGGCGAGTAAAAGCAGTAGGGTGGTATTATCGAACACTGAGGAAAGGAGTGATTGTAAATATTTGTGTACAGTAGGTCCAAATCAATAAAAACAACAAGAATCATTTTAAATGTTTGCATGCTGAAATATTTAACATTATGTTAAATTAAGGGGGAGGGTGGGCAAGCCCTATTGTCTGCACTTCACACCATGTTAACCCCCTCAGGCATGGTGCCGAGGGCAGTGGGGGTGGGTTCTGAGTGGATTAACTGGTGCAATGGGACAGAGGAGCAGCTGGCATGGGTAACTTCACCCAAAAGACCCCAGGGATGCTGAACAGGCTGAGGGGTGAAAGAGGGAAGGATGGATGACACCTCTTTCATACAGTGGATATGCACATTACATGGATGTACTGTTTGTTTGATGTAAAGTTTAACCTGATCATTGGGGTCTGTAGCCTGTCATAGTGAAATCTTTACCCAGCAACACCACTCAGAGACTCAGGTGTGCAGCTAGTCCCGATACACATCACTGCTATATCAAAGCATTACAAAAGTGCACATTACATACTGTAAATACCAAAATAAAGCATCAGTTTCAGGTCAGACATGCCTTTTTCCCTCTCATTCGACTGTTTGCTTGCTCTCTCTCTCACTTTAAGATCAACAAAGTCACTTAAATGCTACCTAATTATCCCTAATAGTACCAAACCTGTTTAACCTCATTCAAAAGAGGATGCGTGATAGAAGTAAGAAGAAAGGGTGTGGAAGGCTTGCAAGAAATGGATGGAAAACAAAGGTAGGGAGGGGGTTGTAGAATGAAACCATGGCTATAAAACAGCTTTAGACCTGAGATACCACAGTATAAGCCTCATACCAGTTTCCCGCCAAGGAACCTGGTGTCTCATGTAATCTCCTTCCCTTTTTCCATAGTTCCTGTTGCTTTCCACTGTCAACTCAATAGTGAAAGTGGAAATGGGCTGGATAAGACTGTGCAGGCATGAGAAAAGATGAAACACTACCTCCTATTCACATCATTTTTGGGTTAAAAACCATTGGCATTTTCAGTTACTTGAATTCAACAAACACAAAAGAGTCAAATTAAGCGATTCTGTCAAGGATGGTTAGCTGCAGAGAAGCCAAAGCTGACATCAGTTTTCCCATATTAAAGCCAGCCAGCGGCTACTCTCCTGTGCACCAGCCAACTGACTATAGAAAAGCAGGCAGATAGTCAATATAATGCTGGAGAGCCTGAGGGTCAGATCAGTTACCATGCCTCTGACTGGGCAGGGTGAGCGGAGGCCAGATGGACACTGATCCCACACCTCGCCTGCTCGCATCTCTGACAGCCACCCAAACCCCCAGCCACACCCCTGGACTGTGTGAAATACACACACACACAAACCAATTACTGAACACACAGGATTGACTTTCTCATGCACATAAAGAGGCAGCGCAAACGATAACAGGATATGCCCAGCCAACACAAACAAATGCACAACCTTATACCAGCTGTGCACTTTGATTCACCTCAAACAGACCTGGATCAATAACCAAATGTAAAGCATTAATTCATCGTCTACACTTACTTACCTATCATACAATGCTGCAATACATACCACTGCAAATGCCCGTTATAAATAATCTATTCTATATGTATATATATGTTTACGGTGTGGCATTCAAGGCTACCAAAGTAAGCTAACAAACAGACTACGAAAGTGCTGAGTTACTCTTTCAATAATTACAGTGCACTGAGCCCAGCTTCACAGTCCCAGACAGACAGAGTACCTAAAAATGCAGCGCCAGCGTCCACCACTTTATCCTAATGGGCAGGAGAGTGCCAGCCTCCAAACCACAGTGACGAGAGTCACAGCACCACACCGTCTCACCATCCCACAGCTCAACAGCCAAGAGAAACACAGGAGATACACAACAAATCTGAACGGTGAAGGATGATATATAGTTTAACTCTGAAAATCACCCTAAACAGATGCAGCAGAGCAGGCGAGAGTCAGGATTGAATTTCCATGGGGGTGGGACTGAGACTGACACTGGTTGCAGGCTGTAAAAGCAGCTGACTTCCAAGCAGATGCAAATGCTCGGCTCTGTACAGGGGCTGTGCTTTCCATTCAGTTGCTCTGACTTTTGAGTGCGTCCTCACACAAGGGACAGGCTGACAAGTGCCAAAGTCTCTGTGGTACAAATAATAGCCTTTACAGATTATGTTCAGTACAACTGCTTTCAAATTGAACTTCAATAAACCAAACTGGCAAGGCAAAGCTGGAACAATTAGCCAATAAACAAATGAGAGAAACAATTTTGATCTTCTGACATATTATTTACAAAACAATCACGCAATTGATAAGCAGAATAATTAATAATGAAAAAATATTATTAGTTGCAGCACTGTACCAAACACAAGTATACAAGATTAATTGATCAGAAGGAAATTATTGACATCTATTCTGATAATCATTTAGTAACTTTAAGCAAAAATAGTTCTAGGTTTTCAAAGGTGAAGATTTGCGGTTTCTTTGTCTTATGTTATGGTAAAATAAATATCCTTTGGTTTTGGACTGATGGTCAGACAAAACGTGACCCGATTATGTCACCTAGGGCTCTCATAAACTGAGATGGGCATTTTTGTACTTGTTTTCTGGCATTTTATTAACCAAACAATTCACTGATAAACTGAAAATAATCCTTAGTTGCAGTCCTCAAGTAAAATTTCAGGCAGTTACATTTTTGAGTCCCTACTGCTTGCACAAAACCAAAAATTAATTAAAAGATTTGCATTCATTTTGAACGAGCTAGAGATGGATCAGTTCAGAGAATACTGCAGCAACCTTCCTGTTCCCCTTTTATTTAAAATAAATTAGTTTTATTATCTCTCAGATGGGAATAATTTTAGCTTCAAAATCTGCTTCATAATGACTATAAAAATACAGAGAGACTGATGCCTGTTGAAGGCAGAGAGTAATTGGGGAGTACATTCTGTCCTCACACTGAGATTGTGGAGGAGAAGAAATTTGAACTTTTGACCCCGTCATCCATAACCACCATAACCTCTCACAGCTGTTGCAGTGATGCACATGAACTCACACAAAGCCGAATACGGTAAACAGCACAAATCAGCCATTAGATTTATTAATCCTAGACCATCCTAGACACCATAGAACAGGGTGAAGCAGACAGTAGATGACTAGTTTTTGTTTACAGGCCTGTCATCTCCAATAAAATCTTGAAGCTGGGGGGAAAAAAACATGTTCAAGCAAATGTCCAGAGGGAATTCAGAGTACTTAAGATATTTCAGTGAAAACTCCTAATGAAAGTGCAGAGGAGTGAGGATTTAAAAGCATGCAACTCTTTGCATAATGCAGGTTCCTCTTTTTAAACCATCTAATCCAGCCCCTTCAGCTTTCTCAAGGTTAACGAATACACTGAAACTATTTTGAGCTCCTCTTCTGGCGTGCTTTGGCCTTTAGGAAGAGGAAAAGGAAACAGAAGTGTGGACAAGGGAAGTACCTGCGCAGTATAAAATCCTAGGCTGTGTCCCAATTTGGAGGCTGGATCTGGCAGAGAATGTGGGTCTTTCACAGAACTTGAGGGGCAGGCAGAACCTGCTCCTGCTTCATCTGAAAATAAGTCTTTGTCTGTAAATTATTTGACAAAGGGAATATTTAATTATTCATTTGCAGCCCACATATTTCTGCTTTTTTGTTTCCCCTTAGATATCTGTTCACATATTGCAACTAAAACTTTTCAGAAGAAAAGCAAAAAGTGCTTAAAAGGAGAAAACGTTTAATTTTGCAATTCCTATATTTTTGGAAGGAATGAGGAAATAACGTTATTCTCAACAAAACACAAGTCTAAAAAACAAACAAACAAAAAAAACAAGATGGATGACTGGCACCGGTAACTGATGACCACCCAAATACAAATACCCGATAAATATAACATTGTCACATGATATTTTCTAACTTTATTGACAAAGATTCCCTCAACGCACCACTGACAAGACTGCCCTGTGTGCAAATGATAAACAAGTTAACTCACGCAAACTGAGGCAAAAGACAGCTGCATTTGGAAGAAATGTTCAAATGGGACACACTTTGTTGTTGTTATGACGTACACAGACTTAAAATGCAGATTCTGGGGGACTCAGCCCCTGAAATACAACAGTAACAGTGACCCTGCAATGAGCCCTTGCAGCCCAAGGCCAGTTTATACTTCTACGTAGGACTGACACAGAGCCAACACCATGGTCTATGCAAGTGACCCAGGCCGTTGGGAGAATTTATACTTGTGTCTGCGCTGCTCTGCAACTATATCACCAAAACGTGAGATGGCGATGAGCGATGGATCCGATGATACTGTGTTGGGTTTCTTTATGTACTTCAACTAATGGCAAATGAAAGTAAGCTGCTCATGTTGGAGTTAGAGTTGATAAATGTTCAACAGCAGTTACTTTTACTGAAATTACTGCCATGCAGAAAAGAGAGAGGATGTCAAAGGAGGCATCAGAAGGAGGGTGAATCTTATCTGCTTGTTTGGCCAGAAACATGCTAACTCTCGGTAGCATGTTTACAATCACAGCTGCTGTGGTCTGAGTCACAACGATGTTGTTGTGATAGTTACTTTTCTAGGGAAGTGCACATCAGGCTACAGCATGGGGCACACGGCTACACTGTACCTACAGTGCCAATCCTGTGCATAAGTATAAACTGGCCTTTAGCTATAATGTTAGAAAAGGCATGGGGGAAAAAGGCAGGCCATATGTGTGTGTCAATCACACTTGGTTTCACACCCAGGTGACCATAAACTCCTGAGCAGCAACTCACACATCCTGGCACCAGTAGCTTGAGGGTCTTCAGGAGGTGACACACTCTCCAGTGAGAGTCTGCATGTCAAATACCTTTTTGAAGCCAAGGGTAGAGTCACTGCTCCTACACCCAAACCCTGTCCACCACACCCACGCAGCCCAAGACACACCAGTTATGTAATGTAGACTTTGAGCCAAAACCTGAATGATAAACAGCATCGTCTGCAGACTGAGATCTGCAGACGATGCCGTCTGATAGTCTGTCTCTGGGCTCCATGTATGCGTCCCTTTTCTCATACCGCTCTGCCAAGTCGAGAATGAGATTGCTCGATGTGCAGGGATGCAAATATGAAAACAGAGATGATTGTAAACTTGGCGAGAAACAAGTCAATATCAGTGCTGTATGACAGGCTGCTGATACATATGCTTTTGATTATGATTTCGGCTGATCTAAAACGATAAACAAAAACATCTATACAGGAATCAACCTTCTGTACCTCAAGAAACTTTTTCACAGTCCAACAGAGGTTTTTCACCTTTCTAACCAGTACATGAGCAGGAGCTCCTAAAATTTTAAAAAGGGATGGAGCACTTAAAAAAAATATTCTACTCTCCCCCCACATGTCCAACATTTCCAGTAATGTCAGACCGATCCTCATGTTATTTTGGGACCCTGTCAAGAACCTCTAGGTGGTCCCTGGACCCCACTTTAGGAACCATTGTTTTACGAGTTTCTGGGTGTTTGCCAAGCCTCAAGTGGAGCTTTAATAATACCATTTGTCTCTGGGAACAAACACGCTGAATTCACCCTGGTTAAGCAAAGGGCCCAGTTCAGCCTCACAGAACAATAGCGGTGTACGGCGGGGAAGCTTGCTGGGAGAAACACATGAAGCCAGTCAATAAATTGAACCTGACACCACTATGACCGTGCCAGCTGAGTCTTGTACCACTGTACAGCCAAATAAATGTTGCTGGGGGAGTAAAACCCACGCTGAATCCACCGCCCAGCCGTTCCGTGCCATGCTAGCGTTACACATCCATCATCACATCACATCCAGCCACAAACTGGCCACTCCACATTACAAAGAGGGCGTCGGGATTTCAAAACACATGATGTTTGGTTAATTTAAAAAAAAAAAAAGAAAAACACCGAACACAGCGAAAAGAGGAAGAGCTTCCTTCAACAAACGACTCATTTTGATGCGTTTTACGGTGAAGATATTACAAATGAACGAGAATTTAAATAATTTCGCTCGCGCTGGAAACGTTACAACGTAGTAAATTCTCCGTACCTTTCAACCGCTGCTTCCGCTCCTGAAGACTCCGGGAGAAACAAACAGTCCCTCCCTTTGTGTCCTGCACGGAGGTAAAATGCACTAAATATGTCGACAGAGCCGTAAATTTCACCGGACTAACAATAGAGCCGCGCAGTCAGCGGCGTGCGTCCCTCTCCGCGTCCTTCCCTCCACGTTTGAGCAGCGGCAGGCGGCGGCAGGCTGCTCCCCTTCATGAAGGATGGACCCGGGCGGGGGTGGGGAGTCGGCGTGGGGGGAGTGATCGAGGAGTCCGGTTGAGGATTGACGGCGGAGCGTGGTGGTCGTAAGAGAAAATGCAGATTAACTCCCGCGAGCGATCCAATCAAAAGCGCGAGATTGGTGGTTATGCAAAGCAGGAGTGACGTCAAATTCAAACCAAGCTCGAGGTCTGTACGGTGGTGCGGGCGGTGGGGGGGGGGGGGGGGGGGAACACGCGAGAACCAACCACACCACACAAAAAGAAGAAGCAACCACCCCCCCCCCTCACCGCAGCAAAACA
>JBBMJY010000020.1:15203927-15214156 GCA_037833715.1 Toxotes lorentzi | reverse complement strand
GGGGGGGGGAAAAGAGGGGGGAAGGAAAAAGAAAAACAAGTTGGGGGTTTGGGAGGGTGGGGTGGGGGGGGGGGGTTGTTCCCCCAAAATTGAGGCCCCCCCACCCCCCAGGAGCAGTGAGGAGCAGTCTCATGTCATCAGTGGTGGAAGAAGTACTCAGATCCTTTACGTAAGTAAAAGTACCAGTACAACAGTGTAAAAAATCCAGCACAAGTAAAAGTCCTGTATCCACAATACCCACATCAGTTAAAGTACTGAAGTGTTATTAACAAAAAGTAAAAGCCCCTTCAAAGGGTCATAACACTGTGGAGTGGTGACATGATTGCTGGGAAGAAAAAAAAAGGTCTGATACACAAATTTGTATTCATTTTCCAGACTTTGAACTGAACCTTTGCTCTCATTTTTGTGAATTACTGGCTGATTTCATCCCTTTGGGGCTCAAACATTTATTTGAATGAAATAGTACTTTAGTGGAACTAGTAACAACTCATAGAAATTGAAAATGCTTGGAAACCACTGGTTTAATCTTTCTGCAGTGCAGTAAAAAGGACAATATTTCCCTCTGAAATGTAGAGGAATAGAAGTAAAAAGTCACATAAAATTGAAACACATAAGTACAAAAAGTTATGCTTAAATACACACAACTGAATGTCATGGTTTAAAAACTGAGAATGGAGAGCACTTATTATAGAGGTGATACAGCTTTGCTTTTTGCCCTTCATGGTTGAAAGTACTTAAAGGAAAACTGATAATTTTTTCCGTCATTAGTATTCTTATTATTACACACACACAGCAGCGCGGCCTGTGGGACTTCACACAATGAGGAAATAAAGCCAAGCTCAACAAAACACTGGGGTTATAAGAGCTATTTCTTTTACGGGATTAAACCGAGGAATCAATAAATGATTATAAGTGTGTTCCAGAAAGTGAGTATTGCAGTTTGATAGCATGCCTGAGCAAAACTCTAAACTCTAAAATTCACATTGCTCATTTTCTGCACTCACAGTCTAGTACAGTGTCCACTCCCCTATAGTACAAACCCACAAAAGCTTCGAGTTGAATGCTTTTTTTTTTGAGCTGCAGCTGCACTCCACAATAGAAATCAATGAAAAGGGAGAAGACATACAAAGACTGTGGCAACTCACAGAGAAAGAAAGAGTGAAAGGGTTAGGACATCTGACATCAGCTGTTGTTTTCTGTAATAAAACTCAGAGAGGGAGAGAAAGAATGGAGACATGTAAAAGAAAAAGCCTTGGGCAAAGAGAAGTCTAAAACTCTGCGGGTGAAGGGAGGAATGAAGGCTTACCAGAAATCATCAAACATGGACCCACGAGTGCACTCGTTCTCAGTGTGGCTCAATGAGGAGTGAGAGCGTGTGCGAGAGAGTCATGTCTCAGCTCTGCCTCTCTCCATCCCTGCTCTTTACAAGACTCTGGCAGTTGTTTCATCAGCAGCCTGTCAGCCTTTCCAATCAGCAAGAGGCCCTGCGCCAGAGCGAGGGGGAAAACCCAAAACTCTTGCTAAAGTCTCAGTGAAGCTTCAGCCTAAACTCATGGTTAGCAAGCAGTTTACAGGCTAACATTTGCAGCTGAATCATTTAAAAACCGTTTTAGCTAAATAATTTTTGTTTAGTTTGTGCAAAACTGAACCCAAAAACCACATCTGAAATTCTTGCCACAGGAAGCTGACTCTTGGGTGTGGATCTACCAGAAGTATGTCAGTAAACCATTTCAGTCTCCTTCTTTTATTTGACTAAACTAGGCACTAATGGCATCCATCATTATATCTCAGAGCTGAAAAAGCTGGTAAATCCCCTCACATCCCTCCCATCCATTTCAGATTGCTTCGTAATGTTGTTACACAAGGGTGTGGCTCAGCGCTGGGCTCTGGTAAAACAGAATTAGGATGGACTGATTATCTAAAGGGCTGCTTTACACAGACTTGGCTTCTTCTCTCATCTGTTTCTTTAGTGTGGCCTGGTCAGCCATTGATCTGAATATCTCACATTGAAGACAGCTGCACATGCTGCCTGTGGCATAAAACACACTCTGCAAGGCCCACACACACAGACAAACAGACAGACTGACACACCAAACACAAACTCAGACAGCTGCAGAATCAGTGACTCTGTGAAATAGACACAAGACAGGAAAAGGAAACTGCTGCTGCTGCAGGTGTGCATTTTTGATCTGAGGTGCTTTGTTAATATGAAAGACCCAGAAGTTCAAACAGCAAGTCACAATTGAGTAACTGGAGCACATTTCAGTTCAAGCTGAGATGAAACCGGCAATAACAAAAGACCACACCTGACACCAGCACAACTGAAACTACAACTGATTGAGCAGCAGATTAGATCAAGCTAGAGCAAGATTTTACCTATGGGCTTCCACTGTGCATCAAAAGCACAGTAAAAGTAGTTCTACATATAAACACATCATGTAGAAAGAAAAACTGTGTGAAGGCTAATTCTGTGCTTTAGGAAGATGGATGAAACATGTTTATGAGATGCATTAAACTATGAACTCACACACTCCAACACGAACCATCGATGCATCGTCAGAGCAGTACATAATGTATGATGATATTAGGTTAAGTGGGTGGAAAGCAAAGATGTGCTACAACAGCTGCCAAGCCTTGCTTGGAAAGCTCAATAACCAGGAAATGAGCTCATCATATTGGACTGTTTTGAAGACAAACCCCCCCCCCAAAAAAAACAGAATTGTAATTTCCCTCCTCTCAGAGCTTTGTGCTGCCGTGTCTCAACTACAATGTGCAGCAGATTCACAACTGCTGTGTTTGACTATGTGTCAGATCAAAGGATCTGTTTGCAACATCAAGAATCATTTCGGTTTTGTTTAAATCCTCACGGTGCCTTTTCCACATGTCATCTTTTTCAAGTAGAAAAATAAGCTTGTATTCCTCTGGTACACTGTTGCATGAATGAGCACGCGCTACTTGCTCCCTCTTCTGACAATTCAAAGGAACTGCATTTGAATGAAACTTCGCATAGATTATCTTTTCAGTCTCTGACAACCAGTTTTAAAATTTAATCAGCAGATTGGCAACATATGTGACATCAAAAAGAAGACTTAATCTTTGCTTTTCTCAAGAACAAATGCAGATTATTTGAATAAAAAAACATGACATCTTCAAAATGTAGGAAAGGTACATCTAGGTAATACTAGATAACACATACAGTACCAGTCAAAAGTCTGGACACATCTTCTCATTCAGTGGTTTTTCTTTATTTTTATCACTTTCTACATTGTAGATTCATACTGAAGACATCAAAACTATGAAGGAACACATATGGAATTATGTAGTTAACAAAAAAGTGTTACTACTTTGAAGAATCTAAAATATAAAATATATTCTGGTTGGTTTAACACTTTTCTGTTAACTACATATTTTATGTTACATGTTAATACCATTTAAAGTTAAGGCCACAGGTACATTTCAAGGTAGGTAAAAAGTCCCTAAGAATAATTAGCTTAAATGTGACACTGCTTATAGGAGATGACTGAAAAAAATCAGCAATCTTATCCTCAATTAACGCATTACTGCTTGGATCACAGATCATCTCTCTGCAAGAAGAGAAACTATTTTCCAAAAATCACGTTCTGGAGTTCAGACTGAGCTAAACTAAGCTATTGTGCGTTTTATGCGGTAAAAAGACATAGAAAAATAAGGTTATTCAAGCGTCCACTAACGATCCAGTCACTGAAATACCATTTTAGACATAATTATATTAATTTGTAGACAACAAATAGCATGGATCTGAAAAGAGCTACAGATATGTTTCTGTCATCATTACATCTTCTTGTAATGATGACAGATCTACTCTAAATCCTGCTCCATTTGGTAAGGCAATTCAAGTTTTTTTTGTTTAAAAAAAAAAAAAAAAAGTCAGATACAATTTGTTGATGGTCATCGATGTTGTGCAGAAACAGAGAAAGAGGGAAAAAATTTCTAACTTCTGAACTTTGGCATCATTAAAGAAACATGCATATGGCTCCGGAGAACAGCTTCTGTTGTTGTATCTGACCACAGGCAACGCTGAGTGCCTCATTAGTGAGTGAGTGCATCCCACTGTATTGATCATTACTCAGTAAAATGCAACACAATCTACTACAGCAAACCGAGTGCAGCAACCAAAACAAAGCACAGAACCACATTTGAAGGCAATGTGATGCTTGTGCAGTAGAAGAAGCCGTTTGAAACTTTATGCCATTGGGGCAGCTCGCAGGAGAGTAAACAAATCAAGTGAATTCCACACCTGAGACCTCATTCTGTATATCTATCTGGTTGTGGTCCTGTTTTCCGATATTTTTCTGGAAATCATCTCCCTGACTGAAAAAAAAAGAGACTGGTAGATGGTGGATTTCCCTTTCTTTCTCTTATTCTGTATAAATTTTAAGAATGCATGATTCAAGTGTCCTACATTATTAGTGGTACACTATGCTATTTTAAAATAAGGAGGTGGGCGTAAATAAAAAGTAGAAGCTGCTGGATATGTTTTGTGAGATGTATAAATGCCTCATTTTAAGAGCCCTGTCCTCAAGAGGTAACTGATTTTGAAACACTATAAAAGTCATAAAAACAAAAACAAAAAAAACAAAAACAAAACACAAAAATAAAAACAGTCAGCACCATATATGTACCTCTGTTGTTCTCATCATAACACTTGTATCTAGACAACGTGTTCAGCATTGTGCATTATTAAATACAAAAGAAAAAAATACTGATTTGTATTAAATACCAACAAGGAACAGAGAAATGTCTCTGCATTGGTCAAACCATGATGCAGAGGAGTCCTCTTCATAAAGGGGACAAGTCCAGTCCTCCAGTCCTCAGTTTTTCTTTATGGTGTCGAGGACAGAAAAAAATTGTAGGTCCAATAAAAAGACTCTTGTTACATGTTCCTTCTACAGCGCGCTGGTCCAGCTGATGGCGACTCTTCCTTCAGATGAGTGCTGAGGTTTGACTCACAGTGTGTTCGTATAGAGGCACTGAGCGTTAGGAGTGTGCAGTGCATCTCTGTGGTCAGTAGGGGAGGCTAGTGAGCTCACTGGCATCAACTTCAGTTCACCAGCAGGACGTCCTCGTATGTTGTCGTTCTGGGGGAAACCAAAGAAAGATGGCTTATGTTGACGATTTTCTACAGTCATGATATTTTACATCATAATCATATATTCTCATTTAGAGTCACATGACTGTGATATTTACTGAAATATACTTGCTGGCAAATTATGTCACATCAGGATGAAAAATTATTCCAAAAATGTTGGAGAAATGTAATATTTTTCAAACCCCATCTTCACCCTACCTCAAAATATTTTTTAAATTGTGGTACCAGGTGAAAATCTTGTAAACCTATTTAATTTTTTTTTATAAATTGTTTGGCATTTTGCTTTTACTTTGTTTTAAAAGTCCCTCAAACTCAAAGATGAATGGCAGTCAATGTAGAAACAAGTCTGCCTTTCTAACACAGATGTCTCTCTGACTGAAATGTTGAGGGTCTTGTTACCTGATATAACCAGGTAGCTCACATGATGCCTTTTCCTTTCTTTCCTTTGCTGCTACTGTCTGTTATCAATCAGTCCTGCTGCTGTGACGTTTGATACACTTAAAAATAATTGTAATAATTATGCAGTCCTCGACGATCAATCATCTCTTGTGTTGCATGAGACCTCAGAGAGAGATGATCGTTGTTGCTCCTCACCTGTCACAGCAGCAGAAGAAGGAGCACGGCGAGGTCTCCAGACCTCTGAACTTCCCCGAGCTCGGTGCGTCTGTACACTCTGCTATGAAGGCATGTAGGTCTGTGATGTGAATGGGTTCTTGGGTTTGGTGCTGTGGAAATCAATGAGAATACATCATTGTTGTTGTTTTATTTTCTATTTTTCATCTATTCTAAGTTTTGGTAACCCCAACTTCCTACCTTAATGGTCTCATAGGCTCCTGTGATGAGAGCAATAAACAGTGACAGCACCATGTAGATGAAGAGGGAGATGAAGGTATACAGGTAAACTTGGCTGAACAGCCACACCAGAGTACTGCTCTCCTGCATCTCCGCGAAGGTCACGAACATGTCATCCCCGTTGATGAGGGAGAACAGACACTCTGACACCATGGACAGAGAACGGAACTGAGGGGGAGAAAAATAGTAAGCCCCATCAAACCTCTGCAAACATTCAGAAACCACAATGAACTGATATGGGCTATACTGCCCTCACACAGCACAGCAAACCATGTTCCAAAACTGGCACTAAGAAAGCTGTTTAAACTGAAAGAAATCTGATTTCAGCCATTTGTTTCACATAATACACTCACTCAACAGGTCTACTAGGGGAAGAGAGGGACAAAAGCTATGAGTCCAGTTTGTGTGATTTAACTGTGAAGTGAAGTGTCCAAAAGCACCAGAGTTTCATAAGTGAACAAGACTCAATCTATAGCCCCTCAATTATGGAGAATGAGGATGTGGTCATGAGGTCTCTCATGATTTTTTATTATTGAATGTACTTCAGTACAAATCATGGAAGACAAAATACTATGTAAACGTATGTGATAGTATAGTATGACTACACTTAAATAAAAACGCACATTTTCAGCATTTAACTTCAGTGGTTTTCCTGCACCAAATTACTACATTCCTGTCTATAACAGTTTCAGTTTTACTCACCTTGACATGGTATGGTCCTAGGACGATCCAGCCACAGAAGCAGTAGCCCAGATAGATGACGGCCACACAGAGGCAGAACCGAATCACGTTGGGGAATGCTGCTCGAAGTGTGATGATCAGGATCTATGGAAGGCACATGGACGTTGAGAGAACAGAGTAACTGAATTTATTTCATTATATCAATCAGCGTAGCAGTTTCTCACTTTATGACCAGTTATAAAATCAGCAGCAAGTTACAACAGTATCAGTTGATGCACACCAGTGTATCTGTAACTTACACTGTATTTCTGGAAGAAAGTGAGGTAGCGAATGACTCCCACCCACACCAGGAGTGTGGAGGTCCCTAACAGGATGCCGCAGAGGTCATAGGAGGACATAGTCTGTCAGGAGAAAAGAAGAGATACTAGCTTGATAATGAACACATAGCATGATAACCACTATACTGACTGACTCATCTATGATTTTAAATACTGCTCATTGCTAAACATTTAAATCGCGGCAATACCTTATATGAAGGGCAACTTTTAGTAACCAGACAGTTTAACTGGACACCTATGATGTAGGTGTTTGTTTTCCATTTTAAATAAATGCACTAGTATTACACTGTAAAGACAGCGACAGTTGAGCCTCAGCTGAAGAGACTGTAGTTATCTGTCACCATCACCATTTGAAAAAAAAAAAAAAAAAAAAAAGGATGGACAGCTTCTCAATGAGAACCACACAAAAGTAAATTAAATTTAAATGTGTGGCCCAACAGTAGGAAGAGGAAAGTGAACTTAATAGAGACTTAAACAGTGTGCAACTATCTACAAGAAAAACTATAGCAGATACTGTCATTGAAGGGTGTGACGGTAAGCAGGACACACCTTGGATTCAATGCCGATTTTGATGATACTTCCGGTGATGGTGAAGATATCGCTGACGATAAGGAGGATATACCAGCCATTAATGAACTCCAGACGGTCCGCCCAGCAAACTTTACGATCCAGATTTTCCTTAAAGAACTGCACAAACTCCTGAAAACAGGCAGCAACAGGTTTATTGACTGTACATTTATGTACATTAAACATACACATTTTTCAGACATCTAGTATTTTGAAACAAGGTATTATTTCCCTCTTCTTTTCAGACTTTTGAGTCACTTTCCCCCTTGATTTCAGCTCAGCATTCTCACCATCTAAAAAGCATAACTCTGCTTGGACTGGCTTTCATTTGGCGCTCTTTATTCAGAGCTCTTGTTCTGTTGTGTGTTCTCCTCTCCTTTGCTTGTAGCAGACTTTCCTTACCTGCTGCAGTATGATGCCTCGCAGTATGGAGCGTCCACAGAGCAGCAGTGACACCATGCACACCAGAGCCACGATGATATCAAAAGCTACACGTGAGTAGCTGTCAGCTGGGGGTTTAAAGGGAGACAGAAAAAAGAAAAAAAAACAGAGCTGTTAGCGGTCTTTCACTTCAGTGTGGCAGTAGTCTACCCACATAATTAAGTGCTGCTGTATAAATAACTTCACCTATTGACACTTCCTGTTGGTTCAGTGACAGTAGCTGTAAGCAACTTAAAAAGTCTTCATGTTCCTTCACACCCTTACAGGCTGCAGCCTGTTTCTTCCACTAGCCTACTACTGCTACAGTATTTCCTCTTCTACGACTGCTATGAGTCTTTATGTTACAAGCTGCTCTCTACTCTTTTCGAGAGTCCCAACCATCCACTCATCCGGTGTCTCACCATGTCCAGAGATGCTTGGGTCCTTACACTCCTTTATTGATGCCTGGTTTTCTAACCGGATCTTCACCTTGCCGCTGTGAGCCTTGTTATCCAGAACTATCTGGAGGAGAGAGGAGGCCAACACACAATTTATATCCTTTGAAGCTGTACTGTTTTTTTTACAAGAATTTTAGACATCGAAGCCATGTACAATCTTATAAGATGTGTTTTGTTTAAGATGGCAGCTGTATTGAACTGTGTTATTAGACATAGCAATGTTCTGAGTATCCACCAACAAAGATGGGAAGAACTGGTACCAGAACAGGTGAACTAAGTAATGTATAAAAGTATAATTAACATAATAACTTGACTTGAGCTTTTTAGGGCATGACTATACACCAAAAGTGGCACTATTTATTGCAAAACCAGAATCTTCTATATGACAACCCAGACGCTTCACCAGAAAAATCTTATTCAGTCCCATCATATTAAATGGAACAAAAAATAGACTGAAAATTGTGTGAAATAGCAAAGATGCTCCATCTAAGACCTGAACTGTGTTTTTCACAAAACCATTCATTAAATTATCTATACAGTGTATTGTCCCGTGAAGGTCACTGCCCCTTGATATCTCAAGTAAATGCTCTTCAGCAGTGCTGGGAACTGAACCATCAACTCTCTTGGTACAAGGCTGCCTCTCGAATCAACCTGTCACCAGTTACCTTTGGATCAAGCATTCGTGCGTCTTTGCACTGACCGTTATGTAAAAAGTGTAGCAGTCTGGGATCTCGTTGTTGATGATGGTCTGTATGTTGATTGCCTTCAGCTGGAACTCTATGGTGACATTAATGAGCCTTGAAAAAGATGAAACAGACATATGAAAATTTAGAGGGAAACTGGTAATACTTTACTTTAACAGTGGTTTGTAGTCCCAGTGTCTGTGGTGTGAACCCTACCACCCTGAATAAGGTTTCGATAAAATGGTAAAATGATAAACCAAACACATTAGAGAATTCAAAATCTTCAGGTCACATACAGGTCACAGCACTGTATGCTGTATATTTTTTTAATTTTAATTTAATTACACAGTGTTTAAGAGGTTGCTCAGTAGGTAGACATATTCGTATCTAAACCTGTGTCAGTGTCAGAAATGCGTGAATGTGCGTGTGCAGCATAGATAAGTGACGTGTCGAATGTCATCATCAGATACTACAGAGATAATCTCGGCAGTGGAGGCCAATCGAGCAGAAGCTGAAGCCATGAGAAAAATGAAGCCTTACTTGTGGAACTTGAGTGTAAAGTTCTTGTAGCTGCTGCTGAGCGGAGCTGGAGGAATGGACAGAGGGTTCACACCTATGCAGTCTGAGGACGGTGGAGAACAGGCAGAGAAACGTCATGTTGAGTGAATACTGGCATGTACTGAAATCTTTGCATCACCTGAAGTAGCAGATCACAAAGAAACATTTAACATTCATGTGATGTGAGGTGAAAAGAGATTTTAACATGTGGTTATTTCCATTGTTGATCTTACTTCCTCTTAATTTGGTCAAATCTGACTCAAACAAACATTAATATGAGGAAGTGAGAAACTCTGAGGGTATGCAACACTGTTACTGCCCGGAACTGTGTGTATGACACTTGAGGCCCATGCACAAAAATGCCGTTGATAAGTTGATAACACTTTATTTAAACTGTCCCTACCTAGCACTATATAAATACACTGCTCACAAAAATTAAAGGAGCACTTTAAAGAAACACATTAGAAACATCAGATCTCAATATGAAGTTGGATATCTATACAAATATCGACAGGGCAATGTCTTAGGAACAAAAGGATGCAAA
>JBBMJY010000020.1:15179747-15203827 GCA_037833715.1 Toxotes lorentzi | reverse complement strand
TCAGACAGGTTTAACTGATTTCATGCCAGGCCCAATAAAAAAAGTGTTCCTTTAATTTTTGTGAGCAGTGTATTTATGAAATGGTTTAAAAGACACTATAATGTGTAATAGAAGCAGATATAAGAAAATATTAATGTACAGTATTTATTGACCATTAGAAAACTTACAAATGTGTTTTACATTACTGTCACTCATTATCTGTATATAAACTGCGATAATGGGTGGAGTGTATACAAATACAGAGGTGACACAGACAGAAGCAGATTGCACTCACCAAAGAAGGACCTGACTAGGTGCAGTGACAACTGATATATGACCACCGTAAATATTTTTCATCACACTGCTTCATGTGTTTTATCACCACAAAGCCTGCTTTGATGCATTTCAGCTGCATGACACTGTATCCATGAGGCATCCTGTACTGTTTTTGCTGCTCCTAAAGGAACACAGAGAACCTTCCTGCAGGCCAAAGTTATTAATCATAGAGATTCTGAAATCCAGGTCTCATAACTCTGAGGTAGTAAGTCATAGTCATTAAGATACTGTATTTATAATAATTAAAAAAAAAACCTTTGTGGCACTTTTGTTTGAGAATACACTCCACCTCTCATAGGTACTTGTGTAAGAGCCAGAGAGCATCCTCAAACATTCCTCCCTCCTTCACGTGGCACAGTGTAGTTCATGTACCTGTGATGATGTGAGGGTCTATGCTGAAGGTATCGTTGGCTGGGTCGATGCGCCCCTTCTTGTAGTACTGTTGGCAGAGAGTGAGCGCGCTGCCATTCACACCAACATCATAGACGTACGCATAGCGTCCCACTGTGGTCTCTGGTAAGGCCAGATACTAGTGGGGGGTGGGGGTGGGTGAGAGGAGAATGACTGAGAAAAAAATGTGCTGCTTCATAAACACTCAGAGACGAGAGGAAAAAGGAGACTGGAGGGAAACAGCATAAAGAACAAAAGTTTCTGGTGAGGCACACTAGAGTTGGGATATATTCAAAATGAAATGGAGATAAATCTCTGTCTTCGTACTCTGTTCTGTGTTCCCCAAAATCTGTCAGTTTCTCTGCCGCCAACTTTTCTACAGTTCATTATCTAAACTCTGCTCGTATCTGTTGCTCATCTCTGCTTGCCCATTATAATCTCCTTAAGCCCTAGGTGACATCTTCAAATTTCTTTTTCTATCTAACCAACAAACGATAATCAGTTTACCACCACGTATGGCTAGCAGTTTTCCACTCTCCTCTGGATTTACCTGCTCCACGGCGTAGAAGATGTGGTCGTAGACATCGTTCTGCGTGTAAACAGCAAAGGTGTCGTCTGAGGACTCGTCGTAGTCTTTGAGGAAGAGGTGCTTGAAGGTCATCGTGTTCTCCTCCTTGAAGGTCACCACCACCTGGTTACTGAGGCCAAACAGCACTAACTGCAGCAAAGAGGGGAAGGTGTTGAAAAGGTTGACAGGTCAGAGAAAAGGGTGAGAGGCGAAGAGTGAGATATGTCTTGAGGAGGGGCAGTGACACTCCACCCAGGAAGTAAAGACGAGACTTGTTCACTCATCCTGTTAAATAAATGAATTTAAAAAATGACTTGAATACATTTCTGACTACGACATTTATTTGAGTTGAGAACATTGCTGCTTCTTCCATTACCACACTACATAATTCACTGAAGCGCTATGCAAGCCAGCATTTTTTATAGTACCAAAACTTTATTTAAATACCATGTAGACAAGCTGAGAAAACCAGATGAAAGTAATAATGTGGGGCTTTCACACAGTATCTTATTTATATCTGTCGACAATTATTCTTCTTTAAAACTGTAAATTATTAATGTTGTCAGTGATTTAGAGATGCAGATAGACTTTAAGTGAAAAGGGCATAAAATGAGATGGGATTAAATTCCTTTACATGTAAAAAAGACTGTACTACGTTTTATTTCTTCTTACATCAAAGAGTTAATATGAAACTGTTTCGGTCTGTTAGTCCAACAAGTTCATACAAACTGAGTCAGAACGTAAACCTTATTATATATTTAGCTAAAAAGTGAATAAACATATGACAAGAGTCAAGGATCAATCTGGATAAGAAAGGAAAGACTAATCCAAATCAGATCAGATCTATGGAAAGTGTGCATACAAAGTAGTAGTAGTAAGAAGTTCAGAGGCCCTGATGAAAAACAAGAAAGAAAAAAAAAAAAAAAAAGAGTGCAGGGTGAAGACCTGACAGATGATTTACCTGAGCTGTGACAATAATGATCTTGAGCAGCTGCAGGCCCAGCTTAAAAGGCTTGCGGCCCTTGGCGTGATATTTATCACAAGGACTCATGAAGAAGTATTTCAGCTTCCTGCGAAGGGCCTCCTCTTCCTGCTCAGCCCCGACCCAATGACCTGCTGATGTTGTGGGAAATTGATGGTTGCTATTGTTGTTGTCATGACTGTTACTGTGATGGTCATGCTCGCCGCTGCTGTCCATGGAGCCATAGCGAGCCACCGTGCAGGACAGGCCTTCTTGTTCTGGAAGAAAAAAAACAAAACAAAAAACTTTATTTTCTCAGCGATTCATGTAAATTTTGATGTTTGAAGAATTTAATATCTGTCAAAACTACAATTAATCTTTGATGGGGATTCCTACTTAAACACAACTGATGAACAAGCTGAACAGACTGAGAAAATATCCACGTGATGTTCAAGCTCCCACTGAGCTACTAGTACTCAAAGACCTGCATGTGTCAGCACTACTAGAGCCCAATCAATAAATCATCCTGTCTGATGATATGATATGAAATAAGTAACAACAAATTACAAATCAAAAAACAAAAACAAAGCGACCCTTAGCAAATGTGTATTTATCTTATCAGTCTATGTAAAAACTTAATAACCGCCTGAGTTTGGCTGAGACGATGAGCCACCCTGATCCTGATGCATCTCGTGTCATGGTCAATTTAGTTAGTAGATGATGGCCTCAACGACAACAGCCAGGCTTATTAAAACATTTGCCACATGAAATAGTGACTGTGCTTGTTTTCTCTAAAGGTTGATATTCTACCTGATAACATTTATTTTTAGATATGGCTCTCATTTGGCAGGTGTCAGTCAATCACAACCACTTTGGTCCAGACAGTTGGATGGATTTCCATGAAATGTGGAACAGACGTTCTTCTTTCCCCCTGGATGAATTTTAATAACTTCCGCTGACTTTGTCATTATCATAAAAAAATAAGTGATATGACATAATAAAGTGATTATAAAGTGATTAAGCTTAACAGAGAGACAAGAACGAGGACAAGAGCCTAAGAGACGACAGTTTCGATGATAACTACTCCACTGGTTTTCCAGAGTGCTGAGTTCAGGTCTAGTCATTTCCTGAGAAACTCACCTCCACCTCCGTCTCACTGACACAGACGGCTTCCAGCGACAAACCCCTGTCAGCACCACATGTGGGCCTCAATATGAGTCTGTCTTCGGCATTCACTGCTTTCACCTCAGTCTGACACTGTCTCTTTGTCTCTCACTGAGTATGGCTTTACTGCTCTCTGTCCCCTCTGGCACTTTGAACATGAGCTCAACTCAGCTACACATGTGACTTAACCCTTTTAGCCCCAAAGCTAAAGGTACTAATGGAAATTAATGTTGCTGAAGACACGGCACAAAACTGGCCAATATGTGATTGTTACAGTTAAGTGAAAACACTGCTACACTTCTTATCATGTTAAATTTAGAGCAGAGTCATGGTTCTTTACTTTACTTACTCTACTTTGTGTTTATATTTTAAGTGTTCTTATTTTTAAGTATTTGTGTTATTTATTTATATGTGTGCCTTAAAGCCGGGAGTCTCTGCAAAATTTTGTTATGTGCACATAATGACAATAAAGACTCTTGAATCTTGAATATTCCTCTTTAATCATGGAAAAGTATCTGTAGTCAAGGTTAAACTGTGAATCTAAGGCACAGATATGTATTTCTACCAGTGACAGTGAAAGGGAGAAATCTATTTTCCCAAAGAGTTTGCAGCATTTCTGCTCGTTACCGCAGACATCAGTGTGTTAGATAACTAGTGGAAGAAGAAGTGAAGCCAGTCCCTGGGATGGTTTGTTTAGAGCCGACAAATCTAAGCAGTGCAGCCTGGCTGGGTTTGACAAGGGTAAGAACAGAAACTGAGGAGAGTCTGTATGAGGTTACACATATAAACCCACTACGTGTTTTGAACGTAACATGTTCCTCTACAAAATGTTTTCCACAGTCATGCTGGCCAAAGCATGAAACTAGGACACAAAACCATTAAAATCAAGATATAGCCTAGAATTATTTATTATATCTTTTTTTTTTTTTTTAAATGTCTTCCTAGTTGTATAAAACAAAAATTCCTAATGATATAATTAAAGATATTAACATGATCTGGATCTGGATAAGCAGAAAATAGATGGATGGGTTTATCAACTAAAACATTTCATTTATTTAAGTTAAAGTACAATTTTTTCTGCTGACAACAATGAGCTTCCCAGCTACTGCTGTGTTTGCTACAGGTCTGATGACACTGACTGAGACTGCACTGAGTCAACAATCACACTTTTGGTTCATACTGTAGCTGTGTAATGTCTCACGTCAGCCCACAATCTGATACAAAAACACATTAAAACTAACATTACAGCCTGGACTGGTACTTACTGTGTACCTCAGCTCTGTTGAGCAGGAAAATACTCACATCCTCATGTGTAACTACTCTAGTCTTTAAATGACTACTGTCATAACTGAAATATTTTCAATTGGATCTTGGAGAGAAAAAGAAAATGTTAGCCAGAGACTGAGGGACAGGGACAGACCGGTCACTTCCAACCTGGATTAAAAACTCAGAAAAGTGTGACCAAGCTAACAGATCAGTAACTTTGTGGTTGGAAACAAAGCTGGTCAGTGTGTCATGTCTTTGCAGGAACTGACCACACCTCATAGGAAAACCACAAATCACCAAGTAGGCTAATCCTGCTGTCACATGTTTTCAGCTAGCTAGGCTTGGCCACTTAAAAAAAAACAAAAAAACAAAAAGAGTCAAAGAGTTGTTTACTCACTTTACATTCAGTAAATGACTAAAAACTGGACATAAAAACCCCCCATGATTTTAGAGCATGTGTTTATTGTTCTTTATTCCACAAACAAACTTAATTTTGTATGACTCTGAAGTGAAGGTCAGACAAAGTGCTGAATCAGGATGAATCTCAAACTCAACAGACACAATAAGTCAGCAGAAGAAGCCGAACTGCTTAGCAGAGTTATCCAGTGGAAATGAGAAGTGAAACCGCAGGAATACACCACTAGTGTTCAACATTAGTCAGCAAACAGCGTGAACGAGATGAAAGTTCAACAGAAGAGCATCACTTGGCATGCGTTATTCTCTGGCACTGCAATCGAACAATAAAAGAGATGGCGTTTGTCAAGTTTCCCTGTTTTTCAACATGGTGCAATAATTTGAGTAATTTCTTTACGCATTACTTAGTTTGTAAGAGGATCCGTTTCGCAACTGTAATACATAACAATCCATGACATGAAATGTAAACAAATGCGTAGCTTCACCACCGAAAAAATCTAAACACTCAACAATTTAATTGGAGCTTAAGAGTTTAAGGGGTAATCAGCCTTTTTTTTTGTTTGGGAATCTGAAACATGGACCCTCCTGGGTTTTACTCAAAGACGTTATTCAGCTAATTCAGTTATAATTTTTCTTCAAAAACGCCCAAAATGAAACTTGTGCTGAGATGGTTGTGGTTGTGGTAGCACTTCTACCACAACCAAAAAAAAAAAAAAAACAGCTCCCACCTTTAATTATGCAACATTAACTGTACATCTCAAAGTTTTAAGGATCTTTAAAACTGAGGCAAGTGACTAGTTTTAGTTTTAACTGCTCACACCCTTTTATGGTTTTAAGTCTTTTTTTTAAGTATCATGGCTTTTATTGCTCAATATCTTTAAGCCAAGTCTGACTGCACTGCACTTTACAGGGCATGACTCACCTTAGGGAAATAACTTGTAGCTTGAGATTTTATGATAACCACGTGGAGCGCAGTGATATGATGATAAATATCGTATGAGGATAGAAAATCATGCATCATGCTCTATAGTTGATTTTGCTGTGTCGCAAATTGCACTCTTTATTAAGGCAATATTTTTTGTCATGTGGACGATGTTTTGCGTTCTTCCACACGCTACGGATGCAGGCAGGAAATTTACATGAAGCCAACACAAAAAGACGTGACAGAACAGGAGAGGGAATCTGGCCAGCCAAGACAAAACAAGGAGCTTGTACCTAAATAAGGGGCTATGACGCTTCTGACATATGAAACACGACAGACAGGTCCCCACAGCACACTCAAACGTAAACTAACCTCTTTTAAAACCTACGCAAGAATCATTTGAAACAGTACGGAGGAAGTCCACAGATTAATGCCACAAAAGTACAAGGAGTCGTGCTATATCGTGATATGTATCGTTATCTGAACATAAAATAACCTGTAACCACATTTGTTTTCCTGCAGTAAACCAAACCCATGTTCACAGGGATCATTTTCTACACTAACCAACATCTGTTGTTAGCCTGTGAGACATCCAACAAAATTAACTGAGAGTGACAGTATTTTAATTAAGTCGGCTACAAACGAGGCCAGCGAGGTGTCCTGGCTTTGACATGGTGGGTTGCGTGCCTTGTTGAGAAGAATGAAAAACAGCCAAAAGAATCCAACCACTTAACATTTCATGTGGACAATAGATGCGAGACCGCGCGCGCTTATCCTTGATCGGAAGAGTGTGTCGATCGTCACGACAGATAGCAATCGGACAAACAAAAGTGGGTGCAGGCCACCAACCGTGCCACCATGTTTGACACTTGGAGTCGCTCAAGTTGAGTAAATCTGCAAAAATATCTGGCTCTTCTGGTTCACTGCCGCCTGTAGAGTGCTGGCAGAAACACTGATGTAGCTACCTCGCTGTCAATCAAAGTCCTTTCGGTAACTGGAAATCTGTCAACAGCTTGGTATCAGTGCCTGGATCTAGTCTGGCAGTCCACAGAAAAAGGCCACCCACACGTTGAGAGTCCAAAACTTCCACTTATACCCGAGTTAGAGGAAACATCTTGTACAAAAAAGAAAAAAAAAAAGTTGATATACAGATAATCATGTTCTAGGTTACTTGTAGGTAGGAGGTGATATCTTTTATGAACTGAAATACATTTTCAGCATTTAGAATTTCAGTGGCTCATCTGGCAGAAAATATCTGAAAGACAGTTCCCTCAAAACCTCTGCACTTGTATAGTTAGATATCACCAGGCAGGAGTAGACAAAAAAAAGTCATGTAATTTGGGTGAACTGACCCTTTAACTTGAAGCTTACTGACCACATAGTGTGTGATGCTACACAAAGCAGGCTTTAGTGTGTACGTGTGGCTCATAGCTCCTAAAACGCTGACTATGAATATACAAGTCAGTAATAAAGTGCTTTTAACGTCTTTTACAAAAACATCTTAACTCAAGGTCTACTTACTAGCTTCTGTTTTTTTTAGGACTTTCAACTGCATCTCACAGTTTCAAAGGACTCTAAAATCTTTCTTGTCAAACAAATGTTTCTAAGGCCAAGAATAAACCTCAGAGTACAGAGGAACACTAATCTCTGTGCAGTCCTACTTCATCTACCACACAGTAACAATCCTGCAAAAAAAAAAAAAAAAAGGTGCAGGCTCAACCATGCATGAGAGGAGCTTATGAAGGAGCGATTATTATGCATGAAAGAGTCATGCCGTCTAGATGTCCTCGATTCATTAGATTTGCTGTCGGAATGGGTTGATGGTGGTGGTGCGGCATCTGGGCCTTGAGTCTTAACAACAGTCTCTTTTAGACCAAGAAGTCACACAACCACTGCAACCTCTTAAACTGGGGCAAGTACTTCACACACGTGATGCAGGAGCGTAGTGTTAAATCAGCTGACTCAGTGTAAAGGTGCACGCTATTATTATAGTTTGTAATGCATAAATACGTGTTGTTGAAACATGCAGTTGTAGGTAAACCCTACAACCGCCCATCACAGTTTCAAAGAGCCCAAGCTGCATCTTCGAATGTCTTGTCTTTAGCCATATATGACAAATGCAGCAAATTCCTAAATTTAAGAATGTGGAGGAAGAAAGTGAATCTTTGGCATTTTTGTATGAACAAAAATACAAATGATCAATTTATTTATTTATAACAATATATCAAATAATACATTTCCTGCAAGGCAGCTAATTTATTAGTCAGCTAACTGTTTCAGTTCTAATAAAGTCTATTTTTATTTTTGTTCTTCTCTATCCCATTAGACAAACAAGCCAAATACAAAACTTATAGCTGAGTGTAAACCAGCAGCAAATACTGTATTTTCACTTTGGAAACTCTTACAACGTAAGTCTTACAAAAGAAAGGTCTGTGGGAGTAAAGAGTAATCTAATACCTAAAAACCTTCCTGTTTATGTGCTCCACAGTTTCTGTCTTAGGACAGGACTTGAGGAGGAGTCGAGAGGTAAAAAAAAACAAACAAAACCCATTTAGGATTAAAACATAGACTCATCACAGCATAAACCTGATGTCTGGGGAGAAAATCCCACTTGATGATGATAGCTCCTGTACCTCACCATGCAGAAACACGATGAGATGCCCGTGATGTTGTGGACGTCTCAACAATAACACCCGCTCCGCTCAGTCGCCAGAAAGCGGCTCTAAAAACCCGCTATGCTAAATTTAGAAGTTAAATGTCGGCTCTGCGTTACCTGAGGAGTGCTGGTGTCCTGTCGCAGCCATGAAGTTAACCTTTTAAAAGACAACGAATATGTGAACCGTACGGCTAAAACTAAACGTAACCCGCTATTTCTATCTGCGGCTGTGACTGTTCATGAATGTTACAGCCGACTATCTAAACGCCAGGCCGAGCCGTCCCCCTTCCTCTCAGGTCATGTGACCAGCACCATGTGACCACATCAGCCAGCCCCGCGCTGAGAACAGCTGGGAGCTCTGCAGATTTTGAAGATGATGTCGCGCGAGCACACAGCCGGATTAAAGTCCTACAGGCTAAACGTGTTGCTGGGGCCCTATATGCACACCCCCACTGTACATGGCAGTTTCCCCCAGTTTGAGCGATTTATATATTTGTTTTTTTTTGGCTGATCTGAGCTGGTTAAAATGTCACTGGTGCCAACTTTTCAAATGTGAACATCTGCTAGTTATCTGGTTTTCTTTGATAATAATTTCAACATTCTGTTTTTGACTGTTGGCATGGATGAATTACCAAATGGACCTACCAGGCACAGGCACAGGGGCCCAGCCTCAATCCAGCCATAACTCTGTGATCACTAAATACATGCATAATACATTTAGCCATTACTATAATTATTTTTAGTCGCATTTCAAATAGGACAAATTTAGAAAGTTTAGAACTGTCAAATGTCATTAAAGGTGTCATTATGTACTGAATACAGTCCATTTAATTAAAGTTTTTTTTATTGTAAATGCAAAAATAGGCCATCTTTTGCAAGTGAATTCAACTACATTGTGATCACACACTGGCGGTGCTCATAAACAAGAGTCAGGAGTCTTTGTTTTCCCTCTCTTGGACAAATGACTCACCTTCCCTCCCCGCTTTCCCAACACTTCATTTTCCAGTTGCAGTATCCTGTGTGGGAAAACATCTGTAATTTCTTTAAACATAAAAAAATCTTTATCTGAAAACATCCTTTAATGTATTTATTTACATTTTCTCAGAACAAAATGCAGGTATAAACAGCATTTTGACAAACATGTCAACAATTTAATTGCAGGCTTAACATGACACAAATAAAGTATCCCCACCTGTTAAACATACCCCTGTCAGACTGTGTTGTGTTGATCCCATAACACAAACATGTACCGGCAGTCTGTAAAGGATACCGCTATTACACCATCAGGCCTGTCAATACAGATGCAGTCACATCTATCTGACTAACATAGTAGTGTGGGGAAACAGAAGATTTTCCATCAGCTGTTTGGTGTGGAAATTGTTGGAGTCAATCTGATATGATGTACAAAAAACCCCCAAAAACCTCATATGCAGCACAAGATAAACCAACAATTTCAGATAAATAAATAGACGTTTTGGTGTAATGTTAACATTCTAAATTGTCCAGGAAAGTTTTACTTTCCACTGCAAAGAACAGATACATTCAACACAGTATATAGTATGCTTTACTGTAGCTCTGAAATGATGAGTTAATTAATCGATTAGTTGAGTGATAGGAAGTTAATAGACAACAATTTTGATAACTGATTAATTTTTAAAGCAAATATGATAAAACATGAGTTGTTCTGGCTTGTCCAATATGAAGATTTGCCAGTTTTAAAGTCAATAAAAGTAAACAGAATATCTTTGGGTTTCAGGCTGTTGACAGAACAAAACAAGCAATTTGAATATAAATATGTATGAAACTTGCATCTTGGGGAATGGTAACAGGCATTTTATTTTACATTTTTTTAATATATATTTTATATACCAAACTAATCAAATTAATCGATTAATCAAAAAAAAAAATCACACATTAACCAATAATCTAAATAATAATTAATTGCAGTCCTGCTCTGCTTTTCATTTTGCATCCGGATTAAGCTCTCTTGAATTAGTGCATGTACAATCCACCATGCTTCCATCACTGTCTGCACATTCCAGCAGTTACATTAACATCATACCTCCACCCATACACACCCTCTCAATCTCTCATCCAATCTCTCCCCTATCTGCCTTCCAGTGCCTTGTCTCTGGTGATCACTGCCTCGTCAAACTTGATCATGAGCGTGGTGCCCTTGTGCCAGTGGACGGTGACCTTGGCGGGGAAGCCACTGTGGGTGAGGATGGCCTCTACGACCCCCCCGGTGAAGGCTGCACAGTTCAAGCTGCTGTTCTCTTTAGGAACAGAGATATACGTGTTGACGAGGGGCTCTTTCTCGATGATGTAGTAGGTCTTGTCGTCGTCGTTGGCCTGCTCTAGCTTGTCCGCCTCCTTGCCAAACAAGGCTCTCCACACAGATACCTGTGAAGTACAGAGCAAATGACTGAGGAGCATGTAGGTGGAGGTTCACACTGGGATATCACTAACTAACACTATACTAAAAGTGTATGAATGTCCGTTTCATAGATGTACTGAGGCACAACGACCCATCCAAAATGCTAGGCAAACCTGTTATTTTGGTTCATGTATCTGCATCATTGCAAAGTGGGTGAGGTCCTCTCACATCTGTTTCCCTTCTCTTTTCTGTTCTTATGCCTTTTTACAGAAAGTGGTATGATGATGAAGGTGCAGCTGTTTTTAGCTATTTTAAAATATCCTCATATTTTCTGCACTGCAAAAAAACGCCATCTTACAAAGGAAATATGAACAGGTTTAATAGACACTGCTTTTTTGTAAGAAAGTTTTTATTTTATTTTATAATCTTTTAAGTTTTTTATGTGCAGTTTTAATTTGAAAAGTAAGCAGTGACGACAGCTGCCAGATAAATGTAGTGGAGTAAAAAATATAAAGTTGCATCAAATTGAAATACTCAAGGTAAGTGCAAGTAACTCAAAATTCTACTTAGGAAAAGTACTAACTTTCCACCACCAGTGGTGGAGGAAGTAATCAAAACTTTTACTTGAGTAAAAATAGCAACACCACACTGTAAAAATCTAGCATCAAAATATATTTAAAGTACTAAAAGTCAAAGTGCTCATTTTGCAGAATGGCCCATTTTTTTGAATAATGTATATTAATGGATTGTGTTTATTGATGTATTAATGTGTAAGTATGATTTTCAGGGTGCAGCTGGTGAAGGTGGGCCTAATTCTAACTAAATGAAATACTACTGGGTAGCTCAATCTACTATAATCCATTTCTTTATTATATTTTTAAATTAATAATTAGAATCTGAAAAATAACTAGTGACCAAAACCAACTGTAAACTAGATGTAGTGAAGTTACAAGTACAAGTACAGGGAATTGTGGTGGGGATTGGCTCTGTGCCTTTCCTGCTGTGACAGGCCAACATATCTGCTGTGAAAAGGGTCTGTATTACCATTAAAGAGCAAATGAATGGCTCTGAAAAGAGTCGCTCCAATGTCTGCAAAAACACACGGTTCTCTCCACACGTTTGTACATCTATCTTTGTGAGGACCCTTTCTGACATAATGTATTCCCTCGCCCCCTACCCTAACCTTAACCAGCAAAACTGCATGTCTAACTCTGATCCTTACCTTAACCCTAACCTAAACCCAATTCTAACCTGAACCCTAAAACCAGGGCTTAACCCTTAAACAGCCATTTGAGGGTGTGTCAGAAAGTGAGGACCAGGCAAAATGTCCTCACTTCAATGGTTTAAAATGCAAACCGGTCCACACACAGTACAGCCATACAAGTACACACACACACACACACACACACACACACACACAGACACACAGACAGACAGACAGACGTGTACCTTGATGAACAGCAGTATGTTCAGGACTTTGGTCTCTCTCTTGCTGTTCTTCTCCCTCAGCACCAGCACGTCCAGCAGGCTGCCTCCGACCCGCTGACCCATCTCGGCCAGACGAGCCTGCAGCTCGGATACCGAGTACACCCGGCTCTGGCAGTACTGCACCACCTCCGAGAACAGCAGGGCGAAGGCGTTCACACTCACCTCGGTTTTAGGTCGGCTCAGAGGCCGCTCCAAAATAGCAGACTTGCCTCTGGTGAAGCGAGTCTCCATTTCGATTTTAATGGACGTCTGTAGAGAGGTAAAATAAAAATAAAAATAAGTAAAACACAAGCTACTCTACCTCAGGCTAGCACGGTACAGCTAACCAGACCAAACCGCTGCTGTCACGTGCGGGACACCAAAAGTAACATCGGCCAAGATGAGCTGAGGAATATTTTTCATTTCAAATTTCATAAAAATAAACTGTAACTACAACCAGAGTTTATATAATCATCGCACCTGCTTTTGTTGTTGTCCTTTGGGTTACTTCCTGTTCCGACTATCCTCTTCCTGTTCCGTCACCAAGTCACATGACACCACTGGTCAAACTTAAAACGAAAACCATGTCTTTTACAGTCATACAGAAAAAATTACTGCATTACCAATTCTTTCTTTCTTTCTTTAAGTCCGACTTATCTTATAATAGTATGTCATTATTCTGACTTAAAAAGTCAAAAAGGAGTGAAAGAGTTAGAAATAAAGTCAAAGGTCTGACTCTTTACAGATGACTGACAAGTTGATAATAGGACAGACAAGCAAGCTGGGATTAATGTAATCAAAAGTGATAAACAAACCAATAATAATAATGATACTAATAATACTAATGATAATAAATAACTAAAAATAAATAAAATAAAACTAGATAAAAGACAATGACAGAAAATTAACAAGAGGGAACAGGACATTTTAACATTCCACAAATTCTTTATAATTTCTATATTAATATTTATGTTATTTATAAAATTAAATTGTAAAAAAGTATTTGTTTTGTGGGTTCACATAATCTTGATTACACAAAATCACATTTAGTGTTTTATTTTTTATTTGTTTAATAAAATTTTCTTGTTTCTGTGACAAGATATTATGACTGCATGTTTATCGGTTTATCGGTTTTAGCACCTATAATCTGGACAGTTCTGTTTGTCCACAATTCCGCTGCATTTCAAGTTCACATATAGTTGAGTGTTTATCAACAGTGACTAAAAATGTTTCCTGACACTGGTGAGTACACAAACAATTGCACACATCACATGAGATGGTGAACATTAACCATAAATCTGCTTTACCTTTCACTTCTGTTGCGTTTATCGAATGACTGCAATGAATCGGTACAAGGCTGTGTAACATGTGAGGAAGAATGATACAAGAACCCCATACAATTTTAGAAATTAAGATTATTTGTAATCAACTTTACTAGCTTGCCCAGAGTTTGTTTTGCTCTTGACACACTTTAACGTACTGTAGCCTAAATCAATATTTGGAGCCATCAGTGTACAAAGAGCACTCTACCCTATTGGGTCACAACACTGCAGTCATGCACGTACACCTACACAAATACACCTACACAACTCATCTCAGAAGTTGTGGGAAGCACAACTGTGCAACTCAGTTTACATTTCTGGAAAGCCTGCTGCATGTTGAGGATTATTGCAGAGATTCACTCATACCTCAGTGTTTAGGTTTGTTCGTATAGTTGGAAGAAAGCCCAATTCTGGTTCCTCTGTTTAACGGAAAATTGCTTTTTTGGAGGCAACAACTAGGAGATGAACATGACTTTATCTGGATTGCTGATTTTTGTTCTGTTTTTTTTCTGCTTCCTTTCTGTCTGCAGCAGGCCGACAGGTAAGTTCAGTTATTCAAAATATTTAAATGCTTGTGTTTTCTTGACAACATCTACATCGATCATCATGAGTTAAATTCCTCTTTAGGCTTTAGATATTATGATAAGGAATATCTTCTCCCTAGGAAACCTTTCATTTTGATTCACAAAGAAGCTGCAGATTTCCAGAGTACATACTATCTTTTTCATCATTCAGCAAACAACTTTTACAGATCACATCTATCATTCATTATGCATACAAATATTACCAAACTCCTACATCTGTCCCCATGAATGAACATCATAAACTATCAAAGAGACAAAACATATAGGAGGGAGAAGATACCGGTTATATTATACACATTTATGAAGACTTTCCGAGTTTTGAAAAAGATGCCAGATCTTTTAAAACATTCTGGTTGAGTTGAGTGCTCTGGGTTTGTCATTATCTCCTCCAACATGCATTCCTTCAAAGGAAATGTTGATGATGACAAAACATAAATTCCAGCCCTCTTTGCCACCCCAGTAATTTCCTTTCAATTACTGGTGTGAACAGTGCCATCAAGAGGTCAGCTTTATGAACTGCTCCACAGACATTTGAGGACGTATTAAAACCCGTCTTTCCCCTTTCATTTTATCTTCTTTTTACAGTTCATACATTGATTCAAGCTGACATTTATAATGCCATTCAGGGAGAGCCACAGTGTGACTGTTATTGGAATAACCAGATGAATGCACTTCTGTGTTCCTCCTTCACTTATTGTTTTTCTCTGTGTGTGTTGTTATCAGGTGTCCACCTGCGTAACATGGAAAGCTTCATCCAAGCCGTGCAGCAAGTTGAAGACTCCAACCCTGGTCTGCCCCCACTGGCTCTGGTCAGGGCCCTGCGGAGGACCGCTGGCCATGACGATGCAATGACCATCCATTTCTTGGGTGCATCATACAATCTCAGTGATACTGAGGTCCTAGAAACAGCCATCCTCAATGTCTCATCCTTCAGCTTTTTTGATAAGGCCATCCACCACATTGTGACAGACCACGGTGAGGAACGAGGGGTGGTTCTCACTCCAGATGGCACCACAGTTGCCCTTGCACCCTTACTGCTAGGAATCGAGGCAGGACTGAAAGCAAAGACAGAGGGGACGCCAGCTGCTGGACTCTTCCCTCTCACCTTAGGCAGGACGCTGGGTCTGTCATTCCTCAGCCTCCAGGATTTCTCACCATCACATCGCCTGGGGCCTAACGGATGCTGGGACAATGTGGACCACCCTAAGGTGTTCAAGCTGTCTTGGCCTCCCACTCTGGCCACTGATGCAGTGATTAATGGAGGCATGGATGGAGCTATACTGGGCCTGAACCTCAGCAACCTAAGTGGATCTGATCAGCCACAGGCCCTCAGTGAGATTTTGAAAGGATACTATAATTTTGTTTTGCATGAGGGGCTGGGTCTTGATGCTGTGACCAGCCATGTTAGTCCGAGGCGAAGGGAGATCTCTAGATCCATTCTGGAGCCACTTGATCTTCACAGCCAGGTGATGGAAACACTAACATTGGTCTGGAAGCTGGAGAAGACAGAATGGATTTCTGTGGATACTGGAGTGGCAAAAGCGGTGAAAGATGGATTGCAGGCATTTGTGCACAAGTACTGGGGTGAGCTATGAAATGATACTTAGGTGCAAGCCAAAGCTGCAACCATGGTCTGTAAAATATTAGCATACTGTGAAAAATGTCTATCACAAATTATATCCACGTCCAAGAAGCTAAGACCAGTGGATTTATAGAATTTTTGCTGAAAAATTGCTCAAATAGTTATTCAACAATCAAAATCATTGCTGAATAATTTGGTATTAATCAACTAATCAATTAACTGACTTGTTGCGGCTCAAGCACAAAGGCTAGCCCGTGGGAGTGGTTAACGAACCCTGTGTAAAATATTATTCTTTATAATGGTTTACTGCATTGTCATTGTGTATAAGCCCAACCAGTACTGGATTTTTTTTTTATCCAGTACTGGTTTGAGTTAAAAAAAAAAAAAAAAAAAGGTACCAATAAATCTAAATTTTAAATGAGGATCCTTTAAAAAGTAACTCCACCACGAGCTGAAAAAGTGATGTCACTAAATTACTCTTTAGAGCAGCACTAAACAATAGTTTTCATTGAATAAATCATAGATTAATCGATAATGAAAATCAAAACGTCCTGCCAAGAATTATCACTTGTCTGCAGTTCCCCACAACTCTATGGAGCATTTTAGCATCTTTTAGCTTATTGTTTTGGTAATTTCAGGCAGCTGTTTTGAGCAATGAATACTACCTACCCAGCACCAACCTGGGTTTACAGTATTACGAAATATCGAGAAACTAATATCAGCTAGCATATCAGCCTAGCCAATTCTGGACTCGACTGTTGGAAATACAAGCTTTTTGGTATGACATAGCAAAATATGTAGTGGTTTTAGTATCCTAACCCTCATCTTCTCTCCTCCTTCCTTCAGACTGCCCTCAGATCATCCCACGCTGTCAGTGGGGGGCAAAAGCCTACCAGGGTACACCTATCCCTCTGTCTCTGCCCCTCCAATTTCTGTATGTTCACCATACCTATGAGCCGTCCTCACCCTGTTTATCCTTCCCAAAGTGCTCTCACAATATGAGAGCCATGCAGCGTTTCCACCAGGAAGACCGTGGTTGGAGCGACATTGGATACAGGTAATTGGCATTTAAAGTAATAGTAATGGCAATAGCATTGGCTTTCTTGGTGAGAGTTAGTTGGGTAGACTGATCATGCCAATGCATCAACAATGGACCTGGAGGTAAGAGGCAATTAGCGTAGCTTAGCATAAAGAATGAAAACAGGGTGAAACAGGTAGCCTGGCTCTGATCTAACTCTCTTGTTGAAAATGTCGGACTTGGCATTAATTCTGAACATTTGTGCTGTTTGTCTCTTAACATCACCCTCCAGTTTTTGCGGTACATTGCGTTCATTCATCATGTACTACTACTACTACTGTACTACCTTTGTGCCTTCAGCTTCGTGGTTGGCTCTGATGGCTACGTCTATGAGGGCAGAGGTTGGCACCTCCTCGGCAGACACACCAGAGGGCACAATGACATCGGGTATGGCGTGTCAATCATTGGTAACTACACTGCCACCCTGCCGTCTCGCCATGCCATGGACCTGTTGCGCCATCGTCTAGTTCAATGTGCAGTAAATGGAGGAGGACTGGCTGCCAACTTCACCATCCATGGCCACAGACAGGTGGTGAACTACACCACCTGCCCTGGAGATGCCTTCTTTTCGGAAATAAGAAGCTGGGAACACTTCAGGGAATGACAGGACCCCCTTCTGCAAACTTGGGATTCTTACACACTATTAATGGGTCTTCAGGGTATGAAAACTGTTTACTTTTCTTATTTTTTGAAATAGTTTCATGAAAAGGTTCTTGAGTTAATTCTCCAGATTCTGTTCTAGTTTATTATTTTAATATAGAGGACTGAGTTCAGATCCACCTGTTTCAGTGTAGGATTTATTCAAATCTGGTCAACAAAATGGATCTCTCTGGTCATCCTGTGGGCACCAATGGTTTAATAGCAAGAGCTAGTAGAGCTCATTCAGGTTTTTGGGCCCCAGAAAGGATCTCAGGACCAAGATGAGTTTAGATCAAGTAAAGGTACAGTGATCAGGATATCAAGTAAGGTGAACCATCTTGATTCGCCAGCTGTTTAATGTGTGGAGTTTATTCATCAGTTAGGCAGATTTCACAATATGAAACAAGTATTTCTGAATCAGTGAGTGAAAGGCAAACAGAGCGTAAATGGATGTATTTCTGCTGAACTGCCAACTGGGGGTTCTGGAGCTTTAAAGAACCTTTCAATGAATGCACAATTTATCAATCCATTCGTTGTCAGGCACAAATGAATGTAAATATGAATTGAATTTTAGGAATAAGACAAACTTTGTTCCAAGTCCTAAGTAGGTGGGACAGAGATGGAAACAAACACAGGAAAAAGTCTCAGTTTCATTTCCCAATCTTCTTATTTCTCCTTTTATGATTTTACAGGGTACCTACTCTTCAAAAACAAATAAAGAGACTGATCAGCTGTAATAAATGGGATTGTTTCTATTACATTTTTTTTGTTCATTTGCATGTTGCACTCTTCCACCAACAGGATTCATTGCCAGGTAAATCTAGTACAGCTGAGACAAGCACAAACAGATTTTATTCTGCATTTGACAAACATTTTGCAATACTGATGTTGATTCAAACTGTGTAGTGATTGCTTTACCACAACTTTATAAAACAAACCATGAACCTTAAAATGATTGATATTGTACATTTTTTATTAGGTTCACAAGTCCAACTTGACTCCAATCAGTGACTTGTCCTCAAAAGTGTCAGCAGCACTTTGACAGGGTAAAATGTCTCACTTGTTAAGTGCTAATTTTGTCATCATTTAAAAGTATTTTATATCTGATTGTTGACTGGGTTTATCCACATACACTGATAAAAGAGATGTCTTTTATTTGTTGTATCGCAATCACTGAGAGCAGTGTGTCCTCAGTGAGCCAATGAGAAGATCAGAAAAGAACAAAAAGAAAACATGCAATGTTAAGGCATCAGACTCCAAACAAGTAGAGTTTAACTGTGTTCATGATCCCTGCTGGATAGTTTCATGACAGAGTCTGGTGTGTATACTCCCAAAGAGAAAAGAGAGCAAGGCTCAGATTTCAGTCAGTGTGCATGTGCAACAATAACATGGCAAAGCGGTTCAGTTCTTCAGAGATATCTGAACATTTTAAATCAAATAAATGAAACAGAGCGCTGAAAGATTCAGGATAATTGTTTTCGAATTATTGTTTTCTCTGTAGAGTTGATCATACCATGGGAAGATGCAGTGGATGAAATACGGGAATAGACTCAAAATCACTATAGACAAGCAGCCAAAACCACTAGTTTAATGAGAAAGGCCAAACTAAGCTTCATGATTTAAGACAAACACCTTCAGCCTGTGACTCTGGCTGAAAACAAAGAACTATAGATGGAGTTCATATGACGCATGACACAAACGTCTGATTGTACATGATAACGTGGGGCAAAAATAGAAACCGGAACAATCTATGCTACAAAACTTGTAGATATTTTGCCAAGCAATATTTTTATTAATATTTTCAAATAACCTCCAACAAAAAGGCAAAATCATACAGTATGAGGGACACAATTAAGGCCAAAAGTCAGTGTCAGGTGTCAGTTATTTGGAAAACAATAATCACAAAACATGAAAAAAAAACAAAAAAACAAAAACGTGAAAATAAATCATTAAAAACAAGGGAACACAAGATTCTCTGCTTTTCAAAAGTGTTCCTGTCATGTCGGCAACTTATCGCTTGTGCATCAATGCAAGATCCAAAGATGGACTGACAGAAAAAATAATGACATAACAAAAGGAGTTCAGACATTTCAGACATTCAGATGCATCATGTTACTCATGATGAAAGCTGCCAATGGATCAGAGCAGCTGTTTACTTTCAATAATGTAAGTCTCAAGAAGCAGAATTGTTTAATTCAGTTAATAAACTTTGGTTTGTTGCTTTTTTTTTACATGACAGCACGATAACTCTTTTCTGCCAGCAAGACACGATCCAAAGCCATAGTGTCTGACTTAGGTATAATCCTAGTATTACATTGCCCTCAAGACTAATTTAGACCGTAATGCAAGGAGATATTTACAGAAAATGTAAGTGTGTGATTGGGTTGGATTAACCTGTTAGGAGCTTTATTGTCAGGTTCCTATTGACCCACCCTTAAGCTCCCATTAACTCCAATGGACACAGTAGACTACACATGGCAACCAAGCTGAATTACACCAATAAAATAAAATAAAATACAATACACAAAGCAAGAAATCAATCATCTTCTGAAAAGCGCTGCCCTTTACTGCCTCAGCTTGGATTGTTTTTCATTTCCAGTTTTAGGAGAATAAAATTACATTAAAATATAAATTGAAGGCTTTTGCAGAAGAGTGAACAGCGATTAGTTCCTGCAGGCCTTTTTCTCATGCTGTTAACTACAGCAACTGTTAGGGCAGCCTACACAAACATGAGTAAGGAAAAATGTAACACAGCACACAGGCATCGTTCCTTCTGATTTTTGTGCCAGCAAAAACTCATTATATTGACCTTCAGAGCCAGAAACCAACAACTACTCCTTAAATAATATTAACTAAACCCAGCCCACATTTGACAAAACAAAAAAACAACTTCATTTAGGAAAATGATCCAAGGGAGCACAAAATGAGCTAAAGACAATTAAACTCTTAAGACTATTTTTGGTCCGAGGACCCCTCTGAAAACACCACTATGAGATTTGTTAATAACACTTTTTTTTTTTTAAAATGGTGGGTTTTTTTTGGTGAAGTCAGGCAGGAAATGTCATTTCCTTTTCAGTCATCTGCACTCTACAGTGACTCTGTCATTTGCGTTGCTTGTGGCGCGTACAGTTCTGTCCTCAGTGCTGATCGGTGTGGTCGAAGTCAAAGGCACATCCTTCAATAGGCTGCTTTCACTCCACAGTTTCATTCCACACAGGCGTAAGACGAGCGCACGTCAGTATAGTTATTGGTCCTCTGAGTGTGAGGCAGACATGGCAACCAAGACCTTTAAACGCGCTTTGGTCGACGCGCTGGAAGACTTGGATAAGATGCAATTTAAGAAGTTCTGCTCCGCGGTCCTGGACCACAAGACAGATCCGCGCCTCAGACGCGCAAATGTGGAAGACAAAGATCCCCTGGAGATTGCAGATGTCCTGATTACAACTTTCACAGAGTCCGGAGCTAGAGAGCTGGTTCTGGAAAAGCTGAAGGAGATCGGCTGTAACGCGCAAAGAGAGAACTTCGGTAGGTTTGTTTACCGTCTGATGTGTCCCACCCCAACCCCAAAAGTCTGTTTTTCTGTCCTCCACTTTGATCTTTTAGCTTCACTGTGCAGAATAAGCTATGTGCAGAGGTTTGAAACCCATCTTTTCATTTGAGGGGGAAGCGTGTGTGTGTGTGTGTGTGTGTGTGTGTGTGTGTGTGTGTGTGTGTGTGTGTAAAAACCACATCAGACACAAAGTGTTTGTGTCAACATGTGCAAGCAAATAATCATAGTCAAACTTACTCGTTTTGTTTTTATTCAATTCATTTTTGTTTTCTTCCTCTCTGTTGGTATGGGTTCCTTGCCTGTCTATAATAATATTGTATCACACATATTGGCTGTAATAATTTTACATTTCCGGTTTGTCTTGTGCATAAAAATGTTTTTCTTGTTTAAAGCACCATAAAAAATAATTTAAAAAAACAAGTACAGCATAAGCGGCAATGACCCTGCAGAGGATAAAGGAACAGTAAAGTGTGTTTTTGCAACATAAACTCTAGGAAAGTTTATGACTCAAAAAATTTCAGTTTTGGTGAAATTGATAACTGAGCTGGAAACATGAACTGTTCCACCGTAAGCAGTTTCTTATCTTATCCGTATTGGTCAATCACTTTTACTTTCACTTTGAGTGTTCAGTTTACTTATGACCCAATGCTTATAATGCCCATACCAGTACTGATATACCTACAGATGTCTTTTAATGAGTTATTTCAGTGCTGTTCAACATTATGTCTTTGTGTATTTCCAGCCAGGGACATGGGTGAAGGATCACCGACATCTTTTTCCCGTAAGTGAGAGCTTTTTGGTGATGTGAAGCGCCTTCGGGTCCTCATGCTGTGAGCTCATGTTGATGTACAGCTGTGTTGATTAAAAATAATCTAATAAACGGAACATTTGTAGGTTACGGAGACATCATGAAGGTGGAAACCACTGGAGCTTCAGAGAAAACAGCTCAGCAGGACAAGCTGAAAGTCTCAGGTAAACCCTGTTATAAATCTATTTACAGTGTAACTACATCAGGTGATTGACAGGGAGAAAGGTGCACTGATGCCATATTGTTCTCTCCTTGATTGCTTTCTAAAGGTCTGAGGGCGTCATACGCCATGGCGGCGACTGATCTGTTAGGCATGAACAAGTACAAAACCATCATCAAAAACGCGGCTCGGGAGAAAGAAATTGATCCAGCTCTCATCGCTGCCATCATCTCCAGATCCTGCAGGGCTGGGAAGACACTGACGGGAGGCAAGGGCTGCTATGACGAAAAGAGAAAAGATTATAATACCTACGGCCTGATGCAGGTTATAATGAAACTGTTTTACTCACTCCCTCTTAAACAGAGTCTTCAAGCTACAGTGCAGTGGAAGTGGTTTCCTTATGAACCCTACTAACCAATGTTTCCATAGCTTGATGTCAATCCAAATGGAGGTGGACACATTCCGAAAGGTGCATGGGACAGTGAGGAACACATCTGCCAAGGCCTCGACATCCTGAGTTATTTCATCATACGCATAAAGAATAAATTTCCTGAGTGGAGCAAGGAGCAGCAGCTGAAAGGTTTGTTTGTTACCTAGTTAGTTAATGTTCATGTGAAAACGTCTTCCACGCTTTGTTCACACTGGTATTTGTGTCTGCAGGAGGCATAGCAGCCTACCATGCAGGAGATGAGAACATCCACTCCTATGAAGAGGTGGACTCCAACACCGCAGGTGGAGACTACTCCAATGATGTTGTTGCCAGAGCTCAGTGGTACAGATGCAATGGTGGCTTTTAAAACCTGAAGCTGTTCGCAACACGAACCAATATGTGTAATGAGTGTTATATGTCTAAATTTAAGGCAGAGATCTTCACAGCGTAATATTTAATATTTAATTAAGCATTTATTTGTTTATATTTTGGTAAATTGGTACCATTAAATCTGTGATCTATTAGCTTGCTTGCAGTTTACCCATAAATGCACAGAGACCTCTGACTTTACTGCTTTGATACTAAAAGAAGATTAAAAACGTGATTTTCTCAGGGAAATTCTGGAATAATAATTACTACTGTTTGATTGTGATTGTTGTTGTGTTTTTTCAACTGACTGATCCCTCCAGCGATGATGCTAACATGGCTAAATAACACCTCACACCACATTATCTGAATGTATTATATAGGGTACATTCTGTTCTAGCTTGGTCCAAGCCCTGTTTACACGGTTTACACTTGCTCATGTATGAGCAAAGTTTGGCTGCACTTCAGTGAGTTTGTAATGACTGACCCTCCAGAAGGTCAGTGATGTTTAGACAAAGGATTAAACATTATGACTATACACATTTCCAGACATATAAGAGGAAAACAACAGAGGATATGTGAGGGGAAACTCAACAAAGCGTTTCCTTTTATGTATGTGTGTGCGCCTTTTTTTTGTACACTCATGTAACCTCTAAAACTTTGTATATGGTCACAGCAACTTCTATCTTCTATTGTCTTGTTTACCTTCAGGTTCTGTTGTTTGTTTACTTCTATACGACCGTAAGAAACAGCCTTCCTGTCAACTGCTTGTTAAAAATGTCTCTCAAACACTGAAGAAAAACTAGAAATGATAGAGGATAGAGAGTTAGTATCCATTTAACACACATCACTGATCTGCAGAGATAAGTTATATCGCTTGATGTGATATCCCATGTGTTATACAACTGTGCTCACTGAAAAAGAGCAAAGATTTAAGTTTAAAGTTCCACGGTGGCATTTGCAGACCCTTTAACTATGTACCTATTGTCACCAATGCTGAACTTTAAACTGTATCATCAGAACACACCGTAATACTGAAAATGAAAGATTAAGGTGGGTCT
>JBBMJY010000020.1:15149328-15173476 GCA_037833715.1 Toxotes lorentzi | reverse complement strand
ACTCCTAAAGGTGGCTGGGACAGTGAGGAACACCTCTGCCAAGGCACTGAGATCCTGGTTTATTTTCTTGGACGGATTCGCAATATATTTCCTAACTGGAGCACAGAGCAGCAGCTGAAAGGTTTGTTTTACCGCATTGATTCACTAGTGCATGCATCAGCTTTCTTCACACTTTGTTCAACTTCGTTCTCTTTTGTATTTGTCTGTGCAGGAGGGATAGCAGCCTAGAATCAGGGGGATGGAAAGGTGAAGTCCCAAAATGTGGATGCACTCACAACAGGTGGAGACTACGCCAATGATGTGGTTGCCAGAGCTAAGTGATACAAAAACAATGGTTTTAGTAGCTAAAGCTGTCAACAACAAAAATCTCCTGCAAATCATGAAACACTGTGTGTCTTGTGCCAAACCTTAAGCTAAATAAAGACAATGCAAAACCACAAATGACGGATGTCCGTGTGCTGGGCTCAGTATGAACTCTCAGTTGTGATAATTTATAGGACAGTAAGGAGAAAAGGAATATTAATGTATTTAACTGCACTGTTTTTGAGGCAGCTTCTGGATTTAGATCAGTTACATAATACTAAAGATGCACCACATTCATTCTAGCGGTTTGTTTGAAATGCTTTTAAAGTGAGAGATGTAATGAAGGCATGTAGTGTCACCAGTGTGTGTTAAAAGCTATATATTTCTATAATGGTAAATCTGTGCAATGCAGATAGAAAGTTCAGCTGCACAGAAACCTTGAAGTTCTGCCCTCACGTGACCACAGATGACAGAGAAGATGGACAAACCAGGTGGGAAACACTTAGCACTTCCCTGAAACAAAACCCCATCTCTTAGAACTGAATTCAGTGTCTGTCACCTTTAGTATTGACATACATTATTATTTTTTAAGAAACCAAATGATGACATGTCAAATAAAACAAAACAAACTGCTTGTATATAAATCTAAACACGTGAGAGAATAGTTGGTAGTACTTGGATTTTTACAAGCACACAGTAGATTCAAATTAGCTATGGCTTCTAAGTTTTGTTTTGCTGCAAGAGCCATGAAGTAATGTGGTAAACTGTTCTGGAGAACCTGTGAGCGGGGTAAGAACAGTATTTTTCTGTCCTCAGTGTCCTAAAAGACAGTTAAATCGAAAATATAAACAACTATAGCTTTGGATAAAAGATGTGACTCAGTCATGAAAACAACACAGTCAGTAGCCTTCTGTCATTGAAGGTGTTTCCACTGATTATCGGAAAAGGCTGAGGACGTTGACTCGGCTGCGTCAGAGTCAGCGGTAGGTGCAGTGGTGCTCCTGGTGCTGCCGCAGGTCGACCTTGTGCTGGAAGCTGTAGAGGCAGTGAGGACAGCGGTGGGGCCGGTCATCCCTGTGTTTGCGGCTGTGGGTTATGAGGTTGGAGCTCTGGCTGAATGCCTTCCCACATATCTGACACACATGGGGCTTCTCTCCTGGCACACAAAAACACAGCGCATCTTAAATTTGAATATTTGGGTATTCAAACTGTATAGATTAAACGGATATCGCTCTGACATTTTAGAAAAGCATTTCAGCGATTAAATATATGACCTTATTTAATTTGGTGCTGTACATCTTGAAATTGCTAATGTTGTTTTGTTCAAGCTACGTTTTGAAATCCAAGGAAACCCTCACATTTGAGAGGCAATTAAAGGGATTCCAAAGTTTTGGAACATATAAATATTTGCTTTCTTATTGAGAGTTAATTATTGAGAGAAGATCGATGCCACTCATATCTAAAACAATGAAACATCACAGACAATACTGTCAATTTGACTTTGACATAACAACCAAAGGGTAAACATAAACCCACCGGTGTGTATGAAGGTGTGTTTCTTCATGTCAGACTTCTGGTGGAACCTCTTGCCACAGTACTGGCAGGGATACGGCCGCGTGTCCGAGTGTATGAGCAGGTGAGTGGAGAGGGTGGAGGAGCGCTTGAACACTTTTCCGCACACCACACAGCCAAACGTCCTCTCCTAAAACAACAGGCAACTGTGGTTATGGATTCAGCCGTGCTGCATCATATCTATATTAAATTGTCCAAAGTCGTAATAAGATGATTCAATATAAAAAGAAATGTGATGCTGACCTTGCCCCTGCATGGTGACAGTGGAGTATTTGTCCTGCTGGACTTGACCTGTGCTGCGGACAGAGGTGCTCTGCTTCCATGACTCTTACATATGTGAGTCCTCAGATTAGACAGACATGAAAATGTCTGCAAGGACAAGACAAACAGAGTTTAACAGTGAATAACCTAAAGAGATAATTGTAGACTTCAGGAGTGAGAGGAAGACAGGAAACCACCTCTAGAAATTTTACATTTCTGCAGATCTAAAATGGAGAAGCAATGCTTCCAAAATCCTTAGATTTCAGCTCTCATGTTTTTTTTTGCAGAAGCTCAAAAAGAGCTATGGTCCACAACACATCAGATGTGGAAAGTGCACTAAATGTCTTCATCAAAGTTTGGTTTGGTTTGACTACTGCTGAAAGGAATGCAGCCAGCTTCTTCCCTCTGTGAGGAAATGCAGTCTGGGAGCACGTATAAACAGTTCTGTTGTACATTCCCTGAGGCTGCTTTACTCTTGAATGGTGAATCTTTGGCCGTTTAAGGTACATTTTATTTTTTAGCCATGGGTGGTTCTGGGGGAGTATGACAATGTTGGTCTGAAATACCTCCTCACCTACTGGATGGATTGCCATGAAATTTGGTGCATACATACACATTCCCTTCAACTACGGCACCTTTGGTGATACTGCCACCATCTGGTCAGTATTTCAATCTCTCCAACACTTTTGTTTATGACCATATATCTACTAATGACGGTGCCCATCAGCCTCAGCTGTACTTGTTGAGGTAATAAAGACTTATTTTTCTTCAAATAATATGATATCAATCAATCATGGGACTGTGTCTTAATCCTTCAGAGCTGTTGCATGCCTATAAGACAAATATAATTTATTTTAATGGAGGGATGCCATACTTTGCCACAGAGTGGACACTCTTGTCTCGGAGCAGTGATCTTTGAGCAGCCACTGCTCCTGGTCTCCCTCAGGATCTGAGGGTGCTGAATCAAGTCTCCCAACCCCACTGACAGTTTGTCCGGATATCCTGAGCTCGCATGAGGTCTGGACCATACAGCTGGTGTGGGAGGGCCAGAGTCGACTTTCTCCACAGGCGTAAACGTATTCGAGTTGACGGGACTGCAGGGCTCAGCAGGTCTACAGTCTGAGAAGAAAGTGACAGACTTTTAAATGATTTAACATATTATGTTGAATTGCTAAAATTTGTATCTTGGAAGCATCTCCTGTTTTTTCTGTCTCTGTAAAGTCCTTTGAGTCATTCTTGTAATAGAACAAACATGAAGTAGCTCTGTCACCCACCATAAGATCTGGGGCTCAGCGGCTGAAGGTTCTCACTCCAGTTTGAGTGACCAGTAGCCGGAAGGCCCTGCTGCAGTAATGTGATGGACAGTGTGTTACTATTTGGTGTTTCTACTCTGGAGTACTCCAAAGATGTATCCCAGGACCCCATCTTTTTCTTTAGCTGGCTGAACGTTACTGGGGTCGATCCAGGGCTGGGACTTCGTGCCGTGTGACGAGGGTGGTGCAGCCCTCCACGCTTCACCAGGAAAGAACGAGGCATCACTCAGGAGGGAGGAAGACCTGCTCTACACCTGAAATCAAAGTAATCTAGAGGGTAAAAAAAAAGAAAAAAGAAATGTGTTAAAGAAGGCATTCAAACGTACAGCTAACTTTAATTTATTACAATTTGGCACAGCATGCTGTCACAAGCAGACCAGCTGAATCACTTCACACCTTCAATTCACATTTTCCTTATATGAATCTTACTGGTCATACACATTTGTACATCTCATAAAAATAAACTGGAAATTTTTCTCCAATGTTAGTTATTGAACACACTGTAACTAAAGAAAGGCACTAAAATGATGACGAATGATGGACCAAAGAGCTAGAGAAGATGTTTTTTGTTGCCCAAAAGAGGGCAGCAGAACTGTACATTCAATCATTTTTTTCCTGCTTGAATCTGTGCAAATATTGGTTGAACACATGCCGGTGGTGGTACGGTTCAGAAAAAGCGTTATAATTAGACAGAACATAAAAAAAATGTGTTGGCAAAGTTGTAACCCTTTCACTTTTACCCTTCCCACATTTTGTTATTACTGATGGAAGAAAACAGTAGATTTGCTACCTAAAGACACTAAAACACCTGATTTACTTCAGCTCTCTCAGACTGGATGTAAAACTGTGAAACTGTGAACTGTGCAGATAGTTTTCACAGGTTTCTGCTCCAAACTATCTCATCCTGAATCCTGCCGAGTGCTGTGTTGATTTGGTCATATGTGTCATGTTGTGTCAAGCAGATATCTGAACCTTTGCCCTGCGCTCTAGACGAGGTTTTCCTCATGGATTTTTTTTTTTTTTTATCTCTGTTGCTCTGATTGTCGTTCCCAGCCCCTCAGGATCACTTGGCATTTAAGTGAAAAGCCAGTTTTTGTCACATCAGACTCAAGAATATTTTTGTTACGGTTCGGGTGTTTAAATTCAGCTCGACAAACTCCAGGTGGCCTGTCAAATGCCTTTTTGTCATCAGTGGCTCACTTGACATTAAAGGCTGCAGACATGTTTTTTTTTTTTTCCCTCTGGCAGGCTCTCCCACATTTGGAGCTTCTTCTGAGCGACATTAGCACTGGCAGGTGAAAGCAGCCCATATCTGATTGAAACTGACATTTGGACCTGAAGTTCCTACAAGCCTGGTTTGTGACAGTGTGACACAAACAGTCATATCGGGATTGCAAGTATATCTTTTAACTGCAACGCGTTTTGTGACTCAGTGCTCGCACTTGAGCAAAGGTGAAGCTGCAGTGGAGGAGTTCAGGGGAGGACACTGAGGTGTAAGACCACATAAGAAGAAAAGCCATCACAAAAAGGTGACATGATTATTTGCATTAGTTTAATCTTCTCAAAGTTGAAGAAACTTGAGACTTGAATAAAAGAAGCTGCTGCAGTTTTATTATTTAAAAAAATAAATGCGACATATCTATGACATGACATGCTACATATACAACTCCCTTGTATTCATCTACTGTCACCTCTGTGTAGAAGACAGCGGGAATAGCATCACTCCGTGAGAGAACAGATACATTCGCTTCTATAAAATAATGGAGGACAGACACCAGGATGAACAGATTATAAGGTTTAAAGCTGGTATTCCTGACACACGTAATGTGGAACACAGAAAGGTCCAAGCTAGTTTAAACTACTTTAGATCCACTTAGGTAGTTTTAAAAATGTGGTTCGCAGCCTCAGGGTCACATGATAAATCTGTATAATTGTAGGAGGTTCATGGCTTAGGAAATTATTTATCTTTGCCGTCCTTTTGGGTAATTTTACCTCTTCAAGCTCAAACGGTGATTGAAATGAAACCATCTAGAAGTTTAGAGGCCAAACACACTGTTTTTTAAAATAGTCAAAAAAAGGCTGCAAACTAGTGGATTAATCTTCAATGATGCATTGTAATTCAAAAGCTTATCATATGTTTTTGAAATATTAAATTTTAATTTGAAAAGTAATGAGTAACTCCACTTGCCAGAGATTTGTTTGTCCTTCCAAAACAAAGCGCTTTGTTATGCTTTGTGGATGAGCTTTCTTACGTGTAGCTTATTTCCTTGTTTGTATGTTGGTTTGTACATATGCATACATGCATTATACATATCTGTTAAACTAAAACGCCAGCGAGTTCTTCTTTTTTTTTTTTTAAGGTTGAAGCTGTTTGACTGTATTAAAGAGTAAATTTTATGAGCTAAATCACATTTTATATGATCCAGCTATGAGGGACAGAGTCTGCATGATGACACACAGTCTCTCAGATACTCATTTAATCTATATTAAAGTCAAGCAAAGTTTTGTTTCTGAGCGCTGTATAAACACTATGATGGTCTTCATTCCCTGTCACACCCTGCATGAATTCACAACCAGCTCAGGAAGGTGGATCAAACCTGCTTCCATTTAAAAAATGGCAGATCTTTAGGTTAGGACTTTGGGTTGACATACAGACAGCTGTGTGTCCACGTAACTGAAAGAGGGCGTTAATCAAGATACTTTCTCTTGTCGACGAACAAAGAAAACGTCCTCAGATTTTTCCGCAGCTCAGTCTGAGCACACTTTACATTTTTTAAAGAATGTGTTTGGTTTTTGATGTGTTGTATTTTTATGTGCCTCCAAATTCATGTTTCTTTATGTTTTTAAAATTGTAAAATGTAGAAAAACTTGATGAGTGCATTGTGTGTGTGCGTGTCACTATATTTACAGAAGAGTAAAGGTGCTATGATAAAATCAACAGCTCTGTTTTATTTAGCCACAGCTCATAAATAACTGTGTTCATGAACTCTGCTGATCATTTTAAGATAACTGACTCGCTTACATTTAAAAAACACTTATTTCTAAATAATGTAAATTATTTGCCTTTATAATAAATGAAACATTTAAAAGAAAGTTCTGCGTAGTCACTCATATGTATACACATATGCATCCAACTCTGTAGTAGCTCTCTAGAAACAATAAGATAGCTTTCAGAAATAAGTATGCAAATACTCACCAGTTTTCACATTCCCCCAGTGCTTCTTAACGTCGTACCCAAACTTCACGCTAGTAATTTTACTGAGACAGGAGTCTTACATCAAGTTAGTTCAGACAATGTAAAATCAGCGTGTCACATGTGAGGTCAATCTGCCGTGAGGTGGACCGTGAGCCGCTGGTGTTCTCTGCAGGTCGCAGTGATGAGATTAAATAAGGATGAGGAAGTGTTTCAGCTCTGATACTTCTGAGCTGACACTCTAACCACACTGCTTCCTCACACTCACACTCATACTCAAACCCAAACACTACACACTCGCAGCTGCACAAAACCTGTCAAGCTTTCTAAAACCTTTATGCGCACATTGTGGAAGCGCTGCAGTGATGCACAGGCTAAACACAGCATCAGATTAATCTGGGGAAGACAGATAAAGCTGATGCGAGAGGAAGAGGATGGGTGATTGTGCTGAAAATTCTTCAGAAAGTGTTGACACACTCTGTTGACACCGTTGTGTTTCAAAACAGACCACTGAGGTCAAATTTAAAAGAAGCTGTCTGGTGCAACAGGAGATTCCCCTCCATAGCATTCAATGAAACCATACAATACATAAATGAGAAAGAGGCACAGCAAGAGAAACTGAGTACATTTGTATGTCTGCATGATAAACGTGAGAAACCTCAGGATGTTTTGGGAATGATGGGGAACTCTTTTTTTAGTGGTTTCATTTCTTTTTTTTTTTTTTTTTTTAAATCTAGTTAACTTGTACTGTTTATAAATCTGCTTGCTGACTGTGGTTCCCTTAAAGAATGAGACCAGAAATATTCTATATATTTCTTTTTGACCACAAAGCCCATAGAAGAACAATCCTACTAATTATACCCCAAGTAGCTAAAGCTTGATGTATCTTATTCCTTTGTGCCACAGAGCTCACTGTCTAGCCAAATGTGCATTAATCCATGGCTGAAAATAGTCCTCAACAAATGCACTGCAAGGGGTGATTGATAAGTTGGTAGAAGGAGTCAACTTTAGAAAACCTAACACATTTATTTTTCACCATAATCCACTCATACATTTACACACTTACTCCAGTGGTCGTGGAGCATACAGAGCGCTTCTTTGTAAAAGTTGGTTTCTTGGACCTCCAGAAAGTGGTCCACAGCACCAATGATGTCATCATCACTGTCAAAATGGCGACCACTGAGCTCCTCTTTCATCTTGGAGGTCAGGTAGTAGTCTGAGGACGCCAAAGCAGGTGATAAGCCCTTGAGACCGAGGTTGCAGATGACTGCAGGCAGCGCTGACTTGCAAATTTTCCATTACCCAAAAACAGAAATACAGAAAAGGTTATTGACATTAAACTTTCTGCATAATCACTCAAAGACTGAATTGCATGTGCATGTAACAAGAGCTGTATAACTTATCTCCTACCTTATTTTTGCCCAGTTTTAAAAATGTACGTGAATAGGCCTAGGTTGAGTGGCACAGACCACTGAGAGTATTGTGAAACTACTGCATTAGTTGACATTTAAGAAAATATAATGTCAGCATTACTAAAGGTCTGTTTAGTGACATTCACGCTTTGAAGGCAGACATGACGTGACATAATGGAAAACTTAACATTAGCTATTACATCAAGACAAAAAGGTGGACTAATTTTAAACCGTCTAAGCACAAAAGTCCGCAATGCACATAACACATAATCTGTACATAATTTTAAATGTGTTAACACTTGAAAGAGGAAGAAGTCCAGAGAGTGGAGAAATTTAGGAGCTCTAATCTAAAAAAAAGAAACTGAGACTTTTATTTTCGTCAAACCCACAATCCATCCTAGATTTTCAGTTTCTGATGAAACCAAGCTCTCCTGAATTGGGTTGCACCAGCTATTCCAAGTTTGTGTGTAAAGTCCTTGTTCGTAGTAACTGCTAACTGGTTTCAAACTGGTGATTGATCAGCTGTGACCCGGAGGTCAGAGCTTTATCATAAGTTGATTTTGATTTCATGAAACAGGCATTAACAGCATTTTGATCTAGTGTCAGGTCAGATATGTCCAGCATAGTTCATAGTTACCTCCTTCACTATTAGATAAAAACAAATCATGTATTAGCAGGCTAACGTTAGCTTTGTCTGTTTGGTCAGTTAGCCTCACAACATCTGGCAGTTGCTGGGTATAAATATACAGTAACAACTAATCTTCATGTAAAAACAAGCGATTTACAAAGTCAAAATCTGTGGAGAGCTGTTGGAATTGGCTCCTGGTCAACATGGACCTGAGGGAAAGACGAGAACCATCCACAGAAATAAACAACAATAAACAACAACACAATCAGGCCTTTGCAAAGGTGCAATGTCAAAGTTTATTTTGTATCATTCATAGGATACAGAACACTGAAATGTACTTTTTTCCCCATCATACTGGAATTTATATAATCTTTACTGTCATTTAATATATTTGACAACAACATCAGCTGAACTGCAAGAGAGAAAGAGAGAAGGTGGACAAGGTTCCTGGGGATTATGCTGTGGATATCAAACAGCTGTCACATACAGCACGTAAATCTGAGAAATCCTACACCAGACTAACCAGGATGAGGACTGTCAGTAAGGAAAAACTCTTGTTCTTGTATTTCCTGCTTTAAATCAGGGAAAACACGTGCTGGGTGTTCCAGTTTCAAGATGTTAAATTAGGAGCGACACAGTTCTGTCGTATTTCAATCCACGCAAAATTAACTTTGTATTACATGGCTGTTTAATGAAGGGCTGCAGTGGCCGATTTGTTGATGAAAACCTTGTTAAACGTATATTAAGTCATTCAGCATAGTGTGTAAATCTCCCTACTTTTATGGCACATTATGACGTTTAATCATTGTCATCTCATGTAATGCTGTTGGCAGGAGAAAACAATGGCAATTATAAAAATAATATTAAGGATGAGAGCTAGTACCATATTCAAAAGTAAGTTACAAACATATCAAAATGTTTCATCACAGTAGATAGAGTTGTATTTAGACAGTGGTGAGAACAGAGCACCATCACTGAACAGCAGTGTACAGATGTGTTTATGTGCTGAAGGACACTAAACACTGATCTGGGTCCGGATTAGTTTTAATTTTGGAAAGGACATTCAGTCCTGAACAAAAAAAAAAATCCTACAAATAGTTTAAGTACTTTTCGACTGGAATCCAAACTGAGATAATTATTTCAGTCGCAAAAATCTGTAGATACTGGTGGTAATGGCGAACACGTTTTAATGATGCAGGTCCCAGAGTTAAGTCTGAAACATGCTTTGAACAGTTAATCTGTCAGAAATGCAACAGAAGAAGAGCAATTTGTGCGTATTTTTACAGTGCAGCCAAATAATGAGATTTATCACCTCAATATTTTAATACAGAAGACTAAAATAATAGTCAGACAATAGTCAACAACAGCCAGGTTTCCATCCGAACATGGTGTAAATTTCAACCCAATTTCCAGAAAATCGTCAAAAGAGCACGCAAATGAATGCTGTGATCATCTAGTCAGATGCCATTAAACCATCACAGAAGAAGAGGGCGCAACAAGATGATGTACTTGAAATAGTACCAATCAAACCTCAAATGTTGAAAAACAATGTCGAAAATATGATGGAAACGTGGAATATGGAAAATAAAAAATGTTCGTTTCATGCATTAATATGAGGAAAGTTACAGTCTCCTCACTGCTTCATGGATGGAAATCCACCCACTGTTTTCCAACACAGTAATTCATGATGTGTGAATGTTGTACTAAGTTAAAAGCGTATGTGACTTAAGTCTTGCACATCATGTCCAGTCAATTTCCTGCAAATCCTCTGAATCTTGCAAGGGAGAGACAGACTCTGCTAATAACAATGAAACTATTTAAAGAGGTAATTGCAGAGCAAACCGCACTGAATAACTATTTCTAGCAAAAAATTTTTATGAAAAATGGGGTTCGATATAGTAAAAATCTGAAGGGTTATAATTTTAAGTGACCAGTTCAGACAGTTGTGACGCAAAGTAAATGGCTTTAAAGGCTAAAATCTCATGCTCAACGGAGCTCGCACCAGTCTACATTCTGTACATACTGAGAACTAGAAGGAGCTCAACACTCAAAAGGTTTGATGATATCCAAACACTGATTCCAGTTCAGAGATTTCAGTTGCTAAACCCACCAATGACCACTAAAAAGCTGTTATTTGCAACAGAATGGTGGGCAAACCAACATCCTCTTTAGTTTTAGACGGCCATTACTGGAAATCCAATTTCCTTATTTCTGAGAGCATGGCAACGAAAGTCTGCTTTACCATTCGTTCATTTCTATTGCACAAAAAAAGAATTGTGAAGCAGAAAGTGGGCCTTCAGAGAACTTTGAGAAAATCCTCTAACATCAGTCTAAGGAATAATGAAGCACAATGCAAAGTCTGGATGGTTAATCTTGCAGTAAAGTTCTTAGATCACGTCAAGGTCCCTCCGAAGAGCTGAATATAATAAGAAATGATCCCACCATGAATCCATTAATCCAAACTATCTCTCACTGCCTCATATCATGAGCAGAGAGTTTCTCCTTCTTTGTAGTGCAAAAAGCAGAGATCATTGCACTACATGACACCCTGTCTGAGAAACAATACACTCTTCTTCTCACTGTCTTCAGTAAGACTTGACTGACAACGATACAGTTTTAAATCTTGTTTATATACTTTTGTTCCTGTCACGCTGTATATTTCATATTTCTCCATACATTTACACCCTTTTTTTCTACACAGAATATATTAATGTTTGATATGTAAAATATTGTCCACCCACACGCTCTCCAGTCATGAAGACAGCCTTTTTGTTGGCGTCCTTACAATATGAACTACACCCTCCACTTTCATTGGCCCACATGCTGCAATTTTAGTTGTCAAAAGGTGATATGAGAGCATGAACTGGTGATTCCAGATCAGCACTGTTACCTGGGTTTTCCTTCTCGCTCGTAAGAAACACGGACAATTCAAGGAACAGTCTGACATTTTGGGAAATATGTTTACTCGCTTAGATGAAAGGACTGATGCCACTCTAATATCGGCTTGATATTCATGAAGCTACAGCTGGGAGATGGTTAGCTTAGCTTAGCATAAAGAATGGAAACAGGGGGCAACAGCTAGCAAAGCTTTAGCCAAAGGCTAAAAAAAAAAAAATTACCTACTGGTACCTTTAAAGCTCATTAGTAAGCGACTTAAAAATGATAGCTCTTCAAAGAGGAAAGAAGTTTACAAATTAATTTTACTAGCTGCTACAGCCTCACTTGGTCTGGTGTAAACATTAGCTTCTGCCGGCCTATGTTAGCTGTTGGTGTTAGCTAATGTTAGCAAAATGTGCTATGTAACTTAGACAGTTTTGTTTTTTTTTCCTTTACTTATGCCAGTGTTACTCGCTGTTTTAGCATTTAATATTTTAGCACTTGTGGCCGCAATTCGAGGGGGTGTGGGGTGGGGGTGGGGTTCAGCCTTCACAGCGGTCTGCCTGAGAGCAAACATAGTTCCCAAAACGTCAAAACTTTAACTCACACTTACACAATGATAGTGTTTGGTTTTGAAGGAAACCGCGTGGTTCCCATCATAGATAGACGTTGAGAAGCTGCGGGGAGTAATCATGTTAAACTGCTCACAAAGATTCAAAGAAAAACAACAGGAAGAACAAAACAGAAGAAGTAAAATTCAAAATCATAGCAGCACATTTTCTGTCTCTGAAACGCTCAGTGTCACAGTAAACCTGCAACAGACGACTAGTTGGCACAAAGGACGCTGTAGAAAGTTTGGCCTCTGTCGGTATCTCTACGCTCCTATTGTTTCATATAGATATATAAAAAATAAAATATCAAAATAAATTACAACATTTAAATAATTTAAAAACAAAAGATTTGGCAACATTGAGTATCTTCCTTCCTTTTTTGCAGGTTATGGTGAATGTTTTGACATGAGCTGTTGTATTAACTCGCTTGCCTTCTTGTTTTCTGCAAGCCATAGACAAAGACAACACATATTTAGTATCTTAAAGTGTTCATGAATCACTTATCAATGCCACCTTCTGCTAGTTTGATGTGTACATGTTCCTACACTGTGCCTTTCCTCCTCATACTCATCACCATTTTGAATTTTCTTCTATGAATGGACAGCTGATGCAAGTTTTTTTTTTTCTGAAGGCAGTGAGGATGGATGTGTGTCTTTCTAAAGAAAGCCATAAAAAGGGAAAAGATAGGATAAAGATATATTTAACTCTGAACCAATCAGGAAGGAGAGTTATATAAGGGTAGACAGAGCATACAGTGAGTCAAGTGTCTGTTATTCAGTTTACAGGGAGAGGGACTAGTTCTTTTCTGTCTGTCTACCCGTGTTTCACTCCTCGTCATGATCACAGATTCGGGTCCCGTGGTTGATCTCGAGCAGCCAGCAGCAACGGTCTTTCTGGTCCAGACTCAGTTTGTTTGTGTGTTATATGTTTGTGTTTGGATGGATATGTATTTTGACAGACAGTTACATGTGGGAACAAGGAGAGAGGCTTTATATTACCTCACTGACAGGGAACGGACACTGAGGGGAACAAGGTGGTGGAGGCAGTACGGGAGCGGAGACTACAGGTAGTGATGACCAAAAGAGGTCCAATCAATGCCATTATGTCTGCATCAAGTAAAAGGTAAACACTGGAAAAAACGAGGAGGAGGACTGGATTGGATAATACAGTCCTGGTATACAGTAGCAGTTCTGTCCTGTAGAGCTCCAGCGTCTCTTTAGGTCAAAGAAATCCAATGGAATCTTTGCACCCGCTCCAGGTCTCAATTATCCAGTCCTTCTGCACACACCATGCTGCCGTACAACTGCTGTGGGTCTGGGTGTGTCCGCATGCGCTCCTCCGCCTCGCTGTCCGTGCTGCCCTCGCTGTCGAGGCGGGCAGATGGGTGACACGGACCGGACAGGGTGGGGTAGAGGGCGCTGGGAGGCAATGGGCTGGGAAGAAGGTCCTCATCTGAGCTCAGGTAGTCCCCCTCGGCAGAGGCGGGGCTGGCCAGGCAGAGATCCTGGTAATTGGTACTTATGCCTCCAGTGCTGACCCTGGAGCCGGGGGCTGCCTTCTGCCCTCGCAACTGTCTGATCTGAATACAGAGAGGAAGGTTTAATTTTGTGGGTCCTACAGGAAGGTTTTGTCTATATTTCATTCTGCTGAAATCAGGAGGGCCCGGTGTTTAAAGGGTAAGATTATTATATATCTTATGTTTCAATAAATGAAAGGTTTCAAGGAAAGACCAGACAAACACTGTGTTAGTCCGTCCCTCAATACTGTCTTCTTCCCTTCCCTGTCTGTAACTCTCAGCTCCCGGTCCAATCATTCCTGCTGAAGACGCAAATCTTTAAAAATGGCTCGCAAAAGTAGAGTTTTCATTTTGAAAACGATAAAAACTTTTTCAGAAAAAAAGAACATGTTTTGTAAGGTCACAACGACCTTGACCTTTAACAAACAAATTCTTATGAGTTCATCCTTGTGTCCAGGTGGCTGTTTTGCAAAATTTGACGAAACTCCCTCAAAGTGTTCATATCACACTCACGAGAACGGGATGGAAAGATGGACTGACAACCTGAAAACATAATGGAAGTGTATGGCATAAAGGGGAACGTGTTGTATTACACTGCTTGTGAAGGAGGAGGAAGGAGAAATGGGAAGAGGAAGACTTGTTAGAACATTTATTGAATAGTTGTTGGGTTTGTATCGTTTTTTTTTTTTTACTTCAGGTTTAAGTAGGCAAAAAATATATTTCAAGGAGGGAAAACACTAAAAGAAACTTACAGTGGTGTCATCAATAGCTTTCATATTTCCAGTGAAACATCTGCAAATATGACATTGATGATGCTTTGTTTCCATAGAAACTCAACAGTACATCAGTATAAGTGGTAAGGTATAAATACATCCCAGATTCTCACATCTCTCTATTGATGTTTTGAAACTCAACAAAGTTCACAAGTGAGTTTCAAAACATCAGCACTGAGTTGCAAGAATTCAAGGATTTGGTAGTCTTTATTTTCAATATTAAAAATAATGAAAAAAAAAGAAGTAATAGTCTATAAACTGTGTTAAATTTGTTAGATGAGCTTTAGCAAAAGCATTAAATGTCAGGTGCCGGGAATTTTTTTAACATGTTGTCAGGTGGGGAAAAAAAAAAACATGTGAAACCCACTGATCTGTATCCTGCTTACCATTTAGAGGTTGTGCAAATAGGGCGGTGGGGTCTTTACAGCAAAATCAGAGCACTGGAGGTTTCTCACCTGACTTTGATGTTAGGTGGGAGGACTAAATAAAAAAACAGTACAAGATCAAAAAACTATTTTAAAAAAATAGATTCATTTGCATGTTTCTCTTCCATCGCTCAACTCCAGCTATCAGGTTATTACGGCTGCTCTTTCCTGACAGAACAGCTACGGCCATAGTTTATCTACACATGCATGCTTTTTGCGTGTTAATCTTGCATGTACCACAGTGACTCATGACAAATCTCAGAGGTTTTAGTTTTCCCCCTATCATACGCTGAGGCAAGCTGTAGGGCAGGGGGGAGGGGGAAACCAGTGGTTAACCAATGGAAATGTTTTGACTGTGTCTGCGTGCTCTACAAGCTACAGAAAACTAAAGAACACAGGCCAGACTTTTATGAGTCATTTTCTATTTTCTGTTTATACGATTTAAACTAATAATTATTATAAATGTATCAGTCAAAATGTTAAATGGAATTTGCTAAATTAAACCCAAGTTGAATCAGAATAAATAATGTGCAGTATAAAAATGTGTTTGAAATAATCCCAGCTGCACAATATATAGTCTGTCATTATGTATCAGTACAGTCAATATGTCACATAATCATAAGGCGATCACTTAGAGGACTATATTGAGATTTTTCTAAATGGTTCACTGCTTCCTCATCTGTACTCATGCAAGTTTCGGTCTCATTTATAAAACCACTGCTTTGATGAACCACTGTTTTTTGCTTTGCAAAAAAGGTGGTGAGAGGAGAAGGAAAGAGAGGAGAGGAGCGGTAAAAGGCAGGGCAGTCTCATCACGCCCCCTCACTCAGAAGAACAGTTCCCTCATAGTCACGCACTGCCACTTTCTGAATGAACAAACCCTGAATGTACGCTGGGTGAGAACTTTGTGTCTCCATAGCAGGCTTGGAAAGATCTTCAGAACCCCGACAGGCCACAAGTAGCTCACAAATGAAATTAAAACATGGAAATCAGTAAAACTCAAGTTACACTCTCTGTACATTTTATTTCGTTTTACCCCACAGCGACAGACCCCACTGTGTGAAAAACGGTGTACAGAGGTCACAGCTGTAGGTCTACCTATGACAGTAAAAAAAAAAAAAAAAAAAAATCTGTTACACATTTATTCTTTTGAAACTCACTCATCTCTCAGAATTAAAGTTCACTGAGAACCAAACGATGAGAACAGAGTTGCTGGGGAAGAGCAGTGGTCTCTCATTACAAGAAAGACATTGACACAACTGTGAGTGTGTCAAGGTGGAAGTGGTGTCTGTTGTGAGGCTTTATGTAGATGACAAGATTTTTCTGTGGCCGTTACCAAGGCTGCAGAATAATCTGTGTGAGTGTATATGTGCAGTATCAATCAAGCTATATTATTGTAAAAGAAATAAATCAAAGCCATATGAGTTTCAGTAACCACTGTGAGCTAAACAAGACTGAAAAACATTTGCAGGAGCTAAACTGCAATTTACACCATATGTCTTTATATAGACACAGAAGATAGGATTCAAATAGGTCTGGTGTTGTGCCTATTAACAGCTGTTTCTGCCGACTGGAGAAACAGTGGACCAATCACAGCTTAGTCAGTGAGATAAAGAGAGGAGATGTTACATTTCTACACAGTTACCTGACTACATTCAGGGACAGGCAACCATACGAGTTATTGTACATAGACATAACCTCTTATGTTGACATATTTCTCTGATCACTGTGAAAACCTTTACGTTAACTCCTCCTTGCCACTGTTACCACAGCTTCTGTGTCGATTGAAGATCACACCAACAGGATGGATACGTCATTTGCCACTGATTAGCTGGGGCAAAACAAAACCAAAGAACCCCATCCACATGCCAACAAGAAATTAGTTAACATCAGCGTCGGACTGAAGGGACTAAGTGTAACAAAATGGCAGCCTGATTGTTGTTCTTCCAAAGTATATGGGCTTCTGACAGATGGACAGACAAGGGCTGCAAGTACTGATTATCACCTGCACCAAGGAGGTTATGTTTTCACCTGTTTATCTGGATGTAGTATTGATACTTAGAATGCTCTATGTGGCACAGGTTCCTTGTGCCAAATTTGTATGATGAAACCTTGTAAATAGTGCACTTTTCGGTTGAAATGTATGCGTTTGTGTGTCCAACCTCATTCTTGAGCTCAGCGATCTGGTCCCGGAGCTGGGTGATGTACTGCCTGGAGTCTGAATGGTTCAACTGGCCCTGGATCAGCCCTTCCTCCTTCTGAAAAACACATTTGACACACACAGGTCAGAGTCTCTTTACTGTTAGAATCCTATTAAAACAATCAGTTCATCCAAACGTCTACATAGACAGATAATATGCCTGAACAAGGACGCATCCATGGGAGACACAGAGGCACGTAAACACACACCTGTATCTCGAGTTCAGCGATCTTCTGCCTGAGCTCAGCCACGGCAGCCATACTGTCTGCTTCCCTCAGTCGCACTGCCATCACCTCCTCTTTACTCTACATGTATGAGTGGAGAAGGAGGAGAGTTGAAAGAAAGAAAGAGAGAGATGATGACATTTCATGACAATGATGTACTGGAGTGATGGATACTGATGATGCATCATCAACTGTCCCAGTCCCTCCATCTACGTCCTGCTCTGTCCTCCATCTCTCATTCCAGGCATCCATCATTCTGGTCCTTCTTTTGTGGACAGAATTTATACTCAGATTCTGCCCATTTCTTATCTATTTTTCCATCTAGGTATTAGCGCGTCATTAAAGTATGTTCATATATTTTATGTTTCATTAAGGTGGAACAGGAAAATGCGGCTCATTCCACCATCGGCCTTTCTCTCATGTACCATTACCCCCCTCTTGCTAACTCATTTTCCTCCTCTCTCTCTCCTCTCCATCCAGACCTTGCAGTCGGACTCAGCCTGCTTCCTTTTCATCTCGTTGAGCTGGGCCTGGAGAGCTTTGTTCTGATTGGCCAGCAGCTGGAGACGGTCCTGCAGGGCGGAGCGTTCCTGCTCGTGGCGACCAATCAACTTGCCGTGGATCTGGTTCTAGATTGAAGAACGTCAAAGGTGAGAGGGTGAGTAGCGCTCCAGCCAATGTTTTCCTGATTAAGCAATGGATTATTTAGTCTGTGAAATGTAAGGAAACTGTACAAATGTGTCACAAAATGACTCATTTTGTCCAGTTAACAGAAAAAAATGCATGTAATTCATTATTAATTATCATTTTTACTAGCACTGTTCTGATGCTTGAAACAAAATAAACAGCACTGACTTTTGCCCCAGTTTTGTACCACATCTGCGTATGTAAGAATAGGACGTGACTGTTTGTACAGCCTCTATGCCTGTCTAACAGTGTGTAGTTGTGCAGTGAGTCTGACCTGGCTCTCCAGCTGCAGGACTTTTAGTTTGACCTCCCGGAGCTCAGCCTGAGCCTGGGCCTCTCTCAGTCTGACCGTCATCAGTTTGTCCTGCAGCTCGTTCATGGCGTTCTTTTTCGGCGATTCCTTCCAGTGGCCACCCCCACCGCCAGTGCTGCTGCCACGGGACATGTGGTTCTGCAGAAACAGAACGAACAGTGAACAGGTGTAACTCTCCTGTCACTGTGCAGGCGGGACACATGAACATGCACACACATGTAGTTTATAGAGAAACGGCACAAGATTTTGTGCGTCACCTGCCAGCGCTGGTTGAGCTCAGTAACAGCGTCTTGCATCTCTCTGAAGGAGCGTAGCGTCTCCAGTTCCCTCAGCTTCATCTGCTTCACCTCCTCCTGCATAGCCGCCATGTTGTTCTCATCAGGCAGGCAACTGCTTCTCTGGATGGACAAACGTTTCATGATTATAGTTTAACAGACTAACTAGACTGTAGCGATGTTAGCAAAGGCAGAAATGGCTGTGGAACAGATACTAGCAAAGAGAGGTGGTGGAAATACTGCCAACAGACAGACATTGCATGCATGATTAAAAATGAAAAAGCATTCCAGTAATATTTAAAAAAATTGAGCAAGCAATCATCGACAGAGACATGTTTGCCTTTTCTAGCTTTCAGTTTTACGTTACAGGAAAACCATCATTAAAAGGAGGAAGAGCTGTTGCGTCCTAACACCTCATGAAGTAAAACCGAAACCTTGAAACCCTCAAATAAGCCTGTTTATTTCATCTGAATTAACACTTTTACTGTTTACTGTAAAAAAAAAAATCTGTCACACATTCACAGATCCGCGCCTGCTGTCTCTGCTCGTTGTTCACACTCGCACACTAAAGCGTATGTCAGTTATCCCACCTTCTCCAGGTCTAGCACCTTGTCTTGCATTTCCTTCAGCGCTCCGAGCAGCTCAGCCTCTCGCAGTCTGGACTGCTCCAGCTGGGTCTGCAGGCTGCTCACAAACGGCTCTGTGTACTGAAACAAACATCACTGGTGTTACACAGCTATGCTCTATCCCAGGTCCCAGGCCAAACTCTAACACCAATTTGTAGCTGTGTTAGAGTACCGATATTTACCAACTGCACACAACATCAGTCATGTGAAAGTGAATACCAACCCTTGTTTGGGTTGGTATACACTTTATGGTCATATGCATAGTTTGTGGAGTCTTTCATGACAAGGGGTTCCACTCAGTTAAAATTATAACAGTTATTCAGTGGGTGTGAATTTTGTCAGAAGTTGCTGTTACATCTCTTTCTCTTTCTGTTTCTTCTGACAGCACGTTGAGTATTCACACAGTCACGTACTCCTGGTTCTTTGTGTCCCCTTTTTCATTCTTTTCTGAGAGCTAACATAGTCATCATAGTGGAGAAAAAGTTCTCTGCACACAAGCTACATTTGGGGAAGGCAGCAGGAAATTTGCAGCAATGCACTGGATTCCTAGGCTGTGGCCACAAATCAAACAAGAGTTATTGCGCTATTCCTCGTTTCTCGTAACAACTAAATCAAGACCATTGATTGTAACAGGCCACTTTCACCCCGATCATGATTATCAGCTTACAGAAACAAAACGGAAGCTGTTAAAGGCTTTTGATTTTGTCTGAGGCCCAAACAATGTCAGTCAATTTTTCTGTTCTGTGACTGATGTTCCCAGCAGTTAGCACATGTCTGTCAAGTAGCCTATTTCAAAATTGCTGATCAACAAAATGAAGTTGGTATTAAGCGACACTCTTGTCCCACTGACTCAGAGTGATGTCAGAATATAGACAGCTACTGTACATTTTCATGCCACCACATCAAAGAGAAACTACAACGTCACAGTTGTGAGAGCAGCAGAAAAAGAGAGAAGGCTGAGCGGAAAAAAAAACCCACTTTCCTATGAGGCAAAATTCAAAAGCTATAAATTGGGCAAGTACATAGCGTGAGTTAAAGAGTCTCGATTTGTCATTCCGGGCATCTCAGTCTTGGTTATCAAAGAGAACTGTGAGTGTCTGGAGGTGTGTGAACTCTGGAGGGTAATGGGTGTGGGTTGTCTGAGGTGGAATAAAATCACATGTCACAATGGCAACATTTCTAAGGTCTAAATATTAAATCAATATTTCAGTGTTTCTTTTTAATGTTACACTTTAATACAAATTTAGCTTGCTCTTCATTCTGTGTGGATGTATGTAGAACTGGAAAAAAAAAAGAAGCACAATGGATTTTTTTTCCAGACATATTGTCAAAGAAAGTGATTTGCTGTGGTAAATTGTAACTGTAAATCCCTTTATAAAGACGACTGGTCTTGACTACAGGAGATTTTTTTTTTTTTTTTTCCCCCCCGAGGACAGCAAAGTGGTAAATGGACAAACAGGATAGGCATTATTTCTACAAATCACATATAGGCAGAGAAGATTATTCAGTCTCCTGGGCATATATGAATGTTTCAAAATTCAGTGGTGGTTTTCAGACACTTTAGTAAAACTAATCTACGTTGAGTGAAAACTGTAGAACTCTTTTTCTGGATGTAAACATCCAAGATTATAATTGACCGTAAGCGCGATAACCTTCTAGTTGCTTCATTTACATTCATAACAAAAGTGTCCAAACGCTAACTATATGAGTCTCTGCACGCTGAACTTTGAAGTCACTCATTTCTTCTAAGCTTCGCGTGTAAACATGATCGTGTGAGTCTTTGTTGAGCACAAATGAAAATGAAGTAAAGAAAAGATCAAAACCAAATTCAGTTGCCGGTCTATAAACAAAGACACTTCTAGTCTGATTTTGATAAACTGATGCACACTATGAGACACAACAGGGTCACGGCAATGCTCAAAAAATCTACTTTTTAAAAAAAAATGTATTACTTTACCCCCATATATGAAATTGTTCTTAAACTGAACCAGCACACTAGCTCAGCCTTTTTATTTTGTAAAGAGAGGAAGCTTTAAAGGTTGCTAATGGAGAAACGTTCCATTTTCCTGCTGTACTGCATTATAGCTGGCATCTCTTGTCGCCTTCATGACAGAAAAATAGTAATCTACAACAAAATTCTTCCTAAATCCTCTTACAACTCACTTGTTCTCTTATTTTTTTTTTCATGTGAATGCTTTATATTTTGTGGTTATTTTCTCAGTTACACATTCTTTTAATCTCCTTCGGCACGGCACTGTAAATACTTCTACCACTCCCACTAAGGACAATAATATACTTTACTCATAGAGCACTTTCTAAAAAGTACTCAAAGACTCTTTACATGAGAAATTAAATAAGTAAATTACACTGTATCGGATTAAAGCTGAGCATTTCTTTGCAAAAGCAAAATTAATTGTTTTAATTTTAAACAAAGTTGTTGTAAGGAGAAGAACACATTCCCTGTAAGTGGGTTGCAAAACGGATCTTATGTTTTGGTGGCTTGTGTTGCACACAGTTACACTTCTACATATTTCCACTGAAGTCTGAAGACAATCAGTGTTGCAATTTGTTCATTCAAGTCAAACGCCTAAGACAAACTGTATGCTGAAGATGACTTGACATCTTTGAGAGAAGTCTGATCTTTCTTGGGCAAATTAATCTGTCAACATTATGTTTGGTTATTAAAGGAATAGTTCAAAATTCTGTTTGCTTTCTTGTCAGGAGTTAGATGGAAAAAAAAAATGAGGCTAGAGCAAACAGATGGTTAGCAGGAGTTGAGAAGCCTTGCTCTGTCCGTTTGTTTAATCCATATAAAATATAAAAGCAACAGTTATGATTTATATGGCTTAAACAAACAAGATAATAACTTTTTTTTTTTTTAATTAGAGGTGCTGATAGGTGGATATTTACACTTTCGGACCAAGCCAGGCTAGTTTCTAGTCTTTGGGCTAAGCTAAGCTAACTGGCTGCTGGAAATCCCTTTACATTTAACCAACAGACATGAGAGTGGATTTAATTTCCTCATTAGCAAAAAAAGAGCATAAGTGTGTTTCCCAGAAAGCCCAACTAGTCCTTTACATAATTAAGATTGAAAAATGGGGTTTTCAATATTTCCTCTATTTTTACAAACACTTTCACACGATCTTGACCGTTTAGTTTTGTCTTTTTTACCAACAACTGAATGAGGATGTGCGATTTTAAACACAAAAGCTGCCCAGATTTTGAAATGAGTTAACTAGCTCTTGACCTCATGATGACCTTGACCCCTTACCAAACAGATTTAACAGAGATAAGGAAATTAACTGCCTTTTCTTGAGAGAAAATTTTACAGCATAAATCCCCTATTAATTAAACATTCTTTATATTGCTACTACAGTGTTTGCGCACAGATTCTGGGCTGGTGTTTACCCTCTGTTGCTGCAGCTCTCTGATGGTGTCCTGTGCTTTCTCGAGGCTCTCGCTGGCTGTGCTGCACTGCTGCCTCACCACCGCCAGCTCCCGCTTGATCACGTAATTCTCCTCTGCTTCCTGTGCCCTCGTCACTTGACCCTGGAAGAGCACGTCAGAGAGGGACAGGGGTCAACATCAGCTGTGGAGTTAAAAATAAACTGTAGACTATATACCAAAGTAGGGAAGAGGGTCATTCTGGGCATCCAGGGAATGCAACATTATTATGCATAAGAGGAGCTTTGCTACATGGTACAGATTTTTTAAGCCTTAAAAGGAACAGTTCAGCATTTTATAAAATAAGTTTACATGCTTTCTTGCCAAGAGTTAGCTGAGAGGACCAATATCTGACATCTCTAAAGCTCACTACCTGGGACTGCAACCAGCCAAGAAGCTAAGGGTCCCTATTGACCTTGTAAAACCACAATGTGCTGCCTTAACGCTTAATGTATTTTTATACAGATTAAGCAAACAAGATAAAACATGTTAATGACTGAGCTTTACAGGTGCTGATAGGTGGATTTTGTTACCTTTGGACAGAGCCAGGCTGTTTCCCCTTCTTTGCAGTCTTTATGCGAAGCTAAGCTAATTGTCTCCTGACAGACATGAGCCAATTCTTATCTAACTCTCAGCAAAAAAGCAAATAACTGTATTTCTCAAAATGTCTAATATACAGGATATTTTGTCGATTTTAATTACAGGCATTTATATTGAAAATGTACAATAGTTATAGTATAGTAGTAGTAGTAATAATAAAAGTAATAGTAATAATAAACTTTTACATGCCACATGCAGGGATTGTACAACCTCATATTAAAATGGATAAATAACAGTACATGCATTCAGGGATTACAGGACGGTCTTGTGGACTGGACTGATGTACAACATGAACAATCTTCTTTCATGCACTTTTGGCTGGTTATTGTTAAGAAGAGGGAGAGAAAAAGTGCAGGAGAGCAGAAAGAGGAGGACAGCGAGGTCAGTGGGAAAGTGGTTTACAGTACTCTACCTGTATCAGTCTGTCTGCCAGAGCAGCACTCTCCTACAGCGCCACAAAGGAGAGGAACGAGAGGATGAAAAAAAGAGATGAAGAAAGTGAACAGTGACAGTGGGACACCAGGGAGGACAAACCACAAAAAAAACAAAACAAAACCCAAGAGGAAATTCAAGGAAAAGAAGGAAACGGGATCATAGTTTGAGGAAACAATAACTTGAAACAAATGTAGGGGAGCGTAGAGATGATCGTGAAGAAAAAAGATCAGCATTGAGATCACTCAGAAGAAAAAGTATTTCACAGGAGGAGGGGAAGATTTAAAATGGCAGTCTCTCTCAACAGCCGAGCGCTGGAGAAGAGGGAAAAAACCTTGCTTGCAAGTCACCAATCACGAGCATCCACACCCACACCCACAAACACGCACACGCACACGCACACAAACACACACACACACACACACACACACACACACACACACACACACACACACACACACAC
>JBBMJY010000020.1:15115469-15149228 GCA_037833715.1 Toxotes lorentzi | reverse complement strand
CACACACACACACACACACACACACACACACACACACACACACACACACACACACACACACACACACACACAAGACCAAACTCCTCAGGATAAAACCAACAACAGAAAATGAGCTCACAAATTTAAACCCGCAGCATGAACTCGAAACAGTGTTTTAACTACATCTGATCAGAATGTGAAGAGTCCCCTGCTGAGCAATCTGGCTGTTTCGTCTCACTGATGCTGCATAAAACCGATTCATATTAGCATTTAGATAAGCTGGAAACAAAGCCCATCTCTTACCTTCTCCAGCGTCTCAATCCTCTGCTTCAGCAGCCTGTTTTCTGTGCGTAATCTCTGGACGGAGACAATGAGAGGGGAGAGGTGCTGAGTAGTCATTTTGTATGGCCTATTCATTTTGGTACTTGTTTAACTGTGTAATGTAATAGCCACACACACACACACACACACACACACAGACACACACACACAGACACACACACACACACCTTGATCTCAATTTGCTCCTCCATTTCTTTGTTCTTGATTGTGGTGTATTCTTTTTCAAGTCTAATGAAAAACAAACAAAAACAGATTATGGCAACATTACCTTTAACAACATTTAAATGATTAAAAAAAACTAAGAAAAAAAACGTCTTCCTTTTCTCGCCATGCTTCTGGGATTCGTGTTCCATTTGAGTTATAAACAAAAACAAAAAAAACTAAAATAAGAAGAGGATAGAACAGTAAAATGCCTCTTCCTGGTGTACCATCAACTCAACACAACACTTAAAAAACAAAACAAGCAGACATCGAAGCACCGGATATGAGTGTGCTTTGCTGTAAAAACCTCAACATTAGTAAGACAGAAATACAAATCCTCCTGGGCTAAGTAAAACCTCTCTAGCCCGAGTCTCACTAGTTGTTAGCTCAGTAATAAGCGCTCTTACTTCTTCATCCTCTTGGGGTTGTATTTGACCTGGTAGGCCCTGAGGATCAGCTTGTCTGGGCAGCTGTCAAACTGGTGGGGGATCACCTTCTGGAAATGCTGCCGGACCCAGAGGCAAAGAGACACAAGATTAGAGAGCTTGAGGCTGACGGAGATGCTCGTTCAAGTTTTTAATTAAGAAGCAGGCAGATACATTTTAGAAGCGTGAACAAGAGCGGAGAAGGATCTACCACAGTTTTGTGGCGAGTCAGCAGCTGCTGCATTTTTGGAACGATTGTTCTGATAGTCTGTGATTCACACACAATGCACGACATTTATGCTTCAAAAGCAATTAGAAACTCGCACAATCACTCAAACCTATGATTCACTGCATCATCTCACTTGTGTTACCCACTTGCACTTCAGGCTGTTGACATGAAGTTCACAGAGACATTTATTTTGGCTTATAAAGTACTGATTCATAAACTGTGTTGTGACTTTAGTTTCAGCAAATTGAAAAGTCTGTGCTCAAAATATAACCACAAAATATGCAGTGAGACACCTTTGAAATGATAAATAAAACAAAGAATCTGAAAATGCCACCTTGTGACATTATTATGGCCATTCCTTTTTACCATTTTCTGACATTTGATCAACAAAACACTTGTTCATGAGAAAAAGATATACAGAGTGAATAAGCAAAAGAAACACAACAACTGGAAGAACTTAGAAAAAATATAAATCAAGATCTCATTTACTTGTTTTGATTTTATTAAGGAGCAACAAATACTTTTTTCAGTGTTATTTCTCTGCCTTATGGCTGTTAACACAGCTGCTACATCCAGATCAGCAGAGATACACGTAACAGACAACAAGCTTCACAAACACAGTGTGCCAGTGTTTGACTACACACAATACACTGATATATAAGCATGTCATAGCATCATCAAATGCCTGCTGGTTTATGCTTTAAATTACTGTAAGTCGGTGAAGCCTCTTTTTTAAATTTCAAATCAAATCAGAACAGTAGTTCAGAGGGCTCGCATGCAAAAGGAAATGTGGCGTCTGTGATTCGTGACTGAATCTGTACATGAAACTAATTACTACACAAAGTCGCTTAAAGCTGTGGTTGCTTACCTGCGACATGCCCTCCATGTCCAGCTGAATGAGGTCAGTCTGGTTGTACTGCAGGATGGCCAGGCCCACACGAAAGATAATCTCTAGACCCTGCAGACGGTTCATATTTTTTATTGCATGTGCTCAGGAAATAACTGATTAGTAAACTGAATACACATTGTCAGACACATAAAATACAACTTCAAATACGTGAAAGATATGCTCAAAATGTTTCCTACCTCATACATGAATATATCAAAGATGCGAGTGGCGACAGGCAGAGGGAGGAAGGTGAGGAAAAGGGTGAGGAACCAAGATGAGGCGTACATGGATGTGTGGAAACTCTGGGACCGGAAATGGACGTTCAGCTCTGGAAGTTGCTCCTGAGGTTACAAAAGAGTGTGAGTTTATATCTCAAATAATCAAAATAGAACCACAGCAATAAAGGAAGTTATCTGCTGGAGATATAAATGAATGATTTGCTGCCCCTTTGTGGACAAGTTCCACACAGCATGCCTCAGACAGACTTTCCTGTTTCCTCTTTACCTGCAGCAGATATTCAAACTGGTAGATGCAGAGGCCCAGCTCAGCCATGCTGGGTTTGAACAGCTCCCTCAGACGGTACTCCTGCATCAGACGCACAAAAACACAAAACGCCTCCTCCTCCGGCATCTAGGAGGAGGGGAGATGGGTGAGCAAAGTCCTCTCATTAGATATAAATTAGACATTTATTATGCTGAACCGTTTATGACACAGAGACTCATAATCACATAATCACATAACAACTGCCACATAATCACCTGTTTTTTGTTCTGTAATCAGAAAAATCTAGTGGGAGAAATTATGATGAGCCTTATAAATCCCATGGTGAAGAAGTGCGGTGAGCTTTTAGGCAAAATATCCTCATTATGAATAATTTCCCTGAAGTATCATTACCTGCATAAGCAGCAAGCCAACAATGAATGCGCTGCCTTGGCAGTAGCCCACCTCTCGATCCACCAGAGAGTACGCCTGAAAAACATACAAACACACATATGTATTTTGCTATGGTGTGCATTTATTTAAAAATCAGCAAAGATGACACTGGTAATCCTGACTGAACATTCAGACTGTGATCAACAAGTCAGAGGTCCTTTCATTTCCTGAGGAGTTCAGCTACTGGGAAACTTGACTGATGTGCAGATGGTCAACAAGCTTGTTTACATGGTGGTCAATAAGAACTTTAACCATTTTTGTGGCTTTTAAACAATTAATTGCAGAAATAATTGACATAAAATACATAAAGGTGAGGGGGTGTTTGTGCATGGATGTGACAATGGAGGCAGCACAAAACGCATTTGTGCACCAACAAAGTGAGTACAGAAGAAGACTGCTAGAAAGAAAAGAAGGATGTAAACAGTACACGACAGAAAAAAAAAACCTCAAACATATTTATTAAGGAGCAGAAAAATACCTGATTAGGCTCTACATCAACACAGTCACAGTATGAATGCCTAATAAAACATTTAATTAATTGATTAAATAATGAATTCATTACATTGTAATTAATTCACGTTAGCAGGAAATGGTCGAACCAGGGACTCAGTTCTCAGGGCGTTTATGCCAATGTGGTATGTGCCCTAACCGCTTAACTATGGGGTCGCCCCCTCAATTAAATTAGATTACATGTACTAAAATTACACTGAGTTAAACTGATTACATTTCATAAATCAAATTTACTCAATTAATTTAAACTGAGTTAATTAATTAAATACCATAAATAAAATGTAGTTAAATTAATTGAATTATACTGGTTAACTTCTACAGTTGACAACACATATACTGATAAAAACACTGATTCTAAAAGACACAAGTCTCACCTTTTCATTACTATTAACTATCAAAGTGAGACGTTCAGACATTGAGGTGATGTAAAACGCTCCAGTGCTCACCTTCATGACATTGAAGAGGACTTCCTGCCCCAGGCTGTCCTGGCCTTTGAAGAACTCGTGCTCGGGGTAGGTGCGGGCGATATCTCTGCGAATGAGCTTCTCGCAGGGGGAGGACATCTTTAGCAGCTCAGAGTACTGGTTCTTCACCGGCATGTCAGTGGCGTTGCCTAGCAGCTGCCAGACGATGGCCCTGAAATGATGAGGGATACCCTTCCTGATCAACTCCTGGAGGGAAGAGCGAAAGACACAGAGAGGGAGAGGGAGAGAGATTAAGGAGGACTAATGATTAATACCTTGCTCCTTTGTGTAGTGAGGGATGTGATTTAAAGCATCTCTGAGCATCTCTTCAAGAGCAAAGAGCAGACAGATGAGAGAGGACAAATCAATTATGGAACGACGAACAGATATAGTTACAAGGACCATTTATTATCATTTCATACTTACAGCCACTCGATGCATTATGATGTATCACTCGACAATAATTCTTGACCTAATGTTTTTCAAAAGCCAATTGTTAAAGCCATTTTTGTCTGTGTGTAGAGTTTGCAGGCAGCCAGTGTCATTTTGCTTGGTTTGTCTGCTCTGTCAATTTGCCCTGACTCATTTTTGCTGTCCCTTGTCTCATCCATCTTCTCTTCCCCTGGGCTTTCTCTTTTTGTCACAGAGGACACAGAGAGACACAAAGGGGAGAAGAGGGGAGAATAGGATGAACAGAGGCATATTGGTGCAATGCAACTGAAGGGCACTGGTGTATTTACATTAAAACTATTTCAGTAACACAAGGCAACAGATTCAGACAAACCCTGGGCTCTCAGGCAACACTGAGCTACATGTTTCTGACACACACATGCACACATCTAAAACAGACCAGCAACGAAGTCTGCGTGTGCGAATATGTCTGACCAACTGAGTGACCACAAGGTGTAAAAATAAAATGAGGAGGCTGATAATCTTTTTATTGTCTTCTCATTTTTAATTTTGCTCAGTGACTCATGCTTCGGAAAACGCCACATGCAACAGCTTTAATCTTTCATTTCCCATCTCTAGTTCCCAATCCCCACCTTCAGGAGTTTGTCCTTCTTGCGTCTCCACTCCTCCCACTCGTTGACAATGCGGCCCCACAGGATCCAGGTATCCTCCTCCAGGTGTGACAGGTTGGAGGAGGCAGAGGAGCTTGACACCAGTGAGGAGCCACTGTTGCGCCGTGAGCCGCTCATCGACCGCATGGACTTGGAATCAGCCTCCAACAACCTGCATGAAGAGACAGAGACAGAAGAAGTGTAAATTACAATTGATTATTTCTGATGGAAAAGGCACATGACCACACAGAACAGCATGTTTTTTCTTATACAAGACGGTGCACACACTGGAGAGTGACAGGGAAGCTAAGATGAGCATTAAGAGTCATGGTAGGCAGATGTGACATTGTGACGATCGCTACGGTTTGTGCACAACCAGAAGCCTCAAGGCTTGTTACCCTAAACTACAGAATCAGAGGCCGACCCGTGTGGATGTTACACACACTGCTGGATAACTTCCTATGTGACTATGAACATTTTAAATTGACAAAAAACAGAAGGCTTTTGCACAAAGGGTCCTTCTACCGAGGGACCACCTCTCACTTGGTGGAGAAACAGTATTTCCATTTGTCTGTATGTCCTGCACATATAGTGAATTGACAATAAAAATCTTTTGAATCTGAATATTTGAATCAGATAGAATGGGAGATTTTTTTCAGCGAACTCAGCTACCACTGAGTCAATCTGAAGTCCCTCTTTTTCTATCTTTTATTCATTACAAGCTACCAACTTATCTTAGCTTATTAAATGAATATGCTGCCTCTATTGGCATAGAAATCCCAGAGTTGGATGTTGATCAAGCATAAACAATAGAAACCAAAAGATACTGTAGTTTACTCTAGTTGACATGTTGGTTGAAAATATGGTACAAAGCAGGCTGCATCTTTTATGCTGTAATACTTTGTTCCACATATGGTACAATAAATCCATTTTGTAAAGAAGGAGGTGGGTGGAGTATCTGTGGGTGAGCGGAGATTTGCCAGTGTGGGCCACATTTCCAGCACCACATTTTAATCCCATAAAATGACAAGTTATTTTCACACCAGGGTTTTTGTACAGATTAAACAAACAAGGTATAATGTGAATGTGAATTTTAGAGCTGCAACCACTTGGATTTGTTTTTTTTACTCTGTGGACAGAGGTCAGCTTGCTGATTTCACCACTGTTTCCACTCTAATACGAGATTAGTATTGATCCTCCCAAAATGTTGAACCGTTCCTTTAAATGTTTTCATTTCTGAGACAGCAGGAAGCAGAGATGATGTGATTAAAGAGGAAGCTCTTTAGCCCCGGGGGTGTCAGGTTCAGTCCCACTTGACCCCAAGTGTCTGATTCCTTTAAGTCACTTTACTCCTACGTCCTGCAGCCTGACCCTTCTGCTGAAAAATATGATGGGTGGATGAAGAATTGTACAGCATGTGGCTCCTTGAATTTTAAATATCACACTGCTACTCTTTTTCTTTTGAAAGTGATTTACCCTTGCAATTCCTTCCAGGGGTTGATAAAGTATACATAGCCAAAACCAAAACTATTATTATTACTATTATTTGCAGTGGTGGGCTATTTCAGGTGAGCATGTGTGTCCAATTTGTAATTACAGACATTTCCCATGGACAATCTGGTGCTTTTAGCTGTGTGGGATTAAACCTTAATTAATACAGGGATTGAAACTCGCCCTTGAATAGAAAAGTCATATTCTAAAACATGACTGTGAAACCCAGATGATTACATTTTCAGATATTATCCCAGAGGAAATGGATCCTGAACTGATTAGATCATGAGCTTCCTGAAAGAACATACAGCTACATATAAGGGACATGTTGTAAGTGAGAGAGGTGTTTCACTCTAATGAAAATCAGATTCAGGGACTGAGATGTTCCTCTGATGGAGACACACTGAAGTTGGCCACACAGTCCAGTCTAAGACTACGGATAACCAGAGGACCAGAAAGACTAACGTTAGTATTAATATGCAAATTACTTTTATAAATCTCACCTACACTGTTCAACACTAACCTACATACCCATTTTTTGCTACCCAACGTATTTGTAAATTTGCAAATATAGGCCATGCAGATTTGTGATTCTGGGTCAAACTGACATTGGCTTGTGGTGATAAAACGATACTACATGAAAAGTCAGTTTTTAGTACCGAACTCACCTGTTGTGGACTTGTTAGTTGAGCACAGCAGCTGCAGTCTGCTCAGATTCATGATGGTTAGGTGGGAAAAAAAATTATCAAAACACCCATAAAATCTTTTTAAACCACCTGCTCATCCATCTCCATGCTATATTTACTTTCTGACTGAATTATGGACAGATGAGTCTGGGCACTGAGTGCACTGAGCACTGGGTTGCCTGTCGACGAGGAGGTCTGGGTCCATGCCTGGAGTGGAAGAAGGGCACTCTAGCTGTGGGAGAGCCCCACCAGAGCCTTCTCTTTTTGGGCTGCCACATAATTCACATCTCTTATCCATCTATATGCTTACTTTTATTCCCCCAAACAACCACGTGGCTAAATGCACAGGTCTGAGTGTAACTTTAATCCTCACAATACACAGCAATTTCTGATTATATATAGGCCCTTAAACATTAGTGAAAGATTAATTGAAAAGCTCTCATGTGGGCTGCGAAGGCACAGACTTTCTTCTAGGCAGTGTTCAGTGTGTGTGTTCAGCAATATTCTCTTTATTTTCATTGTATTTCATTGAGGGAATTAATTGAGGACAGTAACTTCAGTGGTTGCTGTGTGAAACAATATTTGGCTTTTCATTCTCCGTATGTGATGACATCACACACACCTTGATGTTCCTGGATGAAACTTTCGGGATGATGAACAGATATCTAGCTTGTACCACTATTGTTATTTTAATCATACTTGATGTACACTTTTAACTTGACCTATTTGTGAGTTCCTTTATCTGTACTCTTGAGTTTGTGTTCCTGTTTGAGCAAGAGGTTTTTCTTCAAACATAAAGTATCTACAGTTTAAAGATTTTTCCTATTTTGTTTTCAGTCTAGGAGCTACACAGAATAAGAACAGCTACTGGTCTCACCTGTTCTGTTCCTCCAGTTTGGCCAGCAGCTCCAGTTCATCAGGACTCAGGTTCTCGGAGTCTGCTGGAGAGGCTGCCGGTGCCGACAGAACTGCATCATGGGAAGATGAGTCTGGGCTGAGCACTGGGCTGCCTGTCGACAGGGGATCTGGGTCCATGCTGGGAGGGGAAGAAGGGCACTCTAGCTGAGGGAGAGCGCCACCAGAGCCCTCTCTTTCCGGGCTGCTGCTGGGTATAGACATGGCGGTGACGATGGGGTAGGATAGGTGAAGCAGCGCAGGTGTGGTCAGAGGGTCTCTCAGTCTCGCGGTCGGTCTCCCTCCTCAGTGAGCCTTGCTGTTGCCTGACTGGCCACCTGGCTGGCCGTGGAGCCAATATGATCAGAGGTCTTCAAACCTGCCATGGATGCAGAAAAAGCTGAATGACAATGACTGACAACAGATAACTAAAGAAAATGTCCTCGAATGGTGCAAAGCTTGTGGCTTATATCATACCTTTTTCACTTTTATCTATAAAAAAGAGGTTTCTTCTCTACAAAAAGGCAACTACCGTGTGCTGTTTTTCTCAGCATAACGTAACACAGTTCACCTGTGCCAGTCGAACTTCTACAGCTTCCAAAATTACCCAAAGATTGAAACAACACTCCAATAAAACAGTTAACAAAAAGCAAACATTATAACCTTCATGAAGGTAGGATCGAAGGTAGGATTGCAGGGCTATTGTTAGAGTATCAGCATTTAACAATGGCGATAGCATGGTACACGTTTTAACCTGGCAACTGAGGGTAAAGCAATCAAACAGATAAATAAATGAAGGAGACTTCATTGTACTCCCCATGTTCAAAACTCCCCGAAAATTAGGTGGAGCAAAAATATAAGATGTCATGCTTGGCTACATGGGCTGAAGACACACAGACAGCCAAACTGCAATCCACATTAAGATGCCAATAATGCCCCTCCACACCCTGGCTCAAATCACTGCTCCGAAGGAGTGGCCCTTAGTCACTGTGATGATATCATTCTGACTGAGAGCATCGTGGTCCGTCACTGCAGACAGACTCTGCTATCAGCGAGCTGTTTGTGTTCACACTAAGGCAGACAGCTGGCCGGAGAAGCCTCATGCGGAAACAATGCTGCCGCTGTGACACATTAAAAAGAAAGAAAAGAAAAAAAAAAACACTGTCCTGACTCACAGAGATACTCATAATTTCTGAAGTAAACCAATCAGATGAATAACAGAGTGAATTCATAGAGATAAGGCTTATAAAGAGCTAACGCTAACTGGCTAGGAACAGAAGGGTTAAGGCTTTTACTTGTTTTCCTACTCTGAAATCTGGGCCTGATTTCACAGAAGGGAAAAAGCTTTTTAAGCCAGTGGAAAATTGACCTTCATGTGTGGGTTAAAAGCATTGTGAATAGATTCTAGTTTGACTGGGTGTTTGATAGATGACAAAAAAACAAAACAAAATTGTGTGTGTGCGTGTGTGTTCCAGGTTAGACTGGTTGCTTCCAGTGATTAAGGGCACACAAGGCATTTGTGTCTTGAGTGCATTCAACTTGCAAATGTGAGACAGCACATCTAGGCCCTGTGCTTTGCTTAATCACATCACTGTCATATTTACAAATACATGCATACAGATAAGACAGCTGAACATGAAGGGGCAGTGTGAAGACTTCTCAAATGCCTAAAGAAAAAAAACATCACAGAGCTTGGATGTTGTGCTGCATAATGTGTACCAGCTACTAAAGACTCTAATAAGGATGCAGACACACACTCACACACTGCTTTTTTTCCTCTTAGCTAGCAGTCACAGAGGTGACCAGGGCCATAAACAAACAAACAAACACACACACACACACCACGCACAGTAGCAGCAACAATAACAATATAGTGAGTAGATCAACACATACCATATAACACTGTCCTTGCATTAGAAAACTCCAAAACAATGCAATGAAGAATTGATTTTGTCTGTGTAATGAGCCGTCAAGGTCGAGACAAACATTCACTAGCTTGTATAATATGAAACATATGACGCAGACATACACAACAAAACAAGGAGAGCAGAAACATAGTCTGTAACAGGGGAGAGGAGAGGAGAGGAGAGGAGCATAATAACAGTCTGAACAGGGAAAACACTGCATGGGGAAGAGACAAGGACCACATTCATGCACAGAAACCAGCCCAATCAAAAGAGCCATTAACAAGCCTATGAGACCAATCACATTTGTAAAAGGGCTTGGTCAGAAGACAGATTTGAAATAACATCCTTTTCACATTATAAGCTAATGATAGAACAGATCTTCCAAATTACAGCAGTTACTTACTCAGACTCCATCACATACTCACCTCAAACCCGGCAGTGACACTGAAGTACGCTCTATTATTGACAATCTAGGACTTTACCAGATACTTCTGGATGTTTCCACCACAAAACCCTTAAGTGAGCGCACGGTAAAGGTGACTATGCCAGGCGCATGTTCGATATACTGACCAGTCTGTGATGCTTTACACCAAAGACACACGAGAGAGAAACAACAAAATGTTGATGAGACCCAGTCTGCCTGAACAGAGTGCTCACTCACTGCTGCTTTAGGATCTCTATAATCCCTATACCAGATTTTTATGCTATTTAAGAGTTGGAGAAGTTGCTGTAGAGGGGATAATGGCATTAGAAAGCAACAAGCTGAATAAAAGCAGAGGAAATTTAATGGAAAATGGACTGATGATTTTTTATTTGTCCACAGATCCAACACTTTATGTTTAATGTACAACCAAACTTGATTTTCTATGTGAAAAGTGTTCTGCCAGTGTGGCACACATGGAAAAAATAACAAAGACTACAGTAACAGACATTTACATACTGTACTTCAGTCAAGTTCAGTTCAAGTAGCTGACTGACAAACTGACATTATTAACCATGGAGCAGGAATCTGGACTTAAATAATAATAAATCTTAACAAAGAATTAATTGCATTTTAAAAAGCACAAGTGCCATGAAAAAAAAATCTTGCTAAGCATTGTCCTTTAAGGGATAACAGCATAAAAGAAGAGATGCCTCAGAGAGGTTTCAGCACTACAGAGGGCTCTTCAGCTGTGCCACTGTGGTCAGCCTACAATGTAAAAGGTGTGACACATGCAGGACTACAGAAGAGTGGTACTAAAGTGGGATTTTGCTCTGTCTCTCTCTCACTTACACACACACGCTAATGGAAGGACATTGTGAAGGTCTCTGACAAAGCAAAACAAGCCAGATTTTCAGAGCTTGGCTGTTGCTCTGTGTATGAGAGCAGGCTCGCTCTAATGTCATTGTGTACTTGAAAGAAACTGCAGAGGACCGAGAGAGAGGGGGGAGGGTGGTTCATTGTAATCCACTTTTTTTGTGTGTTTCTGAGCACGCTTAGTGTGTGCGCGCACGACATGAAAGGTTACTATTTAGCATGCTCACTGACATATGCACTCCATGCTTGGTGTGTCCATGTTTATACTCCTCAAGTTCCACCGCAGTATGTGTGTGTGTTGCCATGTATGAGCACAGTCAGCGTGTGACCTGTGAAGGAGTCCTGCAGTGTGACAGATGAATGTATGGACAATTTTGCGTGTGTATGTTTAGTCTTTCCTTGACTGATATCACCATGCACAATTATGGTATTGTGCAAAGTCTATGTCTGAATGCATCCCCTCCGAGCTCTCACTGTCTACATAAACAGACAGTGCTTTTGTTTCCTCCTCTGACCTCCCAACACATGCACACACCACCTCCCGCTATCCAACATGAACACACCGTCCCCTCTGCCCCTCCATGTTTTGAATGGTGAGTCCATGGTTTGCATGTAATCCTTGCAGAATGTGACTTGATTCACAAAATACTTGTTGTCGTTGGTGCAAAGATGCTTTGCAGGGTCCCCATCTGGGCTTTGCTCATGTAAAGAGCAAGATGGCCTGGGGCAATATAAATAAGGAGGGTTAAAAAAAAAAAAAGAACGAAAGAAAAAAAAAAGCAAGTCTTCCTTTGATCTCTCAACACCCACCGAAGACAGATCCATCCATACTTTCCCTCTTGCAAAATTCTGTATTACAAACTATCACAGATATTCTATGGCAAAAATGATTTCCCTAGTTTAGGCACTGGAAAAATAGAAAAACCTGATCAGCGTTTTGTGACAGAAAACAGAAAAATCAGCTAATTTTGAGAGAAGCCCTGATCTCGCTGATATGTCACACCCTCCCTCTTCTCCTCCTCCCTTCCATCTGTGTCTGCGTGTGTCTTGCCCCCGGGGCCTTTCAGCCCCAACATCAAGGGCGACCCCTTCGTTAATCAGTAGCTGGTAACCTCGCTGTTGTTCCGAGTCAAGATCTCATGTTTTGGTTACTGACACGTGGACTGTTCATTTCCACACTATTCATCTACTGTATCGACCGTTCTTGTGATTGCTGCTGACCTCCCATGTTGCTCAAAGCATCCCATTGTGAAGGAGGCTTGTGTTTTTTTCCTGATGTTGCTGTTCAAGACTTGCTCCCTCATTGTTTGTGAAAACCATAATGGGAATGAGAATGACCCTATTAGCTAAAACCATTACATGGAATTAGTCCTCACTGCGCTGATACAGACATGTTGACAAGTTATAATGGAAAAGTAACGCACACCACGGGTTGTAGTGAGACACTGATCCCTGGATACAAACTTGAGAGCAATTTAATTTATTTTATTTATTTAAATTAAGACATTACCAACCATGGAGCCATATCTAAATTAAGTAAAATACATATGGAGCCAGAGTGTGCGACAGCTGTTGTCCTGCTCTCATATTGACGAGTTAAACACACTCCACATATAGTGCAGACGGGAATGACGAATGCTGGCTTTTAAATGACCTTACAGCATGTGCCTGACGGCTGGGGAAAGTATATATAGTAAAATACTGAATGTACTTCACTTGAGTATTTCCACTTTTTGCTAATTTATATTTCTATTCCAGATTGTAATAGTGTACTTTTTTCTCCACTACATTTATTTAACAGTTATTTGTTACTTTTCAGATGAACATTACATTTAAAATTTCACCAACTAAATCATTTCAGTATTGCTTACATATTAATGCATCAACATCAACAACAACATATAATAATATAACATTGAAAGGGGCCCGTGTTGTGAGTGCTGTACCTTTACGTTTGATACTGTTAAACTTTGAATGCAAGACTTTTACTCGTATGGAGAATTATTATATTGTGGTTTTCGTGCTTATACTTCAGTAAATGATTTGGGTATTTTACAACTGCTGCTTGAGTTATTCTTTAGTGTATCTGACTGTGCTGATGGCGGTTTGCGTTCATGCCTCTGTGTACTGGGAATGGCCACCTATTAACCCAGAGAACATCAGCCTTCCAGCATCATCATTACCTTAACAACAGTCTGTTCTCCAAACAGTCCTCATGCGCAAACTGCACTGTATAGATTACTGAGATGTAATTGCTAACTCTGATACGTCTGTGCCCTGCAGCAGATGTTTTCTGGGATTTGTCCAATAAGAACTCAGTGTGACACTGAACCTAAACCAAGAGAAGACACTGCAGACAATCGAAGCAACACTGCTGATGAATATTTTTGAGATATTTTTCCTTAAATCTACTAACGACTGTGTATGACTAATGCTTTCCTGCTCTAAATTTAGTTAGTATCCCTCTCCAGATGATTCGGTTCCCCCGAGTGCCACTTTGAGAGGAAATTCTCTAGAAATAGCCATTACCACAACCCATCAATTACTTTCAAGTGCAGGCGACTGTTTAGCTCTTTTCTCCCACAGAGCATTAATGCTAATACTGGTCAGATTACTTAATATTTTACAATAAAAAAAACAACAACAACATGATACGAAAGACTGCAACATCCTCTAATCACGTGCTAATCTCAAAACTGGATTATGCGAGAGTGCCATGCTACAAACTAAGTGCTGCCACAGGCTCATGTCCATTGCTTAATGAGATGCTAAGCAAGGGCTGACATTAGTTTTCCCGTTGCATTCATTATACTATCTTTTAATTTCATACTTTCCCTGCAGCGCCGAGACAAACACCAATCAGTAGCCAAGCGGTTGTTTAATCACCTGATCTGATCATAAACATCTGTTGTTTGCCTTAGAAATGGCTGTGAGAGGAAACAGGCAAATCCACAAACAACATCTTAAAAATTAAATTCATCTGATTTTAGTTTTTTTTTTGTTTTGTTTTTGCAAGCTTGGTTTCTTAAATTTGATAAGTACCTCAAGCCCCCTGGGAAAATGAGAACGATGATTCAGGCAGGTGTTGACTGAGACGTAGATCAGTATAAATTTAAAACCAGAAAAATCAAAAGATATAAAACATGATTTATGGCCCTTATTTCATTTAGCGTGTATAAAGCAGAAAGGAGACCCCCCTTTGTAAATAAACCAATGTGAACACGACTCATCTCTACCTCATTTGAGCTGCAAAAACCTTTTAGCTTCCACATTGTTCACCCAAAAGCAAAGGCACACCGATGGCCCATTAGCTCACAGGACACATCATGTTACCGGGTCATTGTGTTAAGGAGTCATCATCAACAGCCTGGTGTGACGACACAGTCTCTCACACGTCTGTGCTGTTAATCATACGTCTGTAGTTGTACCCTGTGGTAAATCATTCCCTCATGTTATAACAATAACTTGAGTTAGCTGATGCAATGCTCTGACCCTTTGTACAGAAAAACAGCATGTTTCAGAAATCACAGAAATCCTCGTAATTAAAGGAATAAGCAATTTGTAAATCCATATGCTTATGAAATACTGAACCTGGGTGTTCAGTAATAACTAGTCAGTTTGCCTAAGGAAACAATGCTGGCCATGGAGACAGATCAAATTACCATTGAAATAGATGAATAAATAGAAAAGAAGGGAATATTCAGAGTAGAGCTCATGTGATTTCAAAATGGGTTTGAACAGAGTTCCTCTGTGGCATTTATAATGGCCCTGTGTATATCTCTGCCTCAATAGTTGAACATATTTTGCATGGTGGTGTAAATGCAACATGCAGCAGTCTGAAAATGATATCACAAATTCAGTCAGTGTAAAAATCTGCGTGGTTACACGCATCCAGTTACAAATCTGCAGCCTACAAGAACAATAGCGTAGAGAGAGGAGAGCTGTGGAGGAGCTGCAATCTTAGAGAGCTTGAACCGTGGCAGCCAGGTCATCGAGCTGCTCCCTGTTTCCATATGTCAGCAAAGAAGATGAAGTGCAGTGCTGTGCACAGGCCAGGCCAGCACCAAAACAGTCCACCAGCAAGCGGGCCAGATGCTACTTAAGCCTTACGAGGGACAATATCATATATTAAAAATCAACCCCATTAAGCAAAATTTTTACTTTGACCACCTTTTGTGTGGATGATACTGCTATTTAGCAGGGGACCAGTGTTATTCATGGACTTTCATGGAGTCAAAGGTTACACCTGAGCCTGTCAGAGACTGGAACAGAACTTTTCAAAAACTAAATGAAGCCTGCAGAGTAACAAAATAAGACTGAATCTTTTACTTCTCAGGTGCTCTCACTCATGTATTCAGGAAACTAGGGCTGCAACAATTGGTCGATAAACAGATTAGTTGATCAACAGGAAATTAACTAGCAAGTATTTTGACTGTCAATTAATCATTTTGAGTCATCTTTTAAAAAAAACAAACAACTAAACTGTTGTTTAGTGCTCCTTAACTGGGTATATTTACTGATTTTCAATGGTAGTAAATTGAATATTGGGCTTTGGACTGTTAGTTGAACAAAACAAGACAGTTTAAGATGTCACCTTGGGCTTTAGGATAATTTCCTTGATGTGATTAATTGATAAGCTAATCAGACAATGAACCGATAATGAAAACAATAATTTGTCGCTGCGTTGAAGCTGGAAATTAGAATTGCATTTAGAGAGACGCTGATCAGATGTAATAAAAGCACTTAAATGTGATGACGATTGCCTACACAAACTACGGTTACAGCTGCAGTTTATTAAAAAGTCATAATGCTCCTCTTTGATTATTCATCTCAGGTTTTCTTGCCGGATTAAACCACTAGTGGAGTGCATGTTGGATCTCATTGTAAAGCTCAGCACAAAGAAACAGCCATCCCCTTTATTTACACTATCAAAGCCAAATCTTTGGTGGGTGTGAGGAAAAGCAGTCTGTCCATCCTTGTTATGACCTGGACACGTGGCTCCTGTTTGTCACCGACATCTCTGTTCTACGACCAAACACAGTGGCAGACTATAATAAACCTGGACAGCAGCAGGCAGACAAACTGTCCTGTACAGGGAGAAGGCTGCGAGATGATATCCCTCCTCCTGTTCTTCCTGGAGGCTACACACACATACACGCACACATTCAAATTCGCTCACATACACACACACACACACAAGCGTACGCACAACTCTGAGATTGTTTATCCTGACAACACTGTCCACAGCCTATTAGCTTACCACTCTATCACACAGATGAATAATGTGTCAGTGGCAGCAGTAGTGAATGCAGAGGAAAAGGTTAGCTGGGATAAGTTGGGGTGCTCTTGAGTGTCACAGATGTAGTGTGCAAGCTTTTGTGTGTGTGTGCGTGCGCATGTTGAGATTGGGGGATCAGATAAAGAAGAAAAAAACAAGGTCGCCAGGATGTGAGAATCAGATACCTGTTTCCTTGCCGGTGAAACGTGTGAGGTGTCTTTTGCATAGTGAGTGGTTTTCAGAGATAAGCCTGAAGATATTCTCATTGTATCTCATGCAAAGGTTTGATGAACACATTACTCAGTGGTACATGTCCTTAGTCATGGGGCATTTAAGCCATAATTACAATCAAGAGAGCAAGATAATTAAATCCTTGACCACCCCCCCACCCCCCCCTCAAACAAAAAAAGATGAGTGCCTCAGGAGCTCTTCTATTTTGTGATTAGTCAGTGGTATCCTTAATTCTTCAACATCATAGCCCAAAAACTATGCCAGTTTTGTACTTATTAATCGCACTTCGGAGGTAAAAATTATTTGTACTTGACCTAGATTTAAAGCACAGAGTCATTTAACTCAGTGGTTTTCGGTCCTGGTCCTCAGGGTTTAGAGTATTACTGGTTTTCTGTCTTACAAGCTAGTCAAGCGTTTTTTGTTTAAAAGGATTTAACTGTAAATCCCTCTCGTTAGATGGATCCAGCTCAAACTGCTGGATCTGAGGTCAGTACAACACCAAAAACCGCTGTTTTAAATGACAGTTCTCTCCAAGGTGACCAGCAAATGGGCAGGTAGAGACTCAGTGTCCGTGCTGTTTATCAGTGCCAGCTCAACAAATGTCTGGATAGACACACACACACACACACACACACACACACACACACACACACACAGGTGCACACAACACAGCAACCACTCTGCCATCCGTCCAGTCCAGAAAAACCAGCTACGTATGAAGGATGAGAGTGGCTCCTGTAATCCTTTGTCCCGCACTTTCCTGCTTGAAGAGCCTGCAATCCTATTGACTGGATTGTTTGGACATGACAGCTCATTATCCCGGTCAGACCCGGCCTGCTGCTGCTGCTGCTGCTTCAGGATGCCTGAACAACAGGCCTACACGCTCTGCAGTCGACTCATGGCTCGGCTGCATCAACATCTGTGGCCAAAATGACACATCATCCCCCCTCTTTGCGGCACGAAATGTCCCGGGTTCCCGCAACAACACGATTGTGTAACGACATTTAAAAATGATAACGGGACGCCGAGGAAACACAATATGGACATGACAAGCAGCAGCGCGCTATGTCTTAGCTATAAATATGGTTTATAGGCTAATGAATGGGCCGTGTCTCCGCTGGCGTGCTGTACAGTGGAATTTTACACTGAGATAAACGGAGCAGACGGATGAAGCTGCTGTTGATGGGGCCGGGGCCGGGGCCAGGGGTGTTTTTGTTCCGTGGGTCTGTTTTGTTTTTACGTTGAACTGACACAAACTAATGAGCTCGTGGGCCCGTCACTACACTCCACGCGACAACGCTGATATTCCATTTCAAAAATATACACATCAAATACACAGATAAAACCCAAAATGCTTACCTGGTCTCCTTTTCCATAATCGGAGCGGTGCGTTCGTCGTCGCTCCCTGACCAGTCCGTCGTAAATGTCAAACGTGCGTTATCAGCTAATTAAAATCTTAATAGACCGCTGAGGACAAACACAGAGAGACCGTCCAACGCAGTGCCATCCTCCTGCCGCCGTCCAACCTGGAGGAAGCGCCGAGTCGCACAGCTGCTAGCGGGCTTCTGCACACTGGGTGTCTGAGCTGAGTTAGAGAAGGAAAATCTTTCTGGAGGTATCCGCTAAAATAACCATGACAGCCGTGCGATGTAGCCTACGGTTCAAATGGGACGTGGTATTCTATAAACGGCAGCATCAATCATTACGAGTAAATCACACAGAATGGCTGGCTTTCTGTGCCTTCTGTCGGGCACGAGAAGCAGCGAACCAATCGCGTTGGAGAACGAGCCGTGATTGGCATATCGCGGACCAATAGCCTGCCCGGACGGCGGGATCCCTCTAGAAAGACAACAAAGTGAGCCAACCGCCGTAGAGCTTTATTCTGCGAGAAGGTGGGACTCGCAGGTGTCGTACAGCGGTGTCAGCTTTAACGGATTTATCTGTAAATGGCAACTGTTAATTATGTGACAAAAATGTTATAAAATAGTTTCAGTCAATCTCTGATTCTGTGACTGATTATATCATAGCAACCATCTGTGGTTGTGTCATAACTACAGAAGCCTTTATTCTTTATTGACATTTCTGCATTATTTCTTCTAAAAACAATTAAGGCCCAATTCATTTACATCTTTCTTGTGGACATGGATTTTGCCATCCAACGAGTACAGCCAAATTTTGAAGTATTTTGACTGCTGAGATTAGCAGTACAACCTGTTGCCATGGCTGGGTTAACCTCCCAGGGGGCCCCAGAGTAAACAGTTGTTGTTGGGCCCCACTGACCCTCACTGTACATGGCAGTTTTATTATTTCCACTCCCAGAAACCAACCAGTACTCTAGAGCTGCAAAGATTAAGCTGATGATTTGACTTGTCACTTTGACAGAAAATTAATGATAACTAATTAATCATTTTAAAGTTAAAATTGCCAGGTTCTGTGATAGTAAACCCAACATCTTTTTTTTTTACTTTTGCTGAGAAGAAAATGGCAATTATATGTTCACCTGGGCTTCAGGGAATAATGACGGCAAGTTGTAAAGAAGTGGCATGAAATTGAAATATGCAAGAAAAGTATTTGATAAATAAAATGAATTGTTTATTTGAGTGTTCTGCACCATGTCCCAGCCCACATAGCCTTATGAGACACTAGACAGCAACAGGAATTAGAGCCATATGAGAAATCACAATATAATTTAGGAGTAGACACAAAAAATGACCAGTTTTGGTCATCCTTCAACTCTGCAATGTAATGTGTAAAGCATAAAGCATTGCCTATTTTAGCAAGATCAAATGTAAACAAACAAAAAAAAAACTATCATACATATACTGGGATAATTTTCAAGATGAGGTTGCTAAGACAACCTTTTAAGGAAGAAAGGACAAGGAAAGGAGAAACAGCCACTGCCATAGCTCCTACATCCAACTTCAGTACCAGTGCTGTCAATATTGGAACACATCCTGTTCCAGTGTATGAGGTGCAGGATAATTTAACTGCAGGAGATTAGATGCTGCAGACAACCTATGCTGTGGAAAAATATATTCAGTTATAAACATTTGTTTGTCGTTATGGGAAGTCGGTTATTTGTATTTTACAAGAGACAATCAACAACAAACAATATAAAATATCTGGCTGGTAAAACTTCATTTTGTACACTATTTGTAAAAGTACAAAGATGAATGTTCCCAGCCTATTTCTGAGGCCCCACACAACAAACGTAAGCATGCTTTGATGGACATTTAGTGCCATCTGTCATCTCGCCAGATATATTTACTTCATTGCCATCAAGTGGCCAAGTTGGATACCGCAGCTCACCAGGCTTAAAGCTGCGTGGGAACATCGCAGATACTTATAAAGTGACAATTTAATATCTCCCATGGTTATAGTTTTCAAAATAATACGTGATTGATCCGTACAGTGCTTACTAAGGTAAGATTACTAATGGATAAAGACATCATATTGTCTGTGCTATATTATTAAAACAGCAGGAACAAAACTATCAATGTTAACGTATTACAATAATAATATATATTATTATAATCTTTTTTTTTACAGAAATAACATGGCCTAATTATATTAAACATCACACCTCTGACCCTTCACCATAACCTCTATGATGTTGACCAATCACATCTATAGACTCGACGCTGTTGTGTCTGTACAGGCGCTGCTGGCCCGCGACTGATGCCTTCAGGTATCGTGTCAAATACCGTAATTATGACCGATAGAATTTTGGACAGGACTTTTTGGAAAGCTATGGAGATTTTCGACTCTAGTGTTGCCCACAAGTTAATTTACGTGGCGAAGAATCTGAAATCTATCACCTATTGATGTTAATAACGAATTTAACCATGTATGAGTTGGATTTGATAGTCTATCTAAATAAACCACAGCTCAAACCGCTGTCCTTTCCTGGAATGACATATAAAATAAAACAGTGTTGTATTAAGTTCATTGCGGGATGAATTTTGTTGTTATCCCGTAAAAACATCGTAATACAGCTGTCGGTTCACAACGCATCGTCCGCGAGAGGTTTTCCTGAACACACCATACATGTGTGTTCACTGTGCCGTAAATACTTGCTAGCTTGCCTGTATCACGCACACAGACGTCGGAGGAACATAAAATATCACACCAAGGTAATATTACAGTGCCTTTGTGCTTTTCATACCAGGTTTCGTCACTATGCAAAAATCTTAGTAGTTATTAGTGGAGATTTTTTTTTTAAAGTTACTTACTCGCAGGAGCTAAAGTTGGAGTTTCGATATTCTTTTCGGCAGCTAAGTCGCTAGCCGAAATAACATTAGCTTAATTTTGATAGCAAATTCTTATTTGAGATAGAAATTTAGCATTAGTGTTTAATAGTTGTGAATACTAATACCAGTTTTTGCAAGTCTGACTAACATCTACCTAAAACATCTCATACGTAGCGGTGCGATGTTTGATACGCCAGTTAAAACAAGTTCGTTTGTCCTGTTCAGCTGCTAGCGGCTAGCTTGCTAACTAGCCGGTTTGAATGAAGGAGAAGGAAGAGAGGTCCATTGTTGATGAGTGCGCCGTCTCTGTCGGGTCAGAAACTAGTCGGCTATCGTTTTGAGTTAGCGTAATTTTAATAACTACATGGCTCTTCATCACGCTGGTTATTTAAGCGTTATTAACCGCTGGTTAATGTCAGAAGAAGTCATTCATTACGATGTGGGGAATCCCGGAGTCCGGGCAGGCTGCGGCCTGCTAGCGGTGATTCTTGGACCTTGCTGCTAGCTGGTGCCAACTTTGATAATTTTCGAGACAGCGGGCGACGTTTTTTGATCGTTGTAGCATCAAGTTAGCATCTGCATTTTCTTTTGCTAACTGAATTCAGTACAAACAGTGAATTCAAAACACACAGTAAGAACGGGTATAAGTATGAGCAATAACATGACATTAACAGATATTGTATTTGAAGAATCTGACTACAATTTATGTAACAATTAATACTTGAATTTTAATACCACTTGGTTCAAATATGTTTGCCATATAAAGCAGTCTTGGTGAGACCCCCTGAGTTACATACTGTCCACACAGATGGCTGAGAACGACGTTGATAATGAACTTCTGGACTATGAGGAGGATGAGGAGCCCCAGGGAGCCCCCGAGGGTGGGATCCCAGCAAACAAGAAGGAAGTGAAGGGGTCCTACGTATCCATCCACAGCTCAGGCTTCAGAGACTTTCTCCTCAAACCAGAGTTGCTCCGTGCCATTGTCGACTGTGGTTTTGAGCATCCATCAGAAGGTGACTGGCAGTTTTTGGTTGTTTGAAAGGCAAAACAAATTTCTGGACATAATCCTCAATTTTAAAATTACGGCTAGACACATATAATTGAGACCGACACCTTGACAGAAACCCTTAGTTTTTCCTGTGTTGTTGTTATCACAACCCAATATTATATATTAATCTTGAAATATCGCTTACAAGTGCCATTTGTCTTATTTACAGTCCAACATGAGTGTATTCCTCAAGCTATCCTGGGCATGGACATCCTGTGTCAGGCCAAGTCTGGTATGGGAAAGACAGCAGTGTTTGTACTGGCCACCCTGCAGCAGATAGAACCTGTGGATGGTCAGGTGAGTTTTTTTTTTTTTTTTTTTTTTTTTTTTTACAAGGATGACTTTCACACTGAGTCATTAAATCTCCTGTATATGTCTGAATACTTCCTTGGTATTGTTTACAATGCTGCGACTCTGTTATGTAACTGTGGCTTATTTTTTATTGTTATTGCTGACGGGTCTGCCTACAGTTATTGAAATTAAGTCTCTACAAATAGATTTGCTCAAGTGGAATTTAGTTTAAGAGATTTGCAGAAGTGATACCACCCATACATACATACTGAAACAACATTGACATTTTCAAACAGCACTCAGATATTGGTAAAATATCCATAAAGTCCTGTAGAAAATCAGTGAAACTACATGAGGACTAAGCAGTTAATAAAATGAATGTCCTCATTCCCTATTTGCCAGGTGTCTGTCCTTGTGATGTGCCACACGCGAGAGTTGGCCTTCCAGATCAGCAAAGAGTACGAGCGCTTCTCCAAGTACATGCCCAGTGTCAAGGTGTCAGTGTTCTTCGGTGGCCTGGCCATCAAGAAGGACGAGGAAGTCCTGAAGAAGAACTGCCCTCACATTGTCGTGGGAACTCCAGGACGTACCCTGGCCCTCATTCGCAACAAGACCCTCAGTGTGAAGAACATTAAACACTTTGTGCTTGACGAGTGTGATAAGATGCTTGAGCAGCTGGGTGAGTAAGAGGAACAGAAGAGTGCAGGGGAACTTTGGTGAAGGACAGTGTTCAGTGTGTAACCCAACCAAATTAATGGGCTGTCAGTGAGGATTTAATGTGGAAATGGGTTGTCTATGAAATAATCTGTCATCTAGTTTACTGTCATCTGATAGTAAATGTAGCATATTTTAAATTTAAACATCAACTCAAAAAATTGCTGCCTGACATTTATACATAATGAGCAAGGTCATAGTTGTCTTATTTTTTGTATACAAAGAAGAATGACAGATAAAGTTTTGTTTTCTATTACTATTCGTTTTCTCCTGCAGACATGAGACGCGACGTCCAGGAAATCTTCAGGCTGACACCCCATGAGAAGCAAGTTATGATGTTCAGTGCAACGCTAAGCAAGGAGGTCCGCCCTGTTTGCCGCAAGTTCATGCAGGATGTAAGTTATCAAGATTCACTGATGTTTCAAATTGAACCCACTCTGCTTGATTCAGCTAAACTTTTTTACTGCTGTCAGAGATGAAAGGAGCTTTAAGCTCTATCAATGTCCTATCCCTAATTGCAGTTATCAAGAGTCTCTCTGGCATTCTTGTGATGTGAAATCCAAAAAATGATATAGTGTAAGTAGTTAAGTATTTGTAGCGAAGCCCCTCATAGCTTTGCCCACTTGTGGCTGTCAGTGTCATAAGTGGCCATATCAGAGGGGGAAAGTGATCCTCCTCGGCAGATTTGGCTTTGTCAGGACAGTCGCTCCTCCTGGCTCTGCTGCAGTCCAGGAGAACAGGTTCAGTGAGCTGCCAGGCACAGTGCTTTACTTTAAACTTGATGCAAGTTCAGAGAATTGTATGGAGTTGTAGAGTTGCACCATGGGAAACTTCAGGCAGAAGTTTTTTAACTTCTGTGATCAAGATTTCTTGTTTCACGCATATTACATTTCTGATGTGGTCTGCAGAGGGGTGTGTGTGTGCGTGTGTGCGTGTGTGCGTGTGAGTGAGTGAGTGAGTGAGTGAGTGAGTGAGTGAGTGAGTGAGTGAGTGAGTGAGAGAGAGAGAGAGAGAGTGAGTGAGTGAGAATGAAAGAGAGAGACCAACACTAACATTTGGCTCCTCTAACTTGCTGTGTAGCCGATGGAAGTGTTTGTGGATGACGAGACCAAGCTGACTCTCCATGGCTTACAGCAGTATTATTGCAAGTTGAAGGATAGTGAGAAGAACCGAAAGCTGTTCGACCTGCTCGATGTGCTCGAGTTCAACCAGGTACAGTTTGCAGTCATTTGAGATGATGAGTCAGAGTCAGTTATGTACATATTAAAGTATTTTAAATACGGTACGTGTTAAAGGGCTTAATATTAAGTAATATACATTTTCAGCCTTGCACTTTAACCAATAATTTTAAAGTTTTGTTTAGTTATGTTAGTTAATCTCATCTCATTAATGTCTTTGCCTTTCCCGGTAAAAATATGCAAGCCTCTTCTTTTGGTTAGGTGGTGATCTTTGTGAAGTCGGTGCATCGCTGTGTGGCTCTGTCTCAGCTGCTGGTGGAGCAGAACTTCCCTGCTATTGCCATCCACAGGGGCATGGCACAGGAAGAGAGGTAGATTATTTCCCTACGATTATAGTCTTTTTGTTCACACTAATTTTTAGCATCGTTAGTATGACAAAATGCAGAAAACAGCACGTCACTGTACTGTAGTTTTTTTATTTTTATTTTTTAGGCTAGAGTCACTGCTTAGATTTTAACATTAAAAAGTTTATCGGGCAACATCAGCCTTGTCTGCATTTGTGTGGAAAAGTTTCCTTGCTTACCTTGCTTACTTGTTATCCTGTTGTTCCTCCCCCTCAGGTTATCCCGGTATCAGCAGTTTAAAGACTTCCAGCGGCGGATCTTGGTTGCAACCAACCTGTTTGGCCGAGGCATGGACATTGAGCGGGTCAACATCGTCTTCAACTACGACATGCCAGAAGATTCTGACACTTACCTTCACAGAGTCAGTCCAGCTACAATTTAATTTCATGTTATCCACAACAGAAATGTGTATATTTTCATTTTCAAAGCAAACAAAAATTACATACAGGGAGCTGTAACTGCCACCAGACTTACCAAAATAATCCGACTGGTTTATAAAGGAAGTCTGTAAAAGGACTGCTTTATTGTGGGGCCTGTGTTTAGTGAATATTTTATAATCAGAGAATTGTAATCTAAAACATTTTGAAATTCATAGTAGAGTCAAATAATTACAAAATTTTCACCTTTGTCCATGACAGGAAAGCATTTCTGTTTTCCTTCCCAAAAAGGCTTTTTGAGCTCAACTTTTTTTTTTCTGTGTACCTCAGGTGGCTCGTGCTGGCAGGTTTGGGACCAAAGGACTGGCCGTCACCTTTGTGTCAGATGAGACAGATGCCAAGACCCTGAATGAAGTCCAAGACCGCTTTGAGGTCAACGTAGCAGAGCTACCAGAGGAGATTGATATTTCCTCCTACAGTAAGTTGTCGCTTGCAGCTGTCGTACACTTAACCAGAAGATACCCACCTTTAAGTAACTTTGTTTATATGTGCACCGCTGTCCTGGTCATTAACGTTTTTTTTTTTTTTTTTTTGAGTAACACATTCATGTGTTTACATGTCTTCTCTTCATTCCCTTCATCTCTTCATTGTTGACATTGTGGATGCATTAAGGCTTTTTGCTTTTGTCACTGGGGAGAAAAAGTAGAAGAGAGATGAAGCAGAAATCAAAGTGTGTTCACCTCACAGACAGAGACCAGTAGCAGTTTCCAGAAGTTGAAGACACATCTGTGCAGTGTTTAAAAAGCTGGATAATATAATCACAGATTCCCAGTGTGCATGTCAGCAACTAGTCATATGACTGGGGGGTAAAATTCAGCTTAGTCTGGTTAAAAACATGCATTATGACACAGAGCACATTACTGAACATAAATACATTAAACATTTCACAGGCATTGTATGAAGGTAGAAAACATGTCTTCTCTCCACCCTATGTAATAATCTCACAGTTTAAAACCTTTTTGTCTCTTTGCAGTTGAACAGTCCAGATGAGTCTGAAGTCTCTTTCAAGTGAAGATTGTGTGTGACCCTTGGTGTTGCTGTATTTTGGTGGAAACAAAGAAAAAAAGCTCAACATTTTATTTTGAATTCCCCTTTCCACCATATTTGTTGGCAAGTTCATAATTATAAAACATTTCTTTTTTTAATTTTATCATGTCTTTGCAGGGAGCTTGTTTTAGTGTTTTTTCTTTTTAAAACCATGGATATATTGTTTTGGTTAAAGAAATAAACTTTTATACCTCATTTGATGGTGTTGGATTTAATTTTGCACAATGTAAATATGTCAGATGTTACATTAAAGATTAAATTACACCCAGCAACATACAAGCTTTGTTGTCACTTTCGGCTGTAGGTAATTAGTCTCACAAGCAGAGGGCGCTATCATCATAGTTTGAAGACACAGCCACTGTTTTCCCAAACAGTTGATGACTTCAGATTGGCTGCCAAGTAGGATAATTTGAAACTGAACAAGTTGAGTTATAATAAAACCTCACATGAAACTTGAGTCCAGCAGCCAGTTTTATCACATGGATGGACCAAGAAAAAAACATGTGACAGCTACACTTTGGTGTTTCAATGAATAAATGTGACCATAGTACAAACTTGGATCAAAATAAAGAAAATGCATTAACAGAATACAATGTATTCCAAGATAAAAATTCAAGAAAACAGGTTTGTGTAAGACATTTCTCCAAACTGCATTTGATGCACAAACAAGAAATCAGATGTCTCTGGGAAATGTGTGGGCATTGGTCCTGTGTTTATGTTTATAACATGCTGATTTTGCATATTTCAAATTAAAAAAAAAAATTCTTTGTCCTCATGTCACTTTATACTCTGGAGTTTTCTACATAAAAGCTGCAAAAGTTTTCCTTTTGCTCCTTGTCGCAGTGCATTGTGTGATATGGAGTCATTATTATCACAGTATAAGAGGCTATTAATGCAGGTGTGGTGATCCTCAAAGTCATAGTTCAGTAGATTTCAGTGTTAAACAAAGTGCGTTGTTGCTCTTGTAGTGTTTATCTCCTCAGGCTGATCTGAGGGTCTCCAAAAAATTAAAAAAAAAAAATCCTCCACACTTGAACCAGTGCTCAGTCCAGAGCGGGGGAAGTCCAGGGGCGTTTCAGGGCTCTAATTTAGGTCCCACGTCTGTTTGAACAGGAGCAGGGAATTGTACAATCCACTCCGGTCACACATATTACATTAAGGGTTGCCTTCATGATTGTGAATAAAACCCGAGGCGGCCTTTCCTGCCTGCAGTCGTTGCAGTCAGGCGGGTGCCTGTGGTCTTCACTCGCTCGGAGCCAGAAAAGAAAGAAAATGGCCCCTCGTCTTCCTTCATCAGGAAAGCTGACCTCATCACATTCAAATTACAATAAACGAAAAAAACTCCTTAGTTCTAGTCTATGAACTTGTGTGTGTCACCGTACATCCAGTGCTGTGGAGGGAGGGCCACTTCATTGAGGTGGCCGCAGTCATCACTGCACTTACATGACTGAATAAACATGGCCGACCTCTGGAAACGCTCTCCGTCCGGACAGACAAAGGTCACAGGCACTGTGCGTGTGCGGCGTGGCGAGCAGCACTGTCCATCTGTACACACGCCGCAGTAGTTGGGCCGGTAGAGGCGGACACTCACACATTCTCCGTAGGAGAGGTGAATGGGCTCTGGGGCTTTCTGGGTTGGGGAGCACCTCTTCCCTTTCTGTGGTTGAATGATAAAAGCAAAAGGATGAGTTTCACTGTGTGGACTATAATGAGTTTCGTTCCTAATTGGATTCAGCAACGAAGTTCACCAAAACAACTCGTGACGATTTTCACGATTAAAAAGATAACTAATAAGCTTTGACTTCTTTCTACTTTTATATAACAGCAGATTTAAGCGGCTTTGCACTCAAACTCATTAGTATCAAATTAAGAGAACCAGACTTCAACTTTTTATGCCAAAACAGGGATTGGGAAAGAGGGATTACTTTTTTAGATGAAGCGATTAATTTTAAGATTAAACATTTATTTAACATTTAAGGAGTCCTTCTCTGTTAAACACACAGACCTGCCTTGGCACCAGAGCATTTTTACTCAGTAGAGCAGAGAAAAGAGCTTTTAGTGTGTGTCCAACATCGAGGATTAATATAGACACACCACTTCCATGGACTCTGAGTACACAGACAGGGCCTAGCTATGGACATTTGCTTGGCAGGAATGCTGGGGGTGGGGGACTATATTTAAAAAGGCGCCTGCCTGCCACCAAAACACCGCTGAGTAAACCAGCACTGCTCAGTTCCCCACTTGATGTGGAGCTTCCCGAAAGTACCGCTAAGATAATCTCTGTTCTTAAGCTTGGGATAAAGATGGCTTTAGCACTAAGAGCATATTTACTCAGGGCCCGAACATCTATTTTATTTTTTTTTTTATTCTTTGCAACACGGATCTGACGTTTTCAGCCTCTCCTCTTCAGTTGAGAGAGGGAAACAAGTAGGCAGAGCAAAAATTAGCAGGTATTGTTTTTCCCTGCGTAGCCACACGCAGGATAGATAAGAGGTGAAATAATTCTTTATTGATAAGAGTTATCACAGGGCGTCCAAGTTTTACTGTGTGAGAGATAAGTTGTTATGAAAAGGTATCTTGGTAGTAATGTGGATATTTGACCTGTGCTCTCTGTCTGTCTGTCTGTCTGTCTCCCTCGCCTATAATTCAAGTCAAGTTCAGTGTACTTCACCTTGGCTGGGACGGTCAGGCCTTGGCACGGCCGTACGGTACAGATCCTCGTCTCTCTCTCTAGCTTACACTGAGGGTTCTTGTTGGTGATTCGCGAAGAAACACCCATCCCACAGCTGCGAGAGCACTGGGACCAGTCTGTGATCTGCAATTGACACTTCTTTTCCTTCAAATGGTTCCACACTGAGGAGCATCAGAGACACGGAGGAGGGTGGAAGGCAGGGAAAACAAGAACAAAACACACACACACACACCAATTAGAACAGTAGTTCCCAAAGTGGGGGTTAGAACCCCATTAAGGGGTCACAAGATCATCTGGAGGGTTGCAAATTATCACCCAATTTCAAACAACCACCTGCAATCACAGAAAAATGTGTGTCAACCTTTTATAATAAACACTAAAACTCATCTCTTCCTCTCACCTGGCACGTGTTTGTAGCCATGTTCACTCTCCCAGCCACTGGATTTAACACCTGCAAGCTCGTTGGCGAGAACCAGCTCGTTTTCAGGCTGGTGCCGAGCTGGATGGTGCTCAGGTCTGAGCAGGTGGTGTTGTGGTGGAGGCGCCTGTGATAAGAGATAAGATGAGACAGTGCTGTTTGCTGGGGCTTCGTCTGTGCCGCAGCCATGTCCATCTTTTGTGTGTTTTTCCACAGTGTTATCACCATGACGCCCTGATTATCAAGGGGTTACTTCAGGGCGATCAGTCATAGCAGAGGCACGTCACTCTATACCTGCATGAAACGTCATGATTTAAAGCACTTGATGAACAGTATGTAGTCTGTGTAAACACAGTTTTATCTACAGGTAAAAGCAAGATTCATAGCAAATCTTCACACAGCCTATATAAGTCTTTATTCCATCTTTTAATCCACTGCCAAGAGGATGCAGTTTACTTGCAAAGAATTCCTCTATCTTTCTATGAAAGAAAAGAGATAAAGAGATACGGTCCACCTTCTTTGTCTTCTGTTTCTGCCCAAGTGTGGACCTGAGCATTTGTACTTGTATATAATATCATCTAAAACCCTAACATACTATAATTTAAAGCTGAAATGAATAGTTGATCAACAGAAAAATAATCTGCAACTATTCTGATTAATAACTGATTAATCCTAGGTCGGTTTTAAGCCTCCAAAAAAAGATTTTTCACAGTTTTTCTAAATTCTTTTGGCCAAATTAATAATTGATTAATTGTAATAATTAGTAAAAAAATAAAAATGGGTCATTGCTTCTTGTTTGATGAAAAAAAAAAAACTAATATCAGATTTTTTCTTTTGTTTTGTAAGAGTGTGTTTTTCATCCTTTTCAAGAGAGTTTCACAGTGGCAAGTGATGAATTGCATGTCCACAATTTGGTATTGCTTCAAATGTCCTGTCTAGTCTATCAAGTGTAAACAAATTTGACAAAACAGTTTGCCAGTTTCCTGGTTGAAAAGGGAGATATTAGTCATTACATGAAAAAAAAACACACCTGATGCTTAGGTGGGAGGCGCCAGCTTCCCCTATGGCAGTCCACACTGAAACAACACTGGCCGGGTATCCTGACCAACCGTGGATAGGGGCAGGACGGTGAAGCTGGTGGCAGTTTGTTGTTACAGAGAGGAGCACAGCCAACAGCACCATCGATGCAGGTACACTGGTGTTTACAGCCGGCACGGAAGCTCTCTCCATTCTGGTAGATCCTGCCGTTGTACTCGCATGTGCGTCCCTCAGATTTAGCTGGAAAGATGCATAAACCAGAGAGCTACAGGGATTTTCTGAGCACAGTCCATGGGCTAGTTGTTTCAGAGATGAATCTCTTTGTACAGGACAAGACATGCTTTAAAAGGGACCAATGATAGAGCCTCTGCTTACATCAGGAATTCCCCATATGATCTAATTTCAACATCTGAAATGAGCCTTTTCGAGCAAAGCTTCTCTCGACTTTACCAAAACAAACACACTGACTTAATATCACAACAGCACACAAAAATCACACAGACGACCACTAAGATCAAAAGGTCAGTGGAAATAAGGAGACAGGAAGTGTCAGACTCCTTGTCTCCTAAGCATGAAGGAACCAGCTATTCATAGTTTGTGGGGCAGCACTGGCATGGTGCAGATGGAAAGTATATTTTTATCTCTGAAACCCCCTGTCACTGTCATAAAACATCTACAACTCATTAAAATATCCTATGTCCTGTCCTGCTCCCGGATGTGCAGGGTTACACATTCCTTGATCATTCTGGAAAGGGGGTTAAACCAATATCCATTTCCTTGACATCTTTAGTACATTGTTGCACACGTCTCATGGCATTTTGTACTTTTATTATACATCATTACACATTCACTATATTAATTTTAAATATAGAATACCTCACAATAAATGCAATATTTCCCCAGTAATAGTAATAGTAATACAGCGATTATCTAAGCAAACATACATTGTTGCTTCCTCTCTCACCTCGACAGATGCCCCAGGCCATGGTTACATCATTGCCGTAATTACACTCCAGCCCTTTGTGGTGGTCACAAGGCCTCATGGGACTGCAGTCTTGGTTGAGCTGTGCTGCACACACCTTGCAGCACCCACATCCATCTGACACTGTGCTAACCCCTGGAAGGCAAATCAGAGGGTCCACAGGGCACTCACACTCTGCTGGGCAGCTAGCAGTCACCTGGGGGGATAAGGGGAATAAGCAGAGAGGGACGTCACGTCATCAGACAAGGCACAGATGATTAGGTGGGTCATGCAACATTTTCCACAGCTATGAAGACAAAAAAATGTCAAAGCAGGAGACAGTGAACCCCACAGCTTTGCTCATCAAACATCTACAATTCTTTTCCAAAGTTTAGAAAGTTTATAAATGCCACACACAGAGAGCTTGATTGAAAAATTCTCTCTCTCTCTCTCTCACACACACACACACACACACACACACACACACACACACACACACACACACACACACACACACAAAATAACTGTATGGCAACCAGAGAGCTTAAATCATCAGCCGGGGTGCTCAGAGCCAGTTTTAGATTTCTTTTCTTCTAACTTCAAAGTGTGTGGTTCAGCTCTGGTACATTAATTTTTGATTCTGTATTATCTCTTAGGATCCCCAGGGTTTGTGAGTGCTTTTAAATTCTTCCACAGACAAAGCCCTGCAGTACACCTCTACAGTAAGTCAAGTCAGTGATTGGCCAGTCATCCCTTAGTGTTTAGACAGCTCAGGGTTTGTACCCAGTCCACTGCTGGCTTGTGATTTGAGTCATTGCTCTGCACTGGAACAAACTTGTCCCAGTCTGTAGAAATCAGCATGTCAAAAAGTAGACATGAGTAGGCACGCTTAATACCAGGAAGGACAACTTTACAAGTTTAGAGGAACTGTATCCATTATTATATAATCAGAGATGAAGAACATTGATAATCCCACCTAAACTCCATTTATGAAACTTTTTATTTCATCAGAGTTAGTCTTTGAAGAAGAAGCACTGTTGAAAGATTCCCTAAAAATAAATTTGAGTTTTCTTTACTCCAGGAGATATTTATGTTCTTCATACCCTGTAGGACATAAGTTTGATCACATTTTTCCTGGCAGTTACATCATCCGTAACGGATGACACACTAAACTAATCTTAAACTTGGAGCAGACTCTCTGTAAGCAGACTTTAAACACGAGCCTCGGTCAGGAGAGAAACACCTTACCTGTGTGATGACGGCTATTGTCAGTACAGTCAGGTAGATCAGAAACGCCATGATTAAAAGGTTAAGCAAAATACAAATAAATAAACAGTCGTATCTTTAAGCTGCACTCCTGCGAATGACTGTTAGTCTTGAATAGTTTCCCACTGAGTCCGTGTGTCTTTTCGGATCTTGGTCCTTGTCTTTATACCGAGATAAACTCTGTCTAAACTCAAATTTATACCCGCTGTGTGTTATCCGAGAGACTCCGCCCTATCCGTACTTCTAACCAATCAGTGTGCAGGAAACACCCCGACACGTCCAAATGGGCGTGGTTTTTTAAAACCACGGGAATAGTTTGCTGATTGGTGGGCGTGTTTTGGAATGAATGTAGCCATTCATAAAAATCGCAGTATTTATTTTATGGGTTAAAAATTAAAATGTAACAGCCGCTTTCAAGTCACACTTAAAGGCACATTCCTGCTTTTGTGGCCACCACTCTCCTAACACTAAGTAAATATATTCAGCTGGGCCAGACAGCATGGTAACATTAATAAGACCTCCACCTCTGCGAAAAAAAGAAAGGGGGGAGGAATTCCCTGTGTTTTTCCAGACCAATGTAGGTGCCAGGACAGAAAATTAAAGTGGAGCATACTAAGAAAATAGTAAGATAATAGCAGTTGTCAGAGAACACACTTCTCTTTCTTGGTGTCCATCACAGTGTGAAAAAAAAGTGTTTCCATAGTTTTTAAAGGTAGGTTTTCATTGTTTTTTTCTCTGTATGTTTCATCTTGAATTCAGGTGGCCTGGCTGTTTCTGACTATTATTTATAACCATGCGCTGCTGACGTGGGAATGATGAGGATATGATCGCTTGGAAAGAATGGTCGAGTCGAGGGTGAAAGTAGGATTATTTTTCTAAGGGCAGCTCATTTGAGGGCTGGCCTCCTCCACCTCCTCCTCTGCTGTCTTCCTTTTCAACCACAGGTTTTCAGCCACACCTGCCCTAACACAGAGACCTCCTTTGATGAAAGAAATGTGATATGCAGAGGTTTGGAAGTTAGGTTCCTGTTATGAATGTCCATACTTGCACAGTTCTGGCTTAGACTTAACAAAAAAAAAAAAAAAAAAAAAAAAAAAAAAGAACCAACACCCCCACGTGGTTTCCCACCAGGGATGGGCTTATGGGAGGGGCTGGAAACTCCTTGTGCTGGTAACTTATTCAAACCCAATCCACC
>JBBMJY010000020.1:15098570-15115369 GCA_037833715.1 Toxotes lorentzi | reverse complement strand
CTTTGGTGAAAGAAAGGTGAGAGGCGGAGGTTTGGAATTGGGGTTCCTTTTGTGAATGTCCATATTGGCACAGTTTTGGTTTGGACTTAAAAAAAAAAAAAAAAAAAAAAAAAAAAAAAAGAGAGCCAAACATCTCACATGGTTTCTCACACGGGCTGTGATTATGTGAGGTGCTGGGAAATCTCTGTGCTGGTAAATTAGTTAAACCTAACTCACATTCAGAAGGCAACGATCAACACCCCATATTCAATTTCAGGCTTAAAAAAAGGTGACTGATTTGCCTGTGCGTTCACTGGCAGCCCCCAACAAGTTGAAACAGATGAAAATTAGCTTCTTGTTGTAAGTGCACGGTATTATGCATTGTCCCTGTTAAATAAATATTAAAATATTTCTCCATACTGTTTTCTGTACCCACTTTTAACATGTATTCCACTACTTTCTGTGTCGCACTTTACATTTACTCATTGGTTTCCCCATTTTGTCTAAATGTGCTTTTTAGAATGTTCCTAATTAAAATGTAGGTTTATTTTTGTCTATTTTATAATAACATGTACTATGCTACTATGCTCAGTATATGGAGATGGTAACTGAGTATTTCACTGCATACCGCATAGTTCACAATTGTATTTGACAAATAAAGCTTTAAATATTGAATCTAAAACAAAGACTAAATATAGATTAGATAAAATGAACAAATTAAACATTTTCCTCCAGAAGTTGAGAGAATTTCATGACTTGTGCTGTCGATGGATGCTCTTCTTCCTCACCCACCACTTAGACTCACTGCCATGTGACAGATGTTAGGTGTTTACAGTCCCTTGCCAAGCAATGCTCTTCAGTTTGAGAGTACAACAGCACTGCCCATGGCAATCTGGCTGGTCTCATCTATGTCCTACTGCAGTTGCTACAACATGAACACTCCTAACAAGGGAGAGACAGATGAATATGAGTTACAGACACTGCAAACATCACCACCTGTTCATTTTTCCTGTTCCTCCCCAAAATAAATCTCAAAACAGCCCTTTCAGATTTGTAGATTTTGTGACTCGCTGAACTGATTTCACTCTTGACAAACCCATGTTTTCTCACAAAAGCAAAGAGCTTTTAAATTAGTAACTGTAGTAATTTCAAAATAAATCTTATTAATTAAAGTAAGATGAACCTTCTGCAACCTACTAGCATACAGATGGAAGAGGTTTGCCCAAGTGGCAAGGTGGTTGAGTAAGCACTTCTAAAAGGTTTGTCATGTTGGGAACTACATGTATTCTCTTTCTTGCAGAGAGCTAAGGTCTGGTCATACCAGAATTTAAAATGGCTAGTTCAGCTTTTTGGCACGTCTTTGCCATGCTGACCAATAGCAAGCTGTCTTGGTAGTGGAGACCTTTGAGGGAATGGAGGGTCTCAGAGTCCAAAATGAAAGAAGCTACCGTAGCTTATTAACTGTGCTGCACCATTCACTTTAATTTAACCTCCTGTATTGCAGAAAAATATACTGCACGAAAGAGCAATTGTTTGCAGACAGGAGACGATGGTACAAATTTATCTTTTGAAGTTTTAGGAGTTAGGAGTTTTCTAACGGACTTTAAGCAACCTTGTTAGTTTGACAGGATTCATTTTTTTCATTCCTTGAATCTACTTTGTTTTAAATCAAACTGAACTCAAACTCTTTCACAACCAACATCGATCTCTACTCAGTGAAAAACACATCAGAGTATCAGTGTGGAGTCATGACTCTCAATTTAAAAAAGGAAGCCACCTCAGGAAGCTGTCAGTCATGGCTCTAATGGTGTGACCAAGGAGACAAAGTCATGGCCCATCTATTTTAATCCACTGGTGGTCATGGTACAGGGGGAGTTCTTAAAGTCCTGTGACCGCTTCTGTTTTCAAGTTCTTCACTGATGCTGAACGAGGGAGACCAGAAGCACAGAAGCCTCAGTTTGACAGAGATGTAAAACTAGTGTTGTGTGCAGTCATTTTTAGATGCAAAAACAATTTACTGTGTGTAAGCACTTGTCTGTGAGAAGGTTTATGGTTTTTTCTATTGCGTCTACAGTATCAGACAAGTACAAATGTTCTTTCGCGCAGGCCACACGATGGGGGGCTCATTTTTGTATGAGGTTACAAGCCAGAAAGGAACCAATACAATATACCGTATTTTATAATCTAAGCATTTGTCTGAAGGAACAATGGTAACAGCACGTTCTGAGGCGTATTGAATATAGCAATCTAATACAAAGCAGATTAGAAAAGCAGTAGAAAACAAAGTGTTGTCAGAAGCTGAATGGTCCAATATTGTGCTCATTCTCTCACATGGCCTGTGTGACCTGAGAGCTACACACTGGGTGCAACACGATACACAAAAACATCAAGGGAGACACAGCTTTATGAGAAAGGGCTGATGTAGGAAAGCAGGAAATGGCCAAAGGAAAGAACAGTGAGTAAAAGTATGTAAGGAGGGTGGTGAGAGAGAGAGAGAGAGAGAGAGAGAGAGGAAAGAAGCAAGGCAAAGGGACGAGGAGAAGTGTGGAGAAGGAGGGGGTGACAGGTGTTTCATGGTAAGAGAGTTTGTTTTTCCAAGGGGAGGAGTGAGCAAGTGCCCCGCTGCCTGGTCTGGTCTGCCCCGATGGGGTTCTGGCAGTCTGGCAGTATGGTATTTCACACAAAAACAGAGTGCTGGTATTTCAACCCATACCACTTTTAAGGTCACATGAACCAAATTACATGAGACGAAAGTCATACATTTTAAAAATATATAAATACATATGCGCAGACATAAAGAAATACGTGTTACATAATGTAATACAGATGTAATTATCCAAATGGGAGCATGAAATTGAGACTTGACGAGAAAAGTCATGTCCTGAGAGAAAAGGGAGGAAGAAAGAGTGCAAGTGGTGGTGACAGGGTGATTAAACAGGGTGGTTTCTTTGCTGCCGCAGTGGAAAAAGTTAAGCACATTGGAAGATCATTTAAGTGTGTGCTTGAGATGATAGAAAGGAGAACTGGTGTCTGTGTTTGTGAATTATATTTTGAAAAATAACAGAACAGAAGTTTGAGTATTGTCTCTCCTTGACAAACACAGAAAAGCCTGGGAAAGCACAGAGTGAGACTGTGTTTGTGTGCATAAGCCACATGCCGCACTCCTCATATACTATTATAATGTGTAATGGGATATGTGCTAAATCTGGCATCAACATATGGTTCCTGTGTTAATGAACTGTGCAGTTCAAACTCACAGAGTATCGTAAAGTTACATAAGAGAGAGCAAGGCACACAAGTTTCTGGAGAGAGGAGAGACCTGGCAATGACAAGTTGAATCAAAAACAACTTCTTTGAAGCACTTTCTCCCCCTGGTGGAAGTTTTAGAACAAAATTATGGATTACACATTAAACTTGTCTTATGGGTCTGGTTTCTAAGAATACAAGTGCTGATAACTGTGCGGATCAAAATGAAAACCTGTCTTAGATCAGTCCTCTATTTCTGGGATTTAATCCTCTTGCTTTTCAAAGACACAAAATGCGACTGCTTTATTACTGTCAGAACATTTTAAACTTTGCTCTTTTTCCAGTATTAACTTGCTGATCATGAAAGACTTTCTTTAAACCTCCACAAGATGACGCCAAACACCACAGTTTAAAAAAAAAGCTTATTCCTCCAGGGCAGGATTTGATCCAATGCTAAGCACGAAGGTACTGTGCAGTGAAGTCAACATTGGCAGTGCAGACACACAAAAGGCCAACAGGGAACCATGAAACCTGATGTTGATGGCTCACCAAAGCTCAGCTAACCATTTCCCATGGGTTTGGTGCCTGGGACAGGAGTTTAAGACCAACCATGTGTCTCTGAAAGACAGCAAGTTTTCACTCCAGCCGGATTATTTACTCATTCGACCAGAGAGAGAGAGAGAGACTACTCATCAGTGAAATCGCCTGATACGTTTGCAGTGAAAACCTGCAGAATATAATTCCCAGCCATTCTCGGGTTACAGATTGACATGACAGTGTGTATGAGAATACCCACTGCTCAGTGTTAAAAATTTGGTTGTTTCTGTCTTTCCTCACCATGACTGGTCTTTAATTACACTCTTATCAACAGACTGTGAGTAGGTGGTGGAGCTAATAAGGGATACTCGTTTCTCCTCATCCACCCTTTCCTATTTTTTTTCAATTCATTTCCTTTTTCATTTTCCTCACCTTTCTCCCTCTCTCTCCCATCTTTCAGACTGAGACAGCGGAGTGCAGCCTGCTTGAACCTGGTTTTATTCGGAGCACGCTCTTGTCTCCCATCGCCCATGGTCTCCTGATTAGACTGCCCCCACCCCCTCTTAGCAGTCACTGGGGCTCACAGCAGCCGACTGACAGGGGAGGAAAAGGCTTTTCCCAGGTAGAGTAGCAGCACCGCCTAAAGACTTGTAAGCCTAAATATCCCAATCGTCTGGGAGGTGGGGATTACCCTTTGGCCAGCTGCTCGATCCTGCGTTTCCCATATGGGAGTACTGGATTTGAAAAGCACAGAAATGGCACATAAGCTGCTGTGGGCAGAGATGTGTGGTGTATGTCAGGATTTTAGCCCTTGATATTTAATACCCAGTTACATGAAAATTTACAGAATTACACTGAAAAACAAATCATCTCATGTTGGTTGGAGACATGCTGGCCCACTGGGAACTGTGCTGCACAGGCTGCACAAGAAATGCTGTGTAGTCTCTCAGCTCCCTTAAAGCTGTGATTAGCCCTGCATGTACCAGCCTCAGATAAACAGTATACAGGCTGAAGAGTAGCGTAACAAGAACAACACATTTTTTGATTGATATGCCCTCATGTGAGTACAACCTCATCCATGAAACGTTAATTAGAACATCTCACCCTTTATCTCCAAAACACTACCAGTCCCTCTCCATATATCATAATCTCTACCATGCTGAACACCGAACTCCACTCTCTGGTTATTAACACCTCCCTCCGCAAGTTCTGGACTTTTTAATTAACAGACCCCAGAGTTCCTTCATCTTAAACTTAAGCACAGGAGCCCCTCATGGGAGTGTGCTGAGCTCCGTGTCTTTATTCCCCATGTGCTTGTCGCAAACACCATCTTGACATTTGCAGGTGATGCCGCACTGGTGATGGGTCGGCCCACGGGGAAGATGTTAAGCACCTTGCAGACTGGAGCTCTAATAACAGCCTCAACATCAGTGAGGCCAAAGAGCTCATTGTAGACTTCAGGAAATCTAAAAGCTGCAGACACACCCCTGTCTACACGAATAACATCGCAGTGGATCTAGCCTCCAGCTTAAAGTTCAAGTTTAAGTTTACATCTCACAGGTAAACATTATCCCTGCTTAACATTGGCACGTTAGCATTGTCATTGTGATCATGTTAGCAAGCTTGCCTAAGTACAGCCTCACAGAGTCCCTAGCATGGTTGTTGAGTCTTGTTGCACTACTCTCATACACAGTATGTTTAGTGTGATCATCACAGCACATTTTAATTATCTTGCGTCTTCAAAATAATTTTGCGCATAATATTTTTTGCGCATTGCATATTTTAGCCATTTATTGTTTACTTTTCAGCAACTTGCACTAGCTTGGAATGACATCTTTCCGTGCATGCAAATGTAAAGACAGTAAAGCTGAAGTGAATTACATTTCATGCTTCCTCTCCTTAGCTGCATTCTCTTCATTACTCCTGAGCCCCCTCCTCCCTCTCCATCTGTTCCCAGCTATGCATCCCACCCTCTCTTGCTGCTTCCCTCCTTTCCCGCTTCCTCATCCATCACTTCTTTCCATTCCTTACATACACACATCCTTTTCTCCCCACGGAGATGCATGACAAGCTGACAACGAACGTAACTTTCCTTCTGCAGCGGCAGACAAACACAGATATCTCAGTCTGCAACATTTACAGATAACCCACATCTCTCTCTGTCCTGCTCCCTCCATCCTTCATTTCCTTCTCCTCTGTTTCCTCTTACTCTGCTTTCTCCAACCCCGATGGAATGAGGGTCTTATGAAGATAAATGATGCTCCTCAGCTTCCTTACCCTACTCCCATCTGCTTCCTTTGCGGTGGTGGTGGGGAACTCCCTTGGAATTCTCTCATTCTGCGGAGACATGTCTTGCCTGACAGGTTCACAGCATAATTTCTTTTGTGCAGGAGAAACTGTGAGAGAGGCCTATACATGATTGCCTGGAGCAGGTGAAGACATTAGGCTGCCATGATAGTGATTCAGAAGCTTGAGGCTCGTCAGATTTCAATTACGGAGGAAATGAAGTGAATATCTGAAGAGGCTATTTGATAATCAAGGTTACTGAACATTTTTCTGGCACTGCGCCTCTGACATGACTTGGCAGATGAAAGACAATGCAGTTCAAATCAGATTCAACATGTTGCTCTTAGATATTAGATTGGGCTCTAAAAGAACAGTTTGACATTTTGCAAAATGCATTTATTTGCTTTCTGGGAGTGAGTTATATGAGAATATTGACACCACTCTGAATGGTAAATTCAAGGCTACAGCTGGCAGCTGGTTAGTTTAGCTCAGCCTGGCTCAGTCTGAAGATAACAGTCTTTCTACCAGCACCTCCAAAACTTGTACTCTTTCAAGTCTTTATGCAAAACTAAGATAACTAGCTACTTGCTATTCAACCATTTGAGAGTGGTATCAATTTGTTGTTGTGCATACTTTGTTGCTCCTTATAAGCATCACCTGACTTCCTCCTTTGCTCTCGCCATAATACCTATAGCCATTAAAGCCTTTTGCCACATATATATAGATAAGATAAGATTTTATTATATATAACACACAAAAAAGACAGTATGACACTACAAGGATATGGTTATTACACAGACAAGACAAACAAATGTCATTTGGGGCACTTGCTTGTTTGTAGCTTAGAGAAAATCTTCCATATTTATTAAACGATCTGAGACCATGTACTGTACTTTAATTTGGTTTCACACTGAATTTGATGCTTGAATGAAGGGATGAGACAAAAATTGCCTTGTTGTTACTTTTACTCCCTTTTGCATCAATTGAGCAGAAGGGCATGAATAAATCAAAGAATGAGCAAACTCCTTGTAAGTCAGCAGTCATGAGGGTTGGTGTGCATGTGAGGGTATGTAAGCCAGTTTATGAGATGGAGAGGGAATGTTTAATTTAAAATGAAGACAGAGAAAAGCCTCAGAGGAAAACAGTCTATTCCACTCACCCAGGCACCTTGAGCTACTTACAGAGGCAGCAACCCTGAAGCCCAAAAATGTATCAAGGACACCGTGCAGCCTGGCTCACCCTTCTTTAGCTCACCAAAAAAGGTGATAATACATTCAGCCTCCACTTTTCAGAATGAGGCAATATGTCATGGATAGTTTATGCTACACAATGATGAACCAGCAGTCACTGGGGTGTGCTCAGTAGATGTTAGGGGTTAACTAGCTTGATGAATAAAAAGCTTTTCTGTGCTGTAGATGGATAAACATGGGATAGATGCGATGGTGTATCAGTAAGTTCAGCACACAGAACACACTCTCTCTGTCTCTTTGTTAGTGTTACTCATAATAATCAGTGTGTAAAGTGCACACACACATCTTTCTTGCCCAGGTCCTGACTCTGAATGATGATTTTGTCAAGGACTGGCAGCACTGGAGAATGTTCATGTTCAGAAAAAGCACAATGTTTCGAGGTCAGATAGGCTCGTCATCTGGTACAGCGGTATCAGACTGAGTAACGTATGTGTTGTTCAGTTCCCAGACGTGATTGTCTTTTGTTGTTGTTTTTTTTTCTTCACTTTTTTCATTTTGTACAATCCTTTGACTTTATTCCTGGGGAAATATTCAAGTGTATTTGTTTGTTTAGTTTTGTGACAAATTTGGATGTACTACTCATATTTTATTAAGTCTGGCTTGCAGATGTGCACTGATCCTGTGGTTGTAGCAGAAAAAACTGAAGGCCTGGTCACACCACGATTCAAGCAAGTCTGAACAAAGTGCCAAAACAGAGGAAACAATTGTAGCTCATTATCTGTTTAGCACCATTCATTTATTATTATTTTTTTAACCTCCTCTGTTTCTTTTGAATAAACCATGTGGACTTATTGTCTCATTAGGGACTGAGCTAAGAGCTCATTAGTACATAGCTTTATTTTCCTCTTCATAAACTTTTTATTGAACAAAATGGTGTGCAATATGGTGAATAAAATGCCTACAGAAAGTAAACAGAACTGTAGAGGGAAAATGGACATGTACCTGTGTCAGCTCGTCCCTTTGTGCTTGATTAAGAGCCAGTTTGGGCTGGAAACATTTTACTTTTCTAAATGTAGCAAAAATTACTAAAGTAAATCAAATAAATAAAGTCTTTGGGAACTAGAAATCTTTCTTATAATAAAACATACGTAAACACATACAGGTTCAATGGCAGGTTCAGACCTTGCACCAGCTATTAGCTATGAGATTAGAAAGGACTGAGAGGGGTAGGAGTGGGAATGAAGGCCATGCTGGCCACCTTCGGTTAATGGTACCACTCAATGGGCACACTGGCGTGCAACATTTTCCTTTTCCTTTTTCTGCAACTGAAACATGGTAGGAATGAGGATGTCTGTGAAAAGATTCATTTGATTTCTTTGATGTGCAGAGCTGATGTTTAGAAGTAGTTCATAAAGTGATGATGGGCTTGGAGAAAATGTGTTTGATGAATACTTTTGTGCTTAATGCACACACACACACAAAAAGGATTGTGTGTGTGTCTGTGTGTGATCACTGGGAGGACAATGGGCTGAAAAACACATTTCTGCATGTCTCTAAGTTTTACAGAATTTAACACCATAAAATGACTGAGAAGAATCTTTGATGCAGTGTTCATATTGAGGTTGCACAAAGCAAAACAAAAAAACAAAAAAACAAAAAAACAAAAAAGATCCATATCCCTGTTTGATCCCTATGTTGAGAGATTGAGAGGAGAGAAATATACAGTACAGCAAGACTCCTGACAGTTCTTCTTCTCCTTTTTCTCCATGAAACGTAGATCTGTAGGAGGTGGACCAAAGGTGAATGCACACAAAAACTAAAGTAATAGCTGGGTGTTGACCTCAGCAGCCTCAGCAGCTGCCAGTCAGTTTCTGTGAGGCAGATTTCACATATCTGAAATCTGTGAAGATACTGCAGCACAGCATTGTCTGACAAATGCAACCTTTCCCTTGACGTTATTGTTTTCTTGTAATTTAATGCCAACCATGAACAAGCCATTTTTTCCAGTCAGTTTTGTACGTAGGAAAAATGGAGCTCTGAGTAGATATAGTTGATTCACCAAAACAAAAATGAATTTGTTGGTTGTACTGTACTGGCTAAAGTTTTGTGATCTCTTTTTTCTTTTTTTTCTTTTCTTTTTTTTTTTTTTTACCTTTCCTTTGCACTGAGTTATGCACATTAAGAAGCTGTATCATGCTTTTAATCACAGTCAAAAGCAGTACCAGGGACACTCGCAAACCATTCTCCACCTTCAAAACATTACTCAATTCTCCACCACACACAAACCTCTCAGCTGATATCTTGGTGGTGGCCATCAGTAGCCAATTCAACCACTCAGAGGAAAATCGTGTCCCCCGGTTAAGGGCACATCCCTTTCCATGGAAAGCTCTTTGACTGAATAATCCCTCTCCGCTCTCATGCCTTTCACTGCCTCCTCTGGTCAATAGATCACCCCCCTCTCTCACTAAGCCTTCTAGCTGAGGGCAAGGCAGCAAAAACTTTAACATGTAGCAGTCCTACTACATATCCTTCTCTGTATCCCCAGGTCAATGGCGCATCAACTCTCTCATTCACCATTCTTACTGAGAGCGAGGTATCAAAACTCCTGACTGGTAGCTGTCCTATCACACGTACACTGAACCCCATTCTCACCAACCTCCAATTTCCAGCAGGATTCAGGTAACACATCTGCTCAAAAAGCCTTCCCCCGACACTGCCCAAGTTAATTACTATTGGCCAGTTTCATTACTTTCATTCTTATCTAGGGCTAATGAAAGGGAGGTTTTCAAACTGATATCAGAATTCCTCTCACAGAACGCCCTCCTAGGTCCAAATCAGTCGGGCTTTAAGAGCGGCCACTCCACTCAGACAGCTCTGTTGTCCGTAACAGAAGCCCTCAGGGCAGCCAGAGCTGCAGCTCAGTCCTCGGGCCTTATCTTGCTGGACCTGTCAGCTGGCTTTGACATGGTGAACCACCGCATCCTGCTATCTGTCCTCTCTGGCCTGGGCATCTCAGGCAAAGAGCTTTCTTGGTTTGAATCCTATCTTACTAGGCATTCCTTCAGTGCATCATGGCAGGGGCGTACGTCCTTATCCCATCCCCTCCCCCCATGATGCCCCAAGGCTCTGTGCTGGTGCCCCTTCTCTTTGCACTATACACCACCTCCTTGGGCCCATTTATCCTCTCACATGGCTTCGCATTTCACTGCTATGTAGGCAATAACCAACTATACCTGTCATTGCTGCCAGATGACCACACAGTCTCAGCATGAATCACAGCTTGTCTGGCATGGATGAAGGAATGCCACCTTCAGCTAAATCTCTCTAAGACTGAACTTCTAATCATCCCAGCAGACAGAGACTCAACTCTTATGAGAGCACTTCTTCTCCTAAATAGCACTTACTGTGCACTTCTGTTGCACTGCTTTACTTGATCTCCTTACACTTTGTCTTATTGAATTGATTTAGTACTACTGTACTGAACCTTCAGTGTTGTCCCTCACTTCTAAGTTGCAAATAAGTTATTTTTCTGCATCTATGTTCTAACTTATCTCTACTGTTATCTTTATGATTTTGTATGATATTGTGCTACACAAATAAACTTGATCTGGAACTTAATATGACTTAATACAATGAGTGAGTGTCTGTGGTACCTTTTGCACCTTTTGCAGTTTGGTTAACATATTCCTTTGTACCAGGGAACAATAGGTATTTATGAGCTGCTCTACAATAAAAGGTAAACTATAAACTGTAACAACTGAGGCAAATGTGCTGGTGGGACTATAATCAGGCTTCCCTCGCTGACTATGCTGTTGGTGGTTTCCATAAATAGAGGTGTTAACTCTTGACCTGTGGAGCATCGAACATCTCTAGAGCAACAAACTTAGAGATTGGTGGTTGCCATGGATGCTTGCGGCTCCTACACAACTGCAACACATGGCTTAATAGTTCATATTTGTAATCCCTCATGTGCCACATTTACTGTTTTTGGAAAGCTTACTTAAAGTATGCACTGGACTTTCTGAACCAATGTAACACAGTATATTAAATGGCTCACAGTAACAGTTTTGAAAATCATTAGAGGGAGCTGTCAGTGTCAGCCGTGTCTATGTCCACACACATCAGAAAAATACGCAGCAGGGACAGGGACGTGATGGCAGGTTTTCTGATTTGAACCTGTAATAATCATCTGCTGCTCACTGAGTATTGAGTGACATTTCAGAAATTATTTTGGGTACCACAATACAGGGTGTTAAAGGGTAACACAACACTGGGTTTGATTTTTCCATCAACAAACGCACACTTTTCAGGGTTTTTGTGGTTTGGTGCATTACATGCTCATGCAAATTCAGGCTGGTCTGACAGCTGCTTATGGAGAGATTTTTTAAAACCTTTCAATGTGATGACCTTACAAAGTCAATATGGACTGGAAGAATATATGGTTAATACAGTGGTATTCAACGATACTGCTGAATTGCTGTGTTATTTTATACCTGTTATTTCAATTGAGCACAGTCGGTCCACCGCTGTGCTTCACTCACACATTTCATCACAATTCACTAACATTTATTATGCAGGGAACTAAGAACTTCATCATTAATTTCCTTTCTATTATAGTGTATTGTTTGGTTGTGCAGAGCCTTCCTATGGTCAGTTTTCACAAATAAATATGTCCAAAAGAAAATCTTAAGAAAAAGGTTTTCAGCTAAATCACACCACCAAATACCTATTACAAGGACTACATTGCAACTTTGTCTCTGGCCGACAATTTTAAATCAGGCATTTCCATCATTTCTTTGCATTACAAATATATTTTCCGATAACCTTGTGTAATATTTCTTTGCAGAATTAACTCATAAAGCTGCTGATTTTTTTTCTATACTCTCTTTTGTGACAATTTTGTGATTTCCTCTTCCTTTTCATTATATTATGTGAGGTTTACATAATATTTAATAAATAAAAAGTTCCACACAGGAGCCCCAGTGCAAACACGATTTTTAATTTAAAGAGTATGTGTAAACACAGCACACTGCAGACACCGATTTCAGTACAATGAATTTCAGTTACAAAGTTTTGACAAGATATTCAGCATTTGTGAGACGAGTAGAATGAAAAATCAGGTCAAGTTACTGTCAACTCAACATAGAAGTGTCTAACTAAAAGACAAATAAATGACAAATGTATATTTTTTATTGCAAGGCTTGATTTCTGATTTCTGACAGACTTGTATAATAATATCTACAAAGGTGTGTAATTGTACAGACTATGGAAAGGGATGGTGGTCAAGGATGAATGTGTTAATGCAATGAGGATACGTTGGACAGAGCTGTCCAATACATATAATCTAGTTGCATTTGCTGTTGCTGTTTAGTTGTGCAGAACTGCAATTTTTAGGAGACAGGCTTGGAAAATGACACCTGCTAAAAGACAAAATTGGACTCTAATCATGGTCCAATTTCAGGTCAAAGGTTGAACATTTCAACCCTAACCCTAACCCCAACCCTTTCAATTATTAGCAGGAGAACATGTTAGCTGTCACTGTATCTTTATTCTAAAACACGAAGACATCAGTTTTACTAAGGGTAGTCAGTGTCTCAGAAAAGGATAAAGCTGCAATGGCGTATTCAAAAGCCACCAGTCACCAAATAAGAAAATAAGAAAGGATAACAGCATCTCAACAAAAAAGCAATTGAAAATGACAGCTGATTTTTTTAAACTGTATTTTTCAGTGTGATATATATAGTTTCTTCTCAGGACGCTTCAAATGTATCTCTGCTTGCATTAGCTATGTTCTATGTCTTGGCAACTACTGGCCTTCATATTCTGCATATGATTACAATGCCATTTTAAATAGTTTACTGGCTATAGCATGGTGAGTCTCTCAGAAGCAGATGAAGCTGAGTTCGTCCTGGCAGTCCCTGATCTCCCATGCTTCATTTTTGGTTAAAGCTCCACAACGTTTTTGTATTGGACACTGGTGGTCTTGCTGTCCTCCCTTGGGCCAGTTTTGATACACCAGAGAGTCACCGCTCATCCACATCCAGTGGTCACTCAGATACCGCAGGCCGATCCACACCGGGTCAGTCGTGCTGCTTTGCTGGATGACTTTCTGGGCCTCAGAATGATCTGACTCAGACATCAGACTGAGGAGAACAGTCCGTTTCCTTCTGCAGTACTGCAAAGCGTTTTCCCAGGACATTCTAATTTCCACCACAGTAAATTGGTGGATGCAGTAAAAAGGCAAGGTGATTTGCTTGTCAGCATCATTCCATTTTCCACCGTCCATGATTTGTACATAGTTCTCGATGCCTCTTACATTATCTGGCTGGTTCTCAGCCCAGTTTTGGTATGTCATATGTCCTCCTCCTGACCATATCCAGTTAGAAGTGTTGTTGGGATCTCTCTGGAGGCCAATCCATCCCTTTCTTGCACCTGCAACGTCTTGGAGCTTGTTTTGGTCATCCTGGCTTTTAACAGAGGAAAGATCAGTGAAGTTTTGTCTACAGTAAGCCTGAGCTTTAAGCCACGTCTTCGCCATATCAATAAAATAGAGTTTGCCCTGAACAGCTACGCAAAGAAAAATTAAGAAGATTGTTCTCTCCATGGTTATTTCTCTGTAGCACAAGCTGAGATTATTTTTGTTGACTGAAGCTTTCTCTGTGGTGGTGTCACTGAAGTCTCAAGGTTGTAAAGGACCTTTGCATGTACTGTGGTTTGTTTAGGCATGCAAAACAGCTTCATGGTAGACTTAACAATTGATGAGAATAACAAATTATTTCTACAATAAACAATATGGAGAATAGCAGGGTAGCGAATACAGGCATAATGCACAGCAGTTGTTGACACTGGAAGGAGCGGTATCATCATATCTGTATGAAGACCAGGCAGCGACAATCAAGACCAGATCTCAAAAATTACGTTGTAGTTTTCATTGCAGCCATTTGTTTAATACCTCTTTACCAAAACAATAACCTGAAAGTTAAAAGCTAAGAAAAAGCTATGCAGGGTTCAGGGGAACTGCAGAGTCAGGTGATGATTCTCTGTGGGTTCATCACTATGAGCTACCCGTTTCACATACAGGCAATAATGTGATCCCCACCTTTATGCTGTTCACTTGTCTGAATTCCTATTAATGTACTGATTAGCTTCTAGGCACATCCTACAATTTCCCATACAGTTTTCATGCTACACTGAATGTGGTTTCACCACTAGTGGTTCATGCTTTACTGACCAGCTTTGGGTGCGTGTTGACACATATCAGCATGTAATGTAGTGCACAATTACGCAGTGAGGGCAGGCTATGAATTACAAATTTGGGGAAAAGAATTATCCCAAAAATGATTGGCCTTGTTCCTGCCAGACCGGAGGTTAGGGACACTCCTGGAGCTTCAACCAGCACACAGGCAGATACCAGATTTTTGTGTGGGCATACCATTCAATTAGTGTCACTGATTTGGCTTGTATCAATTTACAAACTCTCATGTGCACATAGCATTGAAACAACCCATACAGACATGATTCAGGCCATCTCTGCAAAATGAAAACAAGCGACTATACAAAATGAGCCTCTCACTGGATGTGACTCATGCAAAGTATTTGACTATGTCAGCCAGTGTGCCCGAGAGTAATTTGATTCAACACTGCCTATGCTGCAGCTGCCTGTTCCTGCTCCACCTGAAGGACAGATGGTCCTTTTTGGAAATGGAAAGCACAATATCAGATCTTCTACAGTTTGCTTTATATTAATGAGTCTATTAAATGTAATTGTTAATGGTAAATTATGTGCATCAATCCACTGTCCTGCGAGTACATAGAAACAGATGGCTGCAGGGGCCCAAGTTTATTTTGTTGCCAGGTCGTCCCAGACACTCAGCAAACCTCAAGGTTGTTAAGGACTGTGATTATCCATGACTGTTGACCATTTACCTGTGAGTCTATCCAATTAAAGGTACCCTTTGGACTTTCTGACCACTAACAGTGTTTTTGTCAGTGGGACCCTATTCAGGAAATGGAAATTGGAGCTGTGTAGTGTAGCAATGTGCCTGAAAACTGACAGCCAGTTAACATGAATGGAAACAATGATCCCGCATTGTAGTAAATATTAGGACAACCACAATTAAAAGGTTTTAAGAGGAAGGAAACACTTTCGGCACATTTGTGCGACTTCAAGAAAATAGACAGTACATTTAGGCAAGAAACTAAGAAAATGTTGGTTGTATCATTGCAACATCATTAACACACACTAAATAAAACCTAAACACTGTTTTTTTTATTTAATCTCTGAATACATGAGTTAAGTGTCCACCAACACCAGTGTCTTAAATATACTGTACAGGATAAAGGACCCACTGCTTAAGGTCTCACAGTCTCGGTCTATTAATATGACAAGTAAATCACACGGGCACTATAGGCACTTAAAAGGCTCATGCTCTGTTCTGGATTAACAAGCCAGCCAGGGCTTTGGACAAGAAATTGATGCTCTCCTGTTCTCTGGAATAATTATGAATAATGGCTCATGTCGAGGAATCTCAAAAACAGCAGGGGAAAAAAATGTAGACACGCTGCTCTGCAGAGCAATTATCAATAATGGAGAAAATATAAGCTTAACAATCGCAATCTGGCAGATGTGGTAAGTATATCTTAAAGGAAGGAACACAAAAGACATCAAGGATAATAAAATGTAGACTGATGGCGGTGATTTGTTAAGACATATTACCCCCGTATAGCAGTAATAATTATGCAATAATTACTGTCAATGTCATATGTACAAATGGAGTGAACAGGTTACATATCTTCACACATGTGAAGTGTGGAAGCTACTAAGAGCACCTTCTTTTAGTCTGACCAAACAAAGTACAGGAAACCGTAATCGAATTGTTGCCACTGACTATGATTTGCTCCATGTGCAACTGATTTGTGAAAATAGAGCCCCAGAGGTCAAATGGGATGAAAGCATGTTGTGTAAATTAGGTGCTCTGAGCTCATGGATCTGAAGGTTGACTCATAAGCATGTTTATTCCTCTACTGTGCTCTCAGAGCTGCCAGAGTGCTGAACGTCGTAACAAAGACCTAATGATGCTAATTGGGTTTTGTAGATGAAATCATAATTGTACTGAACTTGTCTCTGTCTCCTACTCAAACAGAAGTTTTTCCTGAGGTGAAAAGGTCAGTTTAAAAAAAAAAATTAACTGACCGTGAGATAAATAATCTCTCTTTTGTTTCTGTTTTTTCTCTGCCTCCACCCAAGTGAGGCACAGCAAAGATAATCAGCTGTGAGGCAGGTTATTGCGTACGTTCATTATGTTTATTTATGAGTGTGTTTATTTATGAGGGTGTGTGTGTGTGTTTAAAGAGTGAGGGGGTCTGACTGGTCTCTGGCCCCTTGGCTAACTGCATTATTCAGTATAGAGATAAGCAGGTCCACACTCTGGACCTTTCTGATACTGCTTAACCTCAGCAAGCTTACACACACAAACATGCACGCGTATGCGCACACACACACACACACACACACACACACACACACACACACACACACACACACACACACACACACACACA
>JBBMJY010000020.1:15068515-15083360 GCA_037833715.1 Toxotes lorentzi | reverse complement strand
ACACACACACACACACACACACACACACACACACACACACACACACACACACACACACACACACACACACTGATACTGTACATGTCACCTTCAGCTTGCTGCACTCAAAGTTTGATAAAATATAAAAGATTCCATTAACCTTAGAGCACTGCCATGAGAAAATACTATACGAATATTAGGTTGATATAATAATATTAATTGTTGTTAGATTTCTGTTCAGTATTTCAAAAGATAAGAATTTACTGATCCACAGAGGAAAAATTACATGGCAGCACAGGAAACGGTTATGTAGAAAACATACAAGTATAAAAAATGACATTCAAAAGCAATATACACCATACACATGATTTTACCTTACACCACTGGTTCCTCACCTTTTTTTTTTGCCTCACAACACTTAATAGGAAGCAGTATCGCCCCCTCAGATGTGTCATCACAGCTTGCGTATATGGAAGTTGTGAGCAGATCAAAGACTCTCAGTTTCATCTGAGTCAATTTTTTTTTGTGGCTTAAAGAAGTGAGAGTACAATTTCACAAGCCAAGTTTGGAGAAAGTAAAAATTTTGAGAACCAGAATTTAATCTTTGGATGATCAAAGATTACCAAAACTGGAGAGCTGAAGACTGGAAAAATGTAGCCTGGTCTGATGAATGTGAATTTCTGCTGCGGCACACAGATGGTAGGGTCAGGATTTGGTGTCAACTGCATAAATCCATGGACCCGACTAATGTCAACAGTCCAGGCTGTTGGTGGTGGTGTAATGGTGTGGGAAGTTTTTTTCTTGGCTCACTTTGGGCCCCTTAACACCAGTCAATCATGGTTCGAATACCACAGCATATCTGAGCATCACGCTGTCAACATGGACCAGAATCTCGAAGGAAGATTTCCAACATCTTGTGGAATCCATGCCATGAAGAACTGAGGCTGTATTGAGAGCAAAGAGAGGAATGATTCAGTTTTAGTACGGTGTTCCTAGACAAGTGCTCCCTGAGTGTATATGTGCAGACTCATAGGTAGTTTTGCTCCTCGTTAAGAGTCATACTGAAGTTGGGATAGATGTCTAGTGTGTGTAGCATACAGATCATCAGAAAAGTTTCCTGAGCCTAAACTGAGGGGATGTCACGCTCATCTAGAGTTCCAGGGTGTTGATCAAGAGTCTGCAGTGTCTTCTCAGCCCACTGAGAGCTGAGGATATTAGCATATTAGTAACAAGGTAGCGCAAAGGTCACTCACACTGAAACCCATTGATTTCCATTATGCATGTCTTAACTTACTGTCTTATACCTTTTACTTATGGCAAACATATGGAAAAATATAGTAATGCAGACAAGTATCTATGAACCAGTCTTTAAATTAATGTTTAAAGTGAAGTATTCCAAAAGAAACAGTATTAACATGATGTAAAAATACCAAATTATGACAAAACAGAAACAATAACACCAAGTAACTGCATGTTTCTTTTTCATTGAAGCCCCTTGACAAAAAAATACACACCTCAACGTATTTCTCTCAGTAAGTGACCCCAGTACATACTGCTGTTTAACAGCCTAACATCAAACTCTGGCTCTGACCTCTCCATCGCACCTTAATTGCGGGTCAACAGGGTTTTGACTGGACAAATTACAAGTCAACCCCTATTTACTTGATTAGTTTCTCCTTTATGGGCAGAGTGCCACTTGGCTCTCACAGGTTCCTGCTTCCACAATCCAAGTTGATTACAGGAAATGGAGTTTGGGGGAGGAAGTCACTCTTGAACAAGCATAGTTTAATCACCAAACCAAGATGAGATTGCTAATTATTGTGCTGTTTATCTATCAGAGCAGTCGCAAGTATAGTCAGGTAACACTTCTGTCTGATTGGACATCTGTGGGATAAAGAGTTGTTACATTAAGTTTAGGTTTATCTCATAAGTGAAATTCCAACATAAGTATGGGATGCTACTGTGTCTCTGAATAGTAATACAGACAAAATTATGGCACTGCTAAAATACCTGTAACAGAGCTGCCAGTGTTCCTGAGACCCTGAATATATCATACATAAAAGAAATATACAGTGCTGTCTGGCACTTTGTTTGTTTGGGTATGTCTGTGACATTGTTGGTAAACGTCTCAAGGCCATATGGACTATGACAGTTTGGCATAAGCAGTACTGTATTCACCAGTAATATATCAGAGCTTTAAACACTTTTCTGATATTCTGGCTGATTACATCTCTCTTTAGCTTGAAGTTTTGTTGGAGCCGTGCTGGGAGTTTACTGAGGTCACTAAACTCCATTTACCTAAAAGCACCATAAAAGTCTAAATTATCGTGCCCTACTAAGGGCAATGAAGCAAACAGCAGAGTCAAAGAGCTGTCAATCAGGCAGTCTGTACACACTGAAACAATCCTGAGAAAAGGTCTAATCAACCAAAATAGGTGAAAACACCTGTGTGGATACAACATTGTGCAGCTTGTGAAGTTATTCCCGTTGGCAGATTGTTGATGATGGTATTTATAGCGTCCTCGGCTCCCATTTTGAGAGGAATGATTTTGAGAATCTCGTAGTTCCCATGAACAGGAGTGTTTCTTTTATATCGCCTGGTTCTCCAGAAATATAACAGCGAGTCTGGAACATTTGTGACAGGACAGATTGGTCTGAGTATGGGGATATGTATGTGAGTGAATATATTAAAGAAGCTGCAGATACAGGATCAGTTTTTTTTTTGTGTTGATTTCCAAGAATAGTTTTCACAGCAGTGGTGAAGATACACTGAGACCTGCAGAAAAAAGGAGAAGTGGGAGTAAAATAAATTCTCACAGCACAGACAAAAGATTTGTTTATCATAGTCTTATGTCTAGTCTGAAACATTAAGCTTTTTCATTATTTGTTGTAAGATATTTATTAGTGTACCTGTTGTAGTGGTAATTACCCCAATAAATTTGATTTGGTTGTGATAACACAGCACATGTCATGCAACCAAACTGGTTGCATGACATAGGAGTGTGTTCCACTGAGAGTATCTTGTATAACTCTGTCCATATAGGCACTTGATGGTCAAGTGTTTTTTCTATTCCTCAAGGCTGAACTAGGCATGGAGTTGAGTTTTTTTTTTTTTTAATGCACTGCTTGTTTTGTTTATTTTTTCAGCAGAGGGTGTGTATTGACTGTTTACAGTTTAAAGCTGGATATCTCAACAAGATGACAACAAAGGTTGGAGAAAGTGCAAAGCGGCCACCTGGATGGGAAGAGGGTCAGACAAACTTAACAGCCTTCTGGCAAACAAACAAAAACTCATCAGAAACACCCTATAAAATAATGCAGTCTGATAGAAAGCTGTGCATAAAGTACTGCCTCAAACTGTACCACAGCACTGAGTTAGCACAAAAACTACTATGGTAGTATTTTTTCAACAAAATCGAACATTTTTAATAACATCGCAGTGCTGCTATATTACACTGCGTTACATCATACAGGTGTTTCTGTTATTTCTCTGTTCACTCAGTGTATGAGCAGCGTACCAGTGTAATCATCATGTAATACTCCAATACTTCCTCTAAATGCCTCGCCATGCCATGTGCTAAACACACACACCTGATCTCCTTTAACACCTGTTCACACAGTCTTTACCCTCTCCCTCTCTGGCTGGCTAATGATATAACAACAGAGAAATGCAGAGTTAATGAGAAAGGGAAGCTAGCTGCCTCTGCACAGACAGGAAGGATCTATTTTTACCACGGCGACCTGCTCCCTGCGGTTGCCAAGACAACCACTGTGCCATTGTTTATGCAGGCGAATTTATACTGATTCTGTAAGGAAACGAGTATGCATGGGGTCTATTGCCATAAAGAGGAGAAAGGAAAGGAAAGAGCAACTCCTCATGTGTTCCAACATCATGTCTTGGACCTTTTCTTCGCCTCCAGTATGAAAATTTGGTGATGAGCGGTGAAAAGTTCATGCTAACATCAGATTTGTGACAAAATTGCACCTTTAAGTGGCTTCTGCTTAATAGAGGACCATGTTTATCTTCAGTTTGGCCACCGAGCTGGAGAACCATAGCACTGTGGTAAAAATGTTAAGCTTCATTAAGATAGTGACAGTGCAACCAGGTCTGGGTTACTGCGTGGCAGGGAGAGGCACCCTGGGTGAATCAGCACTAGAGGATGCATGACTTCTTTTAATTTTTTTATTTTGTAACATCCCCCAGATTAGCAATGTTTCCACATTACAGATGTTACTCTTGCACAGTCTCCATTACAGTGTGCATGAAATGTAGAACCATAAACAATTTGAACACAGCTTTCCCTTTGATTTATAATAAAGTGATAAACCTAAACTCAGTTCATTAAACGTTTCTATGAACCTGGTTATAGGTTACTGCATCCCACAGTGTATTACAGCAGGTTTATGTCGCCTCATCTGAAATAAAAACAGCCTTTGATGACGTCAGAGCACATTATTACACTTTTATGAAATATAACATTAACCTTGAGGGAGGCCCTTTATTATACAGCAAAGAGCAGAGCTTACCACCTCCGCTAACCAAGGTCCTGGAGCAAACCTTATATACTCTGTGTTTCACAAATGATCACAGGAATTGTCAGCCCCTCCCCACCAGAAGAGGGGAACTGAACAAAGTTAATAAAATGTCACAGTGAAACAACAGCTCTCCTGTTCTTCATCTTTTAACAGCAATCGTTCAGCGTTTTCAATTTAGTTTTAATAAAGCGAAATGACATTTGTTTTTGATCGTCATCAGTTCATTGTGAGTCTGCTGAACTCAGTGCCCTGCCAGTCTCAGTTTTACTACTTGGATGAGAGGAGAGGCCAGTTTCTGATGAAAAAGACAGCTAGAGAGTGTAGTTTAAACTCTGCTTACTAGGGGGTAGGGGGGTTTCTGATGCTATTCCATCATATGACATACAGTTCTAGAGAAACATACGGCAGCTTAAGTTACCCTCACTTAATTTTGGCTATATACCGTATTACCTGTATTTATAGTAACTATAATGCACCAACTGAGTACATAATACATTATATATAGACAACAATGCATGGTGCCTTCAGAATTATGGTTAAAGTAAGTCAATGCAGCCAACATTATTTGAGTGGGATCAGTGAATGAGTGATGTTTGATCTTCATATCAAATATGATATGAAGTTCACTACAAACACAAGAACTGAACCCCTTGCTGGTTATGAGACTTACTGATCAAATAACACTCATTACTGTTCAACCTCAGACCAGCACTGCTTTTCAGCCAATAATCAAAGGAAAGCAAATTATTAAATTAACAAAAGACGCATATCTGGAACACTGGGCAATACAAACCAAAACTCAAAACAAACTTAATTGCTATCTGGCCCTAAACCATGAATACAAATTGGCCAAGTATCTCTTTGCTGTCAGAGACAGATCTAAGGCAGACTCAGTGACCACAGTCTGTAGAGAGAGGACAACACAACATGTCCCAGCTGCCAGCAGAGGAACAACAGAGAAGCACTTCCCCTTAAAATGTGACAAATATAATATTATCAGATTGGAATACTTTGATTTGTTAATCCCAAACCTAGCAGCACAGTATGTGACTGCATGTCACAAAGTAAGGGACACGTAATTAAAACATCACTGAATGCGACAAATAATTATCTTGACATAGCCTATTATACTTACGCACACACACCAACACACACACCTACACACACATAACACTTCACTGTTTTTTGGGGGTTTTTTTTGGTCATTTTCTTATTCTTATTTATTTATTTTATTTCACTTAATGATTTATATTCTTTTTTTCTCATCTCATTATTGAACTGTATTATCCTTGATGCTTTGGCAAGAAAGACAGAGAGAGAGAGAGGCTGTCATCAGTTTATGAGCCAGAATGTGGGTGGTGATATTGACTGGTGTTTCATTACCTTGAATAGGCTATTGATCAGTCTGTTATGAAGCATTGTGTATTTCTGTAACACGCTAACACACACACAGACACACGCACACTGTGCTGACAACAGGCTGTCTGTCACCATAATGATTGACTGGCAGACCCTTGTCTCTCCCTCTATCACTCTGACACACACAGATGCCCACACGCAAACACACAATCAAACTACAAGATTCCTCCCACGCCAACACCCAGTCTCTCTCTTTACACACACACACACACACACACACACACACACACACACACACACACACACACACACACACACACACAAACACAACACAACACAACACAATACCTTCAGTCTCTCTCATCTGCAGCCTCCCATCACAATGCTATCTCTGCTCATTATGTGTGCTTTGTGTCCATGCCCTACTGCCAAGAGCGATGGGGCCAGAGCTCCTATTGTCCCAGGCCCTGTCTATCAAGCTGCAGTGCCGGCTTATCAAAATGAACATTACCATAACACTGAACCCACTGGCATCTCAGACAAAAAAAAAAAAAAAAAGGAAATACCAAAGGTGAGCTGAGCAAAGACCACAATACGGCTTCATATAATGGTGTCTTGACATTTCCAGAGCAACAGGCAATAGAAGGCTAATAGCTCTGCTTGGTTTGCGAGTATGTTCGTGTGTGGTTGTGTATTTGTATGTTTTTTGTTTTTTACTGGGGCATGCTTGTAGGCATACATAGAAGTTTATGTGGATACATATATGTACAGCTGTTATGTGTAACTGTTGAACATGAATTTTTGGTGTCATTTTTAGCCCCTACTACACCAAACAAGCAGTGTGTTTATCTGCTGTAACCTAAACTGCAATTGTTAGTAAGTCCAGCTAACTAGCTTACTGCCGACAGTAGTAACCCAGGCTTAACATAGACTAGCTACACAGGCTTTACATTTACATAAAAAAAGCCCTGCGCTACTAGAGATAACTATGTTATGTTTGCTAAACATACGGTGTACTCTTTATCGTAAAAGCTGTTGTAATGTTAAAGGTGAAAACAAAAGTGAAAAGTTGGAAAGTATAAACAGCTATGTAGGATAAACAACCAAACAGGATCGTGTTAGAATCAAATAAATCTGACATAGCATTTTTTTCTTATCATATTGATGACACTAGGAAAACTCTACATTGCAATGCAAGAAGAGGGAGCAGAGAGCACCAACTCACTGAGCTAATATTAGTTTAATTAGCTCGATAAGCAAAGCTAATAAAAATCAGCAAACAGCAGCTATCACTTCAGCCAGCAAAATCAACAGTTGCTGGCTAAAAGTAATTTCTCCCCTTGTCTGAACTCAAGGACACTTTGCTTTGAGAATTACTAAAAACTTCTGGTGGTATCCTGCCATTATCTTTGTAAACTACATGTGCGAGAACAGAACGTTTGACAGGCATAGGAACGGTAACTGTCAGCGGAGGATCATTAGGTTGGTGCCAAGCCCCCAGGAATAGTGCTGGGCTTTGACAAAGTACACATACAGTATTGTGTATTGGACTAAACAGGGACTCTGAGCGTCAAAACCTTGGGAAATAACTCTTTTTATTATCAGAATTTGATCCAAGTCTATAAAATTATTTTATCGGATCCCATTTGGCTTGATTGGAGAAAGAGTTGAGGGCACATGGTCTATGGGAAGCCTGTGGAAACATGAGGGGCGGGTTTCAGAAAATACACCAAGCAAGCTACTTTGATCCAAAAATGATAGGGACGCCATTTTTGAATGCAGTATCCAGTTCTCCTTAATATCTCCATGGTTGCAGCTGATTTTAAACACAAAATATTGAAAAATGTGTGTTCATTTATGACTTTATGTGTGTGTGTTTTTCTGCACAGCTGTCAGTCATGTTTGCATTAAGTGACTCATTGTTTTAAATATTCATTGGTTCCTATTCAAATTTCATCCCCAGCACCAGAGTATATGCAGAATCCTTTTCCATCTGGCTTCTGTTCAAACAAACTACTGCGCACACACCTCAGCACTGGTCACCCTATTGATAACTCAGTCACTTCCATCCAGCCTCGGACAGGAAAGTGTGATTATAAATTGCTCCGCCTGTGGCTTGACACCCTTTTTCTCTCTCACCCTCTGTGCCTGACTCCCATCTGTCTGTCTATCTTCTCTGTGCCGCTTCATTGTTTATCAGTCCCATTTACTCTCAGCACTCGCCAGAACACCTCTGGCTCTCAGTATGCAGCTCTTACGGCTGGCCTTGCCTGTGAGGATCGGATAGAAGGACCAGTACAGACATGATTGAAATGGGATAAGGTATGCAGACATAAAACAGGACACAACCACATGCAAATATTGGACACAGACCCACTGTATGAACAGTAACAACTTGTCGCAGATGAACAGATGAGCAAGTTCTGGTTTCCAACACATTCAACTCTGTTCTTATTCTAGTTATTTATGCTTTTGAGCCCAGAGATTTTAGTTCTATGACTGATTTTCAACTGGAATCATTTTACACTCTGCTCGCTATTTTGGCCAGCTCTGAGCTGAAATAGAGATGTGCAAAGTCATACGCACAGACGTGCAGTGTTGACATACGCCAGAAACATATGGACGCAGAGGTGCATAAACGGTAAACAGGCATGCACAGATTCACAAGAACCCACATACATACACGCATTACAGATGGACACTCACATGCCCGCACAAATACATACACACAGTGTGAACACACAAGGGCATAGCATAACAATCCTCTTAAGTCTCCCCCTGTTGCCCCGAGCTTTGATCAGTATCCTCCACAGACGACCACCACATACACACAGTCAGCAAGTATCTCTCTCTTTAGGCAGAGCGATCACAGCAGAGGTCACGCACTCAAAATTTTAGGCTTTGTGGGTGGACGATAGTAAAATTATGCACCCCTGCTTGTTGGTCAAAGTCACCAGATACATACATTTCCATATTCATGTTTGTTATTTCCAGTTAAAAAGGTCATCTGCTCAGCAGCTATTTGCATAGCAGAGGGGTACAGAGGGAGGTGAGCCGTTAGATGAGTCACAGAAACGGTGCCAGGGATGCTTCAGATGCCTTGAGTTTTTTGTTATCCTCAACACCAAGCTGTTTCTGTGCCAGCACTGTGATGTCGGTTACCAGCAAATTCCTGTAAATAGTTGTTGCCCAGAAAATTTCAAATCAGAAATGTGGCTAATGATGGTATTGAAAAAAATTCTTATGTGAACAACGCTGTAACTTTGAAAGATGTGTTCTTTAATTAAAAATAACTCTTACTGTATATACTATTATTAGTATTATTAAAAAAAATCATAATGAGACATAACCCAATGCCTTTTTTTTTTTTATTTTTTTAAGATAAATATAAAGGGAACATTTTTTATAAGAGTCCCTTAAATTTGGTTAGTATGAAATTAGGACCAGGGTACAGTATCTACTGACAAGACATTTACAACTGAAAAATATACTCGTCAGTGTTGTCTGATGGACAAACTATGTAATGGCAACACTTCCTAAATTACTACAAACATATCTTTATATGTCTATATCTATATACTTTTTGGCTTACAAATACCAATAAATAGTACATTTGACCAGCTCATATCCGGCTCTCATTAATACATTTTTTAAAACCGAGTATTCTTGTATTTGAGGGCAGCTGTACTTTAGTTTAATTCCGTTGTAATCTCTGAAATAACTAACTGGAAAAATCTAGTATTGATGTGTTTGATGTGTGCGTCTGTCTGTGTGCACTTATACTTTGGCATGTACATTTGAAAGCACACAGGAAAAGAAATGCGGAGGCCACAAACCACCAAGGACCACCGAGTAAATTAAACAAGCAGAAGGAGAGACATAAGAAGAGAAAGGCAAGATAAGAGTGCCTCCCACAGTGACCTCTGCAATGCCAGAGGGGAATCAGGACCCTGATTCTGTTGAGCTGGCCCTTTCTCCTGCATGCCTCAAATGAGGTCTGATAAATTGTTCCCATACCTACTCACACAGAGGCAAACAAGCCTAACCTAGAGGGAACTATGCTTCACATGAAAACCACAGAAACATTCCCTGTTGGTTTTTCTACCATATTCTACTTTAAAATATATTTTCTGCAGCCTTCTTTTAAGCCCTTGAAAGTATGTGCTAACACCGAAACTTCCAGATGGCTAAATCCATAACTTCAAGGATTAAATCAGTGTAACAGATAGGCAAAACAGTTATAATCACCTATTGGCAGACTGTGTTGTTTGGATCAATGATCACATTAATGACCCTGATTAACACTGGCTGATTTTTTTCCCATTCAACTAATTATGCTGCGAGCAAAGACCTCACTAGAGTAAATGGACAGTTTTTGTCAGTTTCCACACATAAATTATCCTTTGGATTTAGAAGCTTGCTTTCAGGGTACTTAAACTTACTCTAGCTCCTCCATTACACAAACTGGACTGGTGCGAGACAACAAAACTAGATTTGGGCAGCAGATCTGATTTAATTATGAGGTTCATCAACATTTTCCATCCACTCCCAGTGCTATTAGTGCTCTGCTGTCCAAGACGTTACACAACCAGCGATGGATACGGCATGTTTTTCTCACTGCCAAGTTCAAAATCTACACCCCATTTCATCACTATAGCCATTATCCAAACGGAGAACTCACCCTGCCAGCCAAAACGTCAGCCTGTGCTCCATTAGTCCGCACCACCAGCCGGTCCAGATGGCCTCCGCTGGTCTCCGCTGGTCTCAGCCACCATGTGGCCAGCTTGGACTCATCGAGACAGAGTGGATCATTTCGCCATCGCTTCCTGCATCCATGCATGGCAAACACAGACACGCACACCTCATACAGAGGCACATGAGAATACACACACAACACACACACACAGTGATGAAGACAAATGCCAGATTGTATCAGAGTCACCTTTGTTTAGAATCACAACTTTAAGTCCTACGTCCTGCCACTGGAAGTGAGGCAAGGTGTCACTCAATAAAGCTTCAACATGTCTGGTGATATAAGGACAACATAAATTTGTCTGCTATCTGAGATTTCATCACCGCATTTATATTGAGGTATCTGTCCCTTTAATATAAGGCCACTGTTGGCAATGTTACAAGTTAATGACATTCTTAACTACTCAGGTACTTAATTCACCAAATCAATCACAGACAGACACACCTGTCTGTTTACCAATTCCATAAACAGTTACTAAATTATTATTTATCCAGAAAATGTACTATCCCATGATATATATTCATATTGTGATATAAGATTACTTAGTCTATACCATGATAGAGGATTTTATTCATATAGACCACTACAAACTCATGACCATCCAGATCTCACTATGAGTATACAATTTCACGGCCCATTGTACCTCAGTTGAAAGCAGAGTTCCCACAAATATATCACCTGGCAGCTACACCTTAAAATAATAAACACTGTATATTGAGGAAAATACAGAAGGTAATGGGGAATAGTCACTTTTCCCAAAGAATCAAAGAACTGTATTCAAACTCAGCTTTTCCTGCATATCTGATGCTGGAGTGGTTACAGTAGTGGTTGACTTACAAATATATGCCAGAGGATAATTTTCATATTTGGTGTCCCAGCTTGACCTGTCCGTTGCAATTTGCCGGCTGATTTAGACACATCAGTCATTTAACAAAGACCCCATGTGTTATAAAGCACATAGAGCAGAGATGGAGACTTAGGATTAAAAAGAGGTGGCAGGGAGCCATTTGACGGATGATGAGTTATGTCAGAAATGCGAAGAAATGTTCATCTCATCTGGAAGTTACTGTGCGAGGAACGTCTGCTAATCTAGATTCTATTAGTTGGCTGTGTGTCTGTGGACTGATAGGACAAACAGGGAGAAAGAACGGACCTGATGAATACTTGTGAAAACTGCAAGTACTGTATGTGGTTCACTAGGCGACAATAACGCTTCAACTGCTACCATTTCAAAAGGAAACAGTGTATTTGCCAGCCTGTCAGCACACAACCGCACAGCATGAAGCCAAACTGAAGTCAGCAAACCCAAGCACAAAAAAACGCCCAAAAGATCCACAAAGATCTCAAACATGACCATCCAGTTAAACATTATTGTACTAATTGTTCTGTATTTTCCAGCAGTAAACCATATGAGCTGATTCATATTGCTAAGTATTTGATCATACAGGGATTCTTCTATGCACTGTGGGTGTGAGTGTGCGAGAGAGAGTGCGTGAACATAGGCATGGATCTAATTAGGATTCAGGCAGTTAATGGGCAGAGGCCTGATGGTGTGTGATTTCCTAATGTGTAGCAGACACTGGGGGACCATCAACCCTCATGTCTACACATACTTTGGTTGGAAACTACAGTGGCAAAGAAGCTTTCACCTTTTCTCTATTTTTTGTTGTGTTTATGTTTTTTTTGGTTCTTGTTCCTTGTTTTTTTGTTCTTTCAGTTTTTGTTTTTCTGTACTTTTCTGCACAAAAACTCTCACACCAACTTTCTCTTGCACTCTCACACACACACACACACACACACACACACAAACTAGTACTTCTATCTTTGTGAGGACCGCTCATTGACATAGTTGGCATTGGCATTCCCTAGCCCATCACCCTATCCATAACCATCACATCTGAATGCCTAACGCCAACCCTAACCCTAACCTAAAACCTGATTCTAACCTGAACACTAAAACCAAGTCCCAACACGTCCTCACTCTGTAAGGTCTATAACTCAAACTGGTCCTCACAAAGATAGAAATCAAGTAGACACACACACTCACACTGCCTAATGAATAATGGCTGAAGTCAGGGGCGGAGAGGTTATTCATTTACAAAGCACTTCCTCTGCTTTCATCTCCCTGTAGGGGCATCACTCTCACACTGAATGAATCCCAAGAGACACAGAAAGGTAGAGATGGAGAATTTAATATGCTTATTATATTGTGTGCTGCTGATGAGTCAACTTAGGCACACACACACACACACACACACACTCAGCTGGTACCCACTGGAACTACTCTGCCCAAACACAATGTAGATGTAGCTCAGAATCACTTGTTTAATGTTCTATTCTATTCTATTCTATTCTATTCTATTCTATTCTATTCTATTCTATTCTATTCTATTCTGTTGTATTCTGAATTTTATTACGGAGCTTGCTTAATGTCAGAGGTTCATTAACATTAACACATCCATCTGGTTTGGCCAGACTCCTCCAACTCTGTCCCACAGCACGCTGCAATGCCTCAATAAACGTAGTTTTAACATGGCCTTGCCTCTTGATTAACAGTACAGTCCATAGACTACCTGAACCACAGCAGCTGAATCTAAGGGAGATTCTTAAGCCTCCGTGGCACCGTGATGTTCAGCCACATGTCCACACAAAACAGGTGGTGCTGCAGATTTTGGTGGCATTAACTGAGAGCACTGAGCTGTAATTCATGGTATGCTACTTCCCTAATAAAAACTTATTAAAGGACAGTGAAAGCAACAGAAACATGATCATAATCTGATAACTGTCACAAATAATACACTGCAGAGGCGTTAATCTTGTGTACAGTGCAGTGTAATGGCTTGGACAAGCAACAGACTGAGTGCACGACTGAACTGGAGACTGAATCAGCACTGGATGTCAGGCCCAATTAATGTTGATGCATTTACCTACCATTACCGTCGACTTACTGAAGCACATTTGAACAGTGATATGATGGCTTAGCTTAGGAAAAATAGTGAACAGACTACATAGTCAGTGAATATGGATCTTTGAATTGAACTATACTGTATGAAGTGACTTGAATCAGCCAAGTATGTTTGTGATTTCCACCTCTAGTTTATATTCTGTACTTTGATACAGGATGAAGCACCCTTTGTTTTGGACTTTCCTTCTGAGATCAGCTATGTCTGGTTTGCTACTGGTCCAGGTGTCTTCATGGGAAAGCTGGAGTGATGGAGTATCTAGAATTACACACGACACCCTGGGGGCGCAGCAGAAGAAAATTTGCAGGAAATATTACTGTAATTCTGAGCTCTCTCTTCTGTGGATTTAGAGTCAAAAACTAGAAGAAGTCCAATTGTCTTTCAGGGAGCTTGAAGACAGCTTGACCTTTTGCTTTACAGTTTATTGGTTAAAGTGTGATTCCAATTTTGAGTTTGTCTCTTCTCTTCACCATATGAGCGTTAAGGTAATTACATGTTATTCACATAAATGTCTTTCTCTGCTCCCTAACTCTGACTACTATGACACACACAGAAACCGAAGCAGTGCAGGAAAGCCTCTGGCAATCAGAATGGGATTTATTTACATTTGTGTTTGCTCGCAATGAAAACAGGAAAAACTGGGTAGTTAGTATGAGCATCAATTCAAAATTCAAAACAGGCCGTGCTTGATTGACAAGTGACCTCTGGGAAGTACAAAAGGACAGCAGCAGAGGGAATTTGGCACCAAGATAACCATAAATAAACCGAGGATTGAAAGGATTATCAGGGTAAATGCAGCAGGAAAGTTTGCATAGAGGACAGGGAATAAAGAGCTTGTTAGCCGAGTAGGGGTCACAACTTCAATATCGATTACAGAGTTACATCAAAGTACTCAAGGATGATCTGAGCCAGTGGAGGGGAAAACAACCTCTGCATCTCTACAAAAGAAAAAAAATAAAGACAAATAAAATTGTCAAGACACTCAGTACTGACCTTCAGATGATCTGGATCACTGTGCTCTGTAACACACAATGTGGCCACACTCATAATAAGACACATCAATACAAATGTTTCTATAGGTGGAGACCACGTGGCCTTGTTTTTTCTCTACTGAATACAATGAAAATGCAACTCATTTGCTTTCTTTGCCTCTAACTCTGTCAGTAGAACTCACTTGAATTTGACACACACACACACACACACACACACACACACACACACACACACACACACACACACACACACACACACACAC
>JBBMJY010000020.1:15056679-15068415 GCA_037833715.1 Toxotes lorentzi | reverse complement strand
CACACACACACACACACACACACACACACACACACACACACACACACACACACACACACACACACGCACGCACACATGTACCTTTTCCCTCCCCCACGACCCTGCCTGCTGTGCCAATGTGTTGCTCTGTTCTAATTAAAGGCAAATTTCCAATGTGGGACGGCGACTGAGTTCATAACACCATCTGAGTGACAATAGAATTGACGGTGTTGTAGCACCCTCAGTATGCCATGCAAAATTGCTCGGCTGTCCCCCACAGAAACGCAAACACCTATGCTTATTAATAAAATTCCTGTGACTGAGAAGGAGAGGGGAGGGGTACTGTTTGTGTCTGGTGTTTATAAGTTCACATAATTAATGTGTGTGTACGTGTCTGGCACCGATAAGAATGCCTGCGGGGGTGTTTTTGGTGTGGGAGTAGTTGTGTGTCTTGTGTGGATGTGTGCATGTGTAATTATGTATGTGTTCAAGAGTTGCTGCCTGTCTTCACTCTCATTAGCATACTTCTCTATCAGAGCAAGATCAGCAACAGCTACATGAGAGCTAACAACAGCGGCTCGCACACAATTGCTTTCACAACACTACCTCTGTAAGCTGTCCGACGAAAAATCAACCAGCTGTGGCTAAAACAAGTGCAAATTGATCACAATTAAAAAAGACATGAAATGGGTCCATGAGGAAGGAAAAAATGTCACGACTTTACAAGTAACTGGAAAAAAAAAGGCAAACTTGTTCCTTCAGTACACAACAATTTGAAACTTTAACAGCTCTCCATAGTGAATTAATGTACTGTAAGTGAGTTTAATGTGGCATTTGGCAAGGTTTTTCGCGTGGGGGGTAAAATACACACCTCTGAACCATTAACTGGGGTTGCATTAGTGTGGACAAGCATCCCATCCCCACTAATTTCAGATGCTGGGAATTTACTCAGTTTCCTATGATTAATTACTTTCAGGGTTTAAGCCTGTCTCCTCCCACTGCAAAAGTCTGAAAAATATGTCCTGGGGTGAATAAGGGAGGAGTAGGACGGAAAAAATTTGTTTACATATTAAATATCTAACCACCTGATATCAGGGTGTTGTGATGAAGCTGCAGACTTGTGATGTTACTTTACTGGCTTGGGTCTGAAGACCAAAAATCAAGAGGTGTGGCATTAGAAAGAAATGAGCTCTGAAGCCTGCTCCTCATCTCTGCTTGATGCCAGCAGCTCAGGGCTACATTTGTCGCTCCTAACATAATGCACGTGAAACTCTAGCTGAACTGATGGAGCGGTGCATTGTGGGTAATGTAGGCGCAAGATTTTGACAAGGAAGAAGAATGTGTGGAACAGAAAACCGTATGTTGCTGGTTCAGCTGCATCGAAGTATGCTCGAATTTAGTAATTTTTCATTCTGCTTTTGTTTGTACGTGTGTATTGCATAAGCAAAAATAATGCACTCATTTCTGTTCCAGTGTAGGAAAATGATGAACGCGTCTAAGTTTCAAAGAACGGTTTGATGTGAAACTGGAGCACTAATATGTAAACTCTTCTCCGTTGTGTTAGGACAATGCACTGGGACAGTTCATCATGCACCATCACTTTCTTAGCAGGCAGACACAAACACGTCGTACCATTCCTCTCACATCATATGAGACATGCACTGGCGCAGCGTGACAGTTACCTGATGTTTCCACAAACTGTTTAGCCTGCTTTAGACGTGTTGGCGACATGTTGTACTGTGCTGCTTGCCATACACGGCACAGTCGAACAGACTAACTCTGTTCTCTGTGTTTCCTTTGTCTCTTTCTGCCCATCTGTCTGACTAGCTGCCTTCCCACTAAACCCTTTCTAAATGAATCCTTCTAAGACCCTTATTGTTCGTGGTGTGGCAGCTCCACAGTTTAAGGTGTGGGATCGTAGTCATTTATAGCTCTCGGGCTGTGCGTCACCCAAACTGGGACGAGTTTCAGCAGAGCTGCTCAGAGAGATTAATCTGGTGGGGAGAAAATGTATAGGAGAGAGACTAACCGTTAGAGAAGTGAAGTGTCCCCCAGTGGTGCACCTGTTTTCCTGAAGTGATTTATTTTGTGGAGAGTATTTTGTGGAGAGTTCATAATACAATTATAATATAGAACACACTGTGCTCCTTGCTAGAAAGAGAAGATTCAGTAAGGGCAAGAGAGAGAATAACTGTGTACAGAACAGAGATCAATAAGCGGTTGAGATAGCTACTGCTTTTTTATGACTTAATGGTATTTTAGATATCAGGCATTCTGCACCTTCAGTCACTATATATCCTTAAAGGTGCGAGAACACATGCAAAAGCATTGCATGTGTCCCTGAGCTAAAACTAAAAATGTAAATTTGTACGCTTTTGTACTCTAACTCTAGTCTGTTTACTGTATTTTTTTTTTTAAAGAAGCAACATCGCCACAGTAAATCCTTGATGGCACCAAAATAGGTTGTGTTTACAAAGCAAAGGAAAAATAAAAAGGATTTCTTTCCGTAAGATTTCCTTGTGGTGACACAGGGTCACCTTCATTGAGTGTCACAGCATCGTGCTAAGGCTTTCTGCAAAGCGTCCTTCCGCCGTTGAGTCAGCGTTTATTCTGTTTGCTCTGTTTAAGAAAACAGAGGCACCTCAGCACATCATAGAAAATACAGTCAAGTCATGATGCACACGTCTGTGCACATACAGTGGTGTGTGGGCACGTGTGTTTTCAGATTTGCATTTATGAGGCATAAATACACATGCACACACCTACTGTACAGTGCGTATACATGAGCACACACTTTGACACACAAACTCCCAACGACCTAAGCTGACACAGTGTTCCACTGTCTGAAAAAAGAAAGGAAGCCAGCTGATGGAGTTTTAACTAAAGTACAGAAGTTCAGAAGACAAACAGGTGGATGGTGAAAGGAAGATAAAAAAAAAAAAAAAAACATCCACTGTGTTTTGTTCTGTTACACAAAGATAATGCTTCTGAGAGTTAGACAGGTCAACTCGTTCCAAAGGATGTCTTAGTTTCCAGTATTTTTATACACTAGAAGACATAGAGGGTAGACTATAGATGTAGCTGTAGCTACAAGATTCAGGGGACCTCAAATGGACAAAAGCAGAAGGAGCAGAGGAGGAGGTGAAGGGCCTCGAGGATAGACGGAGGACAATTCTCATCTCAAGAGATTTTTCACGCTTCAGTGGCTTTTGTCCTTCCTCTCATCTGGCTTCACTGCTGTTAAAAAGCTTTTCGCAGCTCAGGCTAAATGTGAAATACGGTGTGTTTGTGTGTGTGTCTGAGAGAAAAGAAGTAGCAGAACTATTTTCAGATCTCCTAGCTGTACAGATCGGTGTGTATCCAGCTGTCCACAGACGCCACATCACAAATGCAGCATTACACAATCCTGAACACTTCACACACACTTCATCACGTCACATCTCTGCACCGACACACACACACACACACACACACACACACACACACACACACACACACTCAGAGCCTCATTCACTCTTCTCGTACTCCCCCTCAATCAATCAACAGCAGGCAGGTGATTGGGTTTCATCTCTATCAGACTGACTGTCTTGGTGATTTGCTCTAAGTGGACATTCAGCCTCAGTAACATCTGTGTTTACCTCGCTCACTGAAAGCGGATGGATCGGCCTCTCTCTGCCTGCACTAAAAGGTCTCTTCACAGGAGGTGGCTGTAATCACTATGGAGCCCACAGCTTGTGGTCAGAAGAAGCCGCAGGATGCCACATGCTGTGCGGGTGTGTGACAATGGAGAGATGACATGATTGGAACAATGTTCCCGGGGCCTTTAGTTGTTTTTTCCCTGTTATACATGGCTCAAAATGTTGAAATGCTAATAATGTTCTGCAGGGGGCTGATCACGGTTGCTGTGTAAGATCAGTACCAAAAACTTCACTATTACTTAACCAGGTATTGAGATTTATGGAATATCAAGTCACACTTCATCCCCACCCACTTGAATTATTAAGATATGGAGAGTTTGAGCTACAGTAAGTCTGTCTCGTTTGCTCTCTTCAGAGGGAGTGTGACCTCCTTCCCTCTGAGTACTGACACAGGACAGTTAAAACAAATGCAGTGAACTCTCTGGTTTATGTGTGCACTCTTTGTTTTATTTAAGGCAGAATTTCATACAGGAAAAGACATATTTGGGTTGAAATACGCCAGGAGGCCACTTCCTGGATGTAGATCCCTTTGCAGTTAGCGATGATGGCCATTACAGGGGGCTACCTTCTGTTTACTTTGGGCTGCACTCAAAGACAAGTGTCTGAAATGATTTATGTAAAAAACATGTTTTGACATAAATCAGCATTTTATAAAGTTGTAGGAGGATCATGCAGCTAGCCTTAACTGATACTGTTGTATGTGACTCCTTGTTCCCCTGCGTCTTAACAACGGAGGTGGAGAGTGCAAAGTTAGCACAACCCAAAGAGTCACATTGGACAAATTTATGGGAAGGTTGAAATATACCAAAATTTTCCTTCGGTGCAACACAGAGACATCCACATCTGACCTTTGGTTATGTTTATGGCACAGGTCATAATCTTGCACTTTATTTATTATTTATTCTACCTATTTGTGTGATTTGTGATTTAGTATGTCCTTTATTTTATATTTCTGTGATGTTTTGTGCATTGCTGCAGATCATTATTATTTGAGTCCTGCATTTTTATTTATTTTTTATTAAACTTTAATATCTGCCCCTCTGTGACATTGTCATTTCAGCCTTGGCCACCATGGTCGCAATTGCAAAAAAAAAATTAATAAAAAAAAATATAAAAAAAATAAAAAAAAGGGAAATGGAAAAAGAAGAAGCAGAAAAAAAGAGAGCGCTTCTGTCTGACTGAAGGACAATCTGACAATTGACGGAAATCAGTGCACTGGCAGCCTTGAGGGAGACACAAGAGCACCATCACTGACAGCTGAGAGTTCTTTCGAGGACAAATATGTCCTTAATGGAGTAGCAAGAAAGAAAACCCATGTTTTTGCTGGCTTTGTTCTCTCAAGAGTGAGTACAAAGTCTACATCATTGTACAATTGTGCAAACTGTTGTTTAGTAGTTTAGGAAAGAAGGAAGGTAACACAATTTTACAGCTCTGTATACATTATAGGAAATTCATGTTAAGTCTTGAATCTATTGATATGAAAGTGGCCTTGAAATCCCTGGTGATTGATCTTATTTAAGCACCACATCCTGTTTACCAAAAGCTTTCAGTTGCTGCGTTTGGATGAAAGTCATCCTGTGAGGGCAGCAAGGTGCAGCTACGCCTGGAGGCCTGTATCGTACCACATGGTTACCTGAATCTCAGTGGCTGTTCTGTTTCCGCAGCTGTTGCAGCAGTAAAAGCTTCTGGGGTAGCTGCTGGCCAACAATATCACCTTCCCTGGAGCAACAGAGGAGAAACAGGAGGTGGATATTCTGTAGCCAACATTCATGACAGATGACACTCTGATTACTGTGTCGCTCAGTGAAAATAATTCAAAAAAAATATTTTTTTGTTTAGTTTTAAAACTTGTCAGGATTAAAAAAAAAACCTCCTGGCTGAGTCTTGTGAACCCCTCGAAGCTTAGCGAAACCCAGATCAAAATTAGTTCTATGAGTAAATCAGCAACTGAAAATTTTTAGTCTGATACCCCCGAATCATTTTAATCATGGAACATACAACTTGTTGGGCTTTACCTCTTAGTTGAAGAAAACTTGTGATGATTCACAGGCAACTTCTGGAAATTTAATGAGCATCTTTTTCTCCATGGACATTGGAGTTGGTGATATCCTAAGGATGTGTACACCGTACTGAATGTAAAAACATGTTTAAATAGTTGATAAAGTCAGCAGGTCATACTGCCATAACAAAGCTTCACACACCAGCATGAATCTGTCCCTTTCACTTCATGTTAAATATCTCTGTCTCATGTTCCTCCCTCTGTGACGCCAAAGCAGTGCTCCCGCATCCACCACCTCTGTGAGACACACCTCACGGTTTGACAGCTTCTGAAGTGTGATTGAATGATAGCACAGAAAGACTTAAGAGCATTTTCACATTACTTAATGGTTACACTTCTTCATGGATCATTGGAACCAAATGAAAAAACAACATACGCTCATGGTAAGATAATAAATAAGCTATGAAACGGAAGCTGAACACTAGTCATCTGTTGCTAAGTAACAAATGAATATTCAGCCCCTGTTTACATAAAGAAGCTTCTGACTTTTTGTCCAGTATTCGCAAAATGGCATTCAGGAGAAATAATGCTACTGCAGGAGAAGGTACCAAGTCAACCAAGATGAGGAAATGCTGTTATAAAAATTACAGTCAAAATAAAATACACATTCAGAGTGCAGCATCAAATGAAAAAAAAAAAACAAAAAAAAAAAACTTAACTTAAAGAAGTGAGATCTTGACTGTGTATATGTCCAGAGGGAATGACAGTCCTCAGGCAAATCAGATTGATGAGGAGACATGCATGTCGAAGACTGTGTAGTCAGTCAGAAAACTTCAGCAAAAAGAGAATACTCATTGGGATTACAGCCACCACTCTGAAAAGATCAGCTAGGTGCATATAAAGGGAATCTAGAGTTCGGTGTTTCTTGTGTGGCATCAGCTCTGCAGACTTCTGATTATTTCCCGTCTGAGTCTCAGAAACCTCCGGGGACAGCAAAGGGCTGGGAGTGGAGCGTAGTGAATGTGAAGGATAATGTGATAGAAAATGAATTGTCTCGGGTGGTTGGTTTTGTCTCTTAAGGAGGGACGGTACCCAATATGTTTTTCCACAACATGAGTCAAAGCCCAAATTCTGCAAACAGGAGTCGACTTTCCACTAAATCTTGTGTGCTTTAAATGTCACCACGGTGCGGTAAAAGGAAAGCTAATTTTGTGTAAATTAGCTTTCCTTTTCTTTGCCAAAATAATATGTAAAATAAAGTTACTGTAAATTTGAACTGAATGTGTCATAAACATTTTACATGCAAATAACTTCTTTGAATGTTGAAGAACGAGACAGAAAATTGGGCTTTTTGCTCCCTCAATGAGGCCTGTCAGGCAGCTGTATAGACTGTAACCGCAAACTGCAGCACATGATCAGTGAACAGTGAAACCGTTGAACTTATAGTTGAAGAGCCAGTCGAAAAAGAAATACTGAAAGAAGTAGCAGTTAAAAAGGAAGTGGTGAAAGAAGTCGAAGTGTCTGTTTAACATAAGCACTGAGCGGAGTGAAGCAGTATGCATGTTTTTCCTCATGCAAATTTCTCACTCAACAGTTCAGCTTGTGGAGGTCTGTGTCAACTTGCATGAAACTGTATCTTTCCATTTGAATGCAACTGTGCTGCCAGTAAAAGCTGCTCTGCATTCAGTTTTAACACAGACTTTTTTTTCCACATGCACGTTGACTGAAAATTCCCTCATTACACCAGGTTGAACTCATGGCCTGAAAGCGAACGCACAACATTTTTTGTGTTATAGAAGTGATGCTATGATTTTAGCATGTATAAGCAGAGAGGTGGGAACTATTGACGATCCAGCAAGGAGTTCAAAATTGAGTGGAACTGAACAACAAGGCTGTACAAGCCCTTCGGTTTGTTGTTCTTGATGTTGGCGGTGTCCTCTGTGGCATCTGTCAGCTTTCATGGGCTCGTGCAGAACCTGCACATACTATCCACGGCTATTTGATAGAAGTACATGAAGAGTCTGACAGTGGCAGGTCATTTCACCAACATGGCAGTGTAGCGTTGATGGTGTCAAAGCCATTCATTAAGACGGCGGCTTTCTCTGCTCACAGAGAGGATGCTACAATGAACAGGGTTAACAAAAAGCATTTGCCTGGAAATGGAAGCATGGCCTTATCTGTGTCACTGTTTGAAATCCATTCTCCCAAATCAACACAGTGACCAAAGCCTGCTGAGGTTGTCAAGTGAAACTTTGAGAAGACAGTTTAAAGGAGCGAAGGATTAAACGTAGCAGCAGAGAGACACAGAGATACAAGCGAGATATCAAGAAGTGCTTCAGAAGGGAGCTTTCCCGCCTACAGAGATTCTGCTCTGGTCACCTTAAGGCAAAGGCCTTCACACTCACGAAACCTTTCTGACTCCCCTGAGATGTGGAAAAACACTGTACAGAAAGTAAAACTGGATGTGTACTGCCAAAGGCGGGAGCAAAGAATGGACAGAGGATCTGAACCCGCAGGTCAGGCGGCTGTTCACTCTGATGTCTCCACACTCTCTGAGAAACTGGGTAACACCTGAAGAGAAAGTATTGTAGATCTGAGTGTAGTTCTCTTGACTATTTCACACACTCTCTGTGATGTTTGCTTCAGGTGAAAGAAGTTTTCTTCCTATTCTGAATCTTATTAAAACTTTCATCCAAGACACTAGAGAGGCTGTCAACACTAGTGTTTCCACTGAGGATAGAGTCAGAAAGTCAGTGTGTGTCTAAAGTCTGTGATCAGATATGCAGAGACCAAAGCTCAAGTTTTGATCGTCATCTTTAAACAATCATCCAAAAATGTGCCAGCCACAGTCTCCATACAGTACATTAAAAAAATATTCTCAGAGAGACCATACAGAAGTGCTATGGGAGCCCACAAATCAGTAAATGCACGGTTTTTGGAACTGCAGTGAATCTGTACTTGTTTTCAGGTAAATCATTTGTTGCACTGTCATGGTTCAGACTATCACCTGGAGTTTAGACACCACAAAGAAAACACCTTCCCATCCTGTTAATATACAAGCACTGGGCAGCTAACACACACAATGCAAAAACTAAAAAAATATTTCATACTGGGAACTGTCATTTTATGGTTCGTGGGAAGCATGCGGGAAGGCTTATGAGAGGGAGGCTTGAAATATCTTCATTCTCATTTCTTGTTTTTGGTTTGTTTGTGGATTTTTACCATGGTTAATGTGTAAGAGCTTGAAATATCATCATGTATTTTCTCACTCCATGGCTTGACAAGCTTGTAACCCATCCCCAGTATCATTTTGCTTAAATCTAAATTTTTTAAAAAATCATCACAAAAGAACAGAAAAAAATTGAATACAATTATTTTGAACACAGTTACAGTTATGTAAATGCCAAAAGTGGTTGGTATTGAAAGTGACAGAAAATACTGTTGTGGGAGAGGAGTGGTGATTGAATATTTCGCAGAAACCTTCAATAGCTAGGTGCATCAAATAAACTGCCAACTGGGTGTGTGTAGAGACACACTTATGTATAGACACAGTCTAAAAAGGCATAGAAATGTACATGTTTCTATGTTTGCAGGTACAGTGGTCTGCAGCCACAGACTACAGAGAAGTGAAACTCATAAAAGCATTAGATGATGTAACTATGATTTGAGGCATAATTCTCCACCATCTGCATTGTTTGCTTATGGTCACATTGTATAGTTATATGTTTAGTGTTGACATTTATTACAGGCTTTTTTAAAATGAAGAAAATGCAAATTCACAGCAACCAGCTGTCCTGCATTGTAGAGCAGAGGAACTACAGGGAATATATACTGTACAAATAAATAGCCCGAGGCTTTATTACAAAAACTAGCTAATTAAACACTTGTGTTAAAATCACCTACAATGAGTTTCATTAATGTTTGTATCAATTACAATGATTCTGTGCCTGGAGCACTTATGAGGCAGGGTCACCTCAAGAGACTGTAAAATGTCAGCTCTGAATAAATGAAAATGAACTGAAGTGATTCGCCCAGAGCCAACTCTTAGACCTCAAACACCGGGAGTTTGTATCAATAAAAATGTTACTTTGATACTGACAGGGGAAAGACTTTGTAAAGACTTTTTTAAAAAATTTAAATACAAACACTGGCTATGGTTATGAATAGAGAATTTGTTTATCAACCTGGATACTGAACAGCAAAGTTTTGGGTCAGTCAGAATAAAATGATGCTCTGATCATGAAAAAGCAGATTCAGTCTGTCATAGCATAAAATGTCAGTGTAACATGGACTTACGTACTGTCACAGACCAACAAGTTCTCATCCCCAAGTTACAAAATTTGTTGTTTTTACAGTGCATTTCAAAATAATCCACGAGTGTTAGATTATCTGGCATCCCTGCTGCTTGAATGATGCAGCACCAGTTCACCTCTGTGCAGCATCTCTGTCTGTGGTGATGGTCGCCAGTGAGTGGTCAGTTGGTCAGTGAGTCGCCTCCTGGCTCCATATTTAACACAGAGGCATGAATGTGGTGTCAATCTACTCATCAAACTTTTGGATAAAAAAAATAATAATTAGCAAAGAAACATATTTCCACAAAGTTTGAACTATTCTCTAAAGGTCAGTGAAAATGTAGTGGTCATGCTTAGGCTTAGAAACAGAGTCATAGAAAGATAGAAAGATAGTTTTGCTGGTTAAAGGGCTTTTAAAGGGTTTCCAGTATTGATGTTAGCAGCTTTGTGCATTTAGTCAACATCTGCTATAACTTTCTTTCGCACTATAAGAATATTTAGCTACTTTCTGCTTTGCCACTAAAAATAAAAAATACTCACACAGTAGTTTGTGTCGTTTTTCCTTTGTTTTTTTTTTAGTTAGGATAGTTTCATTTAGTAGGTACAAAGAGTTGCACGCTGAAGAGAAACACAAGCTCTGGGTCTAAGTGTAACTATGCAGAACTCAAAAATAATTAGCAACATAACTGCAGCTTAACTACAAAGTGCCTCCAGACAAATCACTGGGGAACCTCTACTAATGTTGACATGAACAATTCTGACACTTACTGCACATTATCATTTGTTTGTTCAGTTGCAATTACTAGTCCCCTACTTACAATAATAAATATGTAAAAAGTTATCTCCTCTTGGGACTTTGTAGATGATAGAATTTTGCACGATCCAATCCATACAGTGAAGTTTTTATCTGTTTATTTATCTATTTATTTATTACAAAAAACAGAAGCCAAAACAGATCTGACTCCGAAATGTTGTTTACTGTTTCTGTCAACCAGGAGAGGAGTCGGCTCTCGAGACAAAACTAATAGCAATACAAGGACTTAACTTGTGAGGTTTAATGGAACGAAAGTAAAACTCTGTAACTATAAACAACAGATTGGATTTCAGCAAAACACAGGCTCCCCAGTTATCCTTTCAGGGAGTACTTTCACTCAGAAACACTTTGAAAAAAAGGTTATTATTCTCCAGTACATGCTCTACTTTTAGTAAATGCCCTAGAGACTATAATGCGGTGAGGAAATACATTTGTCTATCATTTATTTTTGCGTTCTCTGTCCCCAGTGGCAGTTTGTTGCCTGCAGGCAATCTCCTCATATCCATCTGTACTGTCATGTAGAGATGTATAGCTGGACTATTTGTGTTCCATCCTGTCAAAAACTCTTCATCAACAATCTTCATCAAGTCCATCATACGTCTCCTGAGGTTTACATGACCCTGCTTTTATTTTCATGTTGAATTTACACTGCGTGTTTAAGAATATATACATTGCGAGAAAGAGTCCGAGGGAGAGCAGGAATCAAAGATACTGAGCGGTCCTCATTCTGATAATAGACCGTGGCAAAGCAAGGCTGCTAGAAGTGTGTGTGTGTGTGTCTGACTGTATCTATAATCCACTACTCTTTCCGTGTTGTCTTGGGCTGATCAAAGCTCCTTTCTGCTGCAGAAGAGTCCCCAGGGTCCATGCGTAAATAATACTCTGCACACACACACACACACACACACACACACACACACACACACACACACACACACACACACACACACACAC
>JBBMJY010000020.1:15038877-15056579 GCA_037833715.1 Toxotes lorentzi | reverse complement strand
ACACACACACACACACACACACACACACACACACACACACACACACACACACACACACACACACACACACACATCGCCTGATTCATAACAGTCCCAGCTTTAATTAAAACCCATGTCTATTTTTTGAGCAGTGCACACATGAAAACATGTCTTGCTGCAGTGTTTCATAAACCAGAGGTCAGTATTCAAAATAGGCCATGAACATGCTTTGAGCTTGCATTTAAAATGTCATTAAGAAGAAAAGTGTGCCCTGAGTTGGAACAAGTTGAAGAATCACTCAAGGTTTTATGCTAATGTTCTGAAACTAACGTTTGATAGCTCTACCACATTTCAGTGATTGACTTGATGCTGTAATTTATACATATATCTGGTAAACCCACTTTTCTGTCATGTCTACTGAAGTTTGTGATTTTCTACATTCTCCCTAAGTGATTCTTACACGAGCCCAAAAATAGTTCCTTGAAAGAAGCTTCTGTGCTTTGGGACACCAATACTAAAGATAGCATCCATCCATCATCCGTTCCATCATAATCCATTGTAGCTAAAAACTAGTTTATTAGAGGCATGATTCCTTTTATGTCCTTTCGTGTACTGTACGTAGTTCCTTTATGGTTGGGATGTGGAGGCGGCACAGCAGGTATGTAGTGTTCAAATCTCTCTCACAGTTTGTGTAGTTTCTGTCACTTCCTGCTTGCTGATTACTGAGTAGCTGAGTGAATAACTGCCTGTAAGTGAATAACTGTCTAACTGACTGATGTCAGTGAATGACTGACTCCACAAGTGTGATTGTTGGACCTTTATCTGTAGGGACTCTCTTCGTTACATGTGTTTTTTTTCTGTTATTATGTGATTTCTTATTGTAAGATTTAAGGATGCTAGCTGTCTAATGTGATTCTAACAGGAGATCTTTAGTTAACTTATTTCATTTTTAACTTTTACAACTACTTTTGTGGACTAATGCTATGAGAACTTAATGTTGACGCTGACATTTTATTGCTTCCTGGCATGAAACACAGCTTCTTTTGTTGTGTTACATATTTGTAGCAGTGTTACCAAGTGAAAACAGATGCAGACAGTGGATAGCTCCTATAAAATCAGTTGAATCAATTGTATTTGTGTATTAATACAGGATTTTATTTTGATTTAACCAGTGGTGGTACATATGTAACCATTCTGCCAAGTCTGTTGACGTGTCTGCAGCTCGTTTCACCATGTGAGAAATACTGTCAGTGTCAGAAATTCCTGATGTCTTCAACTCTTTTGAATTAAAGGTCAGAAGCTGACGTGAACACTTACCAATGAAAGTGATGAATATATAAGGCGTAAGGTTCAACAGCACTAACCGGAGAGTCAGGGAGGTATCACTCAAGAACAGTCTGCACACATCCACGCAGTCCTGAGAAGAGATATAATCAGGCAGGTTGAGAGAAAACACTTGTGTAGCAGCTTTAAAGGTGAAACAGGGTGAAAATGCAACTTTAACCGTCCCTGAAAAACCAGGTTTAAGCCGCCCTGTACAACCCCACAGATGTTTGCACTTGGTATTAAATCTCTGGAAATGATGCGAGGTCACCTAACTCCATGTGCTAACAAGAATAATACAGATGTAATTTGTCCAGCCCTATGAAGTTGGAGAGTCAATATGCCTCTCTTTGCCCTCACAGAAGACATTTTCACATGTGAAAGCAGGAAAAGCATAGAAGTGAACAACAAAATTAGTGCTGGCTGTATTTCATTTAGCTGCTTAATTTTCAGGGTCCTGGTATTGTGCATGCTGACTCACTTTCACACTGTCATGACTTACTGGGGCACTTGACTTGAACAGAGACACTGCTAATGCTATTAGTAAATCCTGTGCTTTTCCTTCTGCACCAAGTCAGAATGTGTGCTGTAAAAAAGACCTGTGGATCTCAGTCTTGGAGGTGAATTTAAAAGAATTAAAATCTCCATGGGTTTTCAGGGCCTTTAATCTGTATTGACTGAAACATTAAGGCAGTGAAAAAGCAAAAAGGACAAACTCAATACCATAATAGCCAACATAAAAGCAGGATTAACTCACACAATTAGCCATTTGCATTACCTAAAATGTTTTTCTGTGCATCATGGTTTGCGGAGCTGTAGTACTATAATGAAATAGACAAAAGATTTACAATAAAATGGAGAAAACAGCCATTAACAAGATACAACTGCAAAGTTCGTCTTTGGGTTCTGTTGACCTTATTAGGCACATCAAATGCATTTTTACAAACTCAGAGAGAGGCAGCTTACGTACACATACAAGGATACAGAGAGACACAGAGCCGCAAACCTTAGATGAAACTGAAGGATATACATGTGGTGTTGCAGGCAGTGGGGAAACCTGCAGGAAAGATGAATGAAAAGCTGACATAAAACACAGGTTCCTGTCCAGCACTGCAGGCTGAAGTTTGATCAGTACAGCTCAACATATGGTCTTTGTTTACTGGGAAATTTTTCATCCTTTTCCTTCAGTTCACTGTTTTTTTATACGATAGCTGCCTTCAGGTAATTGCCACTTTCTGTCTTTGTGACTCTCTTCAGTGCTTGCTTGCTGTCTTGCTTGTTTGCTTTCTTGTTATGTGATCTGGTCAATGTGTGAAGTGACGGGCGTTCAAGGTTGATTCAGACTTCAGACAGGAAGCGTTGGATGAATGTTAAAAGACAATTTCACTACCATCCTTTTCAAAGGGGCCTCTTCATCTCCTCAGCCCGCCTGCTGAGCACCCTCACTGGGTAGAGAGAAGCTCAAGGCCAGCCTCTTTACCAGCTCTTCCCTCCTCTGCCGTCTTTCTATTTTTCTGTATTCCTCTGTCTTTCTTTTCTTAAAGGAATCATTTACTGCTTGAAACAAGATAAGAGGCAAACAATTAGCAAATGATTCTTCTTAAATCCTCACTGGTGACTGAACTGACCTTGTGTATTATTTTTTTATGTATCTGTCAACCTCAGAGGGCACATTTAACATGAATCAGGTATCTCTTTCCTCAGACTGTGTTGTGACAAATTGCTGCAGTGATGCATTAGTCCCATTAGCTGCAGAAACAGTTGGTACAAGGAAAAGCTTTGTTTGGTGTTTATTGTTTTTGGACTGGTGCAGTCCAAGAAAATGTTAAAGGCTTTGTTTGCCAAAGAAAAGAGAAATTCCATATAGTATCGTGGTTTATATTCAAAAATACACACATACTTGAAACAGTGCAGGCATTTGTTTCAGCTGTGAAAGTTGGCAGCTTGATTCAGCTTTACAAAGCATCTCGTAGTGGTGGTCTCTTTTTATGCTTCAGGAAGTGAATGGGACTGAATGAAAGGTTGGCTACAATTATTTTAAAATATCTGACAGGATTAACAGTAAACCCACAATGTGCTGAGAGTGTCCAGTTTGGGGTCCTCAGAATTGCTTCTCTGTTCTTTGCAGACGATGTAGCTCTATTTGCTTCATTGGACCGTGACCTTCAGCATGCTCTGGGACGATTTGCTGCTGTATGTGAAGTGGTTGGGATGAGAATCGGCACCCCCAAGTTTAGGTCCATGGATCCCTGCCTGAAAATGGTGGCTTGCTCCCTCCTGGTTGGGAGTGAGATGCTGTCCCAAGTGAAGCACTTCAAGTATCTCAAGATCTTGTTCACGAGTGAGGGTGATATTGAGGCTGAGGTTGACAGACGGACTGAGCAGCAGTACCGGTGTGCTGCTAGATTGTTGTGGTGAAGAGGGAGTTGAGCTTGAAGGTGAAGCTCTCAGTTTACCGGTCGATTTACACTGTAACCCTCACGTATGGGTTTGTGTACCCACCAAAAGAATGATATCACGAAGTAACCAAAATGAGTTCCCTCCGTAGGGTGGCTTAGCTCACCCTTAGAGGTAGGTTAATGAGCTCACACCTGTCCACCCTTTAGATGTTAGCTGGGCTTGACCAATGGCAGGAGCCCCAGGGACTGAACAAGAATACAGTGGAGGGACATCATATATTATCTGCTATGGGAACACCTCAGGATCTGCCAGGAGGAACTAGAAGACATTGCTGGGGAGAGCGATGTCTGGGCTACTTTGCTGAGCCTGTGACAATAAAATTATTGTCACAGTCAATCAATACAACCATTTGGAGCCTCAAAGATGGAAATTTTCAAATTCTGCACATATTAACTTTAAAGGAAAATGCAGACACTGAGAGTCAAAAAGTCAAACCATGATGAAATTGTCCATAAAAAGAGATTTGAGACATTAGTGTGGTAAGTTTTTGTTTGTGGCTTTTGGAGAACACCACCCAAAGGGTTCATATTAGCCCTCAGTGTTTTATCTAGCACTGCCTCACCGCATGTAGCTTATTGTGCCATGACCACCACTACTGAAAAGCCCCTCATTGAATCAGGCTTCCCTCTTTTTCAGTCTTTTTCTCTCTCTGTCGCTCACTAGTTCGCTTCCCTCCCTGAGGGGATCCTTATCAGTTTTAGCTGGCCTTACCTACACCGGCTATGAAAGAGGTTGGAGGGAGATGGAACGATGATGGAGGAAGAGTTGGAAAGAGAAGTGCAGAAAAAGTGAGCTGCATACTGCAGGTGAGGAAAAGACGTGGTTAGAGTTGCTGAGGGAAGGCAGGGCGAGAGAACAAAGATGGAAGAAATTCATGCAAATAAATATGTGCACACACACACTGCTCCTAAGGTGTTATCTGCACAGCTTATTGTTACACATCACTTTGAGCCACTGCCTTCTTATTTAATGCTGAAGAAAAGAGAGAGAAAGAGTGAGGAGTTGGTGGAAGAGAGGGATTTTCTCTTCACCCACTCACCTGGGGTATCTGCCATTGATTTGCTGCTCTTTAAATATTTGAGTGGCCCTTTTATTTACACACAACTTTATTTATTCAGGCTCACATCGACACTCAGTAGGAGTCAGCCAGCCCATGCATTATTGACGAGGATGCTGTTGACCCCTCATGGCACCGATCTCTTCCTCCTTCCCTCTTTCCCTCTCCTCCCGCCACATCTTCACCTACTTCTCCTTTCCCTTCCCTTTTATGTCTTATTTTTTCTACCCACCCCTCTTTCCCCTTGTAATTTCATTATACCTTTCATGTCTCCTCTTGCTTCATCTCTCCCTCCTTTCCTTTCATGCCTTTCATTTTTCTCTCTCTCTCTCTCTCATCTTCCACTCTCCTGTTCGGTCTGGAGGTATTTTACTACAAAACAAAGGTAAATCTCAGTTCCATCTTATTGTGTTGGAGATTAACAGTGATTCATGCACACACTACACATTTCGATCTCCCTATCGTTCTCAATTGCTGTCAACCCCCTGCATAAATGCTTATTTATAAAAATTCTTCATCACTATGGTTTCCCAAGTTTGAACCCTGCTAATCTTCAGTATTGGCACAGCAGGGGAGATTTCTTTCCAGAGGGAGAGACTGAGATAGCAGCACATCTGAGACGAACAGGAAACAGGCCCACTCCACCTTGATGTGAAAAGCCCAGCGGGGATCTGACCACATGACTAAAGGCAATGGATGCATCCTCCACCTCCTCCACTTCAAAAGGCTGCCGGCTTCATTAAAGAGCCGCGCCAGGAAACATGAGAAAGTACTACAAAGAGACGAGTGTTTGTCTTCACATCTGTAGGCGAGCTCGCACTTACAAACACACATGCATTCGCCAGAAAGCTTCCACTTCCAGACAGCGACACACCGGCACATACATAAACATGCATGTTCGTGTAAACAAAAATACAAATTTACACGCAAACACATGTACAGTTGTATAATCCTAGGCTGAACGGGGACAACGCAGTGTGCTGAGGTAAAAACCAGGGGAAGCGGTAATTAGGGCCACGCTTACTGCAGCGGCTACGACAATGTACAAACAAACAAAGTGCATGTTAGCAAGACTGTTGTACCAAAGATTTGGTGGGCAAATTGGACCTCAGAGAAATAACGAACAAACACGAACAAATGAAAGATAGTGGGGGAGGAAAAGGGTGAAAAATGAGAGTCTGGATTTGGGTTGAAGGTGAGCAAGAGCAAGTGTGTGTGTGTGTGTGTATATATATATATATATATATGTATATATATATATATATATATATACTGTATATCTATCTAGGTGAGACGCTGAATGCTGAAGAAGTTAGGATGATTCTAAGGGCCATTTATTACATTTATTTAATCAACATTTATAGAATATTTTATTCAGTGTACTAATAAAAATTTTTATTTTTCTTTTGCCAAAAAATAAAGATCCATAGAACCTCTGTTTTGCCCAGAAAAGAAAGAAGAGAAAGACAGGAGAGAGGAAAGAAAGGGTGTCAGTATGTCACGTGTTGTGGTGGAAATCAACCTGGTAGTCTAGTCCATATAGGCTGCTTGAACTCCTCTAACATTATTTACTTGTGTTTACATTTCTCTCCTCCTTTAGTTGACATTTAATCAATGCAGGAAAACTCTTAGCAAGCTATTCATTCTATATCAGTTGTCCCTGCCTCTGCCCTCAGGCCCAACAGATGCAGCTCCAGGCTCAGCAGCCCTGTCTCCCCAATCCCCATACGCCCACCACTGAACCAGCCCTGCTCCTGAAGAAGGAGGTGAGTGGCATTGAGTTGAATGATATGGCAGTTGGTATAATTGCGGGGGGGATTCGTGGGAATTAATTTTTTAAATTATTATTATGAAAAAAGAAAAATAACTGAGTTGTTTTCAATGACAAGACTTAAAACACTAATTATTTCCTACATAATGATCATTATAGGAGACAAAAACAGCTGCGTGAAACTTTTACAGCTGCTGATTTTCCAGTTGGTTTGTTCAGTTCAAAAATCTGCTTCTTATTTTATTCCTTTTGTTTGTTGCTTCATTTAATGTATATTTAAGTTCTATTTATTAATTCATTAAGATGATTTTCCATTAAAGAATTTAACCATTAAAATGACATTAAAACCTAAAAGATGGTCTTTAGCACATTATTGATCTAGGGTATCAGTCTTGCATCGATCAATGTACAGTGTTATATTTTCAGGTTTGCCATGGCCTCTGGTGCGGTGGGGAACAGTGTGATGTGTTTCCATGGGACCCAAAATCTCCTGTGTGTGCACGGGCTACTATGACCACACGCCAATGCCTTCATCAATCTTAAGCCGAGGAACAGCAGGTTCTGACAAACACTCTTCCTGCGAGTTATATATTTATTATTGTCAATGGCTCAGTAATTATTCAGCTGTGTACATCAATCTGTTCCTGTGCTGATTAATTATTGTTTAAACAGCATAAATAATGTGCGTGGATGCGGTTCTAATTCAAATTCCTTAACAGCTGACAGACCAAATAGGACTGATAATAAGCTCATTAATGCTGCTTTGTAGATACAGTTGCCCACGCAGCCTGGAAACTCTGAAAACAGACACAAACAAAAATAAGACAGAGACATGCACGTGGAGTAAGAAAGACAGAACAGCCACAAAAGTACATTTCCTCATTTACCCCGTACTACTCTAATGTACTTTACTTGAGTATTTCTATTTTGTTTTACTCTACTGGTTGGGGTTTAACATAAAAAATACAGCATTATCTTATATAAGGACTGCAACTAACAATTACTGACATTGTTGATTAATGTTATTTTCATTTTCTTAATCAATTAATAAATTTGTTTATAATTTCAAACGTTTTGTTTTGTGCGACCAACAGCCTCACACCCAAACATATGCAGTTTAATGCAGCGGATTCTCACATTAGAGAAACAAATCTTTGGCAAAGAAAAAAAAAGAAAAGACGAATAGGTCTTTTATAATGTATTGCTTTACATACTTCCATCTGCATCAGCTTCAAAATTAACATGATGATTAATGCCTCAATTATAATAATTCAATAGTATATCAAGATATAATGACACTTGCAAGGGCCACTCTGCAGCCACAATGAATACATTACTTTAGATACTTTAAGTGCATTTAGCTGATAACACTTAATATGTACTTTGATTTCTGCTGCTTTTACTTAATTAAAAGATCAGAGTACTTCATCCACCACTGCATTATACGCATAGATAGACTATATATGTTATCATGCACACATAAGGCTAGCAAGTAACAATGATTTTCATAACCCATTAATCTGCCAATTGCTTTCGTGATTAATTTATTAATTGTTGCATTTCAAAAATTTCAGGGAACAGTGAACAATGCCCACCACGTCACAATTCCAAAACCTAGAGACATTTAGCTTAGTATCATATAAGACAAAGAAAAGCAGCAGCGCATTGCTATGAGGCTGGAGAGGCTAGAACCAACAAATGTTTGACATTTTTGGTATGAAAAAATTACTCAGAAGATTGATCGGCAATCAAAATGGTTGCAAATGAATTTTCTGTCGATAGACGAAAAAAAAGTGAATCCACTAATCGTTTCAGCTCTACACACACGGACACACACTCTTGAGACTAACAAACAGAAGTCACGACTGTTAAAATCTTGTTCTACAAATCAACAGGCAAGTCAAGTTCCCTCAGCACTGGCTCCCTCTCTGCTGTTGCCTGCCAACACCTCTTCACTGAATCAAATTCAAAACATATATATATATATATATATTTTTTTTTTGGATCAGGTGCATGAACAGTGAATCATTTCTTTCAGTTTTGCTTGTCAGGAGCCTCACAAAGAATACACAGTTTGCTACCACGCATGCGAAGCATAATCATCACTGTGGAGCCTGATTCAAACAATGAGACTGGAAACCAAAAATGTGTATGCACGCTTCTCTCTGCTGGAGAACAAAACGCGGCATCAGAATAAATGTTTAGAGTCTTAATCACACATGAACCTTCTTTAAATAGAAGGCAGATGAGCAGATTTCACTGAAGGAGACTTGATTAGGCATTCCCCTCAGTGATCAGCCATTCTCTCTGTAAATGTTTCCCACTGTGGATTCACTGGTCTATCAGGCAAAAGAAGTTTTACCAGTCTTTACACTGAGCTACGGATTTTACCCTGATAAAACTGATAACTGATCCTGGCTGTTGTTTGTTTAGGTTCTGAAGTCTTAATCGCACAAAAATAATTCTCCTCGGAGAAGGTGCATAGAAATGTCTTTTTGCCGTTTTTTTTATCAAATGCAGAGCAATAAAGTGGCTGACACTGACATTTAAGTTCAGTTATGACATATTTGTTTCTCATGCTTTACTTGCTAAAGTGTTTGGTTTATGTTATTCTGTCTGGATGGAGCCTTCAGTCAAAATGAATTGCGGAAACTGAAATACATTCAGCTTGGATTGTAGCCTGAAGCTATTTTGACGACTACAGCTCATGCTGCGCGGCGGATCTTCACACACGGACACACAAGCACGCACTGTGTCCTTCAGAGGCTTGTCAAGAGATTTTTTGATGGGGGTCCTACAAAAAACAGGAAATGCGGCTGTTGGGGAAAAAAAAAAAAAAAATCCCCATCTGGTTACTAGGCAGCCGGATGTATTAAGTTTGAAAGTCACCCTGAGAGCCGATAAAGGCTCCCACAGAGAGATGGAAAGCTCTGGGTTTATAGGCTAAAAATTAATATCTGATGGCTGTAATAAAAGTATGCTCAGCCTTCAGTGGTTCAGCTTCATGTGCATGTTTCCACAGTAAGCTGCACGCTTCCTAACACAGACACGACTGCAGATTCTAAACAGCGACTATCAGCCTTGTCTCCAATGAGTTTTGTTCACATTTAGCTAACTGGCAACAGTAACATATCTATGGCCTCACAGGAAATAGTGTGAGGTTCATACAGTGCAGTTAAAAGTAAAGATGTGGAGGTCAAGGAGGTGCAGGGGAATAGGAATACTTTGACATTTTGGGAAATATGTTTATTTGCATTCTTACTGAGAGTTAAAAAGATTAAAAGATTGATATCACTGTTATATTTGTTCATTAATTGATTAAACAAGTGAGATATAACGTGTTGATGAGCGAACTTTAGAGGTGTTGGTAAGTTGGTATTTTTTAATGATGGACTGAGCCAAGTTTCAGGCTAACTGTTGACCAACTGAAAACGTTGACCTATTCCTTCAATCAAAAAAAAAATCTTAATTCCCTAAACTTGACTACACATTATTTTTGCCATAAGATGATAAAGGAGGAATTAGAAACAAACTAACTAAAATACATAAAATTCATGCAGATCTGAATGTGTTGTCTGATATCGAGACATAAAATGTAATCCAGGCAGCCCGGTGTTTCCCTCTCAAAACATACTTTGCTACTGCATAATGTGCTCAGCTTTTAATTCATATGAATGAATGAATGAATGATCATCATCATCACACATTATGCTCAGAGTTGTGAGAGTAGAACCCTTCATTGGCTGCAGCCTGCCCTGATGTGCCGTGTCAACAGAGAGAAAGAACTGAATTTCTGTTCGGAGGCCTAAGTGCTTTTTTATGATCATTGTAAATATTTTACTCAAGTAGATGGATGAATTGTGGAGATGAAAAGTGTTCACTGCAGTTTGAATTGCCTCTGGTGTTAAATTGATATCGCAGTGAGTTGGTGAATGGGGTGAGATTTTTTTCCCCATGCTAGTGTGGGTCAATGAGGATTTGATTAATCTACTTTGGCCTTCACACTTGTGATTTATTATTCATTGAATTATGCTTTAGTCACAAGGATTCAGAGCAAGAGCAGCTCTGTTTCTCTAACACACACACACACACACACACACACACACACACACACACACACACACACACACACACACACACACACGCTATGTTTGACTCACAGGTCATCTCATCATTTATGAGTAAATCAATTGTTACAGAATTTAAGCTTACGCACTGAAATATAATAAAACATGAAAAGAACATATAAAGAACAAAAATAGCCATGAAACACCTGTCTTCAGAATAACAGAATGTGTATCTGTTTCCACGAAGAAGAACACAACTTAACTGGAAAACACCTGGACATCAAGCCATGTCTTGGGACTGACCTGGACAAACCAGGCCATCCGCCCACCACAGACCTGATGAATGTTTCAGTGGAACTCTAGTTTGGAGGCCAGTGTAAAAATGTGGTGTGGAAGGACCACGGTGAACCTGCCTGAAATTCCACCAGGTGTTTGTTATCACTCCTGGAAAAAGAAAGAATTTCCGGGTCGTACTCTTTTATACTCTCAGTTCAACTTGTGGAGGATGGCTACAATAAAGTTATAATCCTCAACATTTTCATGAATGTAAACCCCATTTTTGATGCTATTAATGGCAGTTTCTGCAACAGTCATTTATTTATTTTGTAAAAGCTTCACAAGTGATTTCCTGTGTTTCCCAGACAGCTGCTAACCAGCTTTTAGAGTAATGGACATTAACCTTTTTTTCCTCTGTATGGCACATTATTACAGATTTTTTTTTTCAGTCAACCACAATTTTAAAAAGTAAAATCACATTGTTGACAATCAGCTTCTAAAATCAGATTTTCCTTCTCCCATGTCTCTGTTACTTTTTCCTTGACTTCTAATTGACACCTACAACCTGCGCTGGCTGTCGACTCCCCGTGAAAAAGATCAAACGTTCCTCCCTAAAGTCGGATGGAGTAATGGAAATCTGCATGAATGTGGATGGTGGGAGGCGCAAAAAGAGAAGAAACCCTCCAACCTAAAAAGATAGGAAGGAACTGTGTGAAGACCAGATGCAATATAAAAACCCACCACAACACTTTGATGTGTTCTGATTTTTTTATTTTATAACTTTTTTTTTTTCAACATAAAGCCCAGAGGACTGTTTTAAAATCCAGCAGTGAGCTCTGAAGGCTTATTTATTGAAAAATAATCTTGTACCCTTTATCTTTGTCCTCTGTCCTCCTTTCTTTTTGCGACCAGAGATGATTGCATTGACCGATGTTGCCTCAGACTTGGGGTTCAGTCTGATAAATGACTCTGTCCATCATTGGAGGAGGGAGGAAAAAGCGAGGGAGATAACCCGCCTGTCCATCATCCTTTGTCCAAGTGCAGAGAGGAGATTGGATATTGACCCATGGTTGCCTTCTCCAAGCCAAGACATTTGAAGACTCTGTCATGGAATGACACTATAGTCCCAATACTGAGTTTCTCTGCAGTCACTAGTGTACATTTTCCAGCTTAAACCCCTTATTTTCTGCGAGATACAGTTCCAAAAATGAAATGTTGTGTATCACATCTTGTAGAAACTATTATCCTGTAGTCGGAGGGTTAATGTGAAAGTTGGTTGGCTTGGTGAGTTGTAACCCAGCCTTTGCCCCTTCAGTGGAATGTACTTCCTCATTGTAATGACAGCTGGTATCATCGCTACCCTGTTCTAGGAAGTCTTGCAGCTACCCAGTACGTCTCCAGCCTCTTACAGAATAATAGCTGCTTTAACAACTACAGTCAACCACCATCAAACTGGCAGCTATCCAAGCCTACTTTAAGCTCTTCAAATCACTGCATGCCTGTCCCTCATCATCCTACATTTACTGTTTTGGGGGGACGTTACCTCCCTGCACCATTAGGTAATTTGTCACACCCGCTCTGGCTGCGTTCCAGTGTCCCCCTTTCCTCTGCCAATCTGTGTCTAATTCTTTTGTATCTGCCCTTCACATGCCCTGTCATTATAGACAGTCTCTGCACAGCGCCACCTGGCCACGGCGGAAGTCTCTGCAGGGGCAAAGACGTCTGTATTTGGGGGAGTGACCTGCACAGCTGAAGAGGAGGGGTTCCCGCTGCAGGCCGCACTCCTGCCGCACCACCGAGAAGGCCGGGAGGATGTGGTTGATCTCTGAGTCTACCACCTCGCACTGCACCTCCAACCTGAGCGGGTGAAAAGAGAGGCAGAAATCTGAATCCACACTAAAATAACACTTCACTGGGTTTAATATTCTTGTTGTGTTCTTCAAAGGAGAACTTTGAATCTCAGAAAATACAAGTAATAAAAGTTATTTTTAACTCTACAAGTAACAGGAAAGTGGAAGTGGCATAACCTCAAAATAAGTGGAAAGCAGAGACAGAAAAAGAGAGAATTCATCACTTTCATCACACGACAGGTGCCAATTTAAAAGGAGAAGGAAGGAATTTGATGGAGAAGCGACAAGAAAGTTGGAAAAACTGCAGGTATGAGATGTCACTGTGAGAAAGATAACTTGTGTCAGAGACACACAACTGAGCTACAAGGAGGAGTAACAGAACAGAAACAAAGGAGAGAAGCACTGTAAACCAACAAAGGCAGAAAAAAAAGGTGAACACAAAAGATACTTGGAGGATGAGAGAAGAGCAAAGAAGAAAAGCTGGAACTGAATCAGTCAGGACGGGGAGTGTTTGGAGGAGAGACTCAAACACCAGCAGGCTTTCAGTCTCGGAGCTACAAAAAAAAAAAAAGAAAAGTCTGAAACTTAAGTCTCTGTTTCAGCTGCCTGGAGCTGGTACAGTAAACTAAATAAACACCTGGTGAGATTCTGCCTCACCTGCTGAAACGTATAATCTTTAAAGAAATTTTATTTCCAGTTAAACTGTAGATCTGTTTTTATATTAACCTGGCCTCACACCTTGAAATAATAAAGTGTTGCTTCATAGGGACAACATTTAGCTACAATTAATTTAGTTTTATTTAATTTTTCAAACAATTTTGTAGGCATAATGAAAGCCCAAAAACTGTGACTGAGCAATTCAAATGTAATGAAAAGTATCAACACATAGAAAACTAAACTTTCAGTTACAACCTGATTTGCAGTTTGACAGCACAGTTACTTTAGGCTGACTTACCCACGCAGAGCCTCCTTGTTGTTGATGAAGCGGAAGTGAGCGGGCTCACAGATGAAGCCAGCAGACTGGCATGCCTCCACACAGGACTGGCCCTCTTGAGATACAAGCAACCTGAGGGAGGTGAGAGGAGGCCAGGCAGGGGGAGCTGTCACATTGGATGCCCAGCCAAGGACTGTGGAATTGGGCAGAGGCACAAACAGAGGTCCTGTAATCCTGCTGCCACCAGCAGACCCCTGTTTGGAGAGGTTGGCTGGAGTGAAGGGAGGCTCTGGGGCACAGAAGTCCTGCAGGTGAAAGATATAGTAGAATTAGTTTGTGCAATCATGTTACTGTGCTACTGCTGTTGGAGGAATACCTAAGAATGTGTCTTTTGCTGTGTTTAAAGGCAGAATGGTGATGCAGCTCAGTGGAAAGCATATTAACAGCAGGTTGTTTCACACAGCAAGTGTTTTCGTTGATGTTGTGTATTTTAAATGGCTGCTTAGAGGGCCCTACCTCACTGCCACGGCAGCTGACTATATCCAATACTACTGAAAGCCTGTATCTTATATGCAAGAGGTTGCTGCTACTACTGTACTCTAACACTGTCTACACAGGAGGCGTAGTGTGAGCAGCACATTAGCTAAGCAGAGAAATTGATGCCATTAGCTCAGGGGTTCACATATTTCTTTCCAGCCTACACTGTGAAAGGAAAAGAATAATATAATGATGTGTGTTACTAGTTAAATTAGATTTTTTTTATTCATAATTGTAACTTAAATAAAGCTCTGACCATGTTTTAAGACAAACTTATACATAAATGTGGGTAATTCCAAAGGGTTCCCAAATGATATACAGTATTATAAACAGTATGTGCAGACCCAGACTGGATGATCTGGATGGCCAGTGTGGGGGTGTAGGTGACACATAACTCAGGGAAGTCAGAAAACATTAATACTATGCTCTGCATTGTTCTACTCGGTCTGATTTCTGTGGTTGCCGTGGTCACATGGTGAGCCGTGGCGGCAAATTGAAAACTGTTCAACCCCCAACTGCTCAACTAATATGTCAGCGGCAAACAGCTGTGCAAGTTCATGGGAGCGCAGCTGCCTTTTCATTCTATGCTGCTGCTGCCTATGTGCCTAAAATGCTTGATGAAGCACTAACTTAAAAAAACAAACAAAAAAAAAATATATAAAAAAGCATATTAATCATGTAAAAATATCCAAGTGTGAGACAAAAAGAAGGTGCTAATTTCACCAGCTGCTATAGTGGGGTGCAGTATCCTGTATCATTATTGCTAATGCATATGTGCTGACAAATAAGTGTTCTTTAGTACTGTGGAATAAGCCAAACAAAAACACTAGAGAAAGCACAAACGTTCACCATCTGCAAGCGGCGATTTCTTTCTTAAATCTTGGTCAACGGGAGTCTAGTTTAACTCTCTCCAATCTCTCCTTTGACAGTATAAATGCTGTAGTAGTGGTTTCTCTGTCCAAACCAGCTGCCAGTCAGGAGCTGGCAAAGATCCAGTGTCTTTGAGCACCCGGAAAAGCGCTCTACAAATTTGATGTATTATTATTATTATTATTGTTATTATTATTATTAAAGATTGTTGAGAGACCCTCTGCAGTTTGTCTGACATCTAGGGTGGGATTATTAAAAAAAAAGTCTCTCTTTCATGCCAGTCCTCCATCATTATCATCGTCATACTTCAGTTCTTTCTCCTTTACTCATCCCTCCTCATTAGCGTCAGAGGACCTTCTGCTTTAGAGCTGCAGGGCAGATATGTGGTTTGTAATGAGAGTGATGTAGATTAATCACAAGTCTACATACATGGAGCACAAAAACACTGACACACAGAGACACATAAGCCGAGATAAGCAATGTTCTGGGTGTTGAATGCACACAATGATGAAATACAGAGCGGAGTGGGGAGTGTGAGAGCTGGTGAAAGGAGTGTATGGTTGAGAGAGAAGGAGGAGTAGTGAATAGAAGAGAGCATCCATGCATGTGGGTGTTATGTCCCCTGGACTGTGTACATTTGTGTTGACATGGACTGGACCTCACCTGATGCTGTATGTAGGCATGTACTCTCTCCAGCATCCCCTCACATGTGTATTCATAAGGCAGATAAGGCTCAACCTGAAAATAACACACACAGAAACACACAGGCACAGTCCTCACCCTGTTATTTTTTTCCCCCATAATTTGCACATATTATAGTGTACTTTTTTTTTTTTTTGCCGTCACTTCATTGTTCACTCTAATTGCAATAAATTGTCTCTTCTCCTTGTTAATTTTAGCAGATGAATGTTTCTATTGTCAGAATTCTGCGAGGCCTAATCACAGTATGTCACTGCTTGGAAACTCATTAGGCTTTATTTGCATACCAATAGATCATACCCTGCTGTGATGTGCAGGTTTTATAGCTAAAGCATACTTTTGATTGGCCTAATTAGAGATGAGCTGGAAACACTATATATGTATTCTTTTGTGTCTCTAGATAACACCAATGTTGAATACATGCGAACAAACTGACACAAAACTGAATGAATGTAAAATGTCTGAGTGCAAAGCTAGGATTAATAGAAACTGAATTAGCTGATTTAATAAACTGTTTTATAGTGTTCATATTATTATTGCAGTATTTTTGAAATCAGACAAAAATGTCAATTAAGGCTTCACGACTGATTTAAAAGATGCTGTTAAAAAAGTGCAACAAACGGAGAGACTTTTAACAGCTAACACCAGACAGAGAGAGAGAGAACATCAGAGGGATCAAAGTGGCTTGTCTTTACGCCCTAATACAAAAGACCTGCCTTTGTAAATGGTACGCGCTTCACTAAATTGTATTTCCAATCTGAAATCAAAGCAGTCTAATGTTCAGCCACGTGTGAAATCAGGCTTGGCCTATTTCAAGTGAAAACCACCGAGAAGCAAGTATGCAGAGATGATGCAATTTAAAAAGTTCCACGCTCTACAAATCTGATCAAAGCTTTATGTTAATCTACTTTGTAAGCTGGAGCAGAAAGTAAACATGTGGACAGAAGTGACACACAAACAAGCTCCCTGCGATAACAATCTATGTAACAGAGTTTTCTTTCAATCACGTCTTTTGTTTAGCAATACTTAACCAGGCATGGTGACTTAGAGCACATTCTCATTTGCAGGAACAGCCCTGAGGAGAGAGATGTTTTAAATAAAGACCAAAAATATTCCCCTTTTATCAAAAAAACTTTTAACTATCAGGCTTTTTCACACATGGCTTGTAAAATAGCCTTCACTGTCTTTTAAGACCTTCCTTTGAACGATAATTTTAACCAACTAGAGAATGAAATAGTGAGACTCTGCAAAGGTCTTTCATGGCAAGCAACTGGTCAGACAGGAAGAAGAAAGAATGGACAGAAACAGAAAAATACAGAGACAGAAAGGAGGAGCGGAGGATGGTAAGGGAATAACAAAACCAAGGATGAGTAAGAAAGAAAGAGAGAGAGAGAAAGAGACTGAAAAAGATGGAGAGAGGATTTATTGGAATGTGAGAACTTGTTATCCAGAGATGGCTTTGTCCTGCATGACTGAACATGAGACTCTGCCCGACACACAGTGTATATGTGTGTATGTTTGTGCTTGTGTTTCTTGTAGTTAATGGCTATAACGTGCAGGTAAGGCTCTCTGCGCTGATATATCTGATGTGTGCAATTTCAGTGTCTCTGACTCTATGATCCAGCTGTGGTTATATGTTTGGGCAGTGTAATATTATATGACACTATTGTAACTCCAGTGAAGGGTGAAGGGGTCCATCATTTCTTTCTCAGTGGTCTGACAAAGCAGACGGAGACAGAGCATTCACCCAGTGCTGCTGAACTGTAGCTTGTCTGACAACAACAGACAAGACGATGAGATGAGAGCTGACACACACACACACACACACACACACACACACACACACACACACACACACACACACACACACACACACACA
>JBBMJY010000020.1:15017110-15038777 GCA_037833715.1 Toxotes lorentzi | reverse complement strand
ACACACACACACACACACACACACACACACACACACACACACACACACACACACACACACACACACACACAGCCACCACTACAGATATCACCTTTTGTCTAATCTCTATGCACATTACTTCTAATCTGCTAAAGGTGCACACTCTTACAGAACACTTACAGATCAAGCAGACAGCTGTCTTCCTGCTGTGTTCAGCTTTAAATATATAGCTGTAAATATGTCACTTTGTCAGACGTAAAAATAACTTCAAGAATATCTACTGGACAGCCTGTGTGCCTTCTGCATGCGCTGTGCAGAAGTTTAAAATCGTGTGCACGATAGTGATCCACTGCTTAATAACTCCTGTGTTGGTTTTGTGCACTTGATGCACGTGCAGACTTAACTTTTCACTTCATTTAGTTCGAGATATAAATGGTTTATGCTGTGGTTATTTTAAATTGCACAATGTGTCTTGTTGGCACATTGGTCTTCCATTTTAATGAGAGCAGAAAGTTTTTGCAACGTTTAGTCGATTTCGGCCTCAGACTCCCTCTCAACCTTTCTGTTCCTCTCTCTGTATGTTCAACTCTCTCGCTTCTTTCCCCTCTTTTCAGAAAGATTTAATCTGCCCGGTTGGCTCCTTAATTAACCTCTCTCCCACTCTTGGCAGTTCCTAGCATCCTCAAATTCTCTGTCAGCCCACATTTTCTGTGTGGAAAAGTTCAGCAATATCAGACTGCTACCTACATACTGGCAAACTCTGCTGTGGCAAAAGCTACTGTGCTGTTGCATCAAAGTTTAGAAAAGTTTTATCAATCTCCCAGCGACAACAGCAGGTCCAGCAGTTTAAACTTCATCACAGCTTCTTAAAGGCAAGCAAAAAACATAAATATAGGACATCTATAAAGCTAAAATCACAGAGTAAAAGAATAGAGTGATTTATTATCACAAGCCATACAAGCAGTATTCACTATACAGATATGAACCATTGAGCCGCACATCTGTTTGTTCCCTCACATCCATCAGACAAGACTTTGGTTTTTAGATATTGTATGTGCAGTGAAACTGAAGAATAAAATAAACCTGATTTTTTTATTTACTGAGTGAACCAGTATTTACATGAAGTCAGAGACACTTGGATATTCAATTTACAAGTCTCGTTTTCTATCTTTGTTTGAGTTACAGTGCACAGTGGGTGAGAATACCTTGGTCCTCATGATTTCCCTGATGGCAGAGTCGAACTCCAGGGAGTTGTTGTAGTCCACTGTCATGACGTGAGGTCTGCCAACATACTGCTCTGCATACGGGTGCTGGGAGGACACCTACAGGAAACACATGCAGAGTATAACGTGAGAGCTCTATAAATAGTTGTCTTTAAAGTGTTATTGTGGGGACTGCTCCTTAAAATGACAACGATGCTGGCAGAGATGATAAAGTCAGTTTGATCGTATCAAATGCATACCATCCATGATCATTTTGCACATTGAAAAAAATATACATTTTACAATACTACCTTAGAAATTACCTTACCTCTCTAGAAGTGGGTTTGCCTCTGAAAAACTCGTGATTGAGTGAGCTGTGAGGTGGGTGGAACTTGGGTTGGAGGAAAATGCAGCCATTGGCTATTGCTTCAAGAGGGGCTGGGCCTTCGTAGGGGAAACCAAAGCCAATAAAAAGCTAGGAAAAAAAAATCACAAATGTTATTTTATAATAATGGTAATTAACTTCAACATGCTTTTGGATCAGTTATTGCAATGTGTTGTGTGTGTATGCCAAAATCAGTTTCTAAATAAATGTCATGAGAGGTGGGTAGTGTAATCCTGAGAGAAACACAGAATAGAAGCTGCAGATGAAGAGTCTGTATGCATTCAGACTGACACCAGCACAGAGAATTCAGCAAATGAAGTATGTGTGCGGGTCATATTTTCTTCAGTCTCTTGCCTTGGCCCTGCGCAGCAGTTGCTGCAGTTCATGCTGGGGCAGTAGGCCGTGGTTCTTCACAAAAGCCGGGACCTCCGGAGGTCTCTGAGTCTCATAGTACACTGTGCCATGGACCTCCATGTACCTGTGGAGAATCTGCAGGAAACCTTCCTTACCCTGCTGGGAGAGGAGGGGAAAAAGATGAGTTGGTGAGATGGAGGGCAAGGGGTGAAGAGAAGAGGAGGGTGTATGGAAAAAGAGTCTGTCAGAAAAGAACAGTGTAGAGAAGAATATGATTAAAGGCGGCGAGTCCAAATACAGTGTGCAGTATTGTTTTGTCTATGATCTTTGTGTGAGTTGTCTGCTGTCTGAATGTGCGGCTGTTGGTGTCTGGCCGTATCTATAACTCAACATCTAAAACTACATTCACGGTGGATACTTCTTACAAAACACACTCACATATTGTAACATAAAAAAACATAGCTACTGTAATTCGTGTTCTGTGTGTTGAGACGGTAATTAGAAAATCTCTTCTTTTTATTCCCCAAAATGTAACTTAAACATAAAGACAAATTTGTGCTTAGTGTGTGGACACGGTTAAAGTCTCTTTTCATGTATGTATGAACTCCGAAATCCTCTGGCCATCTACTGTGTGTATGTGTTTTTTTTCTGGTGGGTTTGACAGTTCAAGTCCGACTGAAACAGACCACAGAGTAGCAACAGGACAGAAAACAAAGATCAAGAGGAGAAACTGACACAGTTGTATGCTGTTCAACATGCACATGAACAAGAACTCCACTATATTGCTGCCACTACCCTGTATTCTCACCGTTTTTTGATTTGTAGGAAACATACTGGATATGTATTGGATACATGTACACTTTTCATTCTGTTAGCCACAGAGAGGGTTCTTTGTACAAGGATTAAAACGTGCCCTGAGATGCAGAATCTGGTTTAAAAGTTTTTGTATCAAGAGTAAAAGAATATCATCCATTCATGAAATCAACAGGTTATTTAGTTAAAATACAAAACATTAGCTCAAAGGGAAACATAGAATTTTATTAAACTCTGCTGTGCATCATTCACCAAGCAGGTGCATCTCTTTTTAAAAAAATGATCATGCTGGGGCTTGTGTGGGTGTGAGGTGCGATAACATTACTCGTGCTTACTCATAGCTGTGCATTCATTTCAGGTTATGTTTTCCAAACAATATAAGCATTACATTTTGCGTGTTGAGAGAGCCTGAGGATCATACTTTCAAAGTCAGGGTTGAGTATTATTGGGAGAACCAAAAACAAATGAAAAAAAGAAAACTAACAAAAAAAAAAAAAACAAACAAAACAGAATCAGCTAACAACCTAAACTGAATCATGTGAATGGAGTGTAACCCTGGGCCAGAGTATTGACTGACCGTACAATGTTAAGCAGCTTATTGTATCCCTGTTCTGTGCTGTGGACCCCTGCAGCTGTAATTGGAGGCTGCAGCAATCGATAGTTTCCTCTGTGAGGATTTTCCCAGCCAATTAGGAGATTAGCTCAAGCGCTAAGTGCAGCAGACAACATGAATTAGCAGAAGGAGAAACATAGGCAAGACAGAGGGCAGATTTCATAACCCGCACTTGTAGCTGTGTATATGTATGTGTGTGTGTGCATGCATGTCCAAACTCTCACACCATGCATTGGATTAGGGATGGTAATAAGTACATTCTGCTGTGCTGGTTTTTATGCCTCACCACGTTTCATGTTGATTTAAGAAAATTGTTTTCAGGGCACTAACATGCTGAGTTCAGCATGTTAGTGCCCTGAAAACAATTTATTTTTTTTTTTTGCATGGCATGTTGGAAGTATATCATTACATAAAGAAAGAATTATTTACAAAGCCTTACCCTCCTTGCTAATCATCTCCTTGGGAGCCTCAATTTGCTACACCTGTCAAGCTTTCTGTCCTCAGTGGCAGATTTACCCAACCCATTTCTTGGTTATTTTTGAAACGATGTGTCTGTGATTTCAAACAGAGGCAGACAAAGTCAGGCGTCTGATTTCAAGCTGGCACCTGATGTGTGCGTACATATTTCTTTTATTTTGTTCTAACTCAACCCTGTTCGGCTGCTTAGCTTAAACTTATATGTATTTTCATACTCTGTGTTTTCACTTTTGATGCTTCAAGAGAAAAGGTTTTAGGATGAGGACAAAGTGATGTGTTTGGCAAACGTAAAGCCTACCTTAAGTAACGTTTGCTGGGGTTGCTGGAGTGTAAACTGTGTTAAATCCAATAAAGAACAGGACGGAGCCATTTCAACTAGTTACCGTTGCTAATCTATGGTTGGACAGTTACTGTCTGGGGGAGGAGTTTAGCACAAAGTCAATTCTCATCCAAGATGCTTCAGTGGTTCTACTGACAGGTTGGGAGCCTCAATTTACATCTCATTGCGGAAACCTCTCAGTAGGTAAAAGACCATACAAGTACAAAATGATTACATTACTGCTGTGAATAAGCTGGGAGTCACTTGAGAAGAGCAGCATCATCCATTAGTGCTGCATTGGCCACATTAACCAAGCTATTTTGTCAAAACTTTCAATACAAAACTCAAATCCTTCAAATTACTGGCTGCCTGACCAGTCATTGTGCTCTCTGACAAGTAAGAGGATAAAGAAGACGATCACTGTTATACATACAACTTTTGAAAAATGATGGTTGCAGTGCATTTGAGAATATGTGACAAGTAGCTTCTCATAAATCACCTTTCTGGAAGGAGATGTGATAAGAGCTGTTTGCATAAACGCTTGTCTGTGATTATGAGAATGTGTGTACTCCTTGACATGTTAACAGCTCAGAGTAACTTTGTGCGTATGCACTGGCTGTGAGATGGACATGACAGGAATATTTCTGGCGGAAGTGACAGGCTCTTACCTGAAGCTAATGAGCATCCAGCCAGATACGATGGTGCACCACAAAAGAAAGAAGGGTAGAGAATGAAGAAAATAAAATCAGATAAAAATGTAGATAGACAATAGCACAACAATGGTGTAAACAAAAACGAGACAGAGAACACTAAACAAAATTACATTTTCTGCTTTTTCACCAGGCCTTTTGCAGATCAGATCAGATTGTGCTTTTATAGTCTTTCATCTCCCTTATGTGCCCGTCTCTTTCACAAGTCACAGCTATCAAGAAATCCAGGAATTGTACAGACAGGCGGTGGAAAGTAATGACAGCAAACAACATCTCTATAATCATTTTAACAATGGAAGCACAACTGTGCCCTTCTACAGTACGCAAAGGAAGAGCAGACAGCTTTTGAGACAAAAATTGCCTGTAAATTGAAGCAGTACAATTGTGTATATAGAGCCACATGAAGCTGATCTGCAATGGTACAAACAGCGGGGTGTGCAAAATTCTGTCATTGGATTTTTTTTGTTAACACTGCAGTATATGGTTGGGGGTTTTTTGTGCGTGTGTGTGAATCTGCATGTATCAACTCTGAAAGAGACTGCTGTATAAAGAATTCAGCTTTTGATCTGTTGTACTAACTCATCGCAAGCTTGAATTTAACAGTGCAACACTGAGTGAAACCATGTGTGCAGGTGTAAAACATGTACCTTTACAGTGCATGTGCAGGGCTGTGCACTATGCTCACACAGGCTTATGCGCCTAAACATATGTGTATGAGTACATGAATATAATGCATATGTGTATAATTTCATTGTTGCCAGTGGTGGTTTTTGGCACGGGTGAACCGGGCAGCCGCCCGGGGTGGCATCACATGGGGGGGGGGCGGCACAACCACGTGAAAAAAAAATAAAAAATCTGCGCCGCTAAGCGGTTTTCTTATCTATCATATTACCTTGTGGGGAATTGGCAAATTGGCGCCTGCAGGCGCCCAGGGAGTAATTCAATGTAGAACCGCCACTGATTGTTGCTTACATATATGTGTGTCTTTGTGTGTGTGGGTGTGTGTATTTCCGGTATATACTCTCCCTGTTGCCCATTTGCAAATTCATTTATAACATGCATGGAAATATTCAACAGCAGCAGCACACAAAAGATTAACAATAACAGAGACATACTAAGACGGTTTCAGTTTGTCTTTGCCATGGTTTTAGGGAGCAAACAGCTCTTGCCAAAGCACGTATTTATACAGCCCCAGAATCTTTAGTATCAATAACAAAATTTTTGTGTTTGTGCGTGTGTGTTTTGTTGTCTGTACCTTCCACATGCTGGCCTCTTTCCCGTACACAACGGCCATGTTGTTGACTTTGTTCTGCTGAATGCTCCTCTTCTCTGTCTCGTTCAGCTCCTCCGAAACGAAGCCCATGAATGAGTTGTCTGGTGTGTGAGCTGAATGTGTGCGTGTATGTGAGTAATAAGGACAGGCGGGATAGCAGAGAGTAAAGACAGAGAAAACATTACACAAAGAGGGAAGAAGAGAGGGGGAGAAAGAACGTTTCACAGTGAGTGAGAGACAGAGAAGAAAGACAGACAGACAGACTACATCCTTGTTTGCCTCAGTTCAGTGGCAAAGACAGCGTGATTATTTTCTTCCTCAGTATTATAAATAGCAATTGTCATAAAGCCAAGCTGCTATTGGGCTCAGATGGTTTGGTAGTATGGAAATAGGTAATAAGTACTGGCTGTAAGTTAAAAGTATTTTTCTTGATGAAATACAACTACAGAGATATTCATAGAGAGAGAGTATGAAAAACCATCTATTTACTGTAACTTCACAGTCACAGCCATTTTTGTTGCATATCAGTGCACATTCTCATATATTGAATAACTATAATGAATTGCGGTGCCTGATGTTCTCTCATAAGGACGACATAGCTGATGAAGGCTGAGTCAGTCATTATAGCTTAGGACAGTGTGAAACAGTCAGCCACATATTGACGTTATAATGATCTTGTTGAGTGGCAGCTATAGATGAATGGACATGGCAGTGTTGAGAACTGAATGTGAGAGCAGAAGAGAGGTAAGTAGTCAATGTTTCAGTAAGGAACAGGGAGGAGATAGACAATAATGAGCGCTTTGAAATCAGGGGATCAGACATATTGTGTAGCATGAAAAGGAAAAAGAAACGAGAAAAAGAACAGATGCAGCTTGAAGGGATTCCAGAAGCTGTGGTGTTGCTGAAAATAGCTGCATTAAACACATTACTCCAAATTAATGTGAACAAGCAGCCAGACCTGTCAAAGACAGTGAAAACACTGAATTGGAGTCATTTTTATGACATTTAGAATGACTGTCAAAACTGATGACAGATCTTTGTGTGCGTGTGACAGTTAAGAGTTTTGAAGTTGTAAAATGCAAATACTTGAACTGATGGAGTTTGTACAAGTTTAGGATTGGGAAGATATGAAACTGTAAGCAAAAACACAAGTTAGTTTGACGATTCTTTACTTATAGAAAGATTGTTCATTACTGGTTTTGATAGGGATGGCTGCAGCTGGTTTCAGAATTACTTACGTGACAGACATCAGTGTGTGAGGATGGACAGAGTCCAGTCTGGATTCCTGCTGGTTACAATGGGCATATCGCAGGGATCTATTCTGTGCCCATACCTATTGAAATTGTCTCCTCCCTACACAACTGCCAAATCCATCTTTATGCAGACGATACAGTTTTGTACTGTACTGTTGAACTTGCCAAATCAGTCATGAAGAAACTACAACCCTCCCTTCATGCATCGCAAAGTTCTCTTATTAATCTTAAACTAATACGTATTACAAATAAAACTAAATCCAGGGATTTCTAGACATCGGAAAACATAGACTACTGTGCCTCTACACGATTCTGTTTACCATTCATATCTATAAAGCCCTGGTTGGTAAATTATCACAATACATCACATCTATGTTGCATTGGATCCCTGGTCTACATTTAACTTGATTGAGTGATCTTGTGCCTCTTTTAATATTAGTGCAGCAGACTCATGGAATCTCTTCTGCCCTAAAGCTGAACACTCTTATACGTCTTGGACACTTATGGTGTAACCTTGCCATCACTGTAAATGAGGATCGCCCCCAAAACTTTCTCCCAGAAACTTCAAAAAAGGTTATATATACAGTGAGGTGAAAAAGTCTGAGACCACTTTCCTGAAAAACTGTATACTGATATTTGGATGGCACGGTGGTGCAGTTAGCACTGTCGCCTCACAGCAAGAGGGTGCAAACCCGCATCTGGGCTCTTCTGTGCGGAGTTTGTTTTCTCCGGGTACTCCGGTTTTCTCCAACAAATCCCAAAAACATGCACATTAGGTTAATTGGCTACTCTAAATTACTCGAAGGTGTGAGTGTGTGCGTGTGTGGTTGTCTGTCTTTGTGTGTCAGCCCTGCGATTGACTGGCAACCAGTCCAGGGTGTACCCCGCCTCTCGCCCATAGTCAGCTGGGATAGGCTCCAGCTCCCTGCGACCCTGACAGATTAAGCGGTATAGAAAATGGATGGATGGAAATTCCCAAAATTAAACTTAAGGAAGTGAATTTTTTCTTACGGAACATGGTCATGTACTGCCTGGCATTGAGGTTCCAGTAGCCCCAGTTGGTCCGGTAGCCGTGCAGGGTTGCATACTCTTCATGATTGTAAGCTGGCTCTGTCCCAAAGGTGTCAATCACTCGAATGTGACATCTGTAAAGACACAGGACAACCACTTTAAAACTAAATGTTCCTAATGTCTCTTATGTGCAAAAAATATTTGCATATAAGAGACATTAACCCCTATTTAGCATTTATAAATAATTTATTAACGCTTAAAACAGGTTTATGACAGAATATAATTGCTCTACGATGCAATTTTACATACCAATTGTAATACAATTAATGTTGTCAACAACTATGACTTCATGACACTGATAATTATGTAGTTATTTATCATTTATAAAGCTATGAAATACAGGAAGACACATGATATAATGTTGTCACGACTTTTGAACACATTTATAAACAGCTTTGAATCCTTCCTTGTTTTGTGTTGACACACTGGAAACCACATTAATAAATCATGTTGCATCTTCATCATATATATTTATCCTGTAATTTATCTCTACATTACTTAACAGTCTTGTGCATCTTATGACACGTCATATCTTTGTCATTTTCCGTGAAGTTGGATAAACTGCATTCATTGTAATTTTTTAAGTCACAGTCATATTTTCTTAGGTGTAGCTGAAAAAATGAGAAAGTTTCTTGAATCGGCATCACAACATTATCATTTCTTTTCTGAGCTTGGTAGTCTCAGACAAATCTAAACTCTGCCTCACTTGCAAGAAGCACCTGGAGGGTCGTCCCAGATGCTGACTGAATTACATGCTAAATTTACTCAGATTGTGAGCACAAGCTGAATGCAAGGCACAGCACAAACTTGTCCTGTGCATTCATGTTAGTAAATCTGGCCCGTTTGTGGTTTGATCATTTTGTGTTTCCAGCTTTGGAAGAGCAACAGCAACCAGCAGTTTTTTTCTACAAAGTATAGCGTGAGAGGTTTGACATGAAAATGACGAGGAAAAACTTTGAGGTTTAGAAGGTGGAGGTGTGACAGATAAGCTTTCCATGTAAATGCTTAGTAGCACTACACTGAACCACAACTGTGCATGAGCGCACATAACAGACTCATGCAGCAACACATGTGCATGTGCTCTCAGACACAAACGCTCACACAAGCGCTCACATAAACGCACACACACCCTTGTCTGTGCCAGAGAGCGTGTTTAGTTTGGCCTGCATGCGAGCTCAAGGGATTAAGGAGAGCTGAAGGTGGCAGAGTCCATTTCCATATCACTGAGACTCTCTGGCAGGTAACTGTGTGTCTGCCTTTGTGTGTGTGTGTGTGTGTGTGTATGTGAAAAAGAGAAAGAGTGATATAGTCCAATATTTCAGACATTGTCTGAGAGTCTCAAGAGCACTCAAAGGCTATTACCTCTGCATACTTCATCAAAAAGCTCACATAACTGTTTCCTGGCACATCTCTTGCCTTGAAGCTGCACATAGGCGTCTATTTTAACACGCTGATATTCTCACATATTTACAACATCCCAACGATGGGATTCAATGCATTACCCTTTCACTGTAGACACTGTCCCTCAACCTTGAGTGTCTTTCTGTGTTTCAATTACTTATATCCTATATTTTTCTAAATTACTTTTCAAAAACTGCGCTGAGGGGCCATAAAGTTGTTCCCTTAAAAAAAAAAAAGTGTGAATTACAGTGATCATTACTCTGTTTCATATACTTGTAGATAGAGGTAAATATAGAAATAGTGATTGTTCATGCAAGAGTCTTAAAGGACAGGTTAGTATTACACTGCTTTACTGGTATGGTAAAATAGTTAGATTTTATTTATTAAATGAAACAATTACTGTATTAGAAAATGTCAGCTTGTCTTCTTGTAACTTTAGTATTATTTGGACTGTGCATTCATTATCAGATACTTTCCACACTCCAGCATTCTGATTTGAGTTGGTGTACGTCTCATACGGTGGTTGATCCTGCAAATTAAATAATTTGAGAAAAATCTGTGATAAAAAAATCAGAAAAAAATGAAAACCTTTAAGGATATTTGTGTTGCTTGTCTCTCCACAGATTACGTTTTACAGTTCAAACTTCACAGTAAAAGTAGCATAGCTAGCAAGGTTACAGAAAATTAGCCCACTGATGCCTTCAGCTGTCTCTGTAACATGGCATATGCACATATCCCATTAAAGCTGTCTCTTGAGAATCCTCAGATTTCCAACCACACTTCATACTAACTATGATGGATTTCTCCGCTTTACTTGTTGAACACTAGTGTAAATTGTGAGTCCAGAGAAAAAACACTCTTTGATTGTGATAACCTGACAGCAAAGCAAGAGGTCCTCTATTACTTTCCTTTACTGTAGATGCCTGGATGAGAAGTCATGTTTTGATTGAGCAAGGTAATTGTAACTGTTCCGAAGTGTTTTAAACAGAAACACTTTGGTTTCTTTGTAGAACTCCTCCAATAATATATTGCCAGTCTTGTATGTGACCTACTCTCCAACAATTGCAGGTTCTCTAACCTTCAATTGTAAGAGTTCATCTTCCAAGAACAGCATTTAGCTTTGAACCCAGACGTCTGCCGCATGCAAAACAGAGTCTTTGTGTGTTTTTGTGTTTATATGTTTTCAGGAGCTTTAATATGGAACAGAGAAAAAAAATCCTCTGAGGGGATTCCAATCTTATTCAAGACAAGGTGACACCCCAATCTTGTTTGACACCTCTGTTGATATTTCTGTCATTGACTGCAGCATGCAAGAGGCTAACCTTTAAATTGACAGATATAAAAAAGGCTTTTATCTGCAAGAAGGAGAAAAGAAACATGCACATATCTCTGCAGTCTTGTTTTGAGGCACTGAGGAAATTCTGAGGAAAATATTGTGTATCTATTTGTAAGGGTCACAGAAGCTGACAATGAATTATTAATATCGAATGTTAGTTTCCCTTGTCTCTGTCTCCCCTCGTCCGCTCTCTTTAACCTGCGCTATCACATATTGCCAGCTCTGAAACGGTGAAAATGTTTCTGTCTGCCGATAAGAGGTCCCAGAGGGAGGGGAAAAAAAGAAAAAAATGGAAGAAGAGGGGATAAGCGGAGGAGTAGCTGAGCTGAATATCAGGAGATCATAGTACGGAGCTAATCTGGGTTAAACGGCTGCTCAGGAAGGCTCAACAGTCCTCTGAGGTGAGGGAAATATGGCAGAGGGGTGCTTTGTCACCCACAGTTTAAGAGTTAGAAGAACCTGGCTTTCACTGGACAACAGCAGACACTTTAAATTTTTATTTTAAGATTTGTCTGTTATTGTTATCTGCCTGATCCTATGAGCAGTCTAGAAGCACAACCATACATCAGCAACTCACTCCGGCAGAATCCTTTTCACATGCAAAAGGTGGATGCACATAAGGAGGCCTATCTGTATTCAATCACAGTTCCTCAGACTTTACTAATATTTGGTTTGTGATACAACAGCAGACACCTGGGCAAGCAACAGGCTTTCTAATGAATCTGCTTGCTAATAAGTCTCTGAAACTTTGTTATGATACTCGGTCACCTAACAAATGTAATCAAATTTCCCTTTAATAGGATGAATACTACACTAATAATGTGCTTCTGTGCAATGAACTACTGTATACTGCCATTTTAGTCAGAGACACTTAAGTCAAGGAACTGACCATTTTCAAATGGTTAAACAATATGATTTGGCAAGAAATGTTCTTTGTTCTTTGACGGAGGTCTCGAAGAACCCGAGCAGCAACTAGGACTGGACTGCGGGAACTAATCCCCTTGATACACATACATGAAGGTTAAACCTTAGTTTAATTAACAATATCAAGAATAAAGTATGTAAGGAGGAGGCAGCAAACAGCGTTGGCATGAGCGTGAGCCAGTAGAACAGTGTGAGGTCAAACAGTAATTGCCAGTCTGTGTACCTGTATAAATATGACTGGACGTTAGCAGTCAACTGATCAGCCAAGCAGCTGATGAATGAGCCAGTCATTTATGAAGGGTCTATGAAATTTCACTCTTCATTGATATCTCCGGGTGTTTTTTGACATTTGTACTTTGGTAAGTGCTGGGGTCAGCAACAACCTTCCACATACACACACACTCACACACAAACACTCCAATCCAAATACAAAACTTTCCAATAATTTTCAGGTGGCTCATTGCCTGATTAAAATGGCACAGTCCCAACTTTGACGCATTTGATTTTGCCAACTCTGTGCTTCAGATCCAGAGATTGCCCAAATACTTGGGCAGAGATTTGTTGGCTGGTTTTCTGGCAGTGGAACACACAGCCACATTAGTGCACCACACCTGACACAGTGGTAAAGTGGGACGCAAGATATTCCTTTGCCTGAGTGAAAGCACTGAGCAGCAGACTAATAGGCTGATTGTGTCAGTTTACTGTATCGATTTTATTTGTAATTTTCTGAAGAGTTTACAAAAAAATTGTTGGGAAATTTTGCAGTCTTTAACTGGACTGAGTGCCCATTGTATGTATTAACTGTGCATGCCATTATGCATGTAATATTCTGTAAAAACATATTACTACGTAGCTATACACCAGTAACCTACTACGTATACTCTAGACATAGATCATCTGTACTCATGGTAATCATGGTGTTTACACAAGAAAGAAATACAGTTTGTTAAAATAAAGGCCCTGTGCTCTTATAGAGTGCTGTTCAAAGGCTATATTGGCATGTAGAGTTTCAGAAATTAAGAAATAAGATAAATGGTTAATTGTGTTACATGCAGTCCTTTAATTTTGTTACATTATTCCAACTTTATCTGAGTGATTCCTTTCTTTCAGTGTGCAGCAATGTGTTCAATCGTCCCTACTCCATCTATCATCTATCCTTCATTACCTTAGCGAATGCTGTGACTCACTCACTACACTATACCCATTAGTCTGTGTTAGACTTTGTAAAGTAGAACTGCCTGAGAATAACCAAGACGAGTTGAATCGAGGGCAACTGGACTTGGTTATAGACCTTGAAGATGTTTCACCAGTCGATTAAACCCTTCTTGGATAACCATGACCTGGATGACAGATTCTTCACAGACATCTTACGTGAACATACTGTTTTTATACTGTGGAACTGGAGCTGTGGTGCTTTGTGAAATTTTTTTTCATTTCAACTAAAAGCAGTGGCGCTGTTAGTTGGATGAAACTCAGCTAAACAACAACAAATGTTACAGTGGTACAGAGCTGAAAAGAAGCCCATGAACATGCCAGCAATTACAGATATTAATAATCTCACAGCAGCTGTTAAAGTGTTGTCAAGGGGCCCAAAAGTTGTGCCACTGATTGAAAGACTAAAGTAGATTGCTCATCTGTGGTCTCTGTTGAGAAAATTCCTTGGACAAATGAAACCTTCTGTAACTTAATTATTTAAGAAACATGTTTGGAGTTTGCATGTTCTCCCTCACAAAAACATGCACGGGTTAGGTTAATTGGCTACTCTAAATTGCCCATAGGTGTGAGTGTGTGCGTGTGGTTGTCTGTCTGTCGATTGACTGGCGACCAGTCCAGTGTGTACCCCGCCTCTCGCCCATAGTCAGCTGGGATAGGCTCCAGCTCCCCCGCAACCCTGACGGATTAAGCGGTAGAAAATGGATGGATGTTTATCTAGATACAAAGGATGCTGGAGTATGTTTTCATGTGACAGTACAATTTGTAACACAAATCTCAGCCAACTAAAAACCAGATCTTTTTTTTTTAGTTTTACTGAATAAAACTTGTTTTTTGAAATAAGTTCTCTTTACAACATTAATGCAAGATGACCAATCTTCCATAATCTACCATGATCAAAACAAACAACCAGCAACTGATCCCTGCATGAAACTTGTTCTTTTGCTTGCAAAAATGAAGTTAGTGATGTATCCCCAAAGGATCAGCAGGCTCCAGGGAAGTCCAGGCGTGTTCTAGCTCATCTTCTGTCTTAGTAAGGAGTTTTTTTTTCTTTTCTTTTTTTGGTTTGTTTTTTTGCAGGTATCCCTCTGGATATCTTTACCAGTCCGCCTCTATCAGAGCAGTAAATTTACCATGCAGAGGAAATCAATGTGCTAGTCCTATTATCAGATGAGTGGGTGTGATTTAAGACCGTCTCCTATTGGCTTTCAGCATCTTTAACGACAGCACACATGCCCAGACACACCCTTGCCTGCGTACACATACACACATGATCGCACAAGCACAACAGCACCCTGGACAGCACCATGTTGTCCAGGCATAATAACAGAATGTGGATGTTGGTGGGAACATAAAACAAAAGTAATTAAAGGGAGCTGAAGGGCCCCAAAGCTCAGAGCACTTGATTAATGATGCCTTTCAGCTCACAAGGCTCAAATAGACTGGTGTAAAGAGGTGAGTGAGAGAGAGAGAGAGAGAGAGAGAGAGAGAGAGAGAGACAGAGAGAGGAAGGGAGAAGAGAGGAAGGGAGAAAGGGAGAGAGTGGTGAATAAGTCATTGACCTGTCCTAAACCTCAGGGGAATTGTGGAACTGTAGGGTTAAGATAAATGGATAAAGTGAACAAGCATAAATACCTGGTGGGGAAATACCGAAGAGGGTGTAGGTTTCTTGCTCCACAGTTGATCAATACAAATTAATGGAGTATGTTACATATTATACACCTGACTGTAAATTTTGTGTGAATTCTTTAAAGCGTATAGTGTCTTAACAGATCTTTACACGAGCTCTCAAGCCCACAAAGAAATGAATATTCTGGGCATTCCTCTTCATATATTTGAAGTCACTGAGGTGCATCCTCTCGTGAAAGCGAGGATATATGTTCCTTGTTCCATCTGTATTGCTGAAAAATTCAGATAATTCCCTCACTACAAGCTTCTGGGTAAACAAAAGAGACCGTCTCTTAGAAACACTAAAAGTCACATCCTGTTAGGGAAAGCAGAAATCAAGGCTCCACTCCAATGACGGAGCTGGGAGCTGCTGACCTAAGCAAGCAATTAGGTGCGGACTGCAGGTTGACTGGCATCTCGTCTGGGGGAAATGTGGGATTATGTGTGTGTAGGTGTGTGTGTGTGAGAGAGAGGCAACTTGTGAGAAAGAGGAGGATGGCAAAATAGGTTGTGTGCTGGGAAAATAGCTACCCAACCCACCCGTAATGCATTTCTCTTGCTCATAATTGGATTTTAAAAATACATGGAGTGGCCCTTTACACGTGGTGTCAAGTTGATGCCTGATCCCTTCCTCTCCCTCTGTTTTGTGGTATCTCTCCTTCTCTGTTCTCTCTATTCTCTTATTGTTGCCATCTCTCCACACACCTTCACTCTTTCATCTCTTCCTCAGTCCCTTCTCTTTCCCCTCTCTGTTTCACTTTCGTTTGGCCTTTATATTTTATTGTTGCTTCTTTACGCTGGGAGCAAGAACAAGGAAAGCAAAATGTCAATTGCTGCCATCACACACAGGGGGTAGATGAAGATGCCAATTTATTGGACCAAGAAAGATGAGAGGGACAAAAGGGGGTGGCTGCAAGCTGTTTTTAAGGGTCTGGAGAGGACAAGGCTCACGCTGGACTTTCAATCTTTTCAATCAGTTTTTTTTTTTTTTGCCACAACAACACAAAAAGCCTCTAAAGATAGGACAAGGTTGTGCAGCTGATTTTTTTTTTCTTAAATGCACTGTGGCAATTTAAATTCTTGTTTTGGGTATTACATTACTGTGTTGTTGCCTTGGTCTCATGACTGTCATGGCCTAGTTTCCAAGTTGTTCCATCTTTGTAGCAATGCCAAAAGCCATTAAGTACATTTTTGTAACAGCATGGAAAAAAAAAAAACAACCCTCAGTCTGTTTCTTCTTAACATCTCACTAATCTTTCTTCTTTCTCATGAGGCAGATGTCTTCTGTTTTTCCTTTCTTCCTGTCTCTTCTTTCTGTGTTTAACTACATGCCTCCTGTTGAGCCTCTCAGCGCATTCAAACAACGATAATAAGCTGCTGAGACAGGGTTCAACTGGAAATTGGCGCAGTCACAAATGATTTTTACGTGTGTGTGTGCGTATGTGTGTGCGTGTAAGGGTCGAGGGCGTGCGTGATTTGTATATGTGTGCCAGTGTGCTTGCACGTTGACTTGTCTCATATGTCTCTAATCTCACACTACATGTAATACTTATCTTATTTGTGCTGTGCAGGGTAATGGTGCATGAGAGGTGGTATCAGCTTGTGTGTGTGTGTTTGGTTTGTTGTGAAGTTGTTCCACTATATCACACCATGCAAAATCATATGTGTCTGACATGTTGTGCATTTTGATCTTTTGGTTTTTTAGCTGGATGGAGATTGGTAGAGAAAGTGTGTGTATATGTACGTTTGTGTATTTATGTGACAGAAAGTGTGTGTGAATTTAACAAGCTCAGAAATTTACAGTCAGACCTCAAGATAGAGACATGTACACCTTATTACCAGGAACAATTAATCCACAAGCACAGCCAGTAAACCTACATCTCTGCCAAGAAAACTGCTGACATACACACACGTACAGACACGTAACCTGACATACAAACACACACACACAAGTGAAAATATACACGGATAAAGCAACACACACTAACTTGTGTTTCTTGAGTGAGAGCCCCATGTGTTGCTTCATCTGCTGCAGGCCATGGTAGTCAGTGTAGATGAGGTCAAAGGGCAGCGGGCCAGTGAGTGGGCAACTGCCTCTGCCCGGAGGCACGCCGAGAAAGCTGGAACACACATAAGTAAAACACTCAGTTAGGAAAAGAGGAGGAACATGACAGAGAAAACAGAAGGTTCACTCTGAAAACACTGTGAGCACATGAGCTGCACTCAGATGCTCCGGCTGAGCTACCGGAGCATCCGAGCATTCATTATTATCTCGGACAAAAACGTTTTGGTTTTGCTACAGAAAGAAAGAGAAGAGGAGAGAAGGTGAACATACAACAGTATTAGCTGGAAGTCAACATTTGAAAGTTTGTAGGGTAGGGATATATTTTCATTGCGCAGCATTTTATGGACTGTATTAACCTGATAATGAGCCTGTTTGCACTTTATCACCCTTGACTGCTTTGAAAAAACATTTGTAGGCTAGTGTTTAACTTGCTTTCTGTTGTACTGTTGTGTAAAACATTCTTAAATGTGTTTACAGTATTGTAACAATGGTTGTACCACAGTGATTTAAATTACACAACGTTAACATATTAATGTTGGGCAGCATTTAGTACATCATTAAATACTATACAGTGACTTCCTCTCTGTACCTCCTACTGGCATCCCTGAACGCATTTAAATGTGACCGCATGCTACATAGGTTAACTGGCTCCAGGTTTGATGGACATAACTTTTGTGTCGTGCTAGCAGTGTCTGCTATTCTCTTGTTCAGTCCACCATTTTAATCCAGATCCATGGTGACCAGATGATGAATCCTCAGACTTGAACTCACAATTGGTCCAATACTTTGGTTCACAACTAAATACCCACAAACAAAGCCTTAGCTGTAATTTGTGTTTAGTGCTAATTAGAAAATGTTTGCATGTTAACATGCTAAACTAAGATTTTGAACATGGTAAAAGATTTTACCTTAACATCAGAGTGTCAGCAGTGTCATGTCTAACATTAGTTTTCAGCTTAACCACTGCACCACATAATGACATTTAAAAGCTTCAATATCCAAAAGTGATAAATGAAATGATACTGGATAACAGTTGGAATCACCTGCAAAACAAAGACTGCTGATTTACACTCTTACATCAGCAAAAGAACTGCATGGTTAGCATCAGCAGTGTTGGCTGAATAGACAAAGAGCACCAGCTACAGAGACTGAACTTCATCAGCAGAAAACCTGGTTTGACTGACAGCTGATCTCTGAGAAGTGCAGCATTGCAAAGAGAACACAGCAGGGAGATCTTAACACTACAGATCCAGAACCTTTTCTTTCATTCTTTTTTTTTTCTCTCGAAAGAACCGTGCTACATTAAAACTACAGAAGGATACTTTTTTTTTTTTTTTTTTTAAAGCTGCATGCTGCTCGAGGAATCAAAACCCTTAACCTGGAGCTGTTAGACCCAGCCTGCTGAGACAGACACAGGTGAGAGAAATATACTGCATAGTATGAATATGAACCATGCAAAAACGACAAAGCCCACCAGCGGGTCCTTCATAAAAAGTTGGGTGACTGCAATGACAAAGTAACTCAATAAGTTACTAATCAAAACATGCCAACCACTCTTTACATCTTCCCTTGCTTTGAGTTTCTCACATCAAAGTTAAAGAACTAATACCCTGGAGAGTCACAAACTTGAACTGTGTTGTTGACTCAAAGCTGAATTAAAAAGTGTGTTTGTTGATCAGATAGTATCACGTGGGTAATGCTGAGTTCAGTCAAAGTCAAGCCAGGGGGCACAGAGAAGGCCTGTAATTCAAACAAATAGGATGAAAAGAGCTGAATTTGTAATGACCTGGCTGAATTTTACCTTACAGCAACAACAACAGATGGTCGATGGATGGAGGGAGAGAGAGAGAGAGAGAGAGAGAGAGAGAAAGATAAAGCAGGAAGAGATATGTCTATATCCAATGTATTGAGGTTGTGTGTGTGTATGTGTGTGACAGGTATTATCTATACCTGCTGTGTTGTGAGATTCAAATGTCTGCCTGTCAGTTTATTGATACATCCACTCTTACCACTTCCCAAAAGTCTACTTTGATTACAGCAAGACTTTCAAGACATGAAAACACACACACTCACACAAAGTACAAACCAAAGGAGTAGAGAGATATTATTTCTAAGTGTGTGGTGTACTGTGCCCAGTTTCACATCCTTGTTTGACTCAGTTTCAACTCATTGATCGACTGAGGGCTTCTCTGTTACCGTGCGGACAGAACTGCTATTGGATATCTGACCTGTGAGTGGTCTGCTAGCGCTTACTTAGCTCTTATTTCTGTGACGATGAGGCCAAAGGCTAATGGAGAGTGTAATGCAATTCGTACCCCTAGTGAATTCCATCTCGCTATGCTAGTTTTACAATGGAGTCTTTTTGGCTGCACTGCTTATCCAAAGGGTCATTTGATAGTGTTGCGAGGCAGCACTTACAGCAGCTCTGCTGGCAGCTACTAACCACCATCAGACAGCAGGGAAAACACACGCATAAAAGAGTTTGATGTAGTGATTGAAGTGAAAAATGAAAAAGGTACTAGTGGTCTAAACCAACAACTGCAGCATGTGGTTTCTACGTGTGGGCATGTTTTTGTTTGGTGTACTGAGATGAATGACAAACTGTTGACAATCTGACATTTGTTCATTGAATGAACTTTCAGGCTCAAGTAGTAGCCTATAAACATATCACCTTTCCAGGAACATTTCTTTGCATGTACGAAAACCACATTCACATTTATTCGACACGGGTGCAGTATGAAATGTCACTGTAAATATTCCATGAGTACAACATGAAAAAAACAAAACGCACTTTTTATTTGAACTATTTTCTGTACTGTTTTTCCATAAAATTGTAATCTGCAAAGTAAAATTTGGTGACTTAAAAAGTAAAATATTTGCCTCTGAAATGCAGTAAAGGTATAAAGTAGGAGAAAATGGAAATACATAAGTAAAGTCCACCTCAAAACTGCACATAAATACAGTAGTAAATGATTAGATTCCACAAGTGCTGAAAGTAATGTCAAATATATTTGTCAAAAGTCCACAACCGAATCAAACCAGGGGTCAAAATTAGTCCTGCATTTAGTTTAACAGCATTTGTATGTCTATTCAGTGTATTCCATGTCTCTTACATTTAAATCCATAGCAGGCAATGTAAATGTGAATGCTGGCTGCATCCAAGCATTTTAGAAATCTGCGGTTTGAAGCCCTGTTACACATTATAGAATAGCATGATGGGATTTCAAGTGTGCACTTTGCCTGGAGTGTGGTGCCTCTCATTAGTCTTGTTTCCATTAGTGATACAATGTCTGCCTCCATCCTTATAGATAAAGGAGCACCCTCTTAGTTAAAGAGGCCTGCTCAAAGAGTCCATTCAATGAGAACCAATCGCATTTCAGGGATGTCAGAGAACAGCATGTTTTCTACAGCATTATTTAGGCTTGTTAGGCTTGTAACCTTTAGATAAAAATATGTATTACCTGGTCCTAAAACCAGACTCTTTAAGTCAAGAATGCGGGAAGCTACACAGACGTAGCCAAAACACAACTCAGTTGTATAAAACAAATTGGATTCATACAAAAGGTCCCCAAAGCAAAGTCACACAACAGTAGTGAACATGTGCATCATATTCTGTCCTAAAGCAGTCAAATACTTTGCAAAAACCCAGAAAATAAACTTAATTTTATGGATGTTTCAGGGTGTTACAATTGTGACGATTCACGTTTGTGTGCATGTTATGTCTATGGTTAGTGTGTTAATGCTTATAGTGGATGTTTATCATTGATTAGAGAAAAAGCCATTATTTGCTAAGCTATCTCTGGTTATTCATTGAGGAAATCCAGCAATAACATAATATGAATAATCCATTTTCATTAAGCAGTGCTGGAGCTCAGTCAGTCCTTTTGTTTGTCTGCAGAGGTCTATCAGTCTCGCCCGTCTGTCTGTCTGTCCGTCTGTCATGACAGGGAGAAGCGGGACAATGAAACCAGCCAGAAAGGGCATGGATAATTGCAGTAATGCTAACTGAGATTCAAAAGAATAAGCGAAAGAAAAAAAACAAAACAAACAGAAAATAAGAAAACAAAGAAAGAAAAAACACACGCACTGTAATGTACTAACAGCTGAGGAAACAGCAGCATGGCAGAATAGGGCAGATTTTGTTTTTCATTTTCCATCAGAAACCCATTTCTCTCGTTCTTTCGCTCTAATCCCTCTTTTGGCAGCTACTCAACCATAACATATCAGCCAAGAGTGAAAATGATTTGTTTATTCCTGAAATAGTCTAATTTATTCTCTCTTTTGTTAAGGAACACTGAGGGACATCTTTTGTTGATGACACTACAATAAGCACCTGACCTCTGGATGGTATACTTGTTTACAAAGCTCAGCTCAACCAGCTGTCCATTAAATTTGCCCTTTGATAGAGGTCGGTACAGTATGAACACCTTGCTCACACCCTGTATATGACAATGCAATGACATTCAACTAAATGTGGCTGTACTGCTAATTGGACGCGCTGCCAGTATTAGAAACAGACAATACCAGGCTTGTGACAACCAACCAACCAACCAACCAACCAACCAACCAACCAACCAACCAACCAACCAACCAACCAACCAACCAACCAACC
>JBBMJY010000020.1:14967657-15004875 GCA_037833715.1 Toxotes lorentzi | reverse complement strand
CACACACACACACACACACACACACACACACACACACACACACACACACACACACACACACACACACACTCTCCCTCTCACACCAGACATACTTACATGCAGACCAATAGGTAGATTAAACACACACATACACACAACTGCTCTACTGAAGTGGTTGAAGGTAGCTCTGACTGCTGCCCTGTTTTACAGCTAAACATCAGAGGCTCTATAGGCTTTTAATACTGATGCCTGTCCAAATAGTATAAAAGCCAAACTACCATGACCTTTGTACAGAAGACAGGGTGTTCGCAGAGAAATGTGAGCATGTATGCTGTTCAAAAGGAGGAGGAGAGGTGAAAAGAGGAAAAAAAAAAAAACAAAACAAAAAGCCTAGATAGGTCAGTGCAGTTTAAGGGTACAATGTCAACAGTAAACCTGAAATCACTGCACCAGATAAAACACAAACCTGTTCACCCGCTTACCCTTACTGTGAGAAAGAGCTTAAGGCAAGCGGGGGATTAAACTCTGGGAAAGACAGACTGACGCTCATTGAGATTTGCTTGTTATGTGAATGGTTGACTTCAGTAGTTTGACTAACATGAAGAGAAGACAGGAAGGAGAGGCGAGCAATAAGCAGAAGTAGTAAATGCACAGGGAATGTAGCTGGCAATGTAGGGAGGCAACTAAAAAGATAAACTTAAAGAGGTTTTATGATACAGATGAAAGCTAAAGTGCAAAAGATTTATGCATAGACGGCCTTTATAGCATCTGTTAACTGTTATTAAGAGTTGTACAAAAACTGATCTCAGCCACCAGAGAGAACTGAACCATTATCTTGTCTCTATGTGGCCCAGGAAGACCTGACTCAGCAGCCTGAGAGAAACCTGTAAAGAAACACACATGAGCAGAAAACAGCAGCATTAAATCACCAAAGCAGTGTTACTTCATAACAGCTGCATTAACTCATATCGGCAGCATTAAATCATAGCAGCGGCATTAACTCACAGCAACAGAATTAACTTATAACACTAACATTAAATCATAACACTACCAAACAACAGCAGCCATCTGCATTCAAAGACTCTTCGAGGGAAGGGGCAGAATGACAAAGGGGCACCTCTAACTGTGCACATGTTTACCCATGTCAAACCAAAGAAGCCCCAGATAAGTTAACTACAGGTGCGATTTTGTGGAGCTGAGGGGCACTTGGGCTGAGCAAAGAGGAACTCAAGAACCTCATGTGCCCATCAAGTGCCCAAGTGATGTAACATTGGGAGAAAGTGAACCACGACACTGGCAGGTACTTGGAGGCCACTTGGTACAAGTAGATTAGAAACTGGGTGGTCAAAAAGAACCTTGGAAAGGTTCGGTAAAGTATCATGTTTGAAAGACCACTTCAGTATAAATGCTTCCATCTCTGTCCTTTATGCTTTGCTCTCAGATCACCAGTGCAGCATGTTAATTATAGGTATAAATGAGCTCATAGACTCTCAGGGAAATTGACAGAAAAGAAAAAGCATGTGCACAAATAGGGTCTGAAATATGTAAAAAAAAATAAAAAATAAAAAGCAGTAGTAAAATATACACAACACACAAAACATGCAGTCCTTTGCTCTGCAACCTTTCTTAAGGTCTAAATGTGCATCTGTTGGTGCGTGTTACACGTGATCAGGAGTAGCTCACAATGCTCTGATGACACACAGGGGACAGCAAAAAAACCCTCCACATTTCTGTAGTGCTCAAACCACTTTTAAAAAACAAAAAAACAAAAAAAAAAACACCGTACAGATTTGAGAGGAAGGTTTGAATGATTGTGAATCCCTACAGTAGGCCTAATATCCATCCCATACCTTCAATTATCAGCACATCTCAGGGACAAAAGAGACTTGATGCTTTTAGTTTCGCCACTTCTACTCTCTCCTTTACTGTACTGGAGGTGTTAATTGGCTGTTACTCTGTCTCTCTCCGCCTCCAACCCCAAACAGCCCAGAGTCTGATCTCCATGGCAACTGAGACATTACCTGTATTTGGGATGAGACTGTGAAACCTGACAACTCACGTTTGAAAAAGAGTTGGAAAGGGAGCGCATAAAAAGGAAGTCATGGAGAGTGTGGGAAGAGACCGAACATGTAAATATCATAAGAAGCCTATAGCCTTTGTTTGGATTTTAAATTGCTCAACCTGACTAAAGTTAACACTATTGTCCTATACAAAAGTATAACACAACGTAAGTTTGGCAAAACATAAGCACTTAATGCTCAGCATTTAAATAAACAACACCAACACTGGACCCTTGAGTTTCAAGAAATCTTTGCACCCTTCAGTGGACGAAGAAAGGAAACAAACTCCTGTGACAAACAAAACTCAAATGTTCAGAAAGAATCCAATAAAATCTGATCAATTTAACACTTGAACAGTTTTCAGCAGCAACTGCCATGAAATTCAATCCACTTTCTGATTTGTCTCATTCATTGCTTTTCACTGGTTTTCACACATTGCCTTTGTCAGCTGTCCCATAATGCCACATTTACTGCCTTTGGGTTACTGAGGGTAGTCATTACATAAAGCTCAACTTACACTGGGGGCGTATGATGCACGTCGAAACACATGCTCCTATTGTTTTCTATGTAAGGCACCACACGCATTGCACCAGAAAAGCAGCACTTTTACCCCATTTGTTCCCTGGCTCTTCACATCCACGCTATGTTACTGTATAATGACTACTTCCTCTGTCCACATGGTGTTTCCAATGTGTGCACTGCACAAAAGCCATTATTATTTTTATGCTGTGCCAGATTCTTTCAGCTTTCAGTTAAACTGAACTTTCTATCATTTTACAGTAGTGACAGGATCCAACACAACGGTGCTGGCCATCCACCATCACAATGACTGCTGCAGCTCTTAGAGAGCTGGAACCTCCACTGTAATGTAGAGCAGACAGAGCCCTGTCTTTTCTCCCACTCACACTAATACATCTCAGCTCAGGTGCCTTTCCAATCTAATTGGCACCAAATTCAGCTTGTCAAGCTGCTCTGTTAGCCCACACTGTGTGCAGTGCACACTCAGCAGAGATGCAAAAATCTGCATTGAATTAACTCATGTTTGTGTGCTTTTGTGTGTGGGCACGTAAATGGTGCAAGTGAAATTTCTGCTCTGTGAATAAATGAAGGAGAGTCCAAAATTCAAAACAATGAGATGGTGACAGTAAGCCTTCCAAAAAAAAAAGAAAAAAAGAAAGAAAAGGAAATCCATTGCAAAGAACCATTATTTGCATATTTGAATAACAAAACTCCTGCCCCAACTCAACAGATGCCAGTTCAGCACTTTTCTAAACTCCCTTTTCTTCCCTGTTCTCCCCCATAGGCTTCTCCATACACATTTTCTCATGAGTCCATTCACCAGCCGCACAGTGACAGTGTTATTAGAGAGAAAAGTCTCTGCTCTGTCACATAAAAAGGGAGATTATATGTTTATGATTCCCATGAGTCATGAGACTCCCATGAGTCATTATGTCACTACAGTCCTACAAGACAGCATAATCACATTCATACAGAAACCTATAGAGCTTTTCATCACTGCCTTCAGAATTCAGCTCAGTTCAGTAAGTATAATACATCCCAAGTTACATCAATAGAAGTTGTTTCTGTCTACATGCTCTGGTTTATTTTCATTCTCAGGCACTGTCCATGGACCACAGTACATTACAGAGTCTCTCTGTGCTGTGTTCATGACTCTCTAGTGAATAATGTCTAGTCACTTGACCACAGTACAGACTGGAAACTACAAGCCACGGTGTATGTTATATACAGTAACACAACTCCAGCCCTAATCAGCCCCTCAGTGGCCAATTAAAGCAACTCTCTGCACCCTCCTTAGCCAATCACAACTCTCAGTTATGGCCATGAAACCAATGTATCACAGACTATGTGCACACACACACACACAGAGCCACACAGGAGACTGTGGAGTTGTGGAGTAGAGGTGCATGGACTCCGGGCACTTTTTGTTCGGTTTTGTTCTAACACTGGTCAGCGTTGCCCAAAGGAAAGCAAAGCTGCTTCCAAATCTGTGTTTGGACTCAGCTTCCACTAAACAGCCTCTTTGGGACAATTGTTGTCTGTCTGCCTGGTTTTCCATTTGTCTCATTCAGCCTACCTGTCCAGACTGTCAGATTTGCCTGTATTTTTATCTTTGTCTGTCTGTCTGGTTCCATCTCTCCACCTTTCTGTCTTTGGGGAAAAATGTTCAAAATGTCTAACCTGCTGTCTATGTCTTTTTGCACATTCCTGGGGATGGGAACAAAGGGGGAAGTAGAGTATGTCTACAGAAATGGACAATATTGGGAACAAGTGAGAGAAAGAAGGTGCAGAGGGAAACTACTTTGAAACTACACAGGAGTGCTGACTGAGGAACAAATAAACACAGCAAGTGTCAGACATTTTGAAATTCTGTAGGAATTATTTACCCAAAACAATGCAATGGGACATTGTTTATCTATCAGCATACCTCTTTACTTCCATCACACCAGCAGACAATACTTTTATTTGATACCAAAATAAATCAGCATCAGCAACAACAATGACAGCAACACAAGGCATCTGTTTGGAAATACTATATGACATAAAATTTGATCAATGCTGATTGCATCTGAGGGATACCCGTGAGACCTGACGGTGTCACGTAGAGTGCAAGGTAACCACTGTGGCTACCACACTTCCTGTCTGTTTATGGTGTGAAATAACAAAAGCATAAAAACAATGTTTTTACCCTCAGTGTACTCAGTTTATTTCAACACAATAAAGACAACATTATCAGATTTGTGGATAACATGAGACATAAGAAAGGAATGCACACCAGTCTTATTTTTATAGTAAAACTGTGTGACAGCTAAACTGCATAATTGCCTTTGTTCAGCTGTATCTCTCTTTTGTTTTGTCGTACTGAAGGTAGGGACCCAAGGAAAGGAAATGACTGGACACTCTGTATAAATCCTCTCTATTGCACTTTCCTGCAGCAAACCATGAGTAGATTGACATCAGGAGTGAGTTGGGATCCAAATGCAGTCTGAAGAAAGATTAGACTGTTTCTCCGAGTAATCCAAAGCTAAAAGCTATTTTTCCTTCTCAAAGCCATTCCGTGTGGGTGAGGAGGACAAAATAATTCTTCATGCGGGTATGTTAGATTATGCTGCACAGTCTCTAAAAACATTGCAGCCCGGGTTGTGAGAAAGACCAATTTTAAAATGTGGGTCCCAAGATACTACAGTGGCATGCACGCACTAAAAACGAGCCTGCCATCGATTTCAAATCTGACAACTGAACTCAGCCTTGTGCATGTCCCTGCCATCTCTAAACTCATTTTTTAAGTGTACAATTCCTTTAGATTTTTCCACTCTCTCCTGCTCCCTGCAGAGAGGTTATACGTCTACAAAATGACTGCCAAAGGCTGGGAGTCAATACAATACTTCTTCAATGATTTGTGAGAGTTGTCGCATGCAATGCTCAGTGTAAAATGCAGAGTACTGCGGGGCCTCTCAAGACATCATTATATTGATCTATATGCTATACCTGTGTCACAGCAGTGATCAGTGATGACAGAAAGACAAAGACCATTGGCCCAATCAAGGCTGAACAAAGACGTCGCCCATCGACAGCGTGATTCAGCTGTCTTCTCACACTCATACCTATTCATAATTCTGCTGTTCAACATTAGCCATCCATCTTCAGCCTGACAGCCTGTGTGATTTATTCAGTCTTGGCCATGAAGTAGATATTGCATAGCCTGGACAGAACAAGCCTGAGGGATCTTTTCCAACAGGATAGATTTACATTCATCCCCCCATGTGTGTGTGTATGTGTGTGTGTGTTGGCTGTACAGCTGTATCCGTCAGCAGAAACATGTAAGCGTGCTGACGCAGGGGATAAAAAAAAAAAAAAAAGACACCAACGCAGTCACACTGACAGGAAGCTGTGGAGTGCGTCAATATATGGGATCAATACAGCGACAAATATATCAACAGGACCTTAGGGCCCTCATGCCTAATCTTTGGGTTAAGTGGGAATGGGGTGTAATTAGAGCACAATGCTCTCTTACACAAATTGAATAGAACATGTGGAGTACAAGAGCAGAGTGATAATGAGAGGATTGTAAAAGGCCCCTGGTTTGTTGTCAGAGCTATTGTCAGGGGTTCTTTCGTGGCATAATAACAGGAGGTCTACACTTTACTATCTTTCCTACTATTTTGTTTTTTTTTATTTTAGAAATTGATCTTGCAAGTTTTATTCTGTGTTATTCCCTTTCCAATTTTATGGAAGATGTACATGTTGTTACATGTACATTGGCCTTTGGTTGCTCTTAGTGGTCTTAGTATTTTATCACTTTATATTTCTTTTATTGTATAAATTGATCTTGCAAGTTTTATTTTTTTTTTACATTTTTGCACACATTTTGATATTGCCACTCACTGTCATTTATAATTCAATCAATCAATTTCTATAGCAGATTTAGTTACAAAGTGCTTTACCAAACAAAAAAAAAAAATAAATAAATAAACTTATACAACATTGGGAAGAAAATATAAGAGCAAAATTTCTTTAAATAAGGTAGCACAAAATAGAACATTCTAAAATGATTAAATTATTTAGCATTACTGATAATTTTATATTTATTATCAATAAAACTAGAAACAGGAGAATGACTTTGTAAAAATAATAAGTTTAAAGAAGTGACAGCAAAAGTTGAAAGTGAATTCAGACCACAAGCCCTCAGAAAGTACACTCATAAACATGTGTCATTAAGAGGGATTTAAAAGAGGATACCGAGCTCGCCAGTCTGACCTCCTCAGGGAGGTTATTCCAAAGAGTGGGGGCCCTGACAGAACAGGCCCGCTCACCTTTGGCCCTTTAATCTTTGCTGCTACTTCCACATTCTTGGCAGCCCTGGTGTTTGCAGGTACATTTGGTACATTTAGCACATAGCAACTCACCCCTGCAGCTCCTTGACAGACATGGAAATCCTGAGGTTATGTCCCAGAACATGAAGGGCGGTGAGGATGTCAGCCCACTGGACCATCTCTCCCAGTGGACCCCCCTTCAGCACCTTGGGGCTGAAAACATCTCCAGACTCCTCTGTTAGAAAGCCTACATGGACCAGGATCTGAAGAAAGACAGGGACATATTGTGGCAGAGAGTTGAAATAAAAGTCTGTGGAGAAAACAAGTTGTAATAAACCAAAATTTTACCTTTAATGTGGTAAATTTTAACAGAAAGCTATGAAATAAGGCATGAAAACATTCCTCTTCCTTTAATAAACTATTTACTAACACTAACAAAATGAATCCCAATACAATCTACTAATTATAAAATGATGGTGTGCTGCTAAGTAGCCTTTGCTAGTTAACACTGTTACTCTAATTTGACATTTGAAAGTGGCATTTCTGAACTCAGAGCAGTAATAAATCCATTTATTTTCCCTGTTAGTGTGGATAATAAACTTGAAAACATCCAGCCATTTCACGCATGTAATAATAATGTGCATCTGTTCAATGTACATACTTTACAGGCGACTGATTGATGATACTCATGATGTATAAAGTGTATATTGTAAAGCACATTTAATTTAATCTGATTAATATCATTTATAAAGTATGTGTGTGTTCTGAGTAAAGTTAAGCTCCTTGAAAGTTAAGCTTCTGCAGTTCAAACTGTTTTAATGAGTTTGAGGATTAGAATCATTTGAATTTCAGACTCTTCCAAAAGGAAATTACTGAAAAGTAATTCTTTGAAATCCTCAATGAATTATCCCTTCATGTCCCAATGGAATAGCATGCACATGAAGAAATACATGATTATGGACTTCACTGTACAACTCATCTTATAGGCAGTGTATGTCCATACGAATAACTACTGTAACTAGTTCCTGGGCAACCAATGGGAAAATCCCTTTTGTTTTAAAACATCATATAACACATGTGAAGGTTTATATGTTGCACTTTTACACAACTTTGCCCTAATAGGTTCCTGTCCTGTCATGCACCTAGCAATTCCATAATTAGTGCACCCCACCGAGAAATGAGCAACACGTAGCTTTTTTTTTTTTTTTTTTTTTTTCCAACGGATTAGACACAATCCTGTCCAAACGTTGCTCTGCTGAGTAATCCTGATTAGCTAACGCAGCATGAACACCTCCCGCTACTTTCGCTGGCAAATGCAGCCCACAACTTTCACCATGCAACATACATAATGAGCTTAGGGTCAACTGTGCGGAGTTGGCTAGAAAGTTTTGATGACGACTGCTTGCTATGTCTACCTCTCTCTGCAAGTGCATGCGCATTCTGTGTCTGTACCTTCACAGCAGTGGAGGTAAATGATGAAAAGCCTCCAAGAGCTTTTTACAAGTGTGCTGCAATGCACTCTGATATTACTCCCTTTCCCTCTCCATCATGTCTCATTAGCCCCTATGCACTAATGTGAAGTGTACTGTCGGAGCCAACACTTCACACAAAACAAACATGCCCCGCTCCTACATATCACATATTTCATGGTCCTGGAATCCACACAGAATGAATGAAATAGAGAGAAAACAGCAGTAGCCCGTCTGGAAGTATTCAATATAGTTAAATTTCTATGTACTGTTTTGAGAGGTTGTGTATTATAGCTGTATACGGGCAGTAAAAATGCCATAGTCATTCCACTGATGTCCCATAGTTAACATGTACAGAATGTGTGTAAAACATTGGACAATGGTGTGTATGCAGCAGAGTCAAGCTCCAGTGAGACTCCAGCTGGCGTGAAAAATCCCCTGATTTAATAAGCCTGCTCTATTAACTTCTGCTTCATAAAAGAAGATAAGTGAAATTTAATTACAGTTTGGGTGGCAGATGGCAAGAGTGAGAATTCATGGCACCAATACTATTCACTCTCTTGACTTGGTGGTGGTGGTGGTGGTGAGGGTGTAGCACACAAACACAAACACCACGCAAAAATGGAGACAGAAGGAGCTGCATTTCACATACTGGCAGCAGCACAGTAACGCTGCTAAATAAATATGAGAAATATCACAGAGTGGCAGCGGAGCTGAATAACTGTGTATTGGATCCTATAAAACTGGCATCCACACAGAGAGGCATAGTTAATAGGGAGAGAGGTAAGGGTGCTTTGCAAAACCTGGCAACTTGCACCCAAGATCTAAACTGCTGAAGAGGGATTTCACTTGCTCTCTAATAGGCAGTATTTATCTCCATTTGCTAATGCTAATTCTGCCGTATGGGAACAAAATTAGAGTGGAGTTCAGTGAAACATATCAGAACAGCGCTGGAGAAGTAACCTTTATATCACAGAGTAGGAATCAATAGCTTGAGCAGAGAGGCGCGAGAAACTAGTGTGGGTGGCTCGCACAGTGTTTTTTTGGTGCAGATCACCGGTACACACTCGCACCGCCAACACAGTCTTGTATATTTGTTCATGCGCTTGCTTGAAAGCGCTGGAACAACAGGTGGAAAAGCCACACAATGGGAAGTGAACAACAGAGGGAGTAACTCTGAAGCTAAGGCTGCACTTCCTAATAAACTCCTGTATCATTGCCAGCTGCCTCCCTCGGGAAACCGATCACACGCGAGCGAGTGGAGCTCTTTATGCAGTGGACTTGTAGTACCCCCAGATGGTGTGTGTGCTGATGGATTTTGGAATATTGTTGGTTTTTGTATGTTTGCGAGCATTTTTTGCCACACTGACATACATCAATGAACTCCAGTCAGAATGCGGTGTGTGTTTGTGGATGCCTGCACACTCACCGTGAGCTCCAGGGATTCTCCACAGGATCTAAAGCTGCTCTGTACTGTCAATATCCCATGGGGATTGAACACAAAGACCCGCCAAATCCACTGAGACAGACAGAGAGGTACGATAACAAGGCACTCGTGCTCAAATCTCTCGCTCACCTGTACAACGCCCCTTCTGCCTGTGTGTGTTCGAAACTTTAATGTCACAAGTCAAGGTTTTTTCACAATATCTTCCCTGCTCTGAATGTTGTTTCCTGATTATATAACTGGAATTAGATTTTGGAAAAGGAAATCTTCTGTCTTTCATGCACTGATGTTAGGAATGTTTTATGTAGTATGAATGTGTGTCTGAGGAAAAATCCTTGGAAAGTCCTTTGTGCGTACATACGAGAGCAGAAGTGGCTCTCAAGGATGTGGTACCACTCCACTGCTCTGCTCCACTCCACTCATCGCTAACAGGCTAACAACAGAAGAATGCTAATGCTTGTCTCAGCATCTGTAAGCACAGGACTGCATGAATGCATGTGTGTTTGAGTGTGTGTGCAACTCTGTTCGTTCATGCACTGTGGCCCTTATGAAGGTCGCAGCTGTCTGATGGAAGGCCACGGGTGGCCATACAAGCTGGCACTGCCAGCCATCACTACTCTACCCTTAATTTCACCTTCTCTCTCAGCCACTTCTACAGACGACTTTCCCTTCTTTATTTCTCCTCATGTCTTTCCTCCTTCCCTTAGTGTCAAATTCCTCCGGCCTGCTTCCTTACCCTCCTCTTTTCCTTCTCATTTTTACTTTTTCTTAGTCCCCCCTCATCACTTCACCTTCCATATCCCATTAGTCTCCTCCACTGTCTGCACTTGATCAGCCAGAGGTCAATTAACTCTCAAGAGGGCAGACACAGTTTGGCATATGTGGACAAACTCAGTAAATGTGCATGCTCAGTGCGCACCAAGCAGGCACAGATGCACACAAAGTTACTGGCAGAGAGTGCACTGTCACAGGTTAACAGGATAAGTGTTTTGAGTCTGTTTCCTAAAAACCTTTCCATTATGCCACGACTTAGCTGAATGTCTCCTTTGATGTGCAGAAAAAAGAGAACAGCAATTTGTTTTATTTTATATTATATTTATACACAAAATGTTCCATGAGCTACGTTGTAACGGATGAATGGGTTGACCCAGGCTTTTAATTCAGTGTGATAACAACACTGGAAAAAAAAAAGAAGAGTTCTATCAGATGTGTAACTGTTTTGAAAGTGAAGTGCAGCAAAAGGTTGACTGCATTCTTTCTGAACTTCACAAGCATTGAGGAAAGCGGATTAGTCACAAAATTAAAGCTTTTTCCAAGAATATTTAACACAAACTTCCAATATATATATATATATATATATATATATATATATATATTCATAATTATACTTCTCAAGTTTCCAATTGCTCTCATGCACACCTCCCCGTTTCCTGTCCTTGTGTCTGCAGCTGACAGTTAAAAAGAATCATCTTGCTCCTTCTCTCATTTTCCTCTTCCTCCCGAGCCTTTCTCCCCCCACCCTTGCCTCTGTGCTCTACTAATTTATTTGTTTTCTGAGTAAACATCTACTCTGCTTACAATCAAAGATGGAGCTAAACAAGGAAACAGAACTGAATCAGCAGAGCCCCATTGGAATTTAAAGACTGCGAACTCAAGCAGAATTCTAAAGTCGCTATTGGAAGTGGGGATTTTGTCAAAGGCAAAGGTTAGGTGAGTACAGGGCCATAGTCACTTCACATCAGACAGTTTTTTTCTGAGGTCAGAGTTAATTAAAATCAAACAGTGTTCCCTTTCTCAGTGTTGCAGTTAGTGCTTATTTTAAAGTTTAAATGAATCTTCCTGCGTGGGAGGAAGGTAACAGTCAAAAATGGTAAATTTGACTGGAAGAGACTGAGATTTCATTTTCAAATAAAATGCAAAAGAGATTCTGCCTTCCTTCTTATTGCAGTGATATCCAATAAGCAGTCAAGCGCGCACGCGCGCACGCACGCACGCACACACACACACACACACACACACACACACACACACACACACACACACACACAGACCCAAACGGGGACAAAAGCACACATTTTTACTTCCGTTTCTAATTATTGTGATAAATAGCGTTTGACAGCCAAGGCTAACTCTTACAAACACCAAGACATCTGCTGTTGAGATAGCAGCAGTATGTTGTAAGGCATATAGGCCGCCGAAACAGCCACGGAACCACGATAGAGGATAACAAATCCCCTCAGTGCACTACAAGAAAGGAGAACATCAATCACAGTGACGGAGGACTATTTCCACCCTTGTTAACTTATTTTAGAGAGAGATGGGGGCAGAGGGAACCATTTTGGAGAGAAGAAGCAGAATGTGTGCCCAATCTGCCTTCTCACATCAACCCATTCACTTATCGTTATTTTCTTAACTAAAAGATTATGAGTCTGCTCGAAGCAGGAAAAGGAAAGTAACAGGTAGGAAGGCCCGGCCAACGTAAAATGTAGTGCAAGGTTACATGCTGTGAGACTCCTGAAGTTTTAATCACATAGAGATTTTGTTGACATTTGGAAAAGTAAGCCTTTAAATTACAATTTAAATTTTTATTTTTAACCATTTTTTAATGAAATTGCCAATAACCACAGGCAAAGCTGTACCTCCAGTCTTTGCTGCTTGCTCATCTCAGCTGTGCCTCACAACTCCCCTATCTACCTCCATCAGTCCTTTCCTAATCCGTATTCTACAGTATCCTTCCCCATCATCATCCCCCCTCTCTTGTGCTTCCTTTCTCATCTTATTCTTCTCCCTCTGACACTGGCACATGCTTGGCATCTTGTCATAATTCCTACCATTCATCATCATCCTTCCTAACCCCCTTTATCCCTTTCCATTTGTTCTTTCTCTCTTTCTTTTTTTTACAAGCTACAAACAGGAAGTAGCCAATCCCGTACCGTGCAGGTTTAATACCAACCAAAATGGAATTTAACAATTTAACAGTATGATACTGGAATAATTTTTTATTTTACAGTATACAGCTTCGAGAACTATTTTTGAATTGATATATAAAGACACCCCAATTGCAGAAGAGGAATGTCAACTGCAGTGATGGATGACAACCTATCATTACCTCCTCTATCATTTTTTTCCTACCAGCTATTATCATTCAAATGGTGAACCTTCAAAATGCATCTGAAAAGGCTTTTTGTGTCTAACAACTTGAGTGGAAAACAGTGTTTGCCATAAGTATTACCTATGAAACTAAATGTTTTTAGCGAACCTTGAATCACCCATTTTACTGTAAGGCATTTATAGATCACTTTGAGTCCTGTACATATTTATACTTTCAAGATTATTTTGTCTGGTAGTGTAAGATGCACTGTGTACATTAATGTTTTTCATGTCTTTCCTCAGCTGCACTTTGCATTTAGCCATGATAGAAAGAGATGTTATTATCGTGTCTGATCACAGTCAAAAGAATATGAAACATTTCTCCCAGCATCCCATCACCCCTCGCCATTTATCTCTCCAGACTTTCTCTTACCTTCTTCTGGTCCCTCCATCGTTGCTCCAGCTTTGCATCCAGGCGGTTGGCGGCCGTTGCCCACTGCTGTGCGAGGCGGCGTATTCGGCGCTTCATGAAGCTGAGGGACTCCTTGCCTGTCCCGACCTGGTCCAGAAGTACAGAGAGATCTGTGCGGAAAGCAGCCTGGGGGCAAGGGGTAGGGGTGGATGGGTGGAGGTGTGATGGATAGAAAAGTAAAAGGGGAGATAGAATTAGAGAATGGGTAGTGGGAACGGTCCTTTAGTATTTGGATTTTAGCATCAATATTACTACTCCCAAGTAGTGGCATGATTCTAGGGATGCCAATGTCACGGGAAACTTTTTACAGACGTTCATGATGAATCCTACTGAGCTTTCCCTTAGCACCACCATGAGGCTGACATTTGTGGTTCAGAGTGAATTGTCTCAACAACTGCTGGACAGATTGCCATGTAATTTTTTAGACTGCAAAGCAGCTGAGAGTAAGATAGAGGGAAAAGAGGAGAGTGTCATCTGCAGATTTAAAAACGTCAGCTGATGTAACCTGTTCATATAAATCTTCTTCTTGTATGCAATGGTAATTCTGTATTCTCTGTAAATGCAGGAAAACACTGACGGGCGGATCTTTAAAAGAAGGAACAATTTTGCAACATGGTGCAATATTTGCCTTGTCAACTCTAACATTTTAGAGGACACAATTTTTTTTTTCAAGAAAAATCGTGTCCCAAGGGAACCTTGCTCACTTTACTGCTTCGAGACTGGCTTTAGTTTCGTTTGTCAAACAATGGAAAGAAGTTACAACTGCATGCACTGCATTTTCTAACTCATGCTAAAAACAGTGAAGCTGTTTCTACTCTCAAAACAACCTTGGCTCAGTCCTGCTTGAGTGCAAGATATGGGGAGTATGTAAGCCACAGTTCTGTAATTTGGGTCACAGAGTAAAATGGAGATATCAGTCTTCATTTACCCTGACATTCTGCATTACCTCATGAAAATTTCACCGCTATGACAAATAAAGTGTAAAAGGCAAGGTGAAATTAAACAAAGACAAATAGAACTCACACACCCCACTTTAATAACTATTTTAAACATTCATGACTGCCTTGTGTTCCCAAACAAACAATGCTAAAAGGCTGACCAAGCCTCTGTAACTGACAACAATACCAACCACTATATTCAGAATGTGTGTGTGTGTGGTTAAGACCTTTCTTATTTCTTTTGGTGAACATCCAAATCCAAAAGCACCTCATTATCACTGCACAGAGTTTGTCCCAGGGGGCACCTTCAGCTGTATTGTGTCACCAATGTGAGGAAAAAAGTAGTTAATATTAAAATAGAAGCCACATCATTGTCCTGCACTCAAAAGTAGTCATTACTGGTAACAGTAAAAGCGAGAACGACATCTAGCAGTTCTTTCCAAAGGTAAACAAGGAGAACTAGGGGAGACTGTCACAACCCAAACTCTATATGTATCCATGTCGAGATAATTACTTTTTAGACTAAAACATATATAAACAGATACTTAGATAGACTATTAACACACACACACAATGTGTTAATAGTCTTTAAATAGTATTTCTTTGTGTTTAAGGTGTTAAAGTTTTGGACTATTCCATGACCTCAAAATCAATGTTGAGAAAAATAGAGGGTAGAAGATAATGATGAGGAAGATCAGGCCTGTTTTAATTGGTAGAAAGTGAACAGGGTCAGATGAAGGTTAACTATTATGTAGTGATGGGGGCAAACTGCTAACGCTCTTAATTACTGAACAGTATCTTCTCAGCAAAAAGACTGCTATCCTGCTGCTTTTGATTGTCACTACAGACATGTGATTGACAATTTGATGACCACCAATAACCGCTCTTGTTGTTTTTAATTTTCCATCTTCCATCTGCTCTTATTAAAGGCTGTCTAAAGCAGAAGACACAAAAGCAACAATTTGGCATAAATAATTGAGTCAGAAAAATATCTTTGATAGTATTTTTGTTTTGTAAAAATGTCATTTTCTCTTTTCTTTTCCTCCCAGTCTTCACTATTCTAAACATTAGCATTAAGCAATTAACATTTAAGGTCACAGACTACTGACTGGATGTTGTTTTAGGTGCTAACAGCTTAGGCTTATAAGAAGGGCAAGCAACTACATGTTGTTAACATGTTTTATTCATCTCATAAAAATCATAGATTGTCTTATATGTTATGACACCATGCATTTGGTTTTTCCAATTAAAAGCCTGTGTATTTTTCTCACTCCAAACGCACTGTAAAGAAAACCAAAAAAGTCTCAAATAATCTACAGTGGCCTAAAGGGGACAGTAGTTATATCCTTTGTTTAATGTACGACAGCTAAATAAAAAAATGTGAACATGCAGTAAAAGTTGCTCGTAATTACCAGCTGCATTCTTTGGCCCTAATTTCTACTTTCACAGTATTTTAACTGTTACCCTGATTCCCTATGAATTTGTAGGTAAAGGCACTAGCTAACTAGCTATTGGAGAGACCAATATTTTGTCCATGGAACAGTGGATGGCAAAGGTTCTCAGCTGTTAGAATCTGATGACAGATTTTAACATTTAAACAGGACTAAATGTAGTCTGTTTTATCTAATTTCAAAGTTGCAACCACTGAGTACTGTGCATGTGTTCAGTTGACAGCGCAGCATCAAAACACCATCTAGAGTGTATCAAAACAACTGTGTCAGGCTGAATCCTGTCCATCCTCACAGCTGTCGGGAAATTTCCTCAGTCACTGGCAATGATGTGATCAAACCCAGTTACAGTGCCACTCTAACTGTAGACTCGACGGAGTGCTACATTTAGAACAACTCAAACAATTTTTCTAACCTGAAAAGGTTGAAACCGTAGCACCTGAACTATAAATACTGCTTAGATAACTCTTTTTCTAAATAGCTTCTCTATCTATCCGTCAGTCTTCACTTACCTTGTCTGTTTCCGAATAGATCAAAATGCGAGTCTGACATGTTCATGGTAAGATTTTTGGGTTTTTTTTGCTTTAGTAATCTTTCGCTGTCGCTATTAAAATGGTGCATGTTTGAGTGTAGTCTTGTCACCTGTCTCCTGGGGGCCTTTGCCTGTTGTACATGCTGTGTGGGGGGGCTGCTGTGGTTCCTCCAGGTCAATGGTGGGCAGAACCACTCCACCTCACTCAGGTAGATGAGGAAGGAGCAGTCTGAGCCATCAACACCATAGAAGGCATAGCAAGGGTCCGAGGTCCAACGTGCTCGCATCCACTGTACACAAAAAGAAAGACACACACACACACACACACACACACACACACACACACACACACACACACACACACACACACACAAATAAATAAATAAATAAATAAAAACAGATAAGGGGGGGGGGGGATTATTACATATTCTCTGTCACAGTCGCTCCCAAACTAGTCATGGTAAAAAACAAAAACAAAAAACTGAATAAGAATTAAATAACCTTCAGTTCACAGTGTAAATTAGAATTACTGCCTTGTGGTACATATACCTCCATCAACCAGTCAAGCTGCAGTTGTTCTTGTCTGTATAAAGAAGGCTTTGAAGGAATTTAATGAAAAAGATATTAAGAGTATTTTGCCATAATTAACGAATTTAAATCACAAATTCTTGAGTTATGGCCAAAAACATGTTTTGTAAGGTCACATTGACTTTGACCTTTGGCCACCAAATTCTAATCAGCCCATCCTTACGTGTGTGCCAGATTTGAAAAATTCTCTCAAGGTGCTCCTGAGATTTATCATTTTCGAGAGCGGGACAGATGGACGAACGACCCGAAAACATGATACCTCTAGCCACGGCTATCGCCGCCGCAGAGGTGCAAAAAGGTTGGGAACCCCCTGCTCTGTTTTGATCAAAATGACAGTAACAGACTGACACTCACATCTACTTTCCCAGGACACTCTGGAAAGCGTGGGTCTCTTGGTACTTCACACTGGCTTGACGTCCCATCTCTCACTGCTGAAAAGATACAGTGAGTGAAATTTCACCTTCAGTTATAGACCGTTAATACAGTTTTTGTTGGCTGGACACCTTCCAGAAGACGGCCTGCAAAACACCTGAATCAATTTTTTCAATTTAAGCTATAAATGATCAATCCATATTTACTTATTGTGAGTGAAATACAAATTCCATGCCTTTGCCTTGCCCATGATCACTGCTGCTTCATTAGTCTATAGGCTCAGTAGCTTAGCTCACTTAAATCAGTTGGCTTTAATGTGAATATTCATTCTCCAGTGAAGTTAATGATTCCAACAGCAATCAGCCAGTGTAATAATATCTATCAGCTCATTTAGCAATATATGGTGCATGCCAAAAACTCTTTAAAATTCAGGTTTTAATCAATTAACTTTCACAAAATGACTGCAGACATGAAATGGTTTGACCCACAGGCTCACCCCCCCCCCCCCCAGAACAGCCAGGTTACAGTATCACTCACATTAACAGCTTTTCTCTATTCGCTTGTGGACATTTTATGGCAATATTCACTTTCTCCCTGACCATCATCATTTCCAGTGTGTGCCATATGTGCTGTCGGTGCCCATAAATCCCTGTGCTTCCTGCTTTGCAACACCATCGCAAACAATATCTGGTCTACTGCAGTACACACCATTCACTGGGCCTGACAAAGCAGCACAGCCTGTCTCCCACCACTGCCAAGCATCCTAGGGTTATGCTAGCAAGTACGTCTACTCACTTAGGCTGCATTCACTGCATTAATTGCTCCACTGACTTAGTTAACTGCCTTTCTGCTGCTGATGTGAGGAAAAGAAGAGGAGAGAGAGATAGAGAGAGAGAAAGAGAGAGAACTGAAATGATATCGTCCGTGAAACAACCAATGCAGATTCATTTTCTCATTGTTTTTCTGTCTTTCAAACCCCTCCCTTCTCTCCCTCTTTCTCTCTCTGGACCAACAATTTTGCCTTCTCTGTAGATTGCGCCTATTTCCATTTGCCTAATGAAAAAGAGACATTTCTTCACATAAGTCTTCCCCGGGGCTTCTCTCCATCGACTGAAAACACACACACAGAGGCACAAGCTGCTTACAAACGTGATTACAGTAGCAGCCACTGCAGCAACAATTGGAAATGTGGTCAACTAACTAGATAAAAACATGACTCCTGTCCTTGCAAGACAGAGCATAAAAGCCTCGTCAGAGCTTGAGGGGGAGGAAATTCTAATCACGTCCTCGGTCTCTCGCTTTCTCCTGTCGCTCTCTCTCGCACATGCCTGACCATGAGATAAATAAACCGCCACTGAGCCGTATGATAATAAAGTCTGCCAGCGGTGTTTCAATTCATCTGTGATTAGAGAAAGCAGCAGTGTTTTCATTTTGGCGTGTGCCGCCGTCCCTGCAGATGCAGTGGGGGAAAACAAAAGGAGATGTAATGCTCATTTATTCTCATGTAAAGAGTTGGGCAATTACCCTCAACAGAAAAAGTGAGAGGAGAATAAGGAGGAAAGAATGATTATAATGGTGTGTGTGTGTGTGTGTGCGTGCAGAACTGTCGCAAGTTTAAAATTATTTAGGTTTTGATTAAAAATGACAAGACATAACAACACAGCTGGATGGAAGCATGACATGCTCCGCATGCACAAATGTGCTCCACCTATTACTTACTTAATCACATTTATTTCTCTTATTACATTACTTTCCTAAAAATAAAATAAAAATAAAATCAGTCCACTAAATAACTATAAATTCTTCCTGGTTTTGACTTAAGTCAGTGCTGGAAAGGCTGAAGCAAACACACTTCTCAAATGTTTTATGATTTTACTGTGATGTTTTTGATAACTTTTTTTTTTTTTAACTTTACCGGGATAATAGTTTAGTGTTTTTGTGTGAAAGGTTGTATAAGTGAAACAGTCACCTGTGTGTTTTGGCAAGACATCAGAAGTTCTTTGTGTCAGTGGGAAAATCAGCTCAACATCCTCACTTACACAAATGCTTCTTTCTCTCTCTGTATGTCTGCACATCTGTTTTGTATTCTCTTCCACTGGCTTGTAAATAGTTTGCTCCAATGCAAGCTGACAGCTGTGCATGAGTCCAGCTGTGCTTCAAGTTGAACATTACTGAAGAGTTAGATGCAGACCAAGTTATGTAGTTTTGTACACTGACAATTTAATCTTAAGATCTGCATCGGTAATACTGCACAACAGCCAAGTGATTTGTCCACCTCTCCCACTTTATTGGAAATCTGTAACCAGACAGAATGAGAAAATATTGTTCTTCTTTATTCTGAATTCAAGTTTTTACCTCCAGGTAGTTCAGGTAAACTGCTACATTTATACCAATGTTAAGTAAGCAACTTAACACCACAAAGTAACTATATTTAACTTAACTGTATTTATAACTTAAGCAGTTGTAAATACTGTGTGTATATATATTTTTTTGCTGTATTCCATCAAGTATACACACACATTAGTTTTGCACATTTCCAGATTTGTGTACTTGTAGCAGTGTAGGCTGGTGCTGTGTAAGTACTGCGTTATTTCTGTATTGTTTGTAATGCTGTATTGTGCTTGTGTGATGCCATGTGTATTGTCACTGGTAGTGGGTGTCTGCCGTGTTTGGCTTCGATTGTTTTTACCGTCCATGTTTTTACTACATTTGTTCAATACTGTGCTCACAGTGAAAACCAATTTCTCTTTGGAATAATAAAGTTCATCAATAAATTTTTTATTGTGAGTCATAAGAAAAGAGTGGGTAAAATCAGATTGCTGTGTGGAAGTGTGCATGTCTTTCATATGACTTGTACGCTTCTTTTTTGTTCTTGTAATATAACTGTGCTGTTTATTTACTTTATATGGCTTTTTGTAATTTGGGCTGACCTACAGCTTGATGAAGTCTAGGATCAGTTTCTCCAAGGGGTTTTAAAAAAGTATGTCAGATGAGATATTTGATTAGTGAGTCATGAGTCATACATTCAGGATCTTACTCACTTAATTAATTTTATTTTTTTTTATCAATCTTTATACCTAGTTTAGTTTGTGTTATGTATACATACTGTAAATAAGAGGGTAAAGGCATATCAATGTGATGATAGTGATATTGTACCTCGTCCTTGAACCACGCTGTTTTGCAGTATTTGCTCCACCCTGATGGCCATGTTGGAGACATTCTGGGCTATAGCTTGGATCTTCTCCACCAGGCCGGCTGGTTGAAACCTGCACATGCACATGCACACAGACACACACACAGACACAAACACAGAGGGAAGAAGAGATAAAGGCATGTGACAGTGACAGGTACCCTCACACTGCTGTCACACCATGTAAACTCAGTTTGTAAACAGAGTGCCAAGGACAAAAACCAAAAGCCTCTGCAATGGAGTAAAGCGTCTCTATCGCACCCACACGCACTAACACACACCTGGCGCTCAAAACTCAAAAAAAAAAAAAAAAATCTCTCATTATCTATTCCTCTTCTCCCAATAGTATTAGCTCTTCTTTCAGTTATTTCCCTACTTCACATTCTTCCTCTCTCACTTCAGTCATGGGCTAGTCTCTCTCCTCTTCACTTATCTCCCTCTTTTTCTGTTGTTTCATGCCTTTTTTTTGTCTCACTCTTTTCTCACTCTTCTCCCCAGCCCTTTCTTCTCTGCTTCCCCTCCCTCCCTTTTTACATCTCAACAGATGTAGAAGTGTTAGTGGGAGATGCAAATTGGTAGTCACTTGGTTGGAGCGTGAAATAGAAAAAGACCTGCGCTGTTAATACCACTTCCTTTGTAGAGTGAGAAACTTCCCATTCACATAATAACATGTGGGAAATGTGTGTGTGAGTGTTTGTTGTGTGTTATGTGTTTCAGTTTGCGTCTGTTTGTGTCCTCTTTGCAGTTTTGCATATTTCCAAGGCATCAGACTGCATGGCTGCACATCATGCAAAGCCAAGGCTGCATACCCACACATGCTCATACTGCTGTGCCCATTATGTCCATTTAAATGACTTGATTTCAGTGTGCACCGTGTGTGTGTGTGTGTGTGTGCGTGCTTGTCTCTCCATATACTTTAATCAGCAGATGACATTAACCCTCTTTAAAGCCACAGGCTTATGAGCAGTATAATAACACATCATCGCAGATGATAATCAGAATTATTGATTGTGTGTGTGTGTGTGTGTGTGTGTGTGTGTGTGTGTGTGTGTGTGTGTGTGTCAGCTTGTTTTACTATATTCATGGCGTCAGACAGCTTGGTGGGTACCAAAAGGCTGGACCCCACAACTTTAAAGGGCTGTTAGAGGGTTAAGACTTGGTTTTAGAGTTCAGGTTAGAATTAGGTTTAGGTTATGGTTAAGTGTTGCCATTAGACATTTAGTTGTGATGGTTAAGGTTACAGTAAGGGACTTATAAATGATTTATGTCAATGAGTGTCCTCATAACTAATGTCAGACAAGATTTTGTGTGTATGTGTGTGTATATTCTGGATGGAATGCAAGGCTGCTCAACTAACTAACAGCAACTGCATGAAAATGAACTAAAAATGATGGGACTCAGGGAATATGTGAGGAACGTGTTGTTGCTTTACAAAATCCAAACAAAAAATAAGACAGCCATCAAAGTCACAGGCAGTCTTCACGCTCCATTAACAACTTTTTAAGTGTCACTTAAGCATCACTGTGTGTCTGCATCCTCTTTAATATGTTTACAACAACAGAGAAGCCATTATTCCTTAGTGCATGCGTATTTCAGGGGCAACAGCTGTATTAAAAATGCGCTGAAATGTAAAATTACAAAGTGATGTACAGTATTTTTGTTGGGTAAGATAAATCTTTTACATAGAGCTCTTTGTTATTCTGCAAAATGCACATCAGGGGGGCAATCCTCAAGTGAATTCTAACTTTTGAAAATCATACAGGACACAATGTAGAGTTGGTGCTCATTCCTGTTCCCACAAGAGGACTTGGACGCTTAAAAAATCCCATAGGGTAACAATTATCCTTTTTTACTGGTAGCATAAACCAATAAGTGGTGGCACAAATTAACGTGAAAGCACATCTGTGGAAGCTGAAAAGCTTCACCATCAACGTCTGATTTAGTGCTGCTGTAATACCGGCAGCATCGAGAACAAGACCCCAAGATACTTGAACTCCTTCACTTGACACTCTCCAAGCCCCGAAGGGAACAATCCACACTTTTCTAACAGAGCATGATGACTTTCTAAGCTGGGTAACCCCTATTGTTGTAAAACTCTCTTTGGGGGGGGGGGCTTGACTGTGATTGTGCAAGTTGGCCTTCACAAGACGTGACCTTCTAATCTCACCTCTAATGTCTGCTACAGTATGAACTCATCCCTCTAGATGAACGCAGAGCGAAGGAGAAAGGGAAGCGAGTCATAGAAGGAAAGACTAAGGCAGAGAAATGGATCAAAGACTGAAGGGAGAGGATTGCACAATGAGATCCAAAGAGGGCAAGAAATAAAAAATGAGGCAGACTGGGAAACGTACAGTGGGAGAGCTGAGGCAAAACTGTAATAAAAGCAGGCAGGAAAGAAAGAGAAGGAGATCAACCATCAACAGCACACAGACCAGGAGTACCAGGGGACCTTTCTGTCAAGAAAGGAGGATAAAATAAAGAGATCCTCCGCGTCTTTGTGTGGAAGCCAGCAAAACAGCTTGACTGAAACATTAAACGGTGATTGTGATCAAAGAATATGGGGATATACATATTTGATGGTCCGCTGTTGCATGCTACTCGCAATGAAGCTTCCCGCCTTTTGATGAATGTAGACAGTTGGCTCTTTTACAAATGAGGGAAACAAAACAGATATGAGGAAGAGCAAAGAGAAGACAAAATGGGAGGAAAGTGTGTGTGTGGGGGGGTGGGGTGGGGGGGAACAAGAAGAAGAAATCCACCGGCAGAAGTAGAACACCAGCAGAAGTAGAACACAGAGAGAGAGAGAAGTGGTGAGAGAAAATCACTGATAACTACAGGGAGAGTTTCTAAGGATACAAATAAAAATATGTTTTCATGTTCTCCTTATTTCTCTTCCCACCCAAATCCCTCTCTATCTAATGAGCTCATCCTCTTAAGGGAAGAGGACAGTTCTGGCAGCATCCCATCAAACAAAGCTGTCAAGGGCCAGAGATGCATGTGACAAGGTGTCAGCATGTTTTTTTTTTTGTGTGTGTGTGTTTGGCTGATGTCCAGTTGTTTGCGTGTGATGTTTTAGCATCATGACATGAAGAGGAGTAACACTTGATGTCATGATGTTAAAACATCACACAGCACAGCACTTATCCCACAGCTCACACATACACATACAAACACAAATGCCTACACACATGCATGAATGCACAGACACGCACTCGGTGTATAGTGATTACAGAGAATTAAACTTGGAACAGCCTTTCCACTATGGTCTCTTTCCCCCACTGAAACAGTGCACAGAGCATTTAAGCACATCATTTAAGTGTCTCCCTTGCTGAAGATTTCAAGCAAAGCTTCAGTATGACATTGACTCGAGTGCTGTGGAATAGAAGGCCTCCCGAGATAAAGGTTGTTACTGACAGAGCTTAGATGGGTGCTTAAGGGAGGAGAAATAGGCAAAGCCAAGCCAGAGCAGAGATCTTCAGAGAGCGTACGCCTAAGGGGAGACTTACCAATCTCCCCTCTCATCTGCTGCACGGTAGAACAGAGTGAATCAACTCCGCACCCTTTTCTCCTCCTTCATCTCTCCCTCTCTCTCTCTCTCTCATTTTCTCAGGCTCTTTGCTGTATCTCTCCCTCCCTCGTTATTTTCCCTCCGTTTTCTGCTCTAACGAGTGGCTGCCCTGTGGGCGAATCATAGGCTGGGGCCTCAGACATCAAATCCCATTCGCCGCTACACAGGAGTATGTCATCACCAATGAAGCTCACACGAAGATGAGACTCCCGCCCAGTGAGTGTGTGTGATTGTGTGTGTGTGTGTGAGTGTGTGTGTGTGTGTTTCTGCAAATGCATGCCTGGCTGGCCTGGGTTTGGGATATGTTTTTATAAAGCTCCCTTTTCCCATTTGCTCCTTTCCCCGCTGGCAAAAATCACACTTTACCACATCACTTATACCAACCAACTACCTTTCTCACACACACTCTCTCTCTGTGCATGTGAGTGCAAAAGAAAGAGAATAAGTAATAAGAAAATATAGTAAAAAGGGACAGAGAGCAAGAAAAGAAGGGCAGAGAGTAAAAGTAGAAAGAAAAAGAGGGACAGAGGCAAGAAGAGGGGAGAAATGAGCGATGGAATGAAATCATTGGACTGAAGAGAGACTTCAGTCCAATGATTGTTGCTGTTGTGACATTCAGTGTGTGTGAGCGTGCGTGTGTGTCTATGTGTGTATGGCCATTAATCCTGCAGGCTGTGTGCTCAGTCAGGAGTCTGTGCCCTGGTCTCACGCCCAGACTGGTTTTAACAAGTGTCACCTCAAGTGAACTAATACACAGACACCCGCATGCATGACGTAATTACACACAAACACAGACACACACTCGTTAAGCACATCTTACTCTCCTTCAGCAGGAAGCCATCAAAAGAACATCATCAAGACAAAAAGTGTGTGTGTGTATGTTAGGTGCCCACCACAATTTCCCCAGTCAATATCATTCTGCTTCCTGAATCAAAAATTTCACTCCAGCTATTACAGCTGCTTCACTCCTTTCAGCCCATAACAAAAACTGTACTCAAAAAAAGAAAAAAATATATATACAGTGTGCTCTGGTTTTGATTGCATATTGTTCACAAAGCACTGCTGTTGAACAGAACGACTTTTTAAAAATTATTCATCTAAGATGATGTAAGAGAAGTTTAAGAGCCTGGATGAAGTTTTTGTTGGGCTTGCTGAAAGATGTTTGAGTTTGATGCTTACTGCTTGTAACCCATCATAACATCATACTGTACACTTGTATCAATTAGCACTAACATAATTTTAGACGAGCCGTGAAATGCAAGTTTTTTTTTTCAATTCCTGTTTTTAAAGCTTGATTTTAAAGTAGCGTAGCAACAAAATAGTTCTTCATTCACACCTGTGAATGAGAATGTAAACAAAGGTGGGTGGGTGGCAACATATAACACCTCCTCAGGCTGAACTGAGGTCATATGGATGAGTTTCCACGTAATTCTGTGGATATGACCACTGTTTTAAAATAAAAATAAAACAGTATTATAAACTTTCTCATAGCATTATCAAATTATTATTATTAACCAGTCATTGTTCTTTTCATTAGGGGTAATACATACGGGCGTAAGCAAAATCACCAAATCACAACTACATTCTCTGCTACAAATGTGGGTAATTGGTTTAATGCCAGTTGTGTGTAATGGGATGCACAGCCAAGCTGAATGCACTGTTACTGCGGATTAAGCCTGGCTCTTGGCAGTGGTGGCTGATGGCCTTTTATTCCCCCCTGTAGCACTCAGGCATCCCAACTAAACCCTAGTATGATATCATTTTGATCTTGTACACACTGTTTTACCCTCAAAAGATCAACTCTGCTGATAAAACACAGAGCTGTTTTAACTAGTTAACACAAGCACTGTCAATCTTAAACAAACCAAAGGCGTGAACACTTTCAAGTCGTAACCATGGAGATAGCTCCTATCTCTAACTTCCATCCCACACAAGGTGAACTCGGCAGAACATGTGCTAGTTTTTTTTTTTTTTTTATTACTTAAATATTCACTTAAATAATCACTCATTATAGTAATTATTACCATTAGTATAATCCTGTCATTTTCAATTAATTTAACAAGGCCATTCAGTAAACCTATCTGTTATTTATCTGTAAAATTACAGGCTGACAAGCCTAGTGGTTAAGGGCAAACTGTCCACTAACCTATTTAAAACAGGATGGTCACACAACATTGATTTCAGCTCTTGTATTTGACCCTAATTTCATCCTAACCATAACCCTCTATCTAGCCAAACTGTCCTCTTCAAGGCAATAACTGCAAATTGATTTCTGTTATAGTTACACATGCATGTACTATCCTAGTTAGAGTCCCTGACAATAGACAGAGTTACCCCCTGTAGCCTAAGAGTAGAGCCGCTTCCTCCACATTAAAACAGCCCATTACTAGACATTGATTGCAGTTAACACCAATGCCAGACCATATTAATCGTTCCATCCTTCCGCTCTAGTGCCTCAGCGCAGATCTGAACCTGAGCTCTTATCCGGGATCATTTAACAAAGTTCGAGGAAGTGGGGGGATTTCTGTCAGTGTGTATCACATCACTCCTGCTGCACTGAGTTTAGTCAGGCTGTTTGAAAATGAAAAGAGTCGGAATGAAGAGAACGTTAGACAGAGAAGACAAATTCGATGTCTAGGCACTGAGGGGGCAAAGGGAGGAGCAGTTTGATAAAAGCAGTAGCAGCAAGGTCATACAAGACTCGTCTGTTTGCAGTTGTGATTTTGAGGTAATAGGCAGCAATTTCCACAGGTGACTGTGTGAGGAGAAAAAAATGGGAGCGAAGATGAGAGAAAAATACAATAAGGTGCAGAGTTCAAAGGAGGGAAGACAGAAGTCATGACTATAGTAGATGGTCATATAGAGACTGAGAGGTGAGGTATAGAATGAATGGCAATGAGGAATACATCTTAAAACATACCATCTAAAATTATGTTTTCAAAGAACGTATTTTTACAGAGTAAAGTATATATAATCATTTACATCTGGGGAGTACTGATTAATGTATAAGAATTTTGTTGATTGCCAGAGACAGTTAACATAGGCAGAATAAAGCTGTAAAATTCAGGAAAAACTCAGTGTACCTGTTGATAGCAGAGCTGAGCTCATCCAGGCGCCGAGCGTCGGCGGTGGAGGTGTTGTCGAGTTTGGACAGACTGTCCATCCTCTTCAGAATCACCTCCAGCATGTCACTGATCTTCCTCAGAACACCACGGGACTCCACGCCTCCCAGCACTGGAGAGATAGGAGACGAATGAAAAGCTGGACAGTGCAGTACATGACAAACTCGCAGAGCAGCATGCACATTAATCACAAAGCCCACAGCTCCTCTGGCTTACTGTACTGTAGCTGATTTTGGCTGTGGTTTTGTTTTGGACAACTGTCTCTGCACACTTCACTGCAATGTAGATGAAAAGCAAATTCCCTGCTCTTGTGCGCCAAACAACGCAAAAGCTCTCAATTAAATTTGTGAGAAAACACACGCGATCTACCTTCCTTCTGAGCTGCCTGCCACTAGACTGTTGAAAACATTTAGTTCTTCTCAAATTAAATTGGTTTAAAAAGCTGCCACTTCACATTACTGTGTTCATTATCAATATTTTCATCTAATAGCTAATAAGCCTAAATGAGAAAGTGGAGCTGCAATAGAGAACAGTATCACCTGTAGATTCTCCCCGTTTACCCACTCAAACGTTGGTGTTTGATGTGGCCAATACACCAAAAGGAAGAGGTAAATCAGCATTTCAGAGTGAGATCCAAAATCTCTCATAGTAAGTGAATCGCCCGTCCCAAAGAAAGCGGAGTTACAAAAGCTTGATCTTCTCTTTGTTGATATATGTTCATAAGAAAATGAAGGTTTTATGAACTGAAGCCTTATTAAGCTTTTCAATTTTGTTCTTTGTCACCAAAATATGCATAACGCTACTGTATTAAATGTTTAGATATTCAATTATCAATTATGATTCTAGCTGTCATTTAGTGCGCCACACTTTGTTTGAGTCGAGTGGTCCATCCATCCAGTATGCGCACACACACACACACACACGCACACGCACACGACGCGCGCGCGCGCACACACACACACACACACACACACAAACAGTCCCTGAGGAGAAAACCTACCCTTACCATAATACCACTTTAACCTCATGAGAGCGTCTCCTCTTCACTTGAGCCTCTGTGCTACTCCTCATCTTAAAGTCTCAAAGCCAACACTTTGATTATTTCGGTCTTTAACCTGTATATCTACAGCTTTAATTCCAATTTCCTCTGCCTACAGCAGTGCATGTTGCCCAGTGCTGTATCCTGATCTCTTGTAATAAACTGGGTTTTGTTCAGGCCAGACACCCAGACACTCGGGAGCCTGATGTCTGTATATGAGCTTATCTTTATATCCTTCGATACCCTTTGAAATGAGAATGAGACGCCAAGACTGAGTTATGAAAAGCCAGGAACTAATTACAACGAGGCTCCCTCTTTTCTTGCTTCTTTCTCAGTCTGTGTCTGTGTGATGGCCAATTTATTTCCTTCACCTCACATAGCAGAGGGGGCTCTCTTCTATGATACCAGATGAAGATAAATGCGCTGGCCGTCAGAGTTGAAAAGTGAATCTTAACACAAACAAGCACACACGCACAGATGCAGAGACAGTGAGGGAGAGAGGCAGAATATACTCTGACTGCAAAAGTTGTACCAGACCTGATTAGAATAATTACAAAGACACTGCCAGGGTCACAGTGTCTGTGAATTCAGTCATAATGGCCCAGAACAAGGAAGGTGACTGAAAGGTGGAGACACAGATGGAAAGCTTTCTCATTTATTATCTTTGCAGAATCAGTCTCTCCGTACGTCTAACTCATCATTTTCAAGTGCTCACGGAAAAAGTGAAACTCAAAAGAGTGAGAGAGAAGAACTGTGGCTCAAGTAAGAGGACGTAAAAAGAGAAATGCACAGCAACCAACTGTTGGCTAACTTTTAACATTACGCTGGTGTTTTATCATTTAGGTGCACCCAAAAATTTTCACTGCGCCTCTTGATGCCACAATAAGACATCAATGTTGATGAATGCAGGTGGGGAAGAAAAAAAAAGAGGTATATCAGTAGCTGAAAGACAAGGTACCTGATACAGTAAAATGGTAAGAGGAGCTCATTTATTGGTGCAATGTTTGCACCATTGATATACAAATCTACTGTGTATACAACAAATCCTATGGGACATTTTGTGTGTCATGTCTATGCATTTTAAGCTTTTCACCTGTCATTTAATGCCTTTTGGGTTTTCAGTTAGGATTAGGGGCACATAGAGTCCACGTCTTCTAGTCCTGGAAAATGGCCACAAGCATAGCTAACCACAGAAAATAACGCTACACACATACACACAAAGACAGACCTGCTAAGTGTCAGGCACACCAATGCAACCAATGAAAGCGTTTAGTTGCACCTGACAGATTTTGTTCACACGTGAGGCCATGTAATATGGAAACATTTTTTTTAGCAGTATTCTTTCATGTAAATCATTCATAAACCTACACCTCACTGTGCCCTAAACAAAGGTGCAGCTGCTTTTTCTGGATATGGAAATGTGACAATGGATGGAAAGCTCCATTATTAACATGCTTTGCTGTTACATCACCTGCTATGACACCCTTAACACCTAGAATCAATATATATCTTTGATGATCAGATACAATAATTAAAGCCAATAGTCAGAAACACCATCATTACAAGGAACAGTTCGACATATACGTAAATATGCTTATTCAATTTCTTAGATGAGAAGGTGCATGCCACACTCATCTCTGTGAGCTAAATATAAAGTTACAGTCAGCATCCAGTTAGCTAAGTCTTTGTTTAATCTGTACAAAAGCCAAATTGCAGAGACGACAAGCCGTAGTTTCACAGGAGGTTATCTGCTGAGCTATTTCGCGGCCGGAAGCAGGTGGGATCTCTAATCTCATCATTGGATATATCATTTTGTGTGCAAATCCATTAAGGAGACAAACACAAATTAGACAGATGGCAGAAAATGTCAAGTGTGAAATACAATACAAAAAACTGTTTTAAAGACTCGATAATCTGTGTTTCAATAATGAAAAACTGATTTGATCGGGTACTCTGCAGATGCTTTTTTATGTCAGGTGCAATTATAGCATATAAAAGCATTTAAAGCATACAAAAAGTCAACACAATCCAAAACCTGTCACACATAATAATACAGAGTAAAGAGAGCCAAGGGATATCTGTCCACTTCCATTATCAAATCTTCAGCAACCACACACGATGCAGTCAACAGCCTAATAGGATACAGCTCGGGACATAAGGGACACAAAGGTCAGAGTGTGTTCTTCTAGCCTCCCATCAGAGCACTTGGAAGGACCCATAGTGACACTGCAAACACCTGGATTACTCTGTCTGACCACTCTGTCAAACCCCATGTCTGCTACTTGACAGGCAATTACAGCCAATGGGCTCCAGTGCCTAACAGCGCCAGAGCAAGGTCATTGTCTAAGTTCAGTGAGTTATCTCCACAGCGACAGATGTGCTCGTGTGAGACTGACAGTGTCATGTCCTTTCCCTGTGATTGATCGCTGTGTCAGGGTGTGCTGACGGGTCACTCCGGTGACATCTTTGTGATTGGCTGATCCATGTTAAGGGTCAAGCAAATTGTGGCCAAGCTGAGAAAATGGTAACTTATAATTAAGGGTTGCACAAATAAAGGTTTGTCTAATATTAAGTGCTTCTCCCAGAGATTATGTTCTTGGCAAAGCCCCTGAAAAAGCATTTAGATGACCCAACACAATTTTAGAGTTTGTTTGCTACTATCATGCTACTTTCAATTACCCAAAAACCCCTTTGTGTTTGGCTGTTAATAACCTAAGTTAATATAAGATTAGAAAAACAAAAGAAAGCAATAGAAGACAAAAATAAAGCAGTAAAGAAAAAGTAATATTACAATACCCTTACTGATAGATAGCAGCCACAAATGGCTGTGATGTTCAGCAGTCCAGGAAAATGAGTAGATGGGAATGATTCAACAAAGCCTAAAGGTGCAAGAGATCCAAAAAGTCAGACAGTAGATATTTCACATGTTCTCCTGGACCCATGTATCAAATATCATTTCAGGTCAGGGAGCTAGTGTGTGACTAAGGAGACCAAATACCAAAACTTAAAGGACAAGTGCCTACATTCCGATAGCTTGCTTAAGTGATACAGTTACGTAGAAAGTGATAGCCCTCATCAGACTAAACCTCATTCAGACCTTAATGTTGTAATGTACGTGCAAGTTGAGGACACTGTGACCTTAGATACAGTATGTAATGGAAAAGGAAGAAGATAAACAGCAGCAATAACACTACAGCAGAGCTGAAGATGGTCTGAGGCTCAACCTCAAAGGCAGTTGAGTTGAAAGCAGGAGTGTGTGTGCGTGTATGGGTGACTTTGACGTTACAGGCACAAGAGCACCTGGAAATAACAGGGATGCAAAAATCAGGACATGAAAGACAAGTATCAACAAGAGAAGGATGAACAAAGAGCATGGCCAAGAATCAAGATTAAAAGCCAAGGAGCATCCAGTTTCCTCCTCTAGGTGTCTGTATTGTGCATTTTGACCAGTCCATCAGTAGCTATGGTTACATACAGACGTTTTCATTCTGATTGAAATCATTCCAATCTGAAGATTTTTGGTCAGCTGTTTACATTTCATATAATCTGGTGTTTACATGTGCTGACGGTTTTGTTTTACTCAGTCTATTTATTTTTCTTATTTATTTTTCCTCATCTGTGTGTTCTTACTTCCTACTGGCTACATATCCAATTATGTTCAGTTCTTTAAGAGTTTGTATTAAAACCAAACTCTGTGCAGAAGACCAGTTCAGCTTTGAAGCCTCCATTTACATTCCCACACATTTATGTGTAAGTCCAAGGACATGAGCAGGCAAAACACAGCCAGAAAATAGTCAGGTTAAATTGTCTACGTGGTACAGTTTTTCTTTTGACTGGTTTATGAAAAGGTCTAAAATACCCCTCTGCAACTGACTCTATTAACAAGTTCTGCTGAGTACATTAACAGCTCTAAAGCCAGAGGAAAACATTTCATGGCAAAGAATCAGCTTTCCTTCACTGTTAATCACAAAGTATTTGTGATGTAGCACAATAGCTTACAAACAGATTTCACTGTTCGTAAAGCAACACAATTTACTGACCCCAAAAGAGCCACATGCCTTTCAATTCTAGCTGTAACGTTGAAACAAAAGGGCACAAGTTACATTAGAAGTTTCGCAGCAGTAATTGTTACTTAAATTACCATAAGAGACCTAAGAGACCACAACTGATGCCACAGATGTCAGACCCGTCCAGTTAAGAGTTCACTGCTGACAAAAAGTCTGCCTCAGATCACTGTTAATGCCCATGGCGCTGGCATATTTTCCTTGAGTTAGAGAAATCTGCCTGATTATGAGCTGATTGTGTTATCACTGCTTTCACCTTTTGTTCAACTTTGAAAAATCCCACTCAGCCTCTATGAATATTCATATGTATATCTGGACAATTACCATTGCAAATGCCATCATAGACATTACTCTATGACACACTGGGACCTAAGTTATATTAAGGTCCTTGCTGAAAGCAAATATTCCAACTCTGAGTTAGAGCAGCTTATAATAGTAATGGCTGCCTCAAGAACTAGGTGACTAAGGCACCAAATTTAGCAAGTTTTAGCAAAAAAAATCTTTTAGCAAAATGCATCATGGAACAACATGGAACAATGGAAAGTACAGCATGCTGTAGCAGGTTAAAGGTTTGTGCTAATAATAATGCACTGCGTGCGAGTCACTTGTTAATGAAATTGCCAATCTTGATCAATGAATGCATTAATATGGTAAAAACTGATTGATATGTCACTACGCTGCAGTTCCAATTATGCTGTAATGACAACTTTAATCCCATAAAAATGATATAATGGAAGACTAAAAATGGGACACGTGTAGACTTCTAAAGTAACCAAATAATCAAATGTATTATTTACTTTGATGAGAAGTGTGCTCCAACTTATTGACTGTGCATGAAGCGATAACTTATCTCAAGAGATCAAACAAAAATCATTTTGGGGTAGTATCGTAGTGTCTGAGTGACTACCTGTCTGTGTTTGTAGGAGATAAATGCAGACTTGAGATTCAATGAGAGTGAAAGCAGTGAGCTAACAGGACCAAGCTGCCGGCATACTATTTCATGCCGTGTTTGGCTTCCCCCACTAGCATGGGGTGGAATAAAATCAGCACACAGACACACATGCACACATAAACAGTTCCCTGCCTTAGCCACCATATTGGACTGAATATTTAGTGTCACGGCACATCATATTTCTCCTGAGGACTGAAACACGTGAAGCGTAAACAGAATCCTTGTTAGTGTCTCTAAACGGACTACTGAAAACTGAGAGAGAGAGGCTGTTTGTGTATTTGTACTGTATGCATGTGTGTGTGCACATACTGTAGCCTACTTAAAAAGTTGGCTATTTTTCCTTAACCATTTTGAGCTTCCGAATCTTGACAGCGGTAACAATTAACGCTAGTGACTGGAAATTAAATTCACCGGCCAGATGCAGCTTCGCTAAGACTCCATACAGAATACTAAAACTAATATAATAAGTCACTGCGTGTGTGTCTCTGTGAGAGTGTGTGTGCACGTTATTGTAAAATGAGTTCATGAAATAGCCACAGCGTGTCCGTCTGCTTGACTTTATGGTAATGAGAATGACAGAGAGGGTCACACAATATAAAATGGCTATGACTTCCCTCCATCAAATCCTTTTATGTCACTAACTTCAAAAATTCACATTTCACCCAGGCTGGGAACAGCATTTGTCTGTGTCAGCTGCACCGTCAAAAAAAAAAAAAATGCCTTTTCATATCTCAGCACAGTAGGGTGTCACATAAAGACAGGAAAGGCAGGGATGTGTTTGTACAGTATATAAGTATGTCTATGACTAAGGCATGGACTATGTGCAGGGTGTTCCATTACTGTTGGAAAAAAAGGATTTAAAGCAGTGGGGTTCCTTCCATTAAAAATGTGTGATTGTGCCCTGAGGTGCTCCAGCAGCCTGTGTGCGTGTGTGTATGTTTGTGTGTTTGTGTAAAAAGGACAGAGGTCATAGACAGGGCAGCAGGGGGAAGAGGTGGATTTCTCCTCCTTTTTGCACAGCTAACGGAATTAAACTAAATTAAACTGCACGAATTATGAATTCAATATAACATGATAGCACGTTTATGCTCAATTCAGTGTATTACAAAGGTGTTTAGATTTAGATTAGAGAAGCTCAATTATAGTGAACAATTCATATTGACAGACTAGTACCACCACTAATCAAATACAGCGTGATTCCAAAAAAAAAAAAAGCTTTTTGAAACTAAGAAATGGAAAAACTCAGCTGAAAGACGTGATGAACGAGTATTCACCTGCAGCGGAGTTATGGCACTTTGAGAACGTTTTTCCTATCTCCACATCTCAAGCAAGATCAAGCTCCATCTTTGAAAATGAAACTGTCTTGAAGCAAACTCTCAATCACTTGATATGTGGTGGGTTTGTGAGACAGCTCTGAACTATAAACCTTCCTACACTGAGTCAGCCATACATTTGTGAGCATGTGTGTGTGTATGCACATGGAATCTATGTGCAACACTGTATGAGTGTGTCTTTACGATCATCTCTCTGAGAGTGGATGAAGTTGCACACAACAAACACAAGTGGCTTACTCATATGCGCCGGCACATACATACACACACATTCATCTGTGGGCATGAGGTATTATGTGTGCCAGAACAGGATGGTGTTTTGATTGGCTGGGGGGGTGTTTGCATATTCATGAGGAGAAAACCATTTGTGCCTTGATGAATGCTGACAGAAGGGCCTGCTGGATAGGAGTTGACACAGCTAAATTAACTGGAGACCGATGTCATTTTGTCACAGGAGCACACACGCAGGAACACACACGCATGCAAAGAATGACAGACATGAAAGAAAGCTACTTAAACAGAAACATCCACCCTAAACAAAATTGTGATAGTATTTCACACCTTGAAGTCAATATCTAAAAAATAGATACCTGTCTCTGTAGGCTAAAACGCAGGAATTTAAGACTTGGAATGATGATAGGACATGATACATTAAAGGATTCATTAGTGCTTAATAACTCTGTGGGCTCACAAATGTTTTGTTTGAGATATCCCATTTCACTGAGTATAATTTGAATCCATGGTGTGACTCCAGCTGTGACTCAAGAAATGCAGTCCCAGTAACATCACCATGGGTGCTGTCATGGTGTCCTGCCTGTTGTTTCCCATTATTCACTGTCAGCTCCAGGATTTGTCTGGAGATGGAACCATCGCTGCAGTCTGCCTCGGCTCCTTGGGTTAAGAAGAGACTTGTTCAAAACCATTAACCTAAACCAAGCCATATGTGTTAATTCAGACATGATGCACGTTTACCTGTGCACACTCCTCCCTTCTCCCTCGCTTCATCTTTCTTTACTTCCCCCTAAACTTGTTCCTTCTTTTCCCCTACCCTTGTCTTTCTCTGACTGTCATCCACCTCATGCCCTACTCCAACTCCTTCACCTGATTCTTCACCCCCCTCTTCTCTGCAGCAAAGGAAGCAACACAATCACCAGTAAAACTCCTCTTTCACCCCACAGTGGGCAGACAGACAGGCAGAGTGGTGCTTAATGCCCTGCTACCACTCCAATCTCCAGCACATCTCCTCTCCTCATTTCCACACCCACATTCAATTACGACAAATTACATGCAGTTTAATTATTATGGCGTAGGAGCTCTACTGTTCATTAGCTAAAGAACGGCAGGACTGAGTGCAGACAGAAAAGAGTGGGAGGTTTTTGTTTTTTTTTAGCTGCACACTGGGAATGAAAGTATATGGTGGGAGCAGGGTCTAGGCTAATGAAAATGCAGCAAATGAAGCATGACGGAAGTGAAACATCATGCTGGCAATAAAGTAAATACAACAAATATCAATGATCTAAAAGACAATTTAATAAGATGGAAGACCAGAAATGATGGATGATCAATAAGCTATTTTGTATAGCACAGCAGAGAAAAGAATAGAATAAAATAGAGTAGAATAGAACCAGCTGGCGATAGTTAGGAAAAAAAAAAACCCATACCTCCGTCTTAATTCCCCCTCTTGGTTCGGCTTTTGAAATATTTATTGTTCATTTGGTTTTGACATTTTCCCACCATTCATTCAGCGATATCAAGGCAAATAGGATTTCATGAAGGGAGATGGGATAGATGAGAGGATATTAAAAGACATAAAGAAGGAGAGACAGCTACAATACCTAATAATGCTGACAGTTTCTGTCACTTCTTTTTTGAGAGCTTCTCTGTTTCAAAGTGATTGAGGAGGGGGATGAAGAAAGACTGTGTATGGCTATAATCCAGCTCTTTGTGTCTCAACAGATTTAACCTTTATCCTCTTTCCCCTCCTCTCTTAAATTCTGTTCACTTACAGAGCCTATGTAAGCTGTTGTTTTATTTAAATTGTAGTTTTGATTTTTGAAGATGTCACATTCCAAGTGGACAAGATCTTTCTCTCGTTCTAGTATCTCCCGCTCTTCTCCCATTTGAAATATCTTTCTATATTCTTCCTCTTATCTTTCATTCTCTCTCTCTTCAATTTTCACTCTCTCGCTCTCTGTCATCTTGATTTATCATAGCGTATTTTATGATGATGACAGAGGATGAAAAACCGGCATCACTGAGTTCACAGACACACATACCCACCCAAAGCACTTAAGATGGACAAATAAAAAACAATATTTGAATACAGACCAAATTGCAAATACACATATGCAGCATGAAAGGTTAATCTGTTGACAAGCACAGTGTGTCTGCGTGTGTGGGTGTATTTGTTTCTTGATGAAACTATGATGAAATGGGGTGACAGCGTTTTTTTTTTTTTTTTTTCCCAAACCACAATTTCAAATGGAATATGAATCAATGTGTTTCTTCATCAGATAGCATTATACTTCCTGGAATTACACATGAGAAATGCAGTGTTTATCTTTTGGCCTGAATGGTGACATTTACAAGTGATGACCTCCATTCTGATTGGAAACAAACACACACAAACACACAAACACACACACACACACACACACACACACACATACACATACACATACACATACACATACACATACACATACACACAGAAATCTCAGAGTCCAGC
>JBBMJY010000020.1:14952570-14967557 GCA_037833715.1 Toxotes lorentzi | reverse complement strand
ACACACACACACACACACACACACACACACACACACACACACACACACACACACACACACACACACACACCATACATGAAAACATACAAGCAAGCACACTCATTCTGACAAGCTTGCCAGAAACAAGCTGTGACCCTCATTACCATTTCCACCACCTACTGAAGTCGCTGTCTATCAGAAAGCCTTTCTGTGTTGACTTTACCAGTTGAGAGCAGACAGACACACAGCTGGAGGGGCTCCTTTCACCACAACCATGTCAGTGTACGTTAGTGTGACAGAGCACTGTGTGGTACTTTGAGACCGGCAGAGACGGAGAGGTTGAGTTTAAAGTGTGTGAGTGTGTATGTGTGTATGTTGGATGGGGAATATGTGTGTCATGACCTTTTCACTTTTCTGTGTGACTGAGTGTGCATATTTGGCTACACTGTGTACACAAATGTGTGTGTATGAGAAGACCTTTGATGTCTCTGAGGGAAATTTCCAGGAAAGATGAGGGAGAAGACGGACAGTAACAGAAGAATGCAACTGTCCTACTGGTGGGCGTGTTCACCTCATTCATGGTAGAGAAGAGAAAAATTCCCATGTACATGACTTGTGAGCATTTACCTTGTTTACAAAATTGTATTAACTTCAGATGACATGAGGCGTCCGTGTTTGTTTGGTTGTCAGGCACTTCCTTATTAGTAACTACACCTTGAATGTTGATGTGAATGCTATTTACAAATCCCAAAGTGGTAATTCCGGTAACTCTAATATGTCATGACTATGGCGTAAATGCCGGCACCCCTCCTTACACCTGTAAGTACTGAAGAAGCCTATGAGGGGAAGAGAGAATTGTCTTAAATGCCAGCTTCAGTTCAGTCATTTGGATTCAACTCTCTGTTACAGTGGTTCTGACCTTCTCTGGATCAGCATTTGATGGTTAAAAGATAATTTTGGCTCTAAATAATAAGCCAGCAGGTAAATCACATGAAACACCAAATGTTAACATTATTAATCTATTACCCACTAACTCTAGCTTCAACTTTGTATGCATTAGCTTCTGTGAGAACAATAAGGTAGTGATGGCTAGCTTACCAGATACATGTTAGGATACACTGCCTAGCTATTCTACAAAACCTCCTCGGAACAAAACAGTAATAGACAAAATTTGCCTTTAAAAAGAGCTGCATAGAGCGACTCACAGTTATACATCAAACTCTGCACAAGCAAATCAATAGATGGAGCTTTAGAAGGAAAATACCATTGGGCAGATTAAACTGCTTTGTTTCTGGTTTCCATTAAAGTAAGTAGAGCTTCACACTAAGACCAATCATGTTATGTGGAGCTCATCTAGGAATAACACTGTAATATGTAAACTAAATGTGTCTAAATGTCTTAGTGCCGGACAAATAGGTGGAAAATATTAAGATGGTTCAGCAAGTTTGTAAAACTGTTCAAAAAAATGAGAGATGCTCACATTTTGCACATGCATAGTGCGGTTCTGCACGTGTGTGCAATGGAGTCTAAGCCCTAGGCAGTAACTGCATGCACTGTATATCCTCTGCCTCTCCATTATCTTTCACTACATCACCTGAATGCCTCCTATCAATCAAGATCACAATGAAACATGGTTAAGTTGCAACCCTGAGGGAAGGAGAAGAGAGAGATGGAAGACAAACGAAAGGACAGCAGTAAAGCTCTTTCCAGACAAGTGGATTTCAACGGCCATCCATGCGCTCTCCAGAAATAACAACATACGTGTCAGAGGCCAGTGTCACATTTACTGCTAGTGTCTGTCATACAGAAAAAGCAATTTTAGCATCAGGCAAGAAACTGAAAATCAGAAATGTAAAATTTGTAATAGTGGGAACGTTCCCTAATGCCATTCTTTCATTTTCCTCCATGTCTTTTCTTTCATTTGTAATATATTTTATTGTACACAATTACATAATTAATATAAGCTGCATGTTTTCAGCTGTGCTTTCAGGAAATGCACCAAGGTGCCATCTCCTAACTTTTGCTACCTGTCATTCAATCACAACTTCATCCCAAACTTATCTTGTACTGCCTGTGCAACAATTTCAGAGGACATGTTTTGGCAACTGTTGTATAAAACCCATTATCTGCCAGAGAGCAGTTTTTATGGTGATTATGTGTAATGTGGACAAAAAAAAAAAAAAAAAAAAATTCTTATCTCTCTTTGCCTCTCTCATCCTGTATGGTAGAGCAGAGACAATCTATTGAAATTTGGACTGTGAATTTATTCACTCTCCAGAAATCAATCTCTTCTGTGACCTCTCAATAATCTTACTTTCCGTTGTCTCAATGTTCTCTCTCTCCCTCGATTTCATGTACTCACAGATTCTTTATCCTCACTTTTCCCCACTTCTTCATACTTTCCTTCCTGGCATCTCTCACTCCTGACTCCCCTTAAATCTTATTTAATAGTCTCTCCCTCTTTCTCTCTCTGGACCTATAAGCGTTTGTCTCTGTAATTCAGCCCTCCGCAGATAAATTAGCATCTGTCAAGGCTTTGCTCTGTGCTGAGAGCTTTGGCAGAAGCTGTTTTTTTTTTTTTCTCTGCTCGACGGCACACTTCAGCGCCCTGGCACCTTCACTCATCCCGTTATTTATCCTGACTCACAGGTAATGAAGCAAAGTACTGGTGAAACTGTGTGTGAGAGAGGAAAGACATACCACTCTTGGAGCCAGAATGGACATCTGGCCTTGTGATACTGGGGGGCTGAGTTGCAAACTGGGGATATACAAATGTTTACAGTCAAATGAACAGCTGGGTTGGGGGCAGTTTAGGTGTACAGTGAAAAAGGTGTTTATCTGAAGGCTTTTAGCCAATAGCAACAAATGTGCCATGTGTTCTGCAGAGCCAAAATAGAAAATGAACAACACTCTTAAGAGCCATAACACAGTTGTTGCCTCTAATGTGGAAAAACACTGGTCGATTGTACATATTTCATTTTTTTGAGTTGTTCATATAGAGTTCAATTTTTTCAGACGGGGAAAATAAGATTTCACTAAACCCCAAGAAATGTACTGTGGCAAGCATACATCTTGTTAAAGTGCAAGCGGCGTCTATGCAGCTCCTAAAAAAGGGATAAACAGCATTTTGCTGGTACAGCCATCAATGCTTTTTGCAAGTGTAAACTCCCAAACTTTCACTCGCTGATAGAATTTTAAAGCAGCCAATGTTGTTTTTTTTCCCCATAAGACAAGTGCATAAGAAAAGAGAGGGCACTGTATAAATTACTGTATAGGCAGGTAGCTACTTTAAAACTTGCACTAAATAATGAAACACTTTATCTTGATCTTATGTATCACTGATACAGCCCTTATCTTTGTATATTTACCACCTCATTACAACAAAAACTGTAAATAATCCAATCAAAGTTCAACATTTTCTCTTTGTTGACTCAAGCTGACTCAGCCTACACTGGACATTGGTGTTTGTTTCTATACATTATGTGCTATACAGTATTCAAATTAATGGGCTATGGCACCCTACCTCATGAGTCCAAGATGATTTTGGAGCTTTCATAATGATCATGTGAAGATAGTTTTTAAAAATGAAGAAAAGTTTTAACGACCATACCGAAATTCACCCAAGTGACCTCTCTTCCCAACTGACACAGTGTTTCACACACATACCCAAACACTCACACATATGCACACAAATCAACACATACATATACTAAAGCTCAGACTCTGATCTGCCTCCCTCCCAGCTTAATCTGACAGCCATGTCAGCTTCAATAAGCCTCTGTTTGCAGCTGAGGCTCTGTGGTCTCTGCCTAATTGCATTGTCTTCCAGCTACCTGAGACACTACTGCGTTTTACTCTGCTGATGCTAACGAAGAGGTGAGATGTTAGTTACTGTGGAGGGAGATTTGGAACAAAGTGAGTGCTGTGTTGATAACATTGCTGGCCGCTCAAAGGTGAAAGTGTGTGACGATTATAGTTAGCCCAAGAGAAATATGTGTGCGCACCGCACTCGCATCCACACACAGGCACTGCTTGGAAATCATAACACTGTGCATGTAAAGAACACACATATTAAATCCCGCAGGATGGCCGATCAATTATTTATTAATTCCCCCATGCTGAGGACGATGTTCTTTTGAAATATTGATGATAGCGACTAGACAGTCCCAAGAGTGTTTGTGTTGTTCCTGTGTGTGAATGTGAAGGCCAATAAATATAAAACTGTGTTACCAGCTCTTTGTGCATGGCATATTTTTAAGACTGCATGTACTTAAGTGTTTTCTGCTGTGTCCATTTATTGAGACATAATGATCCGTAAAGGACAAGCTTAAACAGGGACTAATATATGCCCTGCAAAGTTTGTTTCTCTTAGAAGTGAAATACATAACTTATTTTGTTAATGTGCTTGCTTGAGTGCCGTTACACTGTAAGACTCACCATCTCTTTGTGCCACCATTTAGTCACATTGTTAAACAGTAGCCTGCCACCTTACTGTCTAACAATGCTAATAAAGTCTCTTTGAGGAGTGGCCATCTCACAAAAAGTGGTACAAAGTTAGAGTGAAATTGCTTTTACATCCCAAAATCTTTGATGCAATCTCAACACTTTAGCAAAACAAACGATCAAATCATTACCTGGTTGGTGCAGGACACTTTCATATGCCTAGCAAGAAAGTTCTTGCAAATCTTAGTTTTTGCCAACCTCCACCTCTTTAACTCCTCACATTGTGAAAGTGACGTAGATGTGTACTGGATATTTCATTTTTGAAGCTGCTCGATATTTGGGAGTTTAAAAAAGTCTGTTACCAGTATACCAGCATGTAGTAATTGTTCTTAAGAGAAACACATTAAGTCAGCAAACAATCTTGATATAGACCCCTATATAATAATAACAACAACAACAACAACAACAACAACAACAATCTCTCTTTCACTAATTTGGCTTTGTTTCCAAAGTTGCGATACTGGATAAAGTTGCGATACTGGAAGAATACTGGATATTTGTCCAGGGCACATAAACACTGTGCCCTGGACAAATGGCTGAGGCTGAAGGGTCACAGAACAGCAGTGGATATATTGGCATCAAAGAGAGGCTACGCATTTCTTTCACAGTCCACCCCCGGCAACAAATGATGATACGTGACCACTTAGACACGCACAGCACAGCTTAACCTCAACAGATTTTGTTGGATACTTGACAGCAGTGACACTGAATGGGCTGGGAATGACAGTATGGTATTGCTCTATTCAGCTGCAGAAAGCAGACATTTAGTTTAAAGGTAGATGCAGTGGTCCACTTTCTGCCAGCATTTTTTCCTGCATGGCAACACAAGAAATAAGCCCTAAGTGAGGGAAACACTGAAAACAAACTGCTGTTTAAGCACCCCAAATAATAACTGGACAGTGCAGTTTGTGTTACAGAAACCCTGTTGAAACACGGCAACAAGACACCACACTGGGTGCATTACACTGAAACAGATCCATAATGTACTTGCACAAAAAAATCTCACAGGATTACAAAGGAAGATACACTAACTACTCAACAGCATTTAAATACAGTAAGTGTGATGTACATTTAATTGCTGTGAACATGTTTTCTGGATGTGAATGTAGCATGGATTTTATTTGCACAAAGCAGTGCTGAGGGGCTCGAGGCAATTTTCTCCATCGACTTGCTAAACTGTCTGAGCTCAGCTGCTTCGAAAGCTTGTGGGTATCGTTAGCTCTGTGTGTGTATATGTGAGTGCCTGTGTGTGAGACAGAGAAACAGAGCTGGGGTTGATGCATATATGTGTGTGTATGTGATGTCCTACATATGTTTGGAAACAATCAGACCACTGATTTGTATGAGTAAATAATCTTGAAGCTTGAACTACAGCTTTATGTGTATTCCCAGATTTGCCAACCATAGGATGCTGAGGCGGACACATTTCATTCTTCACCCTGATGGCCTGGTGAGAGGAACAGAGACTGACGCCGCCTCGAGCGGATCCATTAAGGAAATGAGAGTGATCAATCAAAACGTATTAATCCAACTTGATCTCCCAAAGGCAGAAATTTAAATCTGGACCAACACGAGTACAAGCACACAAACAGAAACATACATATATCACAGTGCACTAAGGCACGGACCAATAGTAAGTGATTTTGAGGTTACTACTATGGGTAAAACCCTATATTAAGAAACTATGGTTTGTCTCTGTGACTGCTTCAAGTGCACAGGATTAAACTCACACATTTGTAAATTCCAGGAAAGTGACTGCACTCCGCCACAGCGATTGTAAGGTCTGACACGTTTCTGACACGTAAAAATGGCTGCCTTTGTTAAAGCAGTTCTCATTCAAACATTGCATGCATTCATTCCTCAGCAGACAAATCTACTGAATGTTACATGACAGAAACAAAGAATGAGAGATTTGGGAAAACCTTTTAGAAATTGCTTTTTCTGTTGTGATTCGGCACGTCTTTTATTTACTGAGAAACGGATGGGTCCTATCATCAGAGCTGACAGGTAATGCCATTTACACTTTCCCAGAGAGAGGAAGAGCCCAAGGCTTGGCAGTACAGCACACGCGTTACCAGACTAGTTCAGTAAGCCGCTAAACAGATGCTTGAGAAAGCTGTCAGCAGGCTACATGTACATCTAGGTAAAATACTGGAGTGCTTGTCTTCATTCAATATGCTGCCTTGGCAAAGAATAAAACGTTTCACTTTATTCAAACTGTACACACATACAGTTCTGTATAAGCTGTCTGTAAATGCATCAATTAACACCAGTGCCTTACTATCAAGAGGGTAATACACATAATATTTGTGTTTTGCAGACTGAATGTGCAGTATGCTAAAACAGTGCCCATGAAAAATTCATTTAATAAAAAATTGTGAGATCCTGGGTGATGCTTTCCTCATGCTTGATTTCACAAGATAAATACCCTGTGAGCAACATTATCAAATATGAAGATGTCCCACAAATATCTGGAACAACTTACTCGTGGTTTGAGACAGGTAAATTTCAGCTTATGGTTATTTCTGTAACATACAGTAAAATGAGAAGTGAGATTATCCATCCAATAGTATAAAACTTGCCAATAAAAGAAGAATCTAACTAATATTTTCACCCCCCCATCCCTCTTCAGTTTGCAATATTTATCTTATAAATTATGTCTGAACAACTACAACTCATAGGGGTAAAAACAGGAATCAGTTATTGGACATTAATGCTAATAAGGCAACCACTGGGGAGAGCTTTTGTGAGTGTTTGTGCGCAACAAGACCGATGGCAAGCATCAACAGCTCCATGACATTAACACGCACTGCTGACAGATGTGTAACATAATGGCTAATATCAACGCTGCTAGTGTGATTATTAGTGCCACATGCCACATGCATTACTAGAAGCACATACAAGTGTGACATATGTGTGCGAGTGTGTTTGCATTTTAGCCGCATAGCGGAGAGAGAGAGGGAGAGAAGCAAAGAGGGGGAAAGAGAGATGCAAAGTGGTTGACTGTAATTTCAACTGACTGCGTGACGAGTGTGCAACGGTCAGTGTTTATGCATTTGTGTTTTCAGCACACATGCATCTTAATTTAGCTTTGCACCCATGTGTATCCCCTGCTTTAAAAAGGAAACCTCGCAGCTGCCCTAAACTGAGCTTTCTCCCCCTCTCCTGAACTCTCAGCAATTCCTCCCCCTTCCTTTTAAGTCAGCTTTACAGCCCAGACACAGTTCCCCAGGTGCTGCAGACACACTCACACACTCACACACACACACTCACACACTCACACACTCACACACTCACACACTCACACACTCACACACTCACACACTCACACATAAACAAACACACACCTAGATGAGGTTAAGTCCACCTGTCTAGTGTATAGAGAGACTCAGCAGAGCTCCTGTTCATCTCTCTCTCTCTTTTTCTTTCAGGTCTTTGTTTTCTGTGGTGCTTCTCCTCTCATTCTCTGCCACTACCTGTCAAGAGGAGCTGTTTTCTGTGTTCATCTTGAGGCACTGTTGGATAGTAGACATAAAGATTTAAGAAACACTTGTAAGTGTTTCTTAAATATGTGTGTAAGTATAGCTTAGAGAAAGACAGAGGGAGGGTAGTGCTTCCAAATCCCAATCACTTACATCTCAGAAAGAGCACTCATCAGACCATGAATGGCATTTTATCCTAAACATCATATTAGACAAAAAAAAAAGACCCATGCAGCATATCATTCTTAATTAACCGTACCTTTTCAGTCCTTTAATGCCAAATAAACTGATTGTGCCTCTAGCATCAAACTTCCAAGCAGTACTGACAAAGATTACATTTACTGCCCTCGACACTAGAAGCCAGAGCAAAAGACAAAAAGAAAAGAAACAATAGGGAGAGAAAGAAAGAGACGTATAGACAAAGATGAAACGAGAGCATCAGTGTGGCAGCAGCAAACAATGCAAATCAAAGTAATCAAACAAGCGGAGCAGAGCAGTGTTAACTCTTATTAAGGCAATCTCTCTCATCTGTTGTTTCCTCCTCATCTGTCTATCTATACTGCATCTCTGCTGCCCTTCGAGACGTGTCACTTCCTCCTTGCAGCGTTTCCTGAAATAGCACCAGTGCCCTCATAGGCATTGTGCTGCTAACATAAGCACCATACCCAACAAAGCAGTTCAGATATAGTACATACAGTATATGGGATTTACTGTGCCACTAATCTAAAATCAGTGCTGGTAACATCATTTATTTATGGTAGCTTATGCACGCATTGCTCACATCAGCTTAGCTCTGCTCTCTATCCATTTCCACCAGGGGTCATTTTTCATATTACATACAATTAGACCGTGGCATGTCATATGCCAGTGTCATAGTAGTCAGCCACTAATCCCCTTGTAAGGGATGTTTTCATGTGTGTCTTCTTGTGACAAGGACGATAGTTTGCGTTAATGAGTCCACTCAGTTTTCTTGTTTTAGTTTATATTTGCTTTATTTTGCTTTTTTTTCCCATTTTAACTGCCAGATATCACTGAATTATTTGAACAACTTGTCACAATAACTGTGAAACAACTGAGACTAGGGTTAATAGTACGCATTGCTAATGCTACTGCAAAGTTTCCTGTGATACACTGAATGCTGCCACTATCCTTTCTTGGCAGTGTTGTGTGTGTAGTGTATTCTGAATAGATGCAAAATATATTCAATCAGTCCTTTATTTTATAGAAAGCCTATATTTCTACATATATCCATACTTCAAAGCATGACAAGGAGGATTATTTTTCAACAGGCAGAAAGACAACACAAGAGGCAGAGTCAACTGCACATGAAAAAAAAAAAGGATGAAGGGCTGTCTTTCTGCTATTGTGTTCAACTGATAGTTGTCTGCTAATCATTTGAAACTAAGCTTCATTATTTAAGGTCAAATCTGTCAGTTTGACGACAGTAAAATGGTTCAGAAACCTCTATTTCTTTGCCTTTTCATCACCCACTTTACACTTTGTGTCTAATAAATGAATTCCTGTGCACTGCAGCGATCATTACCGTCACTTATCAGACAAAGGCAAAAGTGTCTTTTTAGCTGTGTGGGAACTGTCCAACTGCATTCAACACAGGTATGCATGTGAAAGCAGGGGAGAAAAAAAAAACATAGGGAGCAGAAGAACAGGCAGAAGCGAGCTGAAGAAACAAAGAAAACGCTACAGCTACCCAGCAATTATTCAGTCTCACACCAGGCACTTAATATATTCATTTCTGAGGGGAAAGAAATGAGAGAGAATGAGCAGCTGGAGGAGAAAGCAAGAGAAGGCAGGAGGGAAAAAGGTGGCTTAAGGAAAGAAATAATCTCAAGTCATGCTTGGTGTGCTTTCATGGCCTTATCAGCCACACCAGTAAAGAAACCAGACATATACAGCTGTCTTTTTTGTCAACACAGACATAATACAATCGCTAGTCTTCTCAAAACTGTTAAGCAACAGAGGCCATGGCTTTGTAAATACCATTAGTGTATATCTGCAGAAAGGAAGCACGAGCATGCTTGACTATGACACTATCAGGACCTGGGAAAATAACCAGCTTATGGCAGAAATGATGAGCTAGCCACCTGTAGACAAAGCTTGATGCAGGCCGGGTAATTGAGACAGCATATTGCTGCACAGTAACCTTCCCAGAGACATAACCATAATATAATGTGCTGTGGAGAAATTTCTCATTTACGGCTGGGTAATAGCACTTAGGTCAGAACAATGGCCCTCTCTACTTGGAAATTGGATAGGCTTTCTCATTAATATGTATTGGCGTTAGGAATGGGCTAAGGATGGAATCACACGGTGAATGGCCTGAAGTTTGCACAGAGGAGGAAACAAAGTTGGGGAGGAGAGTTATAAATAGGAATAGTACGAATGTGTTCAATACACGCAGCCCAAGTTCAAACATGCCATACTTGTCGGTGGTAGAGCTATAGAAAAATTTTTCTAAGGTACGTGCTAGTAGTTTTTATTGACATAATACTGTGCACATAATATGTGCTTATCTAACTTAAATGCTGGTGATTGGTAAAACCAGGTGCACAAGGATCGTTTGTGTCACCCTCACAACATAAAGGAGTGTAGCGTAACGTTAGGTCAGGCAGATTTGTGCTTGCAATAAGCTGATTCATCAGATGTTTCCCTTCGAGCTTTACCATCAGTGGCACATTCAACAGATGCTTGGCTACCAGCTGACAATGTCCATTGTCCATTCACATTCATTCATGTGTGGCAATTTTAACCTGACACCTCTCGTAATTTCCTTCATTCTGCTGATACTGTATCGTCATGTAATTATACATGCAAAATGCGAATAATAACTGCACCACTGGAGAACCGAGTTCAGTCCCCGATAGAGGTGCTTTTGGTTCTGCCTTTACACGTAGTGTACACAGGTGGAAAGCTGGTGAGGAATCATCAGCCTTCACCGCTGCCGCCACGACCCTCTGGAACTCTGTCCCCCAGCTCAAAACCCACCTGTTTAAACTGGGATTCCCTTGAACCACTTCATCTTCACCTCTCCACCACTTGTCACTTCTGTCACAGTAATTACCATTGTTATCATTGTTGTTTTTCTGTTCTGTTTATTGTTTTTTGTTCAGCGTCTTCGGAAAAGCGCTTTACAAATTTGATGTATTATCATTATTAGTATCATTATCATCATCATCATGTCACAACGAGAGTGTCTCCTACTAGTTGGGCTGTGTGCACACTGTCTGTCTGTATTTCAACATCCAAAGGCCAAGAGTTACACAGCAGCAAAGGGGAGCGGGGGAATTGGTGATTTTATATTTTGGTCTATTTTGGTTTTTGGGAACATATTGCAGTTGTACTTTTGAAGGAACACATTGTAGAGATAGAAAAAGACCTCTGACAAAGATTACCGCTTTGTATCAAATGATACTACTCTTCTTACAATCCTGCGGTACATTTTCCAGAGACTGCTTTAAACCTGGATTTTCACTCTTTGACATATACAATCACAGTACCTATGACATCTCACTGTTCAATTTGTATGTGTTTCCATGAAGCTCGACATTTTCCAAGATTCTCTAAGGACAAATACAGCATAGCAGGACTCACCAGCTTCCTTTTATTGCATTCATCCTCTTAATTCGTAAATCGCCACCCATATAAGACCATACCCTTACCTAATTCCAACCTTTACTTCATAGATATTTTTTCAAATCACCCACAAACCTTTATTAAGATTAACAAATTTATGGATGTGAATCCAGCTCCTCTCTAAAGAGAAATACACCAATAAACCTTCTCCAAAGCTAGACTGGCATTAAGCAGCCTTCAAGTTATTATTCACTAATTTGAATACAAGAAATTAAATGACATTCCGATCCACATCTGCCCAGCCATGGAAATGTTTGGAAAATAGTTGTTACTGTTATGCTGACAAGCAAACATGCAGAGACCCGTGTATGTGACAGGCTATAATGGAAATGGTAAAATGTTTCAGCCTCCCAGCACTCCAGAGTTCTGGAAATGCCACTGTATTATCCCAATTTAATCTAACCTTCATCCTAAACCTGCCATTAATCTTAAGAATAAAACCAACTGTTAATATTAAGTTATCTTACTGATTTGACTCTAGTGTGGAAAGGCACTGGCAAAAGTGAAAATTGGCTCAATTTCCTCAATTTTAATTGAGGAAACTATTTTCCTTATCTTCTACATTTCAACTTGTGAGGTCACTTGGTCAGGAATACACATGCTTGCACACAGGCACATCTACACAGACAGACAGACACACATACACATACACTCAGTCACACCCAAACCATTTTATATTTTTGGCACTTAGTTCATGGTGTAATCAGGAGAGAATCACACACCCATAAACCCGCACGCATACATGAACACACACAGTCCATTCAAACTCCCCAGGCTGAGTGCACTGATAAAGTGTACTCCCCAAGTGACTCCCCTGCTGCACCTAGCGCCAGCGAAGTTTGTCATGCCGGATTTGTTCAACATGAAGCGATGGAAAGGAAACATAACTACAGGGAATGTGTGATAGAGATGAACATCCACCGTGAAAAAAACATGAAAGGGGACCACAGAGCGGGGGTGTAGGATGTGCTCAACCAGCAGCTGCATATTGAAATATACACAGGTTTTTGTATATGCATGATGTATACATATATGCACGTAAGCTGCGGTTACTTTCATGAGTGTACAGTTTCAGCTGAGGTCCTCTTGGGACACAAGTAAAAATATCTTTTGGGAATATGACACATAGGTGAGTCTTTTTCTGACTGATGGCATGGAAACTTTCAGACGAACATCACAGAACTGAGTTTAATGCGAGTCAAACAGCCATTAGTCGCAGCCTCTGCTTGGAAGTAAGCACAGAAAACAGTGTTTTCCTTGTGGCGATTGTAAGTCTTCCATTTTATAAATAAAAGTCTGTGACTGACGGTTTTCTTAAGCATTTAGCCATTAAACCTACAGAGATGAAAGGACGGCAATATTTTTAACTGATACAAAAATACAAAATAAAATTCTCTCTCCCATCTGAGACCCACCTAGACAGCGAGAAAGCCCTCAGTCTTTCAGCTACAACAAACAGTGAAGTGAGAAACATGCTTGGGGTAAAGGGACTGTCATGGGTCCTTGTTAATGTAATAAACCGCAGAGTATGAACAAGCTCCATAGGGAGGGTCTTTGATCAAGCTAACATCTCCCTTATGTCTGATTTAATCTGGAGAAAAAAAAATCTGGCTGTGTACCTTTTTATGCCTCTTTTTCATCTGTCTCTTTGGTGAGCAGTGCAGCCTCTCAAAATCTCTTTCTTTTGCTTATTCACAGATGCACAAACACAAACAATCTCTATTCTACCTCCACTTCTTTCTTCCTCCTCCACTTTCTCGTTTAAACTATCGAGCCCCTACCTCTCCATCTCTGGCTCACAGCTCTTGATGAGTTTGTCAGTCACTGAGGAGAGACGGGGATTTGAGCGAATACCCGTCACTATGAACCTCCAGTGGAAGCCGATAATCCACGGAAGCGAGAGGTGGCAGCGAAATTCAGCTAATACCCAAACAAATGCTATCAGTGCAACTCCCACTAAGGTGACAAAGCCTTACACAAATTTGGCTGTTATAACAACAAGCTCATATCTGCATAAAAATGACTATGGCATAATGTGAGATGAAATAGGAACTCCTCTACTTGTGTTCCTGATGGCTTTGTTGTCAACACATCATGGATGATTATTAGCTGTAGGTGACAGCTACGGAATTAGGCATCTGTAATTCAGTAATACATGGGAATTTTAGAGATAACAGAAATAGACAGTAATGACTTAAGAATTGCTGTTGGCTTATATGGACAAAATTGTTATGGATAAATACTGTTGGCCATTATTTGTGGTTTAAACCAGCTCTCTTATTTAGCACACAATGTTTGAAAGACTAATTCAATCATCATCATCATCATTAAACTAATTAAACTTTTTAAGAAGCGAACCTTTCCCATTATTGCAATGAAGAGTTTCCATTTAGATGTTAACATGGACCCCAGTTTTTTCAGCCAGCCAAGTAAAGAAAAATCAACTATAGATTCTATAGAAAAAAAACGAATTTAGTTCACATTCACCAAGATAATGTATCAGTCGTATATTTGACAAGACTCAATATTCAAATTCAGTCGCCACACCCAAAAGTGTCATTATATTTATTGATAACAGCTGCATGGTTGATCATAATGGTAAATTAGTATTTTGATCAGATCTGCATTATTGCTGCTTGAGCTAACAATAACATTAGCCTCTGTCTAACTGCTGACAGTCTGGACAGACTGCTCCACAGCCCTAAATGTTGGAGGCCTCAGTTCAGAGCTTTTAAGATGATAAGCTTAAAACAATAATATAATATCCTGAAAACTGAACTTTGATATTCAGACAACTCTGTTCACCAGCTGTCATTTACACTCAGTAGCCACCAAGCTAATGGAAAGCTACTGCTTTGAGACTGAAGCGATTACCTAGATCTTTTATGGAGAAAAGAACCTGCAGCAAAAACATCAAAAATGATACAGAGTGGTGTCTCTTCTTCTGAGGAAAACAATCTTTGGCCAAGTGTAAATTTTACAGCAACAGTTGTCATTACAGCCAGTGAAATCATCTGTTACTGGCATAAACAATTACTCGCGATAGCATGTTAAGACACTGCTAATGATTGAAGCTGCAATTAAAATCGTTGCTTCTTCAGGCCTAGTTGCTCCCAAACCACAAATCAGGTATTTCTTGGCAGCTGTCAAATGGACGTACACATGATTATGACTAAACTTAATCCTGTCATGGATTGCAAAAACACAGTTGATTAGCAAAGTGAATTGAGGGCAAATGAAAATGACCACAGTGATAAAGTCATCACTGAATTAAGTAGCTCAGCTTTGCTGGACTCTGAACTGTGTGTGTGTGTGTGTGTGTGTGTGTGTGTGTGTGTGTGTGTGTGTGTGTGTGTGTGTGTGTGTGTGTGT
>JBBMJY010000020.1:14924607-14952494 GCA_037833715.1 Toxotes lorentzi | reverse complement strand
ACACACACACACACACACACACACACACACAAACACACACACACACACACACACACACACACACACACACACACACAGCAGAGAAAGGGAGAAAGCTGCAAAAACAGTGTGTGGTAGTAGACCACAGGGACACTCATAAAGAGAGAAAAGAGGGTGACACAGTGGGTCATACACACAAACAAATGTACCCAGGCACATAGTGGATGATAGAGATACGAGCATCTTTTGTGCACAGACAAGCGGAAAAATATTTAAGTACATAAAGGGATGCACAGAAATACGTAGAGAGATACTCACACACACATACACACTAAAGTAAACTCCTATGGGGAAGCACGCTGTGACACTATACAGTTTTTAATGAGCTTGCTCCAGATGTCTTCCCCGGCTGCAGCGCATGAGTAGTTGATTAATCAAGTACATTTTACTAAGATATACTGACACATACACACTAATCCTAATTTATCACACAAACACAGTAATCTCAATTTATCACAAAAACAGTAATCCCAAATGACCCCCCCACCTCCCTCTGTCCCATTATCTCTCTCGCACACACACACTCGCACACACTCACACACACAGTGCCTTATAGTTAAGATGCTTCGGCATCTCTGCATTCAGTTACGTCTGCTATTTTCTGTTTCCATTTTCACTGGTTCATCTTTCTCTGTGACAGATTACAGCATATACCACACACTCACACTCACCAAATTCTACCTAATTCACACTCATAGTAAAACTTGCTCCATTTTTCACTTGCACTCACACCCGCGCAAACCAACACATGACTGTCATTGCTTCAACTACAAAGAGAGTGCACACACGCTACACATATGTTGGCGCAAATGCACAGAACACAGGATTTCTTGCTTTAACTCTAGCGGTCAAATGACCTCTGGCTTTCAATCTTCGCACTTTATACAGCAGGAGATTACAATTGCGACCTTTTTTTCTGCCTTGCCACTGGCAGTCAGCCTTCACTATGGGTTATGTGATATCGCTGGCTGGCCAATGTGTTAATGACATTTCACTGGTGAGATATGGCTTTGCCAGACGTAACGGAGGGACGCTTCAGTTCAGTGCAGTGCAATATGGAAATTCATGGTTATTAGGGTCGTATTTATCTGACAGTTATGTCTGTGGACAAATGATCACACAGAGAAGTATCTCACCATCTACTAAGAGAGTAATGTTACTTTTCTGAACTCAACACAGACTCTTGGGAAATGGGGAATTCATTGCATCATCATACCGTAACTTCCACTTGTGGCTACAGCAAACATTTTATAGGCTTGCTTTAATGGACTACCATGTTTTGGCAAGTCTCAAAAGAAAATTCTGAGTGGCTTGATGGAAACTGTAAAATGTATTTTAGGCTGGATTGCTTATCGTTCCTCTAAAGTCATCAGAGATAGTGCAAGAAGCAAGGGGAGTGAGTTTTGCTGTCAGTCCTTAACTAGATTAATTCAGTTGTAAATTCTACATAGTTTTTAGTGTTTTGTCTTAATGTGAAGTAGTTGTCAGCTGGGGAAACAACATTTCACCAAACATATATTTAAAATACAGTATGTCTCACACATGACCCCTGCATGCACTCTTTGTATGAAAGAGAGAGCAGGGCTGGAGAAGTGAGGGTGAAACCTGAAGATATAATATTAGCCACCCAGCCTACTGTCACTGCTGGGGATCAGACCAGTAATTTCCAACTGGCTGGCCTCTCTACTTTATGTCCCACCGGCCACATCAGTCTTATTTTACAAGCATGTTGATTTATCACTCACCACTTGATCATGGAAAAAGCAGCTTTCCTGCTTATGGTTACATGAATGTTATGTTTTACCTGTTCACTGGTTCTGAAATGGCATGAACGTTTATTTTATGATTTCCTCGCCTCATCCTGACATTCCAGGCCATTTTATCTACGGCTTCCAGTGAATGGCAATAATAACATTTCAACGCAGTGAAGGAACTGTTTACACAGAAACACACACATGCACACACACATACACATGTCAGTACCTTCTGTGCGGATGGTGAAGGGGGAGTCCCCCAGTCTCTTTGCTGAGAACTGCCCCCCCAGAGAGGTCATTAGAAAGCACAGGCTGAAGAAGCCTATTCCCACCACGAATATCCTGCAACACAAGGGGAGGAGAGAGGGAACGGATGAAAGTGGAGTTGAAATACACCAACATATTTATGGGGGACGGGCAGGAAAATAGATGTTTTGGGTGAATAGTTGGGAAATATGAAGATGAGGAGAAGGAGAGATGGAAAGTGAGATATTTGGAGGCAGACGAAGGTGTGGATAGAGGGTGAGAGGTGGGAAAAACCAAAGGTAGAATTTAGGCACATCAACAGGCCGACAATGATGGCAGATCGACAGAGAGGAAAAAAAGATGGAGAAAAAACAGAGATGCAAATGCGAGAGGATGAGAGAAAATGTGGTGGCAGAAGGAGAGGGTAGAGAAATGAAAAGACAGTGAAAAAACAGCAGGCAGCACTTCTTAGAAGGTGGAGCATAAATAGAGCAATGATCACACATAGAAAAATAGAAACTCGAAGCCAAAGTGCAGTTGAAAGATTTTAGTGTTGTGATGTTACTGCTTGGCATACATCTAGGACAAGTGTAAAAATAAGGGTGAGCAGCTTGTCCCCGAGTGCAGGCAAAATGGATTTGATTATTTCTGAAATCTCAGAGGCACAGAAAGGGGAAGGGAAGAAAAGGAAAGAAGAGGGCAGGAGACAGCCAAAAACATCAAGGCGTTTAAGGTGAGTAAAAAAGTGTTAAGAAGTAAAGTCTCTGAACACACAAGCTGGTCTCACTCGCCCCTCTGTCTGAACCACACAAAAAGTAGGTCAACAATAACGGACTATGCAATTCAGTCTCCACTGTGTGAGTTACAGTACACTGTGGCACCCTGAGATTTCAGCTACATCTATATTCAAAGGGCAGCTCTCTGGTCACGGTTTGGTTGTTAATAAAATGTCCTGGCACGTGACTGATCTTTTCTACAGACCTGGCTTTGTAACATAAACTTCTACTTTACTCCACTTTATGGCAGAGATCTGATATTTGAAAAGCTACCGTTCTGCAGAGGGGAAAATAAAATGAGACTCTGTGTGGGTTCTCCCTTGTTAGACAGCCATGAGAGAATCAGATCTTTGACTTAAAAGAGTTGAAAATCAGGTCTTTTGTGTCTGTGTAAATCCTGCCCTAGTTAAGCTACTCTCTTCAGTGTATATGGATCAAAGGTTATCTTATTATGCCAAGACTCTTTGGGGAACCAGCGAGGCAAAGCTGTCTGTGATTCTTATCCACTGGACAAAATACCAGTCAGCCTCCATGACTAACAAGTCAAGCCCTACTTTAAAAAACGCTTTCTGCTCTGCTGCTAACCCCCACAAGAGTTAAATTCTTGGAACATTTTTGTAGAAGTAGTGCAGTATAAAGGCAGATTTATGTAACAAAAAATGGCTGACACTCCAGCACTCATACTACATATTTTATTTTTTCCTCAATCATGTATATTTGTTTGGGTAGATGCATTATCATTTTTACAGAAATTGTGTCCAAACAAGTAGTAACAAAACACTCTCTGGCATATGAGGAATGAAGCAGTAGAAGAAATATAAATAAAACAGCAGGAAGAAAAGGAAGTCATGGGAGTTTTTGTGATATAATTATCACGTTTCACTTCATAATTTAGGGCTGACCCTGCACAGGTAACCTTTAAACTTTTAAGCACTGCATCTGAGAATGGAAAACTGAATCTTAACATAACAAATGACTGAATAATTCATAACTATTGCTTTCTCTTCAAAGCCAGGCAAGAGGTGTTTGCTTGGATGCACGGCCCAGTGCAAAATCTGACAGCATTTCCTGGAATGGTAAGTAGCTCCTGTCACGCAAAGTTCTGAACGAAACCTCTTAATATTGATGAGGCCGTAAGAAATGAATTTCCATCAACAGCAACAAAGAATGGCCACTTAAAGGAACATTTGCTGAACTAATCTGATTGACCCAAAGGGATCAAGATGATGTTGAATAATCTGTTAAGTATAGAGCGTTGTGGTTTGGCAAGCTCCCAGGGTGACTTTATATTCCAAGACAGAGCCAATGTGTCTTGTCCTGGGTTGTTATACACTTAGATGGCTTCAAGGACATATGGAGAAATGTGGCCTCTCTGAGAGGAAACTCTTTACTCTGGCATTCAATAATCACTATCATCAAGGCACTTGTTATCAAATGTGATAAGAGCCATCTGACGGCTCCAAAAAAGTAGAGCAGTTGTACAATGATTACAGTTAAACTGGTCATTCATCTTCATGTTCCATATATTCTGTAAGCAAAGTGATCAGACTACATTTTGAGCTGAAGTTGGAGCTAATGAATTACAGTTCTCATTACACTTGAATCAAGACAAACAGTAATTTGTGCATGAATACGCATTGAAATTAGAAGTCCCAATTCTGATTATCATTGTGATTTGCTGCTGGTGGAAGCACATTATTAGACAACACTTGAATGTGATGATCACTGCGATCATCAGGATTACAGCAAGAGGCTTCAAAAGCAAAGTGTCAGCATGTCAACGGCCACTCCTGCATTTAGCATTTCTTTACAAATTTACACTGAAAATATAGGAAAACCATAATCATATTGTATTTGCATCAAAGTCCGGGCATCTAAGCACATGCTCATTCACTCTACTTTCTCATATACCTCTGTGTCTTTGCCAGGATACTGTAGTATTATGAAATAATGAAATATTACGCCCATCTGTTCAAGGCATATTGTGGAATGAATGGAAATAGCTCAGTCACTGTCACAGGACCCCAGAACAGCAATACAGCAACTGATGTGAATCCAATCCTATACAATCATTATCAATCAAGGGATTATTAGTCATGAATATGAAGCCATGCTCCAGAGATACTTCAACCTGCATGGATTATGTACTTACTATCCAATCATCTGGTCAGCAGGCCAAATAAGTGGAAGCTGAAAATCTAAATCACTGACCTGACTTAGAACAATTCAACTGGCCCATTATTTGTTTTTCATTCTCATCCTCCATTATTACTACAATAAGAAAAACTGAGGAGGCTCAACGATAGATTTAAAAAGATGAAGGGGTTACACAAAGGACATGACGCAAAATAGGCTGGTTTTACGGATAACCAATCTCTGTGATCTAGGGCTTAATAATCGTATGAGTGCAGGGCAGGGGAACAGTTGCAATGTTTGTATACAACACAAAGACTGATGAAAAGGAATATTCAGCTCATGCGGGTGTGCAGACGCTGGTCTGATGATGTCCTAGGGCGATCGTTTTCTCTCTTATCATTTAGCCATTTTCCAAAGTGGCGTTAGGTGGGTGATATGAGAGGATTAGGCCCCGGTCCTGCCTGACGAGTCTTTAATTAACAGGCTTAAAGTAAATGCTCTGCTCCCTATAATTGGATCAGAAGGAGAGATCAGCTATCAGCTAATTGGCTTCCTCACACATATAGACTTATCAGATTTTGCCTCTAGGTAGATGAATTTGAAGCGAGGAGTTGTGCCAGGCGTGGAGGAGTCGTGGTGTAGGTGTTACTTGTGGTGTTTTCCAAGAAACTTTTCCTGGATAATGAAATTAAATGATAAATTCTGAGAACGACTCGGGTTTCCTGGCATCCACACAGGAGCTCCGCTGCCTGCATTTTAAGATGATAATGATTTTCAAATACAAATACAAACATTAGAGTATCACAAGCAGCACCTTTGACTATGAACTCTTTTCTGCTTTAGATCTTGTCAATAGATCAGACATGTCGAGTAAAACTCCTGTAGGAAATAATGAATCTATGTAAGTAAATAGTAAATCATACTAATCTGCCTGATAATCTGTCTACTGTAACTGTCCTGGTGCTCCAGGGATCAAGATACATATTCACAAAATCCCTAGTTCACTTAGGGCCAGGAAACTTTATTGTTCCCCAGGTTTTTGTTTGTTTTTCTTGACAAAACTATGCAGTACAGACAAAATGTACTGAAAATACTCCCAATATCCATACTAAAATGACTGAAAACCATCTGGTTTCATTTTGAATGAAATAACCTGCGGCAAGCTCTCATTGTCTGCGCTGTCAAGGCTAGTGCGGCTTTGTCAGAAAGCTGCTTTAATTGAATGTGTCTGAATAAATGCTTGATCTACTGAGTTGATAGCAGGTGAGGCAATACAGTACTGCATGAATGTAACTATCACAGAGACCCCCCCATTTTTTTTCTTTTTCTTTTTAAACAAAGGTTGCTGCACAGCTGCTGCACCATTGCTCCAGCCCACTAGCAAAAAAGTTTTGAAAATCCAGCTGTATTAGCAGGTGTCAGTCACTGCTGCTTTTAATCATTCAAATCCCAGACTCAATATTAAAAAAAATAAAAAATAAATAAAAAATACATGGATTAATTCAACGATTTAAAAGCCTGCCATTATTCTGCACCTATCAGGGCAAATAAAATAAAGCAGGTTGGCATGGCATGGCTCAATGGACTGTAAAAGTGGTTAACATGTGTAAGAAATCCCCTCCAGTTTCCCCTTTTACATCTTTACAAACAAAGCCCAGCCACACAGTGATAATGGAGCTATCCATGCAGGAAGAAACTAAGTTAGAGCTAGGCTGACTGGTAGTTCAGGCTTATTCACCACTGCTCTTTCATGATTTATCGCTGCGTGTTGTCCCTTTATCCATGTGATTCTAAACCTAATTTATCTGGTAGAGGAACATCTGGTGTGTGTGTGTGTGTGTGTGTGTGTGTGTGTGTGTGTGTGTGTGTGTGTGTGTGTGTGTGTGTGTCACCCCTCACCTGAACACATGCACACACACCGTGGTTCCTCAGGCTTTTAAAACTCAATGAGCCCATTCCTCAACATGAAAACTCTATTTTTCAATTCAGTTTTGGGAAACATGGAAGATAAAATGTACGCCAAACAGATAAACAGTGAGAAAACGTTCATTTAAATCAGCACTAACCAACCACAGTGCTCGAGGCTAAAGGGAAAACTAGGTGCAAAATAACATCGTCAGCTCTTTGGTCTCTTACCTGAACGGTTTGAACGTTACTAGACATCTTCTGACCATTATTTTACCGTCGGTGCTGCCAGTAATCATTTTCCAAAACGAGCGACCTCTGACATTGTCGTTAACCTCCCGACCTGGAACTTGAGGTGACCAAACATTTCTATCCGCGTGCCATCCAGCGGTCCACGGCGGCGGTTAAATCGGCTGCTTTAAACGAAAAGGGCACCCATGAGTGCTTCTTTACCCTCTCTGGGAGCAATGGTGGAAAGTTTCATTCAGCAAGTCTCCTTCCGCCGTGTGTGTAAAAAAAAAAATGTCATTTAAAGTGTTATTCCGTCGTCAGACAAACACTCTGAATCTGAGGGGAAGTCGCTGCAGGTTGTGCCGACCGTTGGAGTCATATCCGATGAGAGTTCTTTATATAAAAAAATGGCGTTGTTGTCAAACTCGTACATGAAAGTGTGTCTTGTTTGAAATCTAGGTCTTTTTCTCCCCCCCCCTCTCTCTCTGTGGAGGATTTCACGGAGAGGAGTGCTAGCTTCATGGACCCGTCAACTTCACACCAACGCAGCGAGAGTGTGGCAACTCAGCCGTGTTGCCTCGTACTCGTTCACTTCTCAGGAAGGAAGGCTGCTGTAGTGAGTGGTTGAACATCCTGTTGATCCTTTCAAAGTAATAGCCCCATGTCTACTGGCAACAGAAATTTGTGTCTATTTTATTCATAAACCTTACAAATGATTTGCTTCACTCACTATCCTTAGACCTTACAATTGTATGAGGAAAGTGTGTTTGTGTTTGATACAGATGTAAAGTAGTTTTTGTAAATGGATCGCAGAGGCTGTCAGCTGAAGCACTTAACCACTACTGAGTGCGAACACTGTTCTTTTATTTTTTGGAGGCCACTTCCCATTGTTTTTTAGCTTCCTCCGGCTGACTTGACGCTGGTCCGGTTGCACAGTAATAGAAAGATCCGGTGGTCTGACGCCTCCGCACCTCAGCACGGCCCCATCTAAGGCTTTTAAGTTAGCTGTTGTGACATTAGAAGCGTTCATATAGGCTCAAAACCTCAACTTTCACTGTCCCTCCCTAAACAAAACGTTGAGCAGTTTTACTATAGCCTACTTCCACTCTATGCAGCCTGTAAAAAGGACAGTTTCTTAATCGCGCTCTAATTACAGTTTTGGGTCATTGGGATCCAGACTGTGATCGTGCATCCACGGTATTTGATGGTGACTGCGTGGAGCATGGCTGTTGAACATTTCAGCACCACGGACAGCGAATGTGATCAGGATGCAACAGCGGCACCCAGCGGCATGTACTTTTACTGTAGCCACAGTGATCCAGTCACAGCTGCATCAGTAGTATTGGAAAAAGTAGTAGTAGTAGTAACAATGTTTAGCAAAAAACTTTAAAATGAACAAATTAAAAGATGGGAATGAAGGTAACAATGCAATAACAGCAGGCTTAAATACAACTGGAGCATTGTTTTTTTTTTGTTTGGTTTTTCCCACTGGCGATTTAAAAAAAACATTTTATCCTTGACACAACGTTTGCAATACTACAGTGAGAATTAGCTCAAACCAAAGGGGAAGGAAACCCATGTAGAACCCTACTTGTTCAGTTAATTGATTAGCAGTCAGTGTTAGTTGTGGCACAGATTATTGTGGCCAGCGGAGCGTTGGAGCAAAAATGGAGGCAGAAGGGGGAGATCTACAGGGGACCAGACTGAAGATGACAGTGAAATCTCAAACTCCCTTCATGCATCACTCGCCCCAGTACATGTGGATTTGACTGACAGCCCACCGCCCACGCCGGCTGTCCCTCTCTGTGGGTTGTGGGAATAGTTCTGCACAGTAGTATAAATCACTGAAGTCTGAAAAACATTCTGTCAGCTACAGAGAATACCCAAAGGCAGAAGGCTTCACCTCACTTCAGACTCTTACAAAGCAAATATAGACGTTATCACCTGGTTCACTTTTAAGGAATCGTTTAGAAACCGTTGCACTGCCTGTAGGATAGATGCATTTTTTAAAATGGCAAGAGCTGCCCAATGCTGCAGTGAATTGTATTATTTCAGAGGTATTAGGTCCAATTCTCCCAGTGGAGAAGCTATAATATGTAGCATTTCGTTTTGTTAGTCCTGTCCTCCTTCCCCTCAGTTGGTTAAGTTTCCTTCACAGCACTTGTCACTAGAGCTGTCTGCCTTGAAACAGCATCTAGCCTGAGGCTGAGCTAACCAGCGTCTGTAAAGCCACCACAGGCACAGAAGAAGCAGGCAATCTGTAATAAAAACAAAGGGCTGTCCTTGTGTTCATTGCATTCATTGTGTTGTACATTTGTCGTGTTGTTTGACTTTCTTTTTGTATTGTTTTGTTGTTCTTTATAAATAAATTTCCCACCCAGCTTATTGTTGCCTCTCCAAAAGATAAATACCGTAATGTAGGCCAGGGGGTTAATGCATGAACACAGTGTGTAATTTATCCTATTTACCATTACCTATTTTTGCATATAGACTTTGCATAATGTAGCTTTACAACAAAATAAAGCAGTAGGTGCATAGCCAGTTTCAAATATGCCCTAAAACTGGCACTATACCCACAGATTCCTGCAGGCCTGTACACCTTGTCAAATGATTGTAACTGAGCTAATCAGTTGTTTATGGATTTGTTTTGTGATCTGTGAGCTAATCATTATGGCATTTTGCCAAATGTAGTAAAAATATTTTAGCAGCCAAAGAACAAGATCCAGCATAATTTTTATTTCATTTATTGAATTTAAATTGTGTTCACCTGTCTCCTTTGTTGCACTTCTTCCTCTGTCAGACCAGGAACAGCCAAACCTGTGCTGGAGCGGTCCATTTGGTTAAATAGAGGGTTTCACAGGGGAAGAAACCAAGTGTGGTAGAGTGGGAGGGGTGTTTTGTCTTTTGTGGTGAAACGACCAGTAAAAGTATCGTGTTTGAAAAGAAATATGTATTTTTAAAGTAAGTTTAAGTAAACTTCTATTTCATAATATGTTATTTGATACTGTGATTATTGTAAGTGTGCTGGGAGAGATAATTGATATTGATTTCTTGAGAAGGTGCAGTCCAGGAGGAGAGAGGCACAGCTCCAGAACACAGCTGCAGATTGTAGCTCCTGCCTTGGGCCCAAACTCCAGGGGCATAGCCAGAAGGACAGTTTAGAGTGAATTCTTTTGTTGTGTATTATTTTAATTTTTTTTGGAGAAGTGAGTTATTCCTTTTTTTCCCCCCTTTTTGCTTAGTTTTCTGGTTGGCCCAATGTGCACTTTCCTCTGTAAAGTATTTGAAGACTCTAATTTTGTCAAATAAAAATTTGGAATTGCTCCAGACTGCCATAACTCATTGTTGGGTACAAGGGTTTCTCGGCCACCCTCACGATACTATCAACACATTTCTTTTCTGGTGTGTTCTTTGTTTTCCAAGCAAAACCTTATGATATCCACAGTGAAAGTAACTGTGCAAATTCACATTTTTTTAAGCACATGGAAAAGTTAAAGATTGAAAATTTGAGAAATTAAATGAAACTATCATTTGAATTAAATAAGAACCATCCAAATTAGACACAAAGAGATGAACACATTCCAGAATAAGCAGTATACAACAGCACTGCAATAAGGAGAGCTATGAGACCCTCACACACTGAGACAAACACACCACACATAGAGGCACAGAACAAGTGAAATATAGATCAAGAGAGAATGTTTCTTACATACGTATGCTTAACACATTTTCTTGTAGGATGGATTACTAAACTAGAGGGGGAGCACAATCCATCTATCAGCCGACAGGGACGAAGGGTAGAGAGCATACAGGCACATTTGTTTCAACTGTTTCACAAGAACTTCTTTTATCTGGCCCACAAAGTTGTTATCAGTTATCAGTCAACTCTCTTAAGAATGGGGAGAAATTACTTTGAAAATAACAGTGCTGGAACATACCAGCCTCAGATAACATTTTGCATGTTGTGAGTTAGATACTGGCCATGAAGTATGCAACTATAGATCAGCTTATAGGGTACACAGTAAAAAGCACAACATAATGTATCTTACTACAGAGAAAAAAGAGAGAGACTGATAGAAACGCTCTTAATTAAATTGCAGAGGCATTATACTGATAGAATATAAAAACAAATCTTTTTAGTGGGACTGGAGTTAAAGAAATTGCCTCGTCACATGCCCTTTATTATTTGAAATATTCTGAAATGATATGCGTTTTGGGCTAAATCGATAGATAGATATAGACATATGAACAGGCTGAGACATTGATGCTATTTAATATCTTTAAAAAAACAGAGCAATCCATGAAGTCATGGCATATTATGGCCAAAAGAAAGGACATCGTCTTCATGTCACATGGACTAGGTGCCACTGTAATATCTTGCTTACTGGTCTTCCTCTGAAAGTGCCAATGCTGGATTTTGAGCTGATGCTCAGATGCATGATTTCATAAAGGCCTTGGTCCATGCATGTTTTTGTTTACATACACTTATGGACTGATTAATGCTGCAGGCTGACTACACAGCTGGTAGCCTGATTCTTCCAGACTGAGGACTGAACAGACGTGCATGGCTGATTGGTTCTGCTAATCTTGTGGTGTGTGAGGGTTAAGGAATTTCCTCTTGCTTGCAAATGTCAGCTCGCAGCACATGGGATTATCTCAAGCACGTCTGATTTTCACATGTTAAATTATCTAAACAAATCTGGACAAAGGGAGCAAAACAATTTGATGAGTGATTATAAAACTAATCAGTGTTCAACAGTCTTATGTACGATAAAGTGGTCCACAATTGATCAGACATACAGATGAAAAGACATACAGTTAAATGCCTTCACATTTCAAGCTCCTTGTTAGATAAATAGATAAATACTCATTTGACTTTTGAAATTCAGATTTAAATGATTTTGCATGATTAGACTGTATACTTACTGATTTAGACCGTAAACTTATATGATGCATAAACCACAAAAGCCCTAGTGCAAGATGATGATAAATTACACCATGACAGGTTTTTCCTTCTGTTCAATTATGAATCACAAAATGCTCCCAATAACTGAGCATGTATTTAAAAACCATCTTTTACTTACTGTCTTTCTCTAAATGATGGTGTAACAGATATTATGTGGATACGGCTAATGATCGTGCATTGTGAGCCGATGGAGAAACTGTTTATCAGAACAGCAGCATAAACTGATTTATAGTTTCTGGAGCCAGCAAAGGTCAAAGCTGCTTCCTCATTTCTAAATTCATCTCGTTGGGACAACATGCAAGAAGAGTCAGCTAAACAAAATGTGATTCTAATCGAGTGATTTATGCGGGTCATTATATAGGTAAGTTGCTGTCACAAGAGGAGTTGAGACGAGGGCAAAAGACTGAGATCAAACTCCAAACTCTGATCACGTAGACAAACCGCATATCAGTGTCACACACCCGTGGCAGCCAATCTAATTTAATTTTCTCTAGCAGTGAGGAGAAACTGCAAAAAAAAAAAAAAAAAAAGAAAACCATGTTACTGTTGCAGTGCTTAAGATGTTGCAAAAAGTAACTGGGATGGTAAAAAAACACTCAGACAGAAAGATACGTCAAGGTGGAGACATTATAAGGACCCTCGCCAAGGGTGTATGTAAATATATGGACCTGTCCCCACGCCTGAACAGTTTAAAGAATAAGTTTGATGAATTACCTAAAAGAAAAATAGAAAACAGAAAAATATGAGGCTTCAGCAGTCTGAGTTAGCAAAACTGAATGGTTATCTTCCAAAGTTAGTCCTTTTAGTATTACATTCCATCTTTGTGTTTCCCTGTACAGCTGTGGAGATCGGATACATACTTATATTTGACTGGACTGTAGGTTTGTTGCTGCGACAAAACACTGTCAATTAACTTACACAACTGGCAGGATGAACAAATCTCAATTCAATTCCTTTCACTCTGGCTCATATTTGCCTTATCTCAACTTTGGAATGTATTTTTGCGAGATACCAGGTGAACATGTTGGATCATGTGGCAAATAAAAAGCCAGAAATTTCCCCAGGAGTTTGTGGAGACCCAAAAAGAGCTAAAAGAGCACTTAAATTCATCAGGTAGTCAGAAACACAACTACAAATAAATATGCTTAGTGTCTAGCTGGATGATAACATGGGCAATGTTTGTTAACAATGTCACCTTTAAAGGTGATAATGTGTGATAATGTTTACAGCTTGTTTCTGCTGCCACAACATGGCCAAAAAATCAGAGTCTGTGTCACAAGCTATTGCAGGATTAAAGATCCTAAACTGAAGGTATTCTGCAAGTTTGTAAATGCCAGTTAGACTACATTAGACAGAGTTCACTGTCACTAAAAAAAGTACTGTGCACCGTGATGGAATTGTGTATATTATATACAACATAAATCATTTACATATCAGAGGAATAAACTCTCGTGATACTGTTCAATCAAATTTGAAAACTAATCCCTTTGTTAATTTAGTCCCACTCAGTTTTTGTCTCAAACTCATTCCTTCCACCCCACCCTCTCTGGTCTCCCAAACAAAGACGGGCTAATTGGGAGTCTGGACTCGGTCACAAAAAAACCAAACAAAAAACAATTAATTACCTCTGAACTGTAATTGAAAACAGCGCCTAGAGTTAATTACTAATCGTTAATCATCCCATTCACCTCCAGCTACCTGTTCTCTTTATCGTTTTTCATTCCACCAACTTTTTTTTAAAAATACCAATTACAAGCCTCCCTCAGGACGGAATGGAGGGAAACTGTTGAAAAGAAGGATGAAGACAAAACAGTTCAGACAAATGGAGGGATGACAGAAATCGATGGAGGAATAGAGAATGGACATGAGGAGAGAACCTAACAATAAGGGAGATTGATTTATCTGTAATGAATGAGGGAAATGGCTTGGTGGAGTGATTTGTCCCAGTCACGTCTGGGTTGATTGTGGGCCGTTTTGTGAGAGGTTGAAAGGCGGTGGAGTATTGTGATGCTGATTGACAGCGCAGGTCGACACGAGAAAGACAATTTGCATTTTCATTACATTTGAGATTGACTCCCCTCTCCTGTGTGATTTGACACTCGCATGCACGCGCACACACATGCACACACTCACGTTTACACACATAGTCATTCAAACATGCAAACACTGTGGCGTTGTCTCAATGCAAAGTCTCGGTATCTCTGCACTGTGTGAGTGACAGCTACACAGTGGCCCCGTGTGAGTCTGTCTGAAATTTAGAAATAGCAGCAAAAGCTACTGTGCTGCTCTCAACATAGCGAAGCTAAATTATTTAAAGTACACAAAGTCTAAAATTAAAAGTCAGAGGATCGAGGGTATAATTAATATTATAATTTTTTCACTACAGGTGTGTATATCCACTACACTGACCAAGCTGTACTGAGTGTGCAAAGAAAGCAGTAAAATATGAATAAACTGCATATCTTTAACAGCAACAGGAAAACAAAGTACATCCACATGCCTAAAATATTCAGTAAAACACTGACGTACAGTCAGATGATTTACCTGGACATACAGTTTATTTCATATCTTTGGTTGAAATGATGAAATTGCATATTCTGCATGTAGCTCTGACCAGTATGGATGGACGACACCACTTCTGGCAGCTATTACACTATCACAAAGCTTCTGGTTGTGTACATGTCTGCACAGACAAGTCACTGCAAACATGAGCTAAGCAAGACAGACATGGCAGTATTTGTAGTTTATTGTAACCAGATTTGTAGTGTTATGTGTGATGATGAAGCCATACACTTTATACAGTTTACACACACACGCACATGTACACACACTCGTGTTTCTTCAGATAAGCACTTTTGTCAAGCGGACTGTTTTGACAGCCGGCAGCCCTCAGACTGAAAGGAGCAGTCATCAGAGTGTGACATCACTGAGGAACGCCAAAGGGGAAAGGCCTGCAGGGGCCATTGAGGGCCCTAATGCTGACACTGTGACTGACAGACATACAGTCCCGTTTTGTGACAGCAGGGCAAGCACAGTGTTTACAGAGGTGACACGCTTTCCAAAGCATCTTCCTAGAGACAGAAAAGAGCTGATCCCCTCATTTTGATCCAAACAGAAATATTCTCTCTCTGGCTCTCTGACTGTCTCACAGGAATCACACTGGGCAGCCAGTGGCCACAGAGAACACACACATTCTGTCCTGGCCAAGGAAATTGCTGGTGGCATGTAGCATGTTAAAATTTGATTCCAAAGACTTACATTTGCATACACACATGGAAGAGCCTCTTCTTTCTCCTATATATTCTGTTCTGTCTCTGCCATCTTTTTTTTCCATCTCTCTACCCATCAGTGGGCAGAAATAAATGAGGCAATTCAGACAATCATGAACTTTGCACTTTGCCCTGAGGCTGCTTTTCGTGGTTTTGGCTAGATTCTTTTATTCCATTTCCTTTCCATTACATAATTGTAATGCTAGAACACACAATTATATTTTCAGGAATAGTGTGCTTTCAGTTTGGGGAAGACCCCAAAGAGGAAGGCCTGCACAGAGTCCTGACCTCAACCCCATTCAGCACCTTTGGGATGACCACGAATACTGACTGTGAGTCAGGCCCATCATCAGTAGCCGACCTTTTAGCAGAATGGGTTTAAATTCCTGCCAGATTCCCAAACCTTGTGGAAAGCATTCCACAAGGAGAAGTGAAAGCAGCAAAAGCAACATTTGGAAGGAGATGCTCGACAAACACATATGGATGAATGCTCAGCTCTGTCTACATACTGTCTGAGTATCAGAGAAGCTCATTGCATAGACCGTGTGAAATGCAAATTTTTATGCAAAAAAAAAAAAAAAGAAAGAAACGGTTTAAACTGAATTCTTGTTTGAAAAAGCTGGCACGTAAAGAGTCAACATGAGGAGTGAACTCCAGCTTCCTTCAAGCTTCCCTGGCTGTAGCTCTTGGCTTTCCTTCTTGGGAGCAGAATCCTAGTCTGTGACTCACACTGGGAGTAAAACAGCCACATCCCACAGTGTGTAAACTCTGAAGCCACTCTGCTGCATGCCCTGCTTGCTGCTGCTATCACATCCTCTGGGGCGACATCTCAGCAGTTTCACACAGACTCACCATGATCCACCATCACATCTGTGTGTGATTTGCTGCCCTGCTTTTGTGCTTTTGAGAAGACAGGGCAGGAGAGGACAGCTGTGGAAATTCAGGCTATAAATGGGGTGAGGAAAGCGAGGAAGGCAAACTAGAAACCTTAGGAGTGGGAGGGAATGAGCAGTCACGTTCCATTTGGAGCTAACTTCACATCAACCTCTTATCTCTGCGAGTCCCAGGATGACTTTCTCAGCCAATAATCATCCAACCATCCTCATGCACTGAGAGTAAATCATTGCCATCCAAAAGGCTTCTTTCCTTTTAGTTGCTTTCTTTAATGTCCCAAATAGTGGCATAGCAGCTGCTGCAGCCATACAACCAACCTTGTTTCTTCATGAAATTCAAAATCTGACAGAAATGAGAACAAAAGAGGATTTTGCAACTGAGCTGCAATCTCCTCAGTTCCCTCACAGTAAAGCAGCAACATATTTGGCATATGATGGAACTTTTTCATCCACTGGTGTGTCTACAGAGCCACTCAGGTCTCTGCCTTAGGGTGGCAAATGGAGAAAAGAGGAGTGATTGATTCTATTCACTTTCTGCCTTACGTAGCAATAAAAAGACAGACCAGGGCAAAATCAATAGAGGTTTATAAAGGTTGGTGTTGCACTGTGGATATATACTGTTGAGACCTCTCTGAGTTAAATAGTGTGAGGTTGCCATTGAAAGCAGATAACCTGACAAACCTGCTTATTTTTGTAACTAAATGTAACTAAAATTCCTATCGGTATTCATATCAGTATGTAGGAATTTTCACAGCAATCCAACCTGCCCCAGCTGTGCTGTATTTTACCAGCTCTACACAACACTGTACCTCCAACATCTAATTGTCTACAAGGGTAGAGACAGTGTCCTAAATAGGACAAATGGTGCGAGGGCTCTGAGAAGGCAGCGATGTGTCAAACCCTGCCATGGCTGGTAAGCGGTTGGAGAGCCAGAGTGATTAAAGCAATGAATCACTTGTGGGGAGGTCTCAGCTGCTGGCGTCATCTTACACGCAAGCTGACAATTCTGGGCGCCCATAAGCAGAAACAGCCATTCTTTACCAAAAGTAGGGAACAAAGTCTGTGAGTGTGTATGTGTCCGAGAGAGTGAAGCGGAGTGAGAGAGAGATGTTTCAACACAGACACATTGTTTTTCACTCTGTTGTTTATACAACACTGAATAAATGTGTCCAATTTCATTCTCATTCTTCGCAAGCCGAAACAAGACTCATAAATCTAGATAGTGGATGCGTACGGAGGGCCGCAATCACTTTGTAATGCTGTGAGCAAACGAGTTGAGGTGTTACTTGCAGGTGGGTAGTGACGTGGAGAGGGGCTCTATACTTTGTTTATGCTTAAGACAGAAAAACAAAACCAGGGTTATTTAATTATGTTAAACCTTAGCAAAAAGAAAATTACACTTTGTGGCATAACTGAAAGCAGACACAAATTCTTCTCTGCTATAAGACTAAAATAAAATAAAAATATTAATGTTTCTCGGTTTAAATACAGAGTGAATTAGAGAATGTATTTAGTAATTTAGTTTTACTGAACATAGATACCATAGGCATTATGTGCTTCATCAGCACACTAACACACAGCTCGTGTAAAAGCAAATAGTGTGGAAGAGGCATTTGATTTGTGATTCACTGATATTTCTGTTGCACTTCTCAACCTAAAATAGTGTTGCAAACTCACTCGAGTGCTGTTTAGCTTTAAGCTGAGCGGGAGGCGACTGAATGACACTAGTTCTGTACCGCAAACCTATTCAAACCTATATGGTTTACTCAACTGGGCCACCACTGACACCAGCTCTAGTACAAATATGCTGCCCGACACTTCCCATATAAACGGGGAGTCTGGGAGTCTGGGGCTTGCCAGACTTGTTTATGTACCAGAGACAGACTCATTGCTTGTTAGCTTGTTAGCCTATTAGCCCAGTGGATATCACTCCATATCACTTTAGAGAGACTCGCTGATAAAGAAATTGTACATGTTGTGAACGTACAGATGCGTGCACCATTTTTTATGCTTCACAACAAGACTAGCCAAAATGCTAGCAGCTCTGTGAGGCTGTATGCAGGTACAGCGGTGAGCTAATTGCTAACAGCAACATGCTATGATGCTAACACTGCCAATGTTTAAATGCAGACCGACATTGCCATCCTTAGAGTCACACCACTAGTGTGGCTCAAAAAGTAGAGGAGCTAAATAATAATCATACAAAAAAATGAAATAGATTTTTTTTGGATGATTAAAAAAAAAATTAAAAAAGAAAAGAAAAAGGACTACATAGTAGAAACAAAGGCAGCACAACTGATCGTGATTCTGTTGGCCACACAGAGAGAAGCCGAGCCAATCCATCCTTGTCTGTCATTTCACGCCTCTGCTTGGATCGTTTATCCTATTCAAGCAAGGCGTCAATGCCAATATTTAGCAATATGAAGTGTGATTGATGGTGACATCCACAGTCTGCCACAGCAACTATTCTTTTCACAACAACAGGACACTTACATCTGCTTTAATTGACAGAAGAGTAGCACAACCATCCAGCAGCTGTTCTCCGACACCTGGGAAACTAACAGGAAGGATACCGGTCCAGCAGGAACCACTTTTCAGGGCCAAAATTTTGTTCTTCCTTAAGGTGTTGCTATCAGAATATGAAAGCAACAGTTTTTTTCTACACACATAATGTTGATATATGACGGCAATTAAAAAAAAAATATCACCGTGTTTTTTATGTTGAAATCATTCTGGAATTAGGACATTTTTGTAACATATATACCACTATGAAGTCTACTTCAGTTGTTTGTACAGACTACTTCAGACTACTTCAGTTGTTTGCCTTCAGCCAAGATTATTAGAATAGTGTGGGCGAGGAGCTTTGCAGAAATAAATTGATGGTGCTGTGGCAGTTTCTTGTGTGAGTGTCTTAAATACATTATATAGGACTAAAAGAAAGGAAAATGAAAAGGAGATGGTGTTCCTGGCCACCTGCAGATAATATCTGATCACAAGCCAAGCACGCAGGGTGGTTGATCTTGGAGTTGGACACATACAACAAGTTGCGAGACTCCTTGATCAAGGACCTGTGAACAGCAGGCAAACTCAGACTCAAACTGAATCAACAGCTGAGTCTTATTTGTCTCTTGATATAGCCTAGAATCCATTTTTTTTAATCAAAGCCAAGACAGAGTTTATGATTAAAAGATCCAGTGCGGGTGTCTCAGTATTAAACGGTTTGACTTTTTAATTGACTCAGCAGGATAGGGATGAAATCATTACCTTAAAGCTGCCATTGTGATGAAATGCACATCGCTGTCAAGTATCATTTCACGTTTTGGCTTTGAAGGGCCGGCTGTGGGCATCAGTCTGTTGGCAGGATTTAGGTTTATTTGTGACGATAAGTCCAGAGGGAGAGGAGATCAGAGAGTAGGAAAGCTGTGAACTTAAGCCAAGTGCATTTGGTTTTAGCAGCACATCTTAGTATTTATGATGCTCAAAGTCAAAGTCAAACAACTCTATGAAGTGGCTTGGAAAAACACAAGCCTTGTGGAAAAAAAGTGCCAAACTAGTTTGTTAATTTTGTACTGACTTGCATTAATAGCAAATTAGACTGTGATGGATATACTGGAGGCATATCACAAGCAAAGAGGAGGAGGCAAGAACAAATATAGAGGACGAAGAACTGATGCATGGAAGGAAACCAAAGCAGATAACTCAAGCCTTGAAATGACAGATTCATCCCCCTCATTTCCCTTTTAGAATATCTGAGTGGTTGATGTATTCACCTTGGACAGTGTACATCTGTGTGTGTGTGTGTGTGTGTGTGTGTGTGTGTGTGTGTGTGTGTGTGTGTGTGTGTGTGTGTGTGTGTGTGTGTCAATGCCAGTATCAAGGTTATCGTAAGTTAGTTATAGGTGGTATGATAATGTAGTGAGCTTATCATATGCTAAATCTTTGCCTTAGAAATAATACTCAGTTTCTACATAACCAGTTAGCCAGACAGGCTAAAGTCTGCACCTTTCTGAAGAGCACACAAATCCACGCTGTTTGATTAATTTTTCACTTTTGCTCTTGCATTTTTGATAATGGGGAAAAAAAGACAGAACACTCCAAACTCTTTATGGTCAGAGGATCACACTTGTGATGTTCCATAAACTCAGTGACTCTGTATATATCCAAGGTGATAGCCTGTACGTAAAGGTTATTTAAAATACTTCATATTTATTCTATTATTCTCTCATAATTTGCAGTCATTGTGTATTTAGTTCATTTCTTTTACTTTCACCGATGTGCCACTTCAGAGTCTATTTTGTTTAACCTGTTAATGCAACCTCATTGCTTGCTTGTGAAACCAAAATGATCAAAATAATGTAAATAATGAGCTTTTCTGCAGTAAATTGTAATATCACTTTGAAATATCATAGATAAGCAGGTAGTGTAAGCCTAGGATCATAACATAATGTGCAATACTGTGTGAGTACTGTGTGATGTGAAATACTACCCAGAGGCAATGTAAATATACAAGAAGGTACCAGACAGTGTGATCAATATTGCACCACAGTGATCATTTGAAAGGACAAGCTCAGCTTTTCACAAAATGTATTCAGTCACCTCATCTTGTTTGCAGCTGAAACACCAGGTCTGAAGCGAGGACCCCTTGTCAACATTGATCAATCACTGGGGGGCCACCCATCAAAAGGTGACATTGACAAGTTGAAACAGCTTTTTGTGTTTCTCTCTGAGACGAATGGTAGTTTGAGGTTATTGACACTACCCTACACTATAATCTCCACAGACAGCTATCTCTGCTTCGACTGCGATTACAGTCAATCTACTGTGTGATTTTATTACAATAAGAGGGCTTAAATCAAAGTACTTTTATCTGATTATGTGAGCTGTCAGTTTGGTATAAGCAAACTCTAAATATTACTGGAGAACGTTCAGATCTACACCTCTATTTTTACAACCCAGACTTTGTTGCAGGAGACAGCACTATGCTTTTGCTGTTAACTATTGTTTGGCAGTCAGTGATGGTTGGCTATAAAACAGTAACATTTGAGGAGCTGGGAGACAGAAATAAATGGATTCTATTTTGAGACATCTGCTGTGTCTAGACAACCTAGATATGCCAATACTTGATCTGGCACACTGTCACTGGCGGCCTTTATGCCTAAATGTCTCCCCCGGCCAAGAAAGATTGTACTTGAGCACACAGAGGTAGGTGTTTTGTGCCCCTGAGTTGTTTGATGAGTTGAAAAGTGATTCTCTTCTCTCAGAGCCCACTCTGTCTGGGCCTAGAGGGGATACTGTCATGCAAAGTTTCCCACTCTGCTTCTAGTTCTGCTCCAGAAATACACAAATCTCACCACGCTGTAGCTACCCCCCCATTTGAGCAATAGGCTTTGAAGTTTCCATTGCAGAATGGGGGAGGACCGGGTCTGAACTGGTACAAAGAACATCTACACTCAGATTGATAAAATTTTCTGCTCAAAAATCTCTGAGAGATTCAGTGCCTAACAATTCTAGATACAATGACTAATAGCATTGTTATTACTAAGTCAGTTGAGAAATGAATGTACTGGCTCTTTGTGAAACTCATCATGAAAGCAAAGAAATGTCGGAAATTACTGGTACTAAACACACAAGAAAAAAATTAGCATAGAGGAAAATTTAGCTATTTGACTTGGCCAGTATACCAGTGAGCAGTTCAGGGTAATGTTGGGCACATGACTGAAAAGTTTCAACACCTTTCTTTTTTTGTAATGTTGAGACCAAATTTGGAATTGTGAAGTACATTTTTAAATTCATGGAAACAGTAAACCACCTCATCTGTAAACCCTGGAGTCGTTTTGACTCACACTGCATTTTCCTCTCTTTCCAAGCAAATTCTGACTCCAGTAAGGATGATTTAACAGTCAAATGTAGTACAGCTATTGCCTATCAGATACAGAGGGCAATTTTCTCTTTTACATGAACAAAATAAACTTAAATGCATTTTGTGCACTTTTAGCATCATGGACAACTCAACATAAAAATAATCCAAACTATTCTTCACTGAATAGCACTATGTGTTATATATCAGCTGACATAAAAACAGCTCTGACAATTCCCTCTAATTAAATTAACAACAAACGCATTATAATATTTTACTTGGGGATGAGAAGTGTCTGAAATGACCCGTAGTTTACAACAAATTGCGCTTCATGCTGTATCAGAACCATGGACAGCTCACTACAGGGAATAAGTCAAGCGGGAGAGAGCCTATACACATCGAGTGAAATACGTAGGTCATTTTGTTAATGATATTAAAGCTTTATTTCTGCTAAAAATGCGTTAAAAGAACTACTGTTAATTCAATCTGAGGTGGTCTTGTCTAGAACTTCACATTCCTGCTGGAGTGATGATAGTGATGCTCTAACAAGTTCATCTTTGTGCAGTGATCTCATTACCTCATGCTCAATTGAAGTCTGAGAAAAAGCTGACAGATGCTCCTGGAGCACGGTTGACCTCCAATACGTTGTGATGAGTTTTAGGCATGAGAAACTTCTCTCTCCAGTCACTACAGTCACAGGCACTGTTACTATGAGTTGTAGAGAAGTGCTGAGGTTGGAAGACAGTTCAACTAAATTGTTGGTGTAAATGTAGGCTAGTGTTTTTTTTTTTGCACCCACGGCACTGCCTGCAGCCACCATCTTGAGCAAAAGGTCCTAAGCATCCACATTGCCACGTGTTCTCTCTGTGTATATGCAGTTTCAGCGTGTGACCTTGGACAGCCTTCTTTGATTCCTCTCTTCCAAAAATGAAGCCTTTCACTCTGACACTCCCATTGCTTGTTGGATATGGCCTTCAGGGTTATTTGTGGGAGATTCTCCTTGAAAAGCTCCCATGTCTGTGTTGATGAGCTGAAAATTGTGTGTCGATGTTGCAGCACGCTCCACATTTGATTTTGCACCATCTGCAATGACTAGGTTTAGACTGTGGCTAGCACATGTCATGAGCAGTGCATTTTTGTTATCCAGGCCCTTAATATCCAGCACCCTCTTCTGCACCTTTTTACCCCTCGCCCCCTATATTGCCTCTGTTATCATATTCCTCTCCCTGCATTTTGAAATATCCAGTCCTAACTTCTTCATATGCTTCAAAAAGATTGTTAGGCCAGTCTGTAAGGCCTGTAACTGATGTGTCAAGCACTGGTAGGAAACTGACAAAATGCTCGCTAACAGTGGTCCCAACAGCGACTTGGCATTTGACAAGGAGCAGTGTCACAGAGAGTTGCTCTGTCTGTGCAGTGTCAGTGGTGCAGTCCATTATCACTGAGTACTAATTTGATTATTTTTCTCCATCTGTTATTACTTCCAGTGTCTTGTCTCCAATAAGTGTGATTAGCTCCCTTTGTATAGTTTTCTGCACACAGTGCTCAGCAGTCTCCTTTTTCTCTGCTCGTCTGATGCATTCGCTCATCACTGTATCAAATTCAGCAAGCGGCTCCATCAGACCCAGAAAGTTACCATTATTTGGTTCTGGATCTGGAGCACCAGTGGTGCTGTCTCCCTCACGCGTCTCAGTTGTAGGATTGTCATCGTGTGGTGGTTGTTAATCAAAACAGTAAAGTCTGGTCATCACCATCTGTTTGAGGAGATGGATTCTCATTTCCACTGCTCTCCTGGTCTCAGTCTTGACTACAGTTTTGGGGTCACACCATGATGAACACATATTTGATACCCTTGTTAATTCTTGCAAAGGTTGTAAACAGCATGTCAAAGTTGTGAACCTCTGTGTTCAATAAATTCACTTTAGAATGACTATTTGATATCTGTCTTTCTTTACTTTGGGTCTGAGATAAAATGTGCTTCTGCTCCCGCTGAATCATTCTCCTAAAAGTTTTGGAAGGAAAGTAATTTGCAGTGTGCTGCCAGAAGAAGACTGCCGCCCAGCCCCCCACCCCCAACAGACATAAGGTGTTTATCACATTCAGCCAGTTAGCAGAGTAAAGAGTGGAAAACAAAGACTGAAACCGTCCACTTGCATGATGTTGCAGTGCCCCTGTCTGTTCCTCTCTCCCTCTCTGTTTAAACTCCCATTAACCATTCACACGTAATGGCTCTGGTATTTCAGACAATTTAAGGCCCCTCTCCAGCAGAAGGGACGGTGCGATCGAGCGTGGCGGTGAGCTAATTGAAGTCCGCTGACACCATTAGCAAACTGCCATCAGGCTGGTAGCCAGTCGTATAACAAGAGGCTGAGGGGCCGGGGAAAGAGACAGAGAAACAGCTGATGATGAACAACACGACACTGATTTCCTTCTCACAGGTCAGACCACGTCGAACAAGCTAAAAGACGGAGGGTGGATACAAGGGCAGCTACAGATACAAATGAATGAATACACAGATATTTGAACACCTATGGCTTAATAGTGTAGGCTTACATACGGATTTCTCCTTCTCTTGCAAACTCACAAACATATTCAAAATCACTGAACTCATCTCATAAAATCCCACAATGAATTCACCTCTCAGTTACTGTGAAGCAGTACTTACACTGGTCTGGTATTATCCAACAAACAAAGCTGCATCGGTCTTATCTCAAAGGTCACTGAATACAGTGACCTGCTAGCTCCTGTCACGCACTAGCCTTTATCTCTGTGGCCCATGCTAATGCACCATGACCGTTGCCTTTGCTGAAAGGGCTAACAAGTGTACAAATTGCCTCAAATGGGCTTTGTGGTAGAGTCTCTTTTTGTGTCTTCTGGTCAGTAATGTAAGTACTCTAAAGGAGTTTAGACAATACATAAATGTGCATTATATTAGATAAATTGGCAAATTTTATTTTATTTATTTATTTTTTTTTAAGTATCTTCCAGAACCATCTCCGACAGTTACCCACAGTGGAAATCAAACCTGCAGCCCAGGCAGTGTTAACAATATTAAACCATTAAACCACCCCCACCTGGCTCAAGAAGCGCCACAGAAGGAGCCTAAACAGGCCAGTAACATGCTGATCTGTGCCGTCGTCTCCCCCACTGTGCTGCGGATTTGATTTGGCTGCGACTGTCTTTATTTCCCCTGGGCTGCACTGCTATCACAGTGAGGCGAGGAGGTGAACCGTCTTGCTGAATGGAAATGCGCCCATAGATGTGCAGTATGTGAGAGACTAGCCCGTGGGACCAATACTGGCTAATGGCTATCTGATTGACTGGGCAAAGAGAGGAAGAGAGGTGAAGAAGTGAAGATGGGGAGTGCAGGAAGGTGATAAGCCTGTCTGTCTGTTTGTCTTTCTGAGCGCTCGAGTATAATACTATGTAGAGCATGTTTATGCATGCTTATCAGTCTTTCCTGTATAAATGCGTTTGTGTGTGTGTTTTCTTTTGCTCCCACCCCCATGACTTTCTGCCTGTGGTCCTAATGAAGGCTGCTTACTGTATAATGAGAGATGTGGTCAGATAATGGAGGAGGTAATTACTCCAGCGCACAGCAGCCGCTGGTGAAGAATTACATTATTGATCAGCCAAATGCAGCAGCATGACAGGCTAGGGAGGGACGCAAAAATGGAGAAGGGAGAAAAATCAACTCCTAAAATAAACAGCTTGTCTGTCTGGCTTCCAATCAAGGCTGAGGCATGAGGTGCACAGGTGAGTGTGTGTATGTACGCACGCAAACACAAACACACTCCAGCTGAGCAACGTCCCTCAGCAGGGAACATCTGCAGTGATGTGAATGTGTAGTGAACCAAACAGCTCCACTGAGGGGGGAATTGTCTAGACTCCAGACAGAGGTGTAGTGCTATTTCTTTAAGTACCGGAGCCCACCTATGATGCATGTGCAAGTTGTGGCTTGTTTCGAGTATTATATTATATATAAATTATTTCATCATGTTGAGAATGGATGGATGTACACAAACCATGGATGTAGCAGATTGTAATTAGTGTGACATTAAGCAACACAGCCAAGTACTTTGTGTTTTGAAATTGAGTTTGTGTTTTCATTTACTTACTTGTGCTTCAAATAAAGCCACATTTGAACCATCCATTCTGAGGAAAAGTTGCAGTGCAGGCACAGGTCAAGCTCATCTAAAGGGCTAGGAAAGTGAAGTTAAGCAAGCTTTCATTTCCAGCAGGAAGTGTGGATGCAGTACAAGCTGTCCACGTTTAATGGGCTGACTTTGTAATGTTTCTTTGCAAAAGCATCGCAAACTAGAATGACAGTCAGTGGAGGGCATAGCCAACCTCTGCCAAGACCAAACAATCCCACACAAGTCTGTCTAGCTCTAATAATCTGGAGTCATATAAACTAAATAAAAAATAAAATGAAAAAATGAAGTAGTCTGATAACATAAATGACTTATTTGTTATAGAACATAATAAGTACAACTCTGTGTGTAAAGTTAATTTAGCATTTCCTTCCACCAGATCCGGACTGTTATTAGGATTTGTACCAAATGTACAAACTCAGAGATCTCAACACCAAAAATATGTCTGAATTTTTTACATCAAGAGCCAAACAGTATTTCCTGAGAAACTGATGAAAATTACAAAAATGCCCTATCTTGTTCAGGGAAATGATTAAAAAAAAAAAAAAATCCTCCATCCGCCCCTCTAACCTCATCTGGACCAAAATTTAATGGGTTCTTCAGTAGCCTGTGCCCCATCCACATCGGTTCAGTACATTTTGCTTAATCCTGCTGACAAACAAACAGACAAAAGTGAAAACAACTTGGTGGAGGTAACAAAGAAACCATCAGAAGAGTGAATGTGCTACATCCTTCCGTTAACTAGGTACAAAAAAAAATGTTATTCAGTGTGCTGCTCAAAGGCTACCGGCAACGAAAGGCAAATTTTGAGGTGGAATATTTTCCTCATTAGTGTTTCTCAATGCATGAGTTGTGGTTGTGAATCAATAGGCATCATTCTGGTGAGCTCCAGCAGCACTTCATCTATGGCTGTAACCAAGCCTAAAGAAATGTTCATCTAGTCATGCTAGTCTGTTAGCATGACAAGCAAGATACACAACATTACAGAAGATAGTTTATTCACATCCACTACATCAACAACATCAACCACACTTAATCTGACATCTTAGCCAAGAACTGCTGCAGTGGCCCAAGCAGCCATTTGCACTAAGCACATACCTAAGCACTTTCCTTATAACAAAGTTTAACTGCAGTTATTGTTCCCCTACAGACATTCGCTTGTTGGAGCTTTAAAAATGAAACAGCGCAATAAAAGGGATCATTGCATAAGAAGGAATCTGGAGAGATTAAAGCATAATATTGTTATGGATTTAGTCAATATTTATCTCATACTGTAAAATAGTTAAGGCTGAAACTGTTGGCTAGTGGTGATGTTTACAACCTGTTGATATAATAAGGAAGCTGGCTGCCTGGTTATTACAGTTATATAGTACCTACATTATATGGCATGTCAGCAGCTGACAGTGAACGTGCACATACACAAACAAATGCTGCACACAAACCAGACACATTATACTGTACCCAAACATACATTATCTTGACCCACAGCCCTTGATCCCCAGCAGCAATCAATACATTATATTGATTCCCCTCTAGACAGCAGCTTGTAAGACATTAGGATCTTCTCTAGTTTGCCAGTTCCTCTGGCTCCACCAGTTGTAGAGAGAGTCTCCTAAATAACAGCCTACCATTAATACACAAGTGAACTTCCTCTCATATAT
>JBBMJY010000020.1:14904015-14924507 GCA_037833715.1 Toxotes lorentzi | reverse complement strand
ATATACACACACACATATATATAAATACATATATATATATACTGTCCCATTCAGCTAGCAAAAAATGGTAACTCCAGTTGCTAAATGCCAGCGGGACTCCGCACAGCATAAGTAATTATGGATCCAGATCTGCCTGCTAGGTTGCTGCAGTGTGTCTACGTACATGTGCAGCAGTATGCATGAGGGCTTTGTGTGTGTAGGTGTGATTGCTGGGGCTTAAGCTTTTCATTAAAACAGAAGACTTGGGAGACCGGTGTTTCAGTGTTTGTCCCCAGAGGCTGCCTCTTTCCACGAGCTTAACGCAATCAATTCGCCAACCTGGGGAAGCGAGAGATGGATGTGAAGGCGTAGACTGAAGGATGGATGGATGGATGGATGGATGGACGATTGGGTAGAGGGAGGGAGGGAGGAAGGGAGGGACAGACAGGCAGGGACTGAAGCATGGCAAACAAGACTGATGAGAGAAAACTCTACTAGCATAGAAATCCCTTCATTTTTGCCAGGAGGCCTCCTGTGGGCAACTGGGGAGAAGCAGAACAAAGTCAGAGGAGCTGGAGAAAAGAGGAGAGAGGAATACTTAACAAAGATGGCAGTAAAAGCAGCCTCCTCCTGTCCTCCCTCTAACCCTGAAGTTGTGTACAGAGACTTGAGTCATATAAACTATATACTCACACTGTCTGCAGCCACCTAACATGTCCAAGCTGTATGCATGTACTATAACATGCATACGGAAGTATCTAATAACAGTAGATGATAAATCTCAGGTTTCTGGAATAAATCTGCATGGTTTGTCACATGTATTGATTGTTTAAATATCTATGGAGAGTAATGTCAATTCTGTAACCATTATTGTGAGTTTACATGAAAACCTTAATGGTCCAAAAAAGACAGTGCAGTTTTATTATCATATATAACACTCGGGTACACACTGCATCGGCCAGTGTTGCATATTGATCTGCCCTTGCTGTTTTCAAAAGTTCAGACTAGCTGTTGTAGAGCATTAGTGTAACTCTCTTCATAAACACATGGTACAACAAATTGTAGCAAAATGTTATTGACAAAGGCACATTAAAACCTCATTACATTCCCAGCCAATACAGTAACAGCAGCAAGTTTCCAAGTAAATTGTGCTTGAGCTGGTGTGTTTACAGGCCTAATGGAAAATCTCAAAACCTTTCATCGCATAGAGGAAATTAAAATGATGGTGCAGCAGAGCTTCATCTTATACATCTCAACCCATTTGGTAAAGCACGCTAATGTGCTTCAAAATGAGCTTATTGTGTCTCAAAGTTTTATTTAAATTGAAAGAAAATGGGTTCACAAATCTGTTATGTTGTATACCAATTTTAAGGTCTTTTAATTTTCATTAAAAAAAAAAACTTTAATGAAAATTTCTTGCATTCTTGATTTAACATTAAATCTGACAGACTTAGAGTCTCATAAAACTTAAAATTCTGGACTGTTTAAATAACTACACCTCTCTGAGTAGCATGAGATAATGACTCAGGCTGGGAAAAATTCCTGCATGACTTTATCAGAAGGTCCCTTATCAAATGTTACACCCAAGATTTACAAACACCAAAAGTCAAAAAGCACACTACAGTGGAGATTAAGACCCCTCTGAACAGGGAATATGAGGTAGAAAGCCCTCTGGTGGATAAAGATTAACATGTCTGTTGTAAAAAATAAATAAATAAAATAAAAAATACAGATTTTAAATTCAAATTGACTTGGATTTCAAGGTCCTTTCCCAGTTTTTTCATTCAGTATACCACTGGAATGACTCAAAGGGACAACTGTAGTTCATGACAATTCCCTCCTAAACTCCGGTGTCACTGAAAACATACTTTAGCCTCGACGTGGATGTTAATATTTGGGTCAAGTGAGGAAACTCTTACTTGCTCTTATGCTGAATATATGTCGATGTGCTTTACAAAATTATGTCAAATCACAGTTTTAGTAGTCAGTTGCCTTTGCTGAACACCTTTATCCTTACTGTCCTGAAACATGTATTTCAATCATCACACTGGTTTGGTTCAAATGCCAAAACTAAACGGCTGCCACTTCACTTTGATAATACAGTACTATGCAGGGGCAAGCTTTCTATGTACAGCAGACTGAACGAGGAGGGAAACAGCAAGCTTTACACAAACCCTAAATGTGGAGGAAGGAAGGATGCATGCTGTGTCTGACAAGGGTGAATCCAAGTTTATACTTAACCAGAGAGAGACACAAAAGGAAATGACTCAGCAGTCTACATCACTGATGCGGTGGAGCAGTCAGTGATGCAGTCAGTGTCCAGGAGAGACACAATAGACATGAACCATCAGTGAGAGAAGGCAAGAGGTAAGAGGGAAATTACTTTTATAATTAGCAAGCTGGTGTTAGCACCGCAGATAAAAAAACAAGGATAGAAGTAGATTTGATTATGATGCTGTTACAGTTTTCAGTGTGTGATTACATAACCACAAAGTGGCTTCACAGCTACAGCATGGCAGACATCAGCCAGAGCAGTCTTGCTTAGCAAACACATAATCAGGGGGAGGAGAGTGGGAATATTAAGAAGGAAAGACTTTACATTAAAAGAATGAATTTCTACAAAACAACACAAAGTAGCCACAACAATAGAACAAGTGAAACCTCCTGCAGATGGTAAAAGTGAAACTATTTTTGATGTGTTACTTAGTTTCAAGCACTAGGGCTAAAATATTTCAACAATGGGGGATAGGCTTTCCTCATAGCTTTTATCAAGCCCTGAAGCCCTGAGAGAGAACAACTGGATTAAAATCACATTTCTGATGATTTTGTTTCGGCCCAAATGGCTGTGGGGCCACTCCCTTGACACTAAAGCAATATAGCGGACTTGTCCTAAATTGACTGCCTCAGCATAGCATACTTTCCACTTTTATATAAGTGTAATTTTAAAGCTGTATTTGGTCCAGGCTACCGGGTGTTCTTTGTGACCAAATTCCTAGTGTGACTTTCAGCTCAAATGGATTGTAAGCGTGCTTCGCTCTTCCCAAATGTAAACATGATTGTTCCTCATTAAAACATGAATTGCAGATAACAGCAGCTCTGTTCCACATAAAAATGAAAGGAGAAAATGAAGGACAAGCAACAGAAACAGTGAGACTGCTTTCGGCTATGTGTAATAAGTCATTTTTATTTTCATATATGTGGCTGAGGATATGAACTACGTACTTTAGCTTTTGCACATTAATTTTCAAGTGACGCATTTCAAAGATAGAGATCACAATAGCAGTGGTGAAATAAGATGTTTTTAAAGCTACTTTTCTACAGTCATTTTCAAACTAACTTTAGTAAACATATCGTACAAGTCAGTTTTAAAAATAGTAAAGTACTGTAGAACAGTGTAGAACGAAAGAAAACTGCAGTCAGGTGATGATTCTATAAGGGCTCATCATTACTAATGCATTTGATATCATGATGAAAATATTGATTGTTGCTGCTTTGATTGAATAGAACAAACGAAAGTAAATTTGAGACTCTTTCACAAGTCTGTTACATTTCTGTGCTGCCTCTGCTCATACAACATGCACAAGCACGATTGTTAAATACTGCTGCTGTTTCCAAGAAGAAAAGAGGAAAGGATCAGTAACCTATTACCTAATGGTATTCCTTCCCATATTTCCCTCTCTGCGTCTTTCTCTGTCTGAGATCATACACTTTACTCTCTGGTATTTCCCAAGACAGCCCCGCAGACATTCTTTGTGTTGCCTTGGTAATTTAAGGTGACTCATTTGACCAGCCAGCCTCTGGCAATCTCTCTTCTCAAACTTCTATTGATTTTGACTATCACCAAGATTAGACCAACAGTGCCCTGACAGCAACAGACAAGCCCTGCTGCTTGCTGCTGAGGTTGTCAGATTAAAATGTAAAAGTCAGAGGGGAGCATAACCACTAGACTAATTCTCAGACATGCTTTGATGTTTGAAATGAATGTTAATATAAAGAGTGCATATGCTTCTGGTATTTTGTCAAGGAAAATATTTGGGATGTGAGACTCCCTTCTTTGATGTAGGAAAAGCGATGGGAACTCCACACCTCCTAGAACAATGGGAGCTGTAAATATATGATGGCAGTGACACAAACACATGACCATGTGTTTATGTGTGTTGTGTGGAGGGGGCCTTCCTTTACGCCTGTTTGCATCCTTCCTACTTTCCACTCCTCCATTCCTCCAACCACCCTCCCTCATGGCGAAAACCTTCTCCATCAAAGATACCACTTAACACTTTAACACTTTCTGCTAGAATTGTTGTCACAGGAAAATATTATTGATGTTTGCCCTGGTGTTTTTCTGTGTTGGTGACCTATAAGGCAAAGATAATGGATGACACTTGCTCAGTGTCTCCTCCAACCAGGGGAATTATCCTCGGTCGGCAGTCAGGGAGGTGTGGGAGCATTGATAGAGGCCGTTTTCATCAGCACTTAAACAGCTCATTTTAAGCACTGTCACTAATGGACAGGGGTATCATTTATGAAGGGTAATGCCTTTAAAGGGGACATCAATGGACGCTAATGATCTGACCAGCACTTTGTTAGAAGCTGGATGACATTTAGACTCATACCTTTATGAGGTGCTTTCAGTGATGAATGGTACGCAAAGTGATGTTGACATCTGGGACATTGTCAAGAGCTCTATTTTCACTGGTTCATTTACAATGGAGATGGCGTGCCCTGGAGGTGAATAAAAAAAACAGTAGTTTCCGTTTAGGGTTTGGGGTCCCCAGCTTCCCTCTGCTCAACACCTTTCTGTCTATTTCTGTCCATAAGCAGATCTGCCTTGTGGAGATCAGCTTATCTGTGAAATACAAAAAGATCTGGAACATCCATCTGGGATGATCTTTGTCTCCCTTGTGAATTCTCTTGCAAAAGTCAAAATAAACACATAGTTCAGTCTTTTCTTTCTTCCCTCATGCAATTAATTATTTATCAGAAATCCCAAACGCTTGCATGCAAGATTTGCAAGCGCTGCCTCGCACACACACATATGTTTACTGTACCCTCTCCCCCTCTCATCACTGCCAGATTAAGGTCCCCACAGCACCCTGTAAACAAAAGTATAAATCACTGATGCTTCTCCTCAACTGTCTGACTAAAATTCATGGCCCTCAGCTCCACTAAATCACAGCGTGTGAGTGCCCAGAGGAGGCTAGAAGGCTAATACACACTGTCCATGAATACCATCAGCAGCGAGGCCAGTCCTATATGTCTAAACATAGTCAATTCAGAGATGGATGGGCCTGAGATGAGTAGCCATAGGGAAGGCGAGAACACCTATAAGGCAGCAGAGTGTCTGATAATTGTACACAGAGTTTGGGCTGAAAATGTAATACCAAGGGACAATTTGAGGGAGCGTGAAGAAGGATGGCATGGTATGGTTAACACAAACACTTCAGTCCAACACCCGTAACAATAGAAGAGGAAATGGGTTTCCTTATTTTTACAGTGGTGCCCTTTGCTCACTGGAAGTGTGTGTTTGGAGCTGCCACTGAACTAAAGAGCAGAAGCTATTTAGTTTGTGTTGCCATGTCAAGAACATTCGCATGTTATTTCCCTTTGCATAAACATTGCAGTCAGCACATGAAGTATTACCACCCTGTCTTTTATTTCAGCACTGTAGAGCCACTGAAGCATTGCTGTTAAGATGTTTTAGTAGTGTGTCGTACAGGTGTTGTTTTGTATTTTAACCATGATAGCAACATGGATCTTGAGACGGGAGGGTCAGAGGATGAATCCTACAGACTTTGGTGAGCCCCTGACTTTACCTCTAGTTTCACCATGAGGTTGACATTTCTCATAGTTGTCTAAACATTATTGTAATGTTTACACAACTATGAGATGAATTACCATGAAGTTGGTGCTGAGATTTGTGAACTTTGGTAATCCTTTCATTTTTATCAGATCAAAATTTTAATGTCTGATACTGTGCTTGATGACCTGGGAAATTATTACTATCATCAACACTAAAATTAATACCATAAATCTCTAAAACATGTGGACCTTTCTGCAAAAGATTTTACAGCCTTACAGAGCCACTAGTGTGGCTGTAGGCTCATGTTATCACATGGTCCTTCATCCTGGTTCATCCTTTGTTTGTGATTTTGCAGCATCTTGGATGTAGACTCACCTTGCCCAAATCACTAAAACGTAATTAAAGGAGCTGCATTGTAAGCACCAGTATGTGGACATCTGTGCAGCCTTATTATAAAATGAAAAATAATTTCTCCATCAGACATGGATGGCTCATAAGGGGATGCAATGCATGGAGATCCCTGTGTGCTCTCACTGTAATTACCATAATAATTTCTTTTTTATAATTAAGAAATACACCCTCTTTAAATCTCTGGCAGTGAAAGCACTCTGTGTATAAGCACTCCAGTGTGAAGTAGATGTCTCAGTGTTGTTAATCACACAGGGGGTCATCTTTTTCACTGAGGTGTCCCATCATAAAACACCTTTAGAAGCTAGGATCTCATCTGGGAATCCAGCCAAAATAAAGGATATGGTTGGGGCCCAGTAATGCTGCAATAACACATCAGCAACTGCAAAGTGCAAGCAAACAGGAGAGGCTAATCCTCTGCAAGAGCAAACATTGGCGTCAAGTTTGAGCACAGCTCTACATTCGCTAAGAAGGTAGGCCAGCTACCCTGTACATTCTGAGCCAGATTAGCTTCCTGATTCTGCAAAAACATGCCTCTGATCTCCCCAGAGCTGGCTTCTGAGTGATAAACTCTCCCTCAAACATAAATTTCTCCCGCATCAAAGCTGCTGACAACACCACTGGGCTTACAGGAGGCATGGGATGTGGATCAAAATATTACATTTCACCCAATTTACAGTCCAAACAAAAGATAACAAGGATCCCTGAGATGGATGTTCCTTTGGAGATTAGAGAGAATTATGATTTGGATAATTCTGATCATGCAGGACAGAAGGATGTTGAGCTGGTCAAGAACAATAGCAGACTGAATTTGATGACGATGCTAATCACGTTATTGTGGTGCTGCTTATTAAGCTAAATGGTCGAAATAGAAACATATAAATTATTTACCATGCCTAAGTACATCAGTAATGGAGAACAATGGTAAAGCACTGACGTGGAGTTTCTCTCTACTGAAAATTATCCTCCAACCCAGTATTTCCAGGAATTATGTTCACAGTGAAAATGTGTCCTTTATCTAGAAGGGGTAGTTTTTTCATTTTATTTTTATAATTAATTTTTTTTTTTTTGCCTGAATGGATAATGGCATAACCTTAAAAGAGTACTTTAGTAGCTAAAGTAGCTCTGAGACGCTTGCCTCAAATAGAGGTTAGGAGTGTGCAACAAAGGTTTGGTGAGCTCACACAAACTTGAAGACTGGTGTGAGCTCACACCAGTCTTCAAGTTTCTAGGCTTCGTATTTCCTCAAGTGACATCACTTGAGGCAGCTTATCAGACTTCGCACAACTCTTCTTGGAGCCACAAAAGACTTTGCACAACTTTTTTCTCGTATGCAGTTGTACTCCCCCAAGACCTTTGATGTGTTTAACCAAAGTGTTGTTGCCATGCACAGATATTCTAGAAAGTAAGAATTTTAAAAGCGTCATTGAACTCACTCCAGGGTTTAGCAGACAGGGTTGGATTTTCAGCTCTACAACCAGTCAGTTAATTAAAACTTTATTTGTATAGCACCATAAATACATTTACAGATTTGTGAAATTCCAAGTTCTTGAGACTAATGCACAGCAGACAGGGAAATCATAAACAATGAAATAACGAAACCAATAGACTAGATTACAGAAAAGCAGTGCGGCACTACACCACTCCTCAGTATGTGGGTAATGTAGGTATCATATGTCCTTCATGTCAGTACCAGCCACATTTCCTCCCAAGATGGTTTTCTCTCAAGTGTAAAATCCCTCAAAGGCCTGTTCCTGCCAGCTGCAGCAGGCAGCTGCACTACAATCAAGATTATTCAATTGCATCCTTTTGAAGCTGGTAACAGCCTGTAGATTATGGTGAGATTGATGTAACATGAGGCCACAGATGGCAAAGCACAATACTCCGTAATGTCTCAATGTTCATGCAGTAGCTGCAGCTTTTTCCACCCACGTGAGGGTGAGTTCTGCTACGGGGTGTGTACATCATTATAATTTAACAGTGATGACGAGTCCTTACAAACACATCAAGTGGAGTGACCTTTCAAATCATACGATCGATGAATCAGTCGTGATGTAAACTCCTCTTTCTGTCACATGAGCTTAAAATATATTTTAAAAAAGAAAAAAGAAAATGAAAGATCAGATTTATGTACCAGGTGGTTCACTGACATGAAGCATAATATCTAAAGCCTTGTAGTCAATGGTATATCACATTTTTAGAGTTTGGTCATCAGTGTATTGTCCATTACATGATACATAAATAACAATAATTCTTCAGTCAATGATGGGTTTAGAAAGAATCTTTTTTTTAATGACCAAATTCAGTAAAACGTACAGGAGATCCATCCCACCTCATGTAAATCAATGCAATACGACAAAGCCTTGTAACAGCAGTTTCTCACATTTAACTCTAATTTGCATTTTGAAGCGTTCCTCATCGTTTTGTCTCAAACCCTTTTTCTTGTAACAAATGTTTGGAATGCAAGACACAGCAGGACCCAGTACGGCATGCCAGGGCTTGTGCCAGCACAAAATGCTGACAGATGCAGAACGTCTCTCAGACCCATCCCATTAAATTCCCAGATGTGAGATGTGTGAGCTCTATTGTGTTGAAATAAACTGAAAACAAATTTCAGTGGACAGTCATTTAAGTGATTTCTTGCTCCTCATCTCATTGTATTATACTAAACTGAGTCCAGGCTCTGGGTCTGGGTCTCTACTGGACGCTAAATTGAACCAAACACATCATTTCTGTTCAGTCCAAAAGTGTGTGCGTAACTTTTGTCAACCCATCAGGATGGTTCTTTCCCATTCCTCTGTGCTCTCATGGTGGACTCTCCAATAAAACGTCCAGGAGACATTAACTGTGTGATAGCAGTCTTTATGGGTGAAGATTGGGTCGGGTGGTGTGTTTATGAGTGCAGCGTAGCTTCCAGATCAGCTCATAAATGTGAATCATGATTGTGTGTGATGGAGATGTCCTCAAAGTTAAAGGGCTGAAACAGAGGGCGCAGACAGAGAAGTTTAGGGGAAGGACAGCAGGGGAGTCGTGTCATGTGTTGGTGTGATCTGAGGACGGCAAGGCTGTTAGGAGCAAACATAACGTTAGCTTCCGTTCTAGAGTTCAGGCTCATGTGTGAACTGGAATTACAGACACCACTGAACTGTGAATGAATCTGCATTGTCCAGTTTTGGTGCACCTGTCTGCCTAACAGCTATCATCAAATTAAGCATCAAGTTAGGTGTCTTCTTAATGTATCTGATCATATGTTTCCGTCTTTAAACTTTAGTGTGATTGTCAGAATATATGTCTGTGGGTCTACAGTTTGGATATGTCTGTCACCTTGACAGTCAGGTGTGGTGAAGAGATGAAGAGTGATGAAGAGTGTCTTTCTCTCAGATAGTGACATCTGTAGATTTACCTGAGCGAGAGTGTTTGCTGCTGAGCCATACTCTATCTTTTTGCACCACATCTCTGCATTAAATGTCTGTGAATGGCACTGATTTTATATTAATAACTGACCTGTCTTTTAATGCTGCCCTACTGCTGCTGCTTGTTTCAGTAACGGCCGGTTAATATTGTACCATTATTCGGTTCTTTACCTAATAGATATTCAGAGTGATATGTGGTTGCTGCGACTTTGCCTTTGAGAAATACAGAATGTAAGTAAAGTAAACAAAGGTCTAAACATGTCCATGATGCACATTTTCAGAAACTTTACTATAGCAAACCATGCTCATAGGTTCCTTTTCAGACCTTCAACGCAGAGCTAGCTATACAGATAATGTGTGGAGATTGTTCTTCTCTGTTGTATTTATCAATACAAACTACAAACGTGAGCCTCTACCTATGTTCCCAGTGTATACGTATTTATTTTCTGTGGAGATGTGTGTTAGTGTATGATCACAGATCAAATTGCAAGACAAACTGTACTAACTGTACTAACTACATGTGACGTCTTGAAAAACACGCCAAGGGAATTGCAAGACATCTGTTAAGATGTGTAATGTGTTATTATCTCATTGGAGGTTTTCCTACTACATAATTGATGCATGTCACTGCACATCCCTCATGAAAGTAAATGTTAATAGTAAGAGTACCTGATCACACCCTGAAGCAAAGTAAAGTAGTAACTAGTTCGATATGTAGAAAGAAAGTCCCAACTAGGTGCCACAGCCCCAACTTTCAATAAAAATACAGACAGTCGTAATGATTTGTAAATACAAAACAGCAAATTCTGCACAGTTTCTACAAACGCAGTGTGTCAGGAATCAGAATACTGTGTGTTTCTAGTCTCTTCAGGCTTTGGCCCCTAAAAAAACACACTACAACTAAAGCCTACAATCATTGCCCTGCAGAGATCCACTGGGCAGCTCCTGTGACAGTTTGACAAAATTGGCTCAATTTTATTTGAGTGGCAAGTCACTTACTGCACACAGCCGCTCCAACAAAGAAACTCCTTTTTTTGCTCAAAATGCTTTGCTTCTTTGCTCGAGAAACAAATTCTGTACAATTTCGTGCCTTGCTCTTCTCCTGAGCTCCTCTTATTTACGATCTAGCAGGATGAGGGGGTGGCATGGATTGCTTTCTGCCATTTTCTTGTTGTCACAAGCCACTGCTATTGGCTGCAGGAAGCACTACAACCATATCGCTGATGGCTGGAAGCAGCAGTCAGAGTTGCTAAGAAGGGAGGGCACGTAGGAAGGCTAAAAGGGTAGCGGTAAGAGAGTAATGTCACGTAATACTCAGCTTAGGGTGTATTAAATAGACCTCCCCAGCAAGCTTTCCTCTCACATTGTATCTGTTCCCCATGGTTGGAGAGGCAGTTATCAGTCACTAAGAATGAAGAAAGGAAAAGAACACTTGAAGCTCAAGTGAGTATAAGGTGTGGCAGTAGGAGTGGGGAAAACCAAAAGAACCTCACTGTTGACTTGACCTAGAAAATAGTGTGCTGAACAAAGATTGTTTCAATTGTGTTTATAGGACCTTGCCCTACCCAGGTCCTAACCCTCCATTAATATTTACCTGCCAAGTGAATGGGAATTCATAAAGAGCTGCCTGGTTACAAGGTTACTGCTCGATCAGTTGCTCATAAATCTTAGTTAACAACATGGTTTTAGACCTGAGACAACAAGAGCTGTCTTTACAAAACGAGTGTGTACTGTACAGCTGACCCAGATGAGAATTCTCCTAATATCTAAAAAGGAGGAATACATTATTTCAGAACTGACCCATCTCACAAGTTTTCTTTCCCCAGTAAAATCTAAAACTTGACGAATGCACAAGCAAACATAATTGCAACTGATATTATAATTCCTTGCTGTTGCCCTTGGAAAGTTAACAAAAGTGAGACTATGGACAGAGGAAGTTCAGTCATTCAGAAGAAGTTCAGTCTGTTTTCATAGTCACAGTATCACAATTATACAGAATGTCTGAATGAACAGGCTCAAAACAATAGCAGCAGTTCCCAACCCCGTTCCATCTGTGACTGTTCCAACACAATCCAATTTCATCCAACACAATCAAATGTGATAACCTGAGCCATGAGTCATGAGACAAGAAAACTACCGCACAGCATCAAGTGATGAGATCTTGAAGTCATTGGTGCCAATATTTTGATCAGTTGCATTTTAAACCTGACTAAATCTGTTTGTTCTAACATTAAACATGGAGGCTTCAGTTCAGTAACCACTAAATGGAAACTTACAGAATACAGCATATTGTAATTCATGTAACGTAAAATACTAAGTATTTATTAAAGAGGTTATTATTAAAAACCTCACAGCCTCTGTTTGGCGTTGTTTTATTCTATAAAAGTCATTTGTGCGCTAAGCGGAATATTCCCTGCTCATTTTGTATTGGTGGTAATTACAACATCAGCCAGTGTTTCTGTAATTTTGGAGCCACAAGTGATTCATCTAACAGAAGTGACATCCAAGGAAAGTCAAATAAATCATTCTCTGGTTTTGAGCTCAGTGACATTGCATCTTTGACATTATCCAGGCTCTACGGAAAAGAAGTTCCTATGACTGTGACTTTTTTTTTCTTTTTTTCAAATTTGTGAGGTTTTCACCTCAATGCAACAAAATCTACCTGACTAATCACCATAGCAACAGGTACCGATTGTGACTCAAACACAACTGGACTCGCTTGAGCGCAGAATTAATGTCAAACTTAATTTAACAGATACTAAACAACTTCAGCAGTTTACTGCAAATCATGTTAGAGCCACAGATGAAACTCAGTGCTACGGGTAATCTGGTCCCCACAGCAATTAAGGACAGGATAAAACTGGACATATTGTGTAAATAAGACACAGAGCTGCTGTCATGCAGGGCAGAGACAGTCTCAGACTCAGACAGCATGTAGTTCTCTCCAGTATGAGACAGTGAATTGAAATATAGCTATTATGTTTGTGTATTTCACATTTGTGTGTGGGTGTGTGCACACAAGACCAAATCTGGCTCCAGACAGATCAAAAACATGAACCTGCTCCAACCTGCTCCACTGCAGATCTTCACAGGTCCAAAAGCCCAAGGGGTCATTTGGTTTGTTTAATTACAGTTTTGTAATATATAAAATATAACAAGCACAATATCAACTGAAACGAAAGGGGCCTTAATGTAAAATTCCTTAAATCCTTAAACCAAACCTTAACCACAGGGGTGGCAGGTAAGAAAATGCCCATATGAATCGTTCTTGAAATGGTGATAGGTTATTTTGGGGGAATGAAACTACTGTACAAGTTTCAACATACATCATAACATACTGCTTTTACCTACTAAATAAGAGACACAGTGGAGCAGAGATTCTTGTGACTTTCAAAGGCGTCAGACGTTTTCTGTTATCAGATATTCAGGCACATTCCAGTGTGACTCATGATTGTTTTTGGTTCTTTGACAGTTAACCAGAAATGACATTTACACCAAGAACTGCATTGTGTAAAAAGAAATTGAATAGATAATTACACATAGTGACTCCAGATCTTTAATCACAGCTAGAGCCCACCACTGGGGCTATATGTATGGGATTTCTGCATTGTAGTACACTCAAATTTGCATGTGCTGTACGTACGCAGCAGTTTTGTAAGGATCCCTCCCGAGGTTGACCTGTGAGATCTTCATCCACATTTAACTTTCATTATTGAAGTCCCTGTAAATAACCACTGTGCATTCAAAGAAAAGTAGCTACGATTTGTTAATTTTTTTGATGTTTTTTCATTTTGCGATCAGAAAAGAGAACTAACACAACAGGAACTAAAGTAGGAGGACATAAGGTGAACATGCCCACTGGGGCCTTCACGTCACAGACAGCTCGCTAATTAACACTCCTACTGTAAGTGTCAAAATAAGTGTCATTGAAAATCCATGCCTTTCACTGGAGACCATCTTGCGATGGGATCACATCAGCCACGATGCCCGTCAACATGTATATGTTTTTATATTTTATATTTTTACATTTGTACTCAGTACTTATGACAGACAGACAGACAGACAGACAGACAGACAGACAGACAGACAGACATTTGCCCTGCTAGTCCGTGCTACAGTAGGTGACCACATTTTGTCATGATGACACACACACGGACTCACAGGCTGAGAACAAAACCAGCCCGGCAGTCGCGTCTGGTAAATGACTGGACATTTATTGTGTAGACACATATGAGAATCTTTTGACGAGATAATTTCAGAAAAAAAGATTTTTACTGCTTCTTTCAACTGGTTTCACTGATATTAGTTGTGAAATAACACGTGTCCTCGCTCATTCAACTCCTATTTGTCGCCACTGATGTTGTTTTCTAATGTTTTCATACAAAATAGCATGTTTATGAACATGTTTGTCATACAAAATGAGAATGGAGATAACTCCCCACACCACAGAACCATATTGCTGACACTATGAGCACTAGTTGTCACATGTCATGTAAACACAACGCGTCTTCAGTGACATTTAACCGAGATTGAGACATTCTAATCTATTCAAAACGTGGAAGTGGGCAGTTTCAAAATAAACTACAGTGGTCATCAAGGCTGAAATGAAAGAATGCTTCACTGGATGCAATGTCAGAGCTCTTCTATGCATTTTTAATAGTTTTTGGACAATGATACAGGCCTTAAAGGACAAGAAAGGGAAACTACACTGTTGCCCATAAAGTTGGAATAAAACATATTTTACCTCTTCTCATGAAATGATTGTGACAATGTTATTTATTCTTGATAGATAAAGTGTACATCTTCTCAAAGTCTCTTCCAATGTGATTACTGATGTGTATAAATAGGAATAAAAAGAGGAATATATCTGGAAACAAAATTATTCCAACTTTATGGGCAACAGTGTACTTGTTAGTAGGATAAATTCAGAGTTGGTTTTGGCTTCTTCCTACTGATAATAAGGGAAGGAGAGATAGACAAATGCTGTACATTAATAAACACTGAAATTAGTTTAGTATGTTATAAACTATTTATCAAAGGGCGCTTAAAAAAAGCAAAAACAAAAAGCAAACATTTTTTTTTTTAACTTCTCATTCATTCACTATGTGTGGATGTAAAGCAGCAGTGGTATTGATGAATGTAATGTGTGTGGTGATTTTACCTGCCACTTGTGTGTCTTATGAAACAAGTTTGAGCAGTGTAATTTTGCAAGTTACAGAGATTTCTATCACTTTCCCATGAGTATTTGGCTGCCTCCCATAAGACGACTAATGAACTTACTAGAGGATACAATGAAATCCTTAACTGGGTGAGAGTGATTCTTCAGAATATAATAGATAAAAGTGGTTCCCACTGCTGCAAAGCATCAAAGGCAGTCAAACAAGCATCTACTTGTGGCAGCTTGTGCAGCTTTATGAATAGACCCTCACTCTTCCTTTTTGTTTCTTTCATTTTCTCTTGCACGCTCAAATGCTCTCTCTCTCTCTCTCTCTCTCTCTCACACACACACACACACACACACACACACACACACACACACACACACACACNNNACACACACACACACACACACACACACACACACACACACACACACACACACACACACACACACACACACACAAACCAAAAAATTTCCTTTCTCTTCCCTTTTCTTTCAGGTTCCAGCACTCACTCTCCACAGTAATCAGCCGCTCGCCTTTCCGGTAATTCCTCTTCATTGTTCTCTAATCATTAACTTTCTGCACTAAGAGAATTGTTAAGGAAACTACATGCACTGGAGCCGGTGAGGTCAGTTCCATTCTCATACTGTATAACTCAGTTTTAAGACTTTACAAATATGCTGCTTTTTAAAATATGGATGATGAATCAGCCTGCTAAGATCAGTGTTTCTGACGTACCTCTGATCAGTTTTAATTTGATTGCTCTCCCGGTTACAGTGAAGGGAAAAAGAGTTGACAATGGAGTTCACAGCACTGCACATACTCTGGCTTGTACCTACCTTCAGTTTGACAACACAAGGTGTGTGAGCTGCTGTAATAAGAAGAATGGGGTCTAATATTCTAATAATGTAAAACGATATTGAGAATAACACCAACAATAAGCATTTGTTTCAGTTAAAGTAATACTGTCTCTTTCTCTACAGAGTTCGTGGGACTAATTGTGAGTCCCAAGATTACTGCAGAGTGTGACAAACAGGTCACCCTACAGTGCAGCGTGAGCTCATCTCTAAATGGACTATCAATCAAACTTATGGAGTGGTCCCACAGCAGAAGATCTTTGTGTTCTGTGAACAAAGAAGGAAACATTACACACAAGAGAAATACATTAAATGAATTCCATTGTGAGTATAAAGACGGACAATTGTCCCTCATCCTCCAAAAGGTGCAGCCACTGCAAAGCGGACAGCACATGTGCAAACTTCAATCCAACAAAGGAGCTCCGCATGCATATACAACCGTGGAGTTACAAGGTCAGAGTCCACCTCTATTTTTAGTTTAAAAAAAAAACCCAAAAACAGTAGCAATGTGGTAAAAACATCTGTAAAACAGATATGATGAATGTTCAAAATAAGAATAATAAGTTTGTTTCGCTTTAGTTTCCTCCATTGTAGCGGAGATATGACTGCTCAGATTCTTTACATGGAGGTTGTGATCTTGTGGAGTTTACCTGTAAACAAACAAAAATTGTGTTCACATTAAGCATTACTTACCAAAAGACACTGTGATCAGTAAAATAGTGTGGAACCACTGGACTGTGTATAGCGTCACCTGCGGGCACATGCGTCCTTGTGTGTGTACCCGGGACAAACAAAACAGGGACCCCCTGTAGTAAAAGACTGATCTATAGCACTACTTGTGGTCCACAGGGTGCCTTTAAGTGAAGGTTATTCCACTGTGTAAAAGTAATCCATTACGAATGAAATTCAAATTTTTGCTTATGTGAAAGTTATTAGCAAGAAAATGTGTCTGAATATCTGAAGTAAAAGCTCTCATTACACAGAAAGTGTCATAGTCTCACAAACATTTAGTATTAGATTATTATTATTGATGCATTTATGTGGGTAATGGTATAAGAAGCATTTGCCACTTTTCGCTTTATCATTGGTAATAAATGACGTGTCAGTGTTTTAAACATCAGAGGCTGTATAAACAACCTTTGAGATTTTCAGATTGTAAAAAAAAAAAAAAAAAAAAAAAATCAGTGACTGGTGTTTATGCTCCTCCAGCATGACATTTCCTTTGCCTTTTTTGCTAGTTCTTTAGCTTATCAGGAAGACCACTTCAATGGACCAGCCTTCTGGTCCAAACTGAACCAACTTATTAATTCTTTATTTACAACGGCACATTAATAGCTAATTAGAGAAAAGAACTCCACAAAAGCCCTTTTTAAAGTGACTAAATCACTTCGGTGGAGTATTGTAGTTAAAGACCCCTTTATTAACGACTTTTTTACAGGATCTCTCTTAATGAATAAAAAAGCTCTAAAGCTCTAGAAACAAGGCAAGTCATCGAGAAAAAGTGATTTTACAACATTGCAACTCAAAACTTGTCCCTCTCAATGTTTTATGGCTAATCTATAAAGCAGTAATACGTGATTTATTGCCAATGGATAAAGACATAAGTTACAATTTACAAATCATTTTAAATGACTGCAGTTAAGCACAGTAAAGGACTAAATGTACTCTCCACCACAGCTGCCTTTGATTGGTATAGACTTGACAGCGGAACTCGGTGAGGTGTGGTGGGTTTCTGATTGGTTTCACATGCTAAATGAGAACATCAAGCGTCCCTAACGTTTTGTACATCAAATACTTTAAATTCAAAACTCTCCTCTGTTTTTTCCCCTCAGAGTGTTGTGGGACAGTGACGGCAGATTTAACAAGTCGCGGTTCTTCCTGCACCTTCAAAAATGTCTACCCAGACGGTGATGTGCACTGGTTCAGAGGATCCCACAATCTATCAGATGGCTCTTTAAACCACAACACTACTAAACGTGTGGAGCAAGGGGGTTGGCTGACTATCCATAGTGACCTGGAGCACAGAAGCTCAGACGTGCCCTTCAACTGTTCCCTGAAGAGCAACAAATCTGGTAGATACATTGCGAGTACTTTGGTTCAGAAAGGCCACATACACAGAAAGGCCACATACTCACAATCCACTGGAGTCAGATCAGCGGGACCTTTGAAGACACTTCTGTGTATTTCAATCTTACTTGCTGTCACACTAAAATAACCCTAACCCTAACAGTGAGGTACTGAGGTTTATGTAATCTTTCAAATTTCAGAGTAAGGTACTCTCAGTTAAGTGAGTCCTCTTGCATGGTTCAAACGTGTATTATTCTACCCATTAGCTCTTGGCTGATGTGAAGAAGGAAATTACAGACTGCTGAGAGGTGATCACAAGGGAGCTGATAATCATTGCACTGTATAAAATACCACTGTTTTTTCTTTTTGATGGCACGGCACGGCACTCAACGGGTTCATTTGACTACCTGTTCGATTTAGTCTTGAATTGCGAACCTTCTAGCTGCAAATTATTTTCAGGAGCGCATATTTATTTCTGAAAGATTGAGATGAAAATATAAGTTGGCAGGTGTGTCCATCATGTGTCTGCCGAGCAGCTGTCTGTTGTGTGACCATGAACACTGTGAAAATAATATCTGTCCATCTTGAACAGAATGCAGTCCTAAGAAAATGGGCTCTGCTGTAAATTCCCTTCAGAAACAGTGAAGTCTGTGTGTGAAATTTCAAATAGCTGAGCACAGGAACTCCCAGTCATGCAACAGCCCCTGGGGTTTGTGGTTGGATGCTGCCCTCTGGTGAACTTTTTAAAAAACTGGACTTTTTTTGTGGGAAGTAGTTCCAATGAAACCTGTCCACAGTGATGTGAATTATTCACAATGATGGGGGTAGTGAGAAGTAGAAAGTGAGAAAGTCTGTTTTTCTGAAATTTGGGTGAATTTGGGTGAATCAACCCTTTAAGTAGGACTGTAAAAAAAAAAAAAGAGATTGCCCCATCAGTGTCTGTGAACATGGAGAGAAAGATCATACCATAGCCCGCACCCAAAGCCAAAGTCATCTGCAAAACCTCAAATTTTGTTTCTTTTAATTTGAAATCTGACCAGCTTCAGTACCCTTGTGTATCTTCAGCTTGCCCTCTGACTCAAGTCTTTGCAGCTGTAGCTCGAAGCTAGAGGACAAACTCAGCTCCAAGGCTAAAACTCTACCTTTTTAACGGCTCAGTGCACCCTCTCCAGACAGGACATTTGAGAGCCTTTTCAAGTCAGAATGACTCCCTGCTAATGGTGTCACTAAATCTGCGCTATGCAGCGGCAGGTTGAGCTTTTAGCAAGACATTGCTGTGGCTGAGAGCCCACTGTGTATATAGAAAACAAGGTCACCTTGACAACTCCAGCGCACATGGACACATCCAGACACAGACCTGACAAACATATATGCACACGCACACCTGTCCACATAAGTTGAAATGTGAAATATTTGTGTTGTCTTTAATGTGTTTTATGGAATAATGATCTATCAAAAGCAGAATCTTGAGAAATCTTGCTACTGGCATGTTTTTTAAATATTACTCCTGACAACGGGAAACATACTCTACCAAATATGTGGCTGTGCACAATTAAAGCTTTAGATAAATGGTCACAAAATATAATGCTTTCACAAAGCGAGCGATGTTGAACAAATTATTCAAGCAAGGTGTGTATTTTAAAATGAACTCTGTAACGCAACGTTAGAACAATCACAGTCATTTGCTTTAAAGGGAGCTGTATGCTCATCTATTATATTATGATTCAAATGCAAACACTGCTTACAGGCATGTTTTGGATTTGTTCTATATGTGTACAATAAATTATAAAGTTCTTTTACACTGATCTGGTGACTGGTAATTGTTCATCTTCACATGATTTAAAAGCTTCTTCTTTTTTTTTTAAACATTTTTTGGATTTTCAAATTTTCAATGATGTTTACAGAAGAAAAAAAGAGAGTTTGTGCAGTTGTCATGAAATTTCATATTAAATTTCATTTCATTTTTTCTGAGCACTGAGGACTTCATCTATGTGGGCTTCACGTTTTATTTCCTTTGACCCAAACCAAAATTGACAAGTCGTTGAAGTGCTCCCAATTTTTATTTTTTTTTTTAAAACATCTGCAACTTTGGACCTGGCACAAGGTTGTTTGGTCAGCTGCACTTCAGCCTATAACGGAGCTTCTTCTGAAAATCAGAGCATCTTGGTTTCCAGCTATATCTTAAACAACAGACTGTATCAGTCTGTCCCTATATACTTGTAACATCCAGTTTAAACCACAAGAGGGCCCACGCTCCACACTTAATACTCATCTTCTAAGACAAATAATGATTCCAAACTGCATAATGATGCTTAGCTGCAAGCGTCAAAAGGCAAGTTGCAGACAAGTAAGTAGCAACAACTGATTTGCTTCATGGTGGAGAAATTATTACTGCTGGTGTAAAGACTGTTGGATTCTCTTATAATAAAAGAAAGAAAAATAATTCAGGAAAGAAAAACAAGAATGGCATTGTTATTTGTGAATAAATTTTCTTTGCAAAACTGTTTTTTGTTTCGGGGCAATGAAGTTCTGTGTCTGCTGTAACTGACCAGAGGGATTTTCTCTCTTACCTCAGGAAACATGGGCCTTGTTACTGCAAGTGGCCCTGCTGCCTTGTTACATCATCTCGCTGTGTTTGAAGTTTGCTTCTCTTGCAAGCACCTCATCTGGACAAAGTACACAGTGGGGTGGGGTGGGGTGTGTGTGTGTGTGTGTGTGTGTGTGTGTGGGGGGGGGGGGGGGGGAAGGTCTCTTCCCCAAGGTCTCTTTTTTTGTGAGTGTACACGGGGACTTCCAACCCAGTTCC
>JBBMJY010000020.1:14853245-14891052 GCA_037833715.1 Toxotes lorentzi | reverse complement strand
CGTTGCTTGGTTGGTTGGATGATCAGGAGGCACAGATGAGTGAAGGTGAAAAGGGTGAGGGGAGAAAGGGAAAAGATGGACAGGTTAAGAACATGGGAAGTGGGAGGGAGAGAGGGAATGTATGTGATCAGTCTTCCCTCTGCTCTGTTCCCAGAAATGATAAGGATACAGTGGCTTTTCTACAAGGGAGATATTATTCATACTGTGTGTGATGTACACACAGCCCACTTTTTGTCATCCAGAGTGTGACCCTTTGATACATCCTGTATGGAGCACCGAGGAGCCTAGCAGTGGCAGGAGAGATAGCCCTATCATTTAGGGAAAGAGATTTATTCATGGGGTAACCACTGAATTACTGATTTGGGAACCTACAGTGCAGCATATTGTGGGTAGTGCTTAGCAAAAATATTGCTGCTCTCCTATAAATCTTTTTTTTTCTTTTTTTCACTATGCATATAACTTGCTTCATGATAAATATTTGAACTGTGAGCTTATTTAAAGCTACATTAATCAATACTTTCATATTAATGTTGAATTAAATGTGTGTTAGGTAAAAAGAGTTGCTAATAAATCCCCTTTTCACCAGCAGCAGAGAACTTTTTTAAGGAAAAGAGAAAAAAAAGACATTGTATAAACCTTTCCCAGTAAAGTCTAGCCCTTATTTTCACAGACTTAAAGATTGCTGCTATACAGGCACCCTTTGATTTTAGGTGGAACAAACCTTTAGGGTGGATCTGTCAGTTTGTTGGGAGTTCACATGCCTCCTAGAGGCCAAAAATCGATTGATGTAGCTTTAAATTTGTATGTTAAAGAGGAACTCCGCTGATTCCACACATCAAAGTCTGTCCATCGGTCTATCGGGGTGCTAGTGTATATGTGAAAAAGTTGTATAGAGCCTTGAGATGGTTCCAGAGGAAGCTGCCTGAAATGTGATAAAGCTGCCTCAAGTGACGTCACTTAAGTCAGTATTGGATGGGTCTGAAAAGTGTGAAAATGACAAAAAAAAAAATCTCAGAGGGTGGAGTTAGAAAGAAGTGAACTTACCAGATCAGCGCACACATATCAGACAGCTGGTGGACCATGAGGACATTTTTACTGAACTTGACAAAAAATGTATTGGATTAGAACCGCTGACGATACCTTAAATTTAATACAGTTTCATAAATTAAATTTACTATTATTTACCCTTGAGAGGAAATTCCTCATTTTCAAGAGAAACCTGTGGAAACCTATATACATTTAATTAATGTAGCAGGTTTACTTGGTTCCCATCCCCTTTCAAGAATGACCTCAATTTCTATTTCCATTCACTGGTGTACCATGGAGAAGCTTTTCATCATGCCCTGAGTTCAGGTGACAGAATCGAGATAGCATGGTGTAATTCAGCTCTTTGTGTTGGCAGGAACCTCTGTTTTGCACCAAAGTATATAGGAGCTCCCATAGCCTAATAGACGACTGACTACAATGCACTCCAACAGACCATAATAATCATGGAGATGGAGCACAGAGGGAAGGATAGAGCCGTCAACTCGTTAACTCAGCCGCCTTCCTTCCCATCTTTGGAAAGTGTTCAAGGTATTACACATGAGATGGATAGAGCCTCAATGTGCAAGATGACAGAGAAGACGAAAAAGTGATTACAAAACGGGGAAAGGCAGAAGGAGAAATGAGAGGAGGAAGAGGGGGCAGGGTAGACGAGAGTGTAGTAATCAGGATTAAGGCGGACAAGGTGTGTGCTGGTCTGTGTGATAACACTCTTTGTGACCACACATCAGGACTGCCTCAGATATTTTGCGTCCTCTACCCTGTGCAGAGACACTGCCTATGGGGGGGTTCCACAACATCAGTAAGGATCCGTAATCTTTCAGTAACTGAAGGTTAAAGACGCCCCGCAGGGGAAACTTGATGTCAAGGACAACATCACGCTCTGCCATCAAACCTGATGGGAAGCTTAGAGCGGTGAAACATTTGAAATAGGCAAAGCTTTTAAGGGATTTACATCCACCTGGTGTGATTCAATACAACGTTTTTGTGGTCCATCTTGTTTGTCCGCTGCAACATTTTCAGGGCTGCTCAGCATGCAACACATATCGTGGTAAACATCTAGCTTTCACTTTGATCCTCACAGGTTTTCTCTGCACCTAAAACCCTGAGCCTGGATGATAAGAGCTCAGAAGAGCCCCTTTTTTAAATAGTAGGTATTATTTAAAGATCACTATGACTACACAGGTCATCAGATAATTTCACTGTAATACACCTAAAAAATGATTACTTCATTTCTTACTTTCATTTTGTGTGTATAGACAACAAAATTATAATAAGGATGTCATATTTTGCAATATGCCCTTCAAATAGTTTATGGATTTGTTCAATTTACATTATACCAGAACCATAATATGCAATATGATCAGAGCAAGTAAGTAAAAACAGAAAATATAGAAACACGCAATCACAGATACTATGCTGATGAAAATGTCTGAACAACAATAATAGGCAACATAACGTAACCACACACATAATCCCGGTGAATTACAACAGATTGGTCACTCCTTGAGATGTATTATCATTAAAAAGTTCATCTATTGCAGGAAGAAATTTGATTTGGAACAAGTTATTTCAGAGTATTATGGGATGGAGTCATTTGCAGAAGGGTTATATTTATTTTTCTTTCCATTCCTTTCCGAATGAGATGATTTATAAAAGGCTTCCTCATAGTATATTGACTTTGATGTAATACAGTACATTTTGTAAACTATTGCTAAAGAAATATACAATGTTGTTTCTTTCCAGACAATTTAACTCTATGTCACAGACTGATTTGCTCCAAAAAAAAAGTCAAAACATTCACAGACTTTGGAGCCCAATTTCTGTATTTAGTGAAAGTTTGTAATACGCATTCTTGCACAAGCCAAAAGGATGTGCATAATGAGACATGGCAACAACAACAAACAAAAAACAAACAAACAAAAAACGAAGTGACAGTGAAACAGTAAAATAAAGTATAGGATTTGGAGGAAACATGCCCAAGCTGAAAGGAAACTGATCAAACTCTGTTTCAGTGCAAAAATAAAATAAAAATACTTCTTATCATTCTGATTTCTTCTGTGAGTATTTACCAGTCACAGAGCAAAGTCTGTTATTTGTGAAAGCACATGTCAGAATATTAAGCACAAAAGTGCATGCAGTCAGCACCGAGTCTCATTAGCATTCATCACTGAGATTAGACCAGCGCTCCTTAGCCTCTATGCTTCCAAAAGGTCCCATCTGGCCCACTTTGCATCTTCTCAAATCTCTGTGCGCTCAGCCACTCACGCATGCATAAACTGATAAGGCTGTAGTCACTTTCTGGCTGACACAGTTCTGCATGGTAAGTGACAACCAGCTTATCTTTTTGCTATGTAGACATGAGGCCGAAAAAAAAAAAACAATTGTTAGTTTGTGCTGACTCCTTTCAAAATAAAACATCTAGATACACATATTTACAATGGATTATTTCCCCAGGCTTTACAGTTACATTTGTCCAACCTAGATAAGAATACCGTGTTTGTCGAGTAAATTATATCGGACATATTTGTAGGCAAGCAAATATCACTTAAACATTTATGGAAAAGGCACCAGTAACTTTTGAAAGCTCATATCCTCAATTTTTCTTTTTAAATGTAGCTGCCTGGGGTTATCTCTCAGCTTTGGGCCAAAAACACAAAAACGAACAAACCCTGGAAGGGATCGTGGACACTAATAATTCGATCAACTTAACAGTCCACAGCTCCCGACTTCACATTTCACTAATGAAATGTTTACACAGTGAAAGCACTAAGAGTGCAATGTAATGCTCTCCCTGTGCCTCAGGACCCACAGGCATGTTAACATCCCTCTGGCTGGTTCTCAACTGTGTGCTTCATACATCAAAGCACAATCAGAAATGCTTTTAACAGACCCTTACCAACACTGTTGACCTCTTTGGCCAACAATAACTTTCAGTGAATTTGCCTGGGCCTAGATTTTAAATTATTACAAAGCTCCCACAGGGCTTTGAAAGTACATCTAGTGCACATAGAAAATGAAGCTTTATGAAATGCAGCTTCAAAACATTCAAAAATTGAGAGTGTAAGGTCATTGTTGTCATTTTTGTCCTTTGTTTTTCAAGTGACGTCGCAAGCCATAAATCGCAGATAGTAAAATATAAGTTATGAAGTATTTTATAATCACTCCCAACAAAAATCTTTTTTTTTTTTTAAGATGTGAAAGCACAAAGAAATCCTGCACACTGTCACTGTTGTACTCCTAAAAATACTCATCAACAAATGCGTTTTGTACGAAACATATATGCAGCCATTTTCTGTTAATGTAATTAGCATATGTCATTAACTTACATATTTGGCAAGTCTGCAAATATGTAGATACTGAATGTATCAGTAAATATCCAATCTTACAGTACAATGTCCACTTGTAGTGACTGCAGAATTATTAAATGTTAATATAGTTTGGCAGTATTAACTAGTTCATTTGAGTACTATTAAAGAACGATTGAACTATATTTTCACCTGTTCTGTGTTTTGTCTTTGTCCTGTGAATGTCCTCAGGCAGCCTGCAGCTGTTACAGAGAGATGGAGAGAGAGGCAGTTCAGACCTTAGATAACTGACTGTGTTACACAACTAAATCTGACCATACATACAAACGCAGCAGGCTGTTTCCCTCTGCTGCCTCTGACAGCTTACCTGTCACTAACACTGTACCATGAAGGGGGAATAATACAAGATGAAAACACCACTCATCTCATGCACATGGTACATACAGTACAGTAGGTCTATACACAGGCACAACAAGCACAGTATCATTTGGTTTCTCTGAGAAGAAGAAAAAAATCAAGTAGATAAGAAGGCAGACGGATTCTGACAGACGAGAGCTTTTGATTGATTGATTGATTGATTGATTGATTGATTGATTGATTGATTGATTGATTGATTGATTGATTGATTGATTGACATTAATTTAATTTATAGAGGATAATCATTATTAAAAGCACCACTCCTGTTCTCAGCCTTGTGACCCAGTTCTGCCATTGTTTCTTGGAACACCTGAGCAGGTTCTGACGAGCTGGAAGGCAGAAGTTGAGCAATGAAAAAGCAGCTGAGCATAAGGCTCTTTACTTACACGACAGGTGCATAGAGAGGCACAAATCCCTCCCACTCCCAGATTTTCTCAAGAAGGGGGGTAACTGAGTTCATGTTTCATATTCAGGTAGCACCTCTCACTCCAAATGGAGTTTGGATTGGAAGTTTTTGAATGAGAATGACTACTTAGTGTATTACAAAGTTTATGTGCACAGCCTTTAAACAGGGTCACAGTGTTAAGATGGACTGGATGAACCTACTTTATCATTATTTTTGCATAAACTTATAGGATCTGTCATCACATAAAACATGGGAGAGAGTGTGATTCCCTCTTTGAAGAATAAAAATCTACAGAGCAGAAACAGGGAACTCCGATTTGTGGAGACTGTTTTTCTAGAACGGTCGACAATAGTGTGGCATTGCAGACATTTAGAGAAATACACTGTGTACCTGGTTAGTGATTACTTCCCTAACCCCGCTGCTCCACACAGCCAACACACACACACACACGTGTATGAAGTCGGGCACAGGTTATACTGATCTGTCATATAATGGGATGAGACGAAGCACAATGAGAGAAGGTGGGGGAGCTCCACATTCATGCTGATTAAAAGGAGGAATTCATCAGAATCAGAATCAGAATCAGAAAAACTTTACTGATCCCCGTAGGGAAATTCTTTTGTTACGTATAAACTCCCAATTGAAAATGAAGAAAATGAACAAAATTGCACAGAGCATGTGTACACCAAGAGATAAAAATAGTTCTAAAATAAATAAGATAAATGAAGTGGGAAAAAAAAGTATAATGAAAATAAAAGTAAAAAATATTGCAATACCCCCCCTTAAGATATACATATACTCCAATATCAAACAGAACAATGTAATAAAAATAAAAATAGAGAAATAGAAAACATAAAAACATCTTCATAATGGCTCTCACTGTGCTCATTTGTGAATATTAATCATTGATTGTTATTGTTTTTGACTCATAATGAGCTTGGTTAAATATCTCTGACAGGCCTGCAGAGACAGCTCTGCTGAGTCTGGGTCACAGGCACATAGAAGGCTATGGGGCTAAACGAGGGACAGTGAGACCCACAGAGGAAGAGTAAACCCTCTGAATCATGCAGTGAGCACGAAATACAAGCCCACGAGCCACAAGATGATGTACTTTTGGAGGAAGTTGTCATCCGCAGTATTCTGACTTCCACTGAACTGTATGAGCTGAGTTGATGCCTCATACAAACAGAACAAGAGGAGGGCTTGTTAAAATATCTGAAATTCTGTAGTTTCAGCAGAATTATTTATCAGAGCTCAACAGTGACTCATCTGGGTTGTCCTGTCCTACTAAAGAACCTGAAAAAGTACACTATTGTTTACAATAAATAAAACAGCAGAAAAACAACACAATGAAAAATATTAAAACAGCAGTCAATATGATGGAAAAAACTTTTTACATAGGACTGAAACAGGAGATGTTTGTGAAAAATATTGTTGAGGGGTCAAATCCCAGTGGGCCGCCACATCGGTAGGCTGGTGGACCACTGTGTCCCACTGTGACCACTGTGAGTGGTCTCTGTGTCCCCTGCACATGAGAGGGTGCTTGATGCGTGTTCTGGGACTGGGCTCACTGACCATGTTTCAACCCTCACTGACCTGACCTGAGTAATTTCCAGACACATGCTTGACATATAAAATGACAATGAACCTGAACCTTAACTGGCGCTAATGGTTCCAGATATCAGACTGACTGAAAACACCGGGAGCAGATGAATTAGTGTGTGGACTTTCTGCTCTGTCTCTGCTGAACTGATTATTTAATTAGATAACCTTACTCTACTTAGCTGAAGCATTTGGTACTGGTGGTGCATAGTTGTATGGAATAATCTGTATTTTTTAAAAATGTGCATAATAACGACAGTCTTACAGCTATAGTCCAGACCAAAGTGGTCTGGACTATAGTTGTCATGCAAGGGTGTTTTACTGTTATAATTATATCATCTGAATAATTTGAACCTACACTTAAAAGATCGGGTCACAACCAACAGCAATGGCTTAATTCATGCAAGCAACTTTGGGTTGTCACTTGGTTAGTCCATCCATCCATCTGTATCTAGAGCCAGACACTGATGTCTCCAGACAACTGGTGGCCAGATTGCCATGACATCTGGTATGGTTAGTCATTGTCAAAGGACAATTACTGATTGTTTTCATATAATTTCTCAACAGTACCTTGGGGCACTTATCGGCACATGGGGAGTTAAAAGGTTTGAAATTTCGCTTGGGGCCAAACTTTTCCTGGCTTTGAAAGTGAAAAGTACATTTTTGTTAATCAGCTCTAAACTCTAAACTAACAGGCAGCTAGTGCAAAGATGAAAGATAGATGTAATGTGCTCTCCTTTTGTGGTACTTGTTAAAATCCTTGCGGCTGCATTTTGGATTAATTGTACAAAGGAGAGAGGACTTTTTGCGGGAGATGGAGAAAACGGAGCTGCAATAAAGTAATAGCATGAAAGCATGAATGACTGTTTCATGATTTTTGGTAGATAGAAATGTTTTAATTCTAGAAAATGTCCCAAATTGGAAAAAGCATGACAGAAATGATATCCTATTAAAGCTTCAGTTAAAAATGCAAAGGTTTCTACACTGTGGGGTAATAACCACCTGCCAAGCATAGACGATCCGGTGGAAGTTTTGTGCTTTATCCAGTCATTTTCTGAAAAGCAACCCATATTCAAGCAGTTTAATTTATGACCAAATAGCTGCAAGTCATTTTACTGCACTTGTTAGACGTGTTTAAAATCAGCTAAAACCAGGGTCATGTGCTTGGGTCGGTTAACAAGCTGATCCATTCTCACCTACTGCAAGCACTGCTTTGGGCTCTTTGGTTTGGTCATGGTTTGAAAGGAGTGTACAAGTTCACACATTGGAAAAATAAGTACATATAAATAGGACAAATGATCACACTTGGCATGAAGTGATACCATGTTGAGTCATTTTGTGTCTGCCTAAATAAACAGGAGCATGATACGACTGACAGTGATGGAGCGAATCAGATAGAAGACACAGAGACAGAAACAGATTTTGATGTTCTCCTCTCCCACGTCAGTCCGGAAAAGTGGGTCACTGAATGACTCAGGGAAGATTCGGACAGGTGGATGGGATAGTGGATAGTTGAAAATATATGTGTTTAGTTAAATTTCTGGATTTGTGTGTGTTTTTTTCCCTTGGTATATACCAGGTGCCGACCTCTGTGGAGTATTTCGTGCCAGGTCTTGCCAGGTGTTCCCCATCTGCACTGTAAATGTTTTGCATCCAAGCAGAGACAAATCTTTAAAAACTAGATCTTACTTAATTTTTGGAAACTTTACATCAACTTTACATTGAAGCTGCACCAAACAGCTCTGCAGTTTGTCAGCTTTTCTTTTTAATCATCCAAGATCTACATCTGTGATGCCTACAATCGAGGAAAGTAGGTCAAAAAACTCCTTTCATGTTCCGTTATCAAGAAGAATGAGAAAATGCCAAAAAAAAAAAAAACTTCACACACACTCAAGCAGATGCATGCAATCTCAAACTGAAATTTCTCATGAAGATAATTTATAATAATTTAGATGAACTTTATCATTTGTTATCCGCTGTAATGACACAGTGCCGTAGTGCCCTAGATATGTCTCCATCAGTGAGTCTGCTGAACGACATTCAGCCACAATTTACCAGCAATCACACACAATTAACGCCATGGCATCATAATATCAAGTCAGCGAACTCCAGTGATTCACCCCTCCATAACAGGCTGTGACAAATGAAAGTGTAATTTATGAGTGGAAAATTGACCTTGATGAGGGCTCTACATGACGCATGCATTTTTTAATTTCTGGGTCAGAGCTTCAGAGCTGCATATGTACGTATGATGTTAAGAACATCTTGAGGGAAGAAATATGTGGGTCACTGGAAACAGTTGGTGTTAGCTTTCAAATGCAGAAACGTGGTCATCTGATTTGGAAATGTATGAATCGAGTGGATAGTTTCCATAGAGAAAATGCAATTCAAATTACTTTGAAAAACGCTTTAAAACAAACATATTAGTATTTACAGTGTGCCATAGGACACAAAGTGACAAAGTACTGTACATCACATGATGTGTTCAGGTGCTCAGTGTCCAAAAATCTCTTATATAGCTGCTTTCAAATCAAATCAAAAACAGATAGCATGATAACTTTGGTACACTGTAGACTCAAAGAAAACATACAGTAGAAACACCTGGGGAACATCTATACTTGCTACGATTAGCACACGCTAATGTCTTGAGTTAAAACTTGAAGTCAAGCCTCTAACCCAGCCTATTCTTAGAGAAAGATTGGGCAACATCAGGAAAAACTTTATTGCCCATCTCAAGGCAATGGTAATGGTAACACTTTATTTTACAGGTTATGTTATTTCCTAATAATTTCTTGACAGTTTCCTGGGCAGAGGCATGTAACTTGGTACTAATTAACTAGGGACTAAGTTCTGAGACTGTTGTGTGTGTTATGTTTCTCCACTCATTTATTCAGGTTTTGTCCTTTAATTTGTCACACATCTGTATGTGCATATGTTAGAGTGAAAAGTTTCTCACTGCTTGTTTATAATCTTAAAGGAAGTGGGAAAGAATGACTTCCTGAATGTGTTTGTCCGGGCCGAAGGATTTTTTTTTTTTTTTTTTACAATGAAGGCCAAATAGAAGGAGTTGGAATGAGTTAAGACGGGGGTGTGAGGGGTCAGTAGGATGAAGGGTTTTTGCATGATTAGGTATAGCGATCTGATAGCTAGGACTGCGCCGTGCCTGTTGTTGTACTTGGATAGCTGAAGATCTGAGAAGGTTTTGATTAGTTTTTATCATAGAGAAAGTCATATGGATGCAATGTTGAAAGTAAGAACCAACTCAATTTAGACACTGTCAAAATGTTTTTCCTCATTTAAGCGTGCCAGTTCATTCTTGACCTTGGAAATCCTTGTCCTCATCAGCAGATTGAGTTTTGCTGAGTTCCCATGGAAATGTAGATGTTCAAACAGCCACGATTCCAATTTAAAAGCTGAGCTTGACAGTTCATTCATGACCTTGGAAACCGCACTTGACAAAAAGTTTCGACTTTTATAATAGTAAAACTCTTGGGTTTCCTCAGCAAAAGAGATGCTATTGTGCCTTTTCGAACATGAGAGCAATATTCTGAGAAAAGGTCTATTTCAGTGCTAAAGAATCTTAAGACTCCCACCTGCACAGCAGCCTCGGTTTCAAAAAGTGAATGAAGGACACGACACAGCTGGCATTGTGCAGTGCAGATCAGAGACAGCCCAACAATTCTCAATGCATTTCAAAGTATTGCATCCTCAATTCTGTATTCTATATTCAGTTCTATATTGCACATAGTATCTGTGTGACCCACCTCAGTTATATAAGTATTTCCAAAACTAAACACAAATCCTCCTGCAGTGCCTTACAAATGTGCTGTCTACAAAAATAGGGTTTTCACATAGCAGCTCTGAGACAGGGCACTTCCTGAACGTGGCAAACATCACAAACATGACTGAACACAGCCGACAACAGGACTGTAACAGTAAAATAGGAAATAGCACCAAACCGCTGAGTAGTTTAGAAAGTGTAGTGTATATAGGGTAGATAGTGTATCTTCATGTGGTACTTGCTCATAGAAGAAGTTCACAAATACTTAAATGTGCATTAAATTAAACTGGCAGTGACCACATCTCCTGCAGTGGAGAAAACTCTCTCTGCAGACACACTTGTACCAGGGATACACAAGTATCTCTTTGACAGCCTGGAGAGGAGAGGAAATGTGACCTCATAGACACTCCAGCAAGTTAAAAGGATCCTCAGTGAGAGGCAGACATGGGGCTTCACAGTATCTCTTAGTGAAACCATGTCCCAGTAAGCTCACGAGCAGCAATGAGGCCTTTCTTCTGGGAGCTTCATCCGCCTCTGTCCTCTCATTCTGTGTTTGAACAGAAGAAGGAAAAGCATTAGACCAGCAGTTAGAACTTTCAGCTCACATCTATAACTGCTTTTCTCAGTCAATTTTACTCATTCCAGCTACTTTAGATTAGATTAGATTCAACTTTATTGTCATTACACATGTACAAGGACAGGGTAATGAAATGCAGTTTAGCATCTAACCAGAAGTGCAAAAGCAGCAAGTGCAGGAAATATACAGTATCTACAGTACATATATACAATAAATATGATATACAGATGAGTGTTCTATGGACAGAATGTACAGTTAAATAGGTATTATACTTAATACTATAATGACAACTTGAAGTTTGTGTTATTTATAATACATTATTTATAAAATACATTTAGTGGAGCAATGAGACAAAAAGTTGGATTGCTGTCCTCTGACACCAATGCAGTGGCATCCTTCATTGGCTTTAATGCCTTCACAATGTCCTCTGCATCTGAAACACCTGTTTTGTAGAGAGTGCAGAGGTGGGAGCCTCCTTTTCTCACCTCGGGAGACATCAAGTTGGCACAAATTGCAGGTTGCTGTTCTAAAAATCTTGGTGGCAATGACAGTTTTCAGTTCATGACTTAGCTTGTCAAGACATTTCTGTTTTACTTGCAGATGGTGGTTTGCGGGAGTGCCTCTGGTGGAAGACGGTTGTTATCCTCTGGATTAAGCCCAGATGCCTGGAGACCGTGGGTGGTTTAAACACCTGCCATGATGTGAGATTGAGAGGATGAGCAAAGCATTTTATGTAAGTGATTTTTCTAACTTGAGCTGCAACTACCATGTTAGATGCGTTGTCTGTCACCACCACAACATCAGTATGTCTTATCTGCCATTCCTCCACAACATTACACAGTAGCTGTTAGTCAGGACAAATAACCAGGAAAAGGCTGCTTGAGGCTACTGAGGTTCATGCGTCAGACTGAAACTTGCTGTATGAAGTATGGGGAGCAGAGATATGCCTTGCAGCACCATCTGAATAGAGAATCTTATCTGTACAGTTACACCCTGAGAAAAATCTAAACTGGGAGCACATTTCTTAATTTAAAAGATAATCCAGCAAAATGCTACCCTTTGCGGGTCATTAGCCGTATGCCAGTGGCAAATGAGCCACCAGCTCTTCTCCTCCACATTTAACATGCCTCACTTTAAGTGCACATTATAAATATGCATGGCACTTGCCAGGGAGCATGAATAAAAACTAAACTAGCATTGAGGAACATTTATCATATGAATTAAATTGACAAAAAAGCATGAGGACATTTATATTAATGTGATCATTTTAAGGAGTCACAGTTTTATGTTTAGGAGTAAAATGTGAAAACAGGGTAATGAAATGAGCACCAAAGAGTGGGAGGAATAAAATGTAGGGCAACAAGCTGAAGGAAGTTACACAACACGCCCCTCCTCAGTGACTAAGAGCCAATCGATCCATGCACACGCACACCTACAAGAGGACTCTTGTGAAGGTGGACAAGTCTTTGTATTTGCTAAAATATATATTGTGAGGTATAATTTTCTGGACATGTGAGCAATTACACTCTTGTCTTTTTTCTTAGGGATCATTGCAGTTATGTGCCACGGATGGATCAAACAGCCAAACAGGAACACAGTGTTACACAGACATGAATAGAATAGCACAATACAATAGTACAGCCAGAAGGCAGCAAGTGGACAAAGGCTAACTGTGAGCGAGTGACCGACTGACTCACATTTTCAATGCATGAAAGGGTTCATAGCCAAGTCAGATTTTTAGATGGCTCTTTGGAGTTGGGTTTTATCTGAACAAGGCCTTCAGGCTCTTTTCATTTCCTGCTTTCCTCTGCTACCCTCTCTGTTCTTAAAATGTAAAAGACAAGCTGCCCTCTCATTCTCTCCATCAAATTAAAGAAGATTTCCTCCCTCTTACTCACATGGGAGCATATTACTAATCAGCATGCCCTTTATTAATCCAATTAGCCACTCCATCCATAGTCAGAGTCATGATGGCCGAGGGGAGGTACTGCATGTTACTGCCCTTTTCTGGATTTCATTCCCTTTATCTAAGACATGTACGCCAAAATCTAATCTTAATTTGACTGATGAAACTTTATCTGTTGGCTCCCCTGTTAAACTCTATGCGAGCCTGTAGCCAATTTTGCACGTGGCTAGAAAAGCGTAGCCATTAAATCTGCATCACTTGCAGTTAAAAAAAGCATTCTTCTCCTCTGTCTAAATCTCAGCTCTATGTGACTTAGCTGTCCCCCTCTCTGTGTCATATTAGCCTCATGGGTGGATCTGGCGCTCAGTGTCTGTTCTCCGTCCAACCACGAAAGCATGACAGACTTTCAGATTAAGAGACAGATTTAAGGTTAATCATCATCAGCTTTGAAGGAGCTGAGGTTGAGTTTGCACCTGCAGATGGTGGATACGCAAACACACAGGTCAGCAAAAGCATGCAGACATGTACACAGTACGTCTGTGGAGCAAGGACAGTGGAAATTACATTTTCCAAAATGCGTCTTTCTTCCACGTTTTCATTTTCAGTATGTGGAGCCTCAGATCTTTGGAACCACTGTTGTGATGAACCCAACAGGATGTGGCATGACTGATCACCCAACTGTCACACTGTTGAGCCCAATGCAGACTGACAAGCCATCTGACTGCTGCTGACTCACACATGCACACATCAATGTAGACTCTCACACAGTGAGAGTGCGAAAACGCTGAACCTACTGCAGTCCAAAAGCTCCTCGCCCCTGTTTAGAGATAAGAAGAAATGATTTAAGTCAGAGATTCTGAAGTTTATGTGGACTGAATGCATAAAACTGTGCAGATTTAGGACTAAAACTAAATATGGATGAACACTCTTTTTATAAAACTGTAAATGGTTTGGTTTTATAAATCTCATTCACTGTGTAATTGCGTGCGCACAAGCTTTAGTTTTGTACTATTAGATTTTTTTTTATTCCAGCTGTCTCCTTTGTTCAAACCTGGAGCCTACATTACCCACAATACAGCCCGACCAGCAGTAGTTAAGTGGAAGATTTAGGTGTATTATGCTAGCAGCAGCTCATACAGCCTCAAGCAGACTCGTTAACTCAACACCTCCCGGTTTCTTTTTTTCCATTTTCAGACTATTAGTCTTAAGCCCAATACTGACTCAAGTGACATCAGTTGAGGCAATTTCTCAGACTTTGTGCAGCACACACACTCACTAACACAGACAGGCACTCACATTCACACAGCTAAAGTCTGTGCTGAGGGTGCTGCGTTTCTGCTTGTCTCATTTACAGAAACATCTCAGCAGTGAGTCACTGTTATATCAACAGATTGATTATCGAACAGGACACATTATCAAGTGGTTTCGCTTACTTCCTGTTGACTCTCCATTCAGTGTATCCACATTTTGAATCAAGATGAAAGATAACGTGTTCTTAAATATTTGATTAGGGTCCACTGTTCTGTTTGAGCGGTTTATGTTTTGAATTAAGATATGCCAGCGTGGTTTGACCGATAACGAGTGTGTCGTTTTACTGAAATTCAATACAGCTTCATTTCACAGGAAGCTCTCATTAGTAACAGAACCTGACAGCAGCTGCACCGAATAGAGTCGTGTGAATGTGGAGACGTTTGTGACTCCATCTGAGTCCTCTCCAAACATTACAAGCACTAAAGAAATAAATGACAGTGAACTTCCAGGTTAAAAAAAAAAAAAAAAAGTCACCAAACAATTCAATTTCATTTTCACCATAAAACATTCCTACTTCACCCTAATGGGGGGTGTAAATTGCTTATTTGTGAACATATGCAGATGGACTGCAGTGATCCATTTCAACTCCTGCGAGTTTGCGTGTTTCTCATCAGTGACTCTTTAATTAGCCCTTACTGATTTGTCTAATGAGCTGTTTTTAATTCAATTAGAATATTAATACTAAGTGCCCCCCAGATAATGTCACTCAAAACTAAGTTGAGTAACTCTGACTCAACACTTCTCAAATCGACAAAAATATTCCAACACCATCTGTTCGAGAGTGACACGCTGTAGATGTAGGTGTGAATAATTTAACCACTTCTTTCAACAATTCGCACAGCATTTCCCCTTTTTTTTTCCTAGGACATCATCCTCCACCACAATCTATGTCAATTTGTCACCAGAGCACGTTTCACTGGGAATCAGTATTTGTAGAAGTCGTGGCTTGTGAAAACCAGATATTACACATAATGCCTATGAGTCATTTTTCCAGGCTTGGAGGTTTGCATACATAGTGCATCCACACGTGCAGCTCACATGCAGTACCAGCATAATTCAGGCATATTAATGTTTTTTCTTGTTGATTGAAAGGATGGTGTTACTGTGCAAAGGCTTCTGTGTTGGTTATTACATGAGATACATGTAATGTGGTGAGGCAGCTGAGTATATTTGTGAGGCAGAGGGATGTTTGTCTAATAAAACGAGGCGATTTTAAATCAAATGTATGATAATGCATCAGAGGTAAAACACCTAAAACATAAACTTTATGCTGAAAGTGACATTTTTGGCAAACGCCCGTCAAAGCAAGGATTGTTGAGACCGAGTGCCACAAAACATTATGACAGATGTGCGCTGCAGAGAAAAATTTCAGCACAATGTTTGAATATCTAAAATATATAACAGAGCAACTGAGGCTGAAGAAGTGTGCATGGCCTTGGGAAACAACCCTTATCTGTTAAAGTAGGAATGTCTTGAAAAGAGGAAGGCAACAGTCAGAGGTGATATTGTGCTTCACTGCCCTGAATCACAATGCAGTTAAAAGACAGGAAAAATGGAGCCCTATAAATAGAATAGAGTTTTAGACAGAAAGATAGCATCAGTGCGACCTGAAGGACACACGATGAACGAGAATAGAAGAAGCCTTCTTTTCTCTTCTTTTTTTGGATGATTTTCCTGCCCATCTTGAATCGATTTGATTCAGTCACGTGAGAAGGGAAAACACAGACAGGGCAAAAGTGTGCTGCATTGGATTTTAGGTGAAATTTTGTAGATTTTTCTAGAGTTTGAGCCTGTAGGAATGTGTTAGTGAACTGCTAATGAGTTGCTGAGGGAAGTGTATTCGGTTACACCAACATAAATCCATAAAGCAACTAATTTATGACATTCATTAACAGCGGCAAGAAATAAAAGTCAGTGACATCACTGAGCATAAATATTATTTTCTATACCGAGTCATGATTGATTAAATATTCTGGCCAGCATAAGGGCAGCAACATTTCAGCCAGTGCTCATTGGCTCCTAATGAAGATGTACATCTGTAAAACTGGGTCACAAATTTATAGTTTCATTTTAAAAAGAAAAAGTTAAACCAGATCCTCAAACATCTGAGTGTTGTAGTTCTCTGCAAGCTTTACTCTAACAGGAGTAAACAGTGCATTTGTTGAGGACTCTTTTTTTCAGCCATGGATGAATACACACTTGGTGCTTTAGTGAGCATTTACAGCAGCAGCACAGTATATGTGGGTTTGACTCAAAGTAAATAGTGTGTGTGTGTTCATGCTAATGAAGGAACATATCACTCGGAGCAATATTGTGGCTCAGTTATGTGTTTTGTATATGCACTGAAGAATAAGCTTACACAAACTTACACAAACAACAGTGGGATCAGCTCATTGTTGGCTTAGTTCTTTTCATGGGATTCACTGATAATAAGAAATATATACAGTAAATATATTATATCAACACACTTATCCTCTAAAAACAGGCTCAGATACTGTGGTTCACCCGGAAAGGAAATGGGGGACATACAAATTTCACAACACCATCATTAGCCAAGCCAAAATATAACAATAAGTATGAAAAAATAGCACATATAACAATCGCACATAATCTACGCTGATGTGTTTGACAAGATGTTCTCTTTCTCTCTCTTTGGTAACCATTATCACTGCGCACTGTACGCTCACAAATATATGGGGACACTGATAGTGGTTGCCTAAGCCAGACAGGTGATTTGACTGCTGACGTACAGCATCCTGGCAGACATCCTGTCGGTCCATCAAACAGAAATTCCCTGTAGTGTTTTAGCACAAGCTGCAAACTTGGTTAAAAAAATATTACATTTTTTAGCTACTTGAGCTCATGACTTTACTGTCCAGGTTAAATGTCTCTCTTCAAAAATGTGAAAGAAAAAACCAAAAAGGAACAGATGAGTGGCTACTTAAGGAAGTCATGAAGTAAATGGCAGGAGCACAAAAGCCAGCTGTGCAACCATAAAGTCAAAAAACCAACCATAAAGATGGTATCATTTCTCCCATTAACATTTACTACTCACTATTTACTCACCTACTGTACATGTACGACTCAATTTGCCTCAACAGGATCTGACTCTGAACCAACACGGCAGAGGCTGGGAGGCCATTTGGAATTTGCCCAAGCACCATATCAACCCAGTGTTACAACCAAAGAGGAAAGATTTTACAGCGGTGACAGACGGCTGCTGGTAACACGCATCGGGACTGGAAAATACCAAACATGGAAAGCAGAGGCTGTGGAAGAATAAGAAAATGACCGCATTTGTAATTATCATTGTGTATGAAGTGTACCAGTCTGGCTTTCGGCTGATAACCCGTTAAGCAGTTTCATAGTTGATGAAGGGCAGACAGAGCCATATTAACCCTGGAGTTCACTGCTGGTGTGAGCTGTCATTTTAACACCCACTCAGCACCAATAAGTTTAGTGGGAGTATTTGCATAAACTTCCACCTAGTCAGTTGCATTTGCTCAGCAATACAGTGCCACCACAATGCCAATCCTACTGCTACTGCACACCAGCTGGTAGGCAACAGGGCAGAGAACACAGAACAAGTTATAGAGTGAGTGTAGGATTAAACTCCTTCTAGTGTAGACAGTGTGAAAGGTAAAATGTTTCTTCACATTTCGATTTAAAAAGATGCAGCCCGCAATATTACGTCTTTATCTAAACGTCAAAAACAGGGAAAATCCCACCAAAAGACCAAAACCAACAATGAAACAATCCCTTTAACAAATATCACCTGTGCATCCACACCCTGATATAGCTTCCTCCTCACCACCACAGAGCTTTGTTGTTGTCCAAAACCCATAAAAACAGATTGTCGATGGGCGCTGAGTGTCCATCACACATACAGTTTCTGTTATAAATACTCACTACAGCGCCAGATGTGTGTTAATCTGTGACAGTCCCCACAAAAATGCACTTTTGATTCCTGCTTGTGTGTTTTTTTTTTGTTTTTTTTTAATATTTAAGTCTGTAGTATGAACAAATGGGCTTGGGGCTGAGTGCTGCAAACACGGTAGGGAAATCGTACAGTTTTGTGAGAGCGACCAACGCATTGCTGGTTTTGGTCTTTTGCTTTACTGACAATAAGAAAATCATCTAAAATAGCCTCATCCTTTAAAAGCTAAGCTTGCACCCGCAACATCACATCCCCAGTTCTTCTCCACCTCTTCTGGTGAAAGCAGATGTAGGGAAAGGATATTCCAGGAGCACTGAAGGTTAATTCACATGTAAGGCAACCTTTATATTTGGCATCTGTCAGATTGCAACACCATCATCTTGAGGCATCATCTTGACAGGATGTCAGTGCAGCGCACGTTTCCCCAAGGAATGTAGACACAGATGATCGGACCAGGGGGCCAAGACACTGGCCACTTTCCATCAGAGCCAGGGCCCCATCCTGCTCGATAATACGAAAGGGGATCATAGCCACCAGAAAATCTATTTCAAATAAAGTCACACAGAAAACTAATAATAATCAGCTGTCTTTGTTTGAAAGACAAATCTGGGACTAGGTTTACTTTTTGTTTTTGTTTTTAAGCAACAGCAAAATAACATGGTCACAGTATGATTTTACCAGTTGGTGAAGAACTACTGAACACAGACTGGAAGAAGAAGCTGAAATTGAAATAAATGGCCAGGAAATATTCATCATTTGCAATGGTATACAACAGTGTTCCTTTTTAACACACTTCAGAGCTGAACATTCGTTTTAGTCCAGGCAATGCCATCTGGTCATTTTCATCACCACAGGGCAGCATGACCGTAAATAGAAATAGAAGAAAAATGCTGGGGATATGAGACATAATGGCACATGAGGCACATTTAGTTTCAGCGCACAAGAAAACAACCAGTGGTCGCAGATGGAAGGTCCATTTCTCGTTTAAGCTCTCAATGGGGCTGATTTGTACTGCATCAATACTCAACCACAGCCAGAACTCAACAATCGCCAGACGTGGGGACTTTGAATGCTGCAGAGGTGTGTGTTTGTAGAAAAAGAGAGTGTGATGGCATTATCAGATTTGTCCAGTTAAAATAATAAAGTCATAATGGAAGGCGACAAATTCTGCTGCAATGTGCGACTGATCACCACAACAAAGGAAATCAAGAGGTTGTTGTACATCTGTCAGTATTTAGACCAGTGTAGGAAGAAGTGCACAGATCCATCAATAGTAGCATAATGTAAAATCAACTCCTATGCAAGTAAATACAAGTAAGTATACAGATAAAAGTCTTACATTCAGAATTTGACCTCTGTAAAAGTACATGCGAATCATTAGCTATATGCTATGGTTTAGTTGAATGTGCTGCTTAATGTGTGTATGTGCCATACATTATAGTTTATAACATGATCATGTTATAAATCTGAAGGCTGTTTTTATGTTAACCTGCTAAAACGGGAATGCTTCTCTGTGTTCAGAGTTTAAGACGAGTATGCGTAAAGCGAGACTCTGTGACATCACAATGCGTTTGAAAGTCGGACACAGTTCGACGTGCCGCTAACGTAAGTGTGATGTGAAAACTTAAAGCCTCACGTGCTAAGAAGGGACTTTGGACTTTTCAATGAGTCAAAATGAGTAGATGCAAATTATTGTTCAAAACATACTTGTGTTTTAAGTATGCCTGGAGGACAGCTTATATTTGTAAGGTAAAGAGTATGCATAAATATCAAGTAAATGCAGTAAAATGTATAATATTCCCAAAAATGCAGTGAAGAAGAAGTGAAAAGCAGAGAAAAATTGAAAAATGGAGCACAAGTAGTTCAGAATTGTCAAAGCCAGTACCTGGGTAAATGTACTCTGCAACAGACCCATAAAGGCATAAACTGTAACCACAATGAAATGCATTCACAGTTATGTTGTCTTTTCAGAGCCCTGAGGTGTGATGATGTGTTTCTTTACCAGTATCAGGTTTGACAGTCAGGACAATCTGACTGGAGGTGTCAGTCGAGAGTTGAGGAACCCTAATTTAAATTCCACAGGACTAATGTTCCTCACACTGTGTGTCAGGACAGGGAGAGTCCACAGCTAACACACCCACAGCGGCATGCTCCACTACCCATCAGGTACAGCAAGCCCCCCTGGGGAGGCAGTGTATGGTTGAATATTAAAAGTGTGTGTTGGTCAGACAGTGGGAGGGGTTACAGCGATCCCTGGGGCTTATCACAGTTCCACACAGTTGCCTAACCTAACAAGGCAGGGAGAGTCAGTCTGCGAGGCGACGACAGTCTCAGGGGAAATTTAGGAGGATCACAAGTTGGGCTCACTCCTCTAGAACAAACTGGAGGCTGGCAGGATTCGCTGTCAGACAGTTACAGGCGATGCATCATGTCTAATTGGACACCAAGGACAGCTGAAGGTGATTCACACAGTCATGCATTGCCATGTGTGACTGATCTAGCAGCTCTGCTCTCCCTAGAATCATCAGTTTAAGGACAGATAAGTTCTGCAAACACATTTTTAATTTATTCAGAATTAACACCACAGGAAGCTAATCACACGTTTTTAGCTCAGGCTTTTGATCCTTTGTGACTTCACTGCTGGAGCACTGAAACAGCAAACCGATAGTTTGGAGTCCTGCCCTCAGCTCACAAAACTGATTGCTGATGCTTGATCCATACTAGAAAATGACAGAGGAGAAAGAGTCAAGAACTATTTCTTGTCGATCATCAGAGGATTGACCTGCTGCATGCACTGAAGGTTTCTGGTCTCCAAAAGTCATCCCTGCAAATAAATTACAGAATTGCTGCTGGTAAGGTTCACCCTAAGACATGAATGTGGAGCATATCAAGATTTCTGCACCTGCTTCATGTGTGAACTGATGTTAAAATACTGCTATGAGTTTCATTTATATCTTATCCTGGACTGTATATTTTTTCTCTGTTTATTCAATTTTATCTTAGTTTTATATCCTATTTAAAACCATACCCTTTTAAAACCATATTTAGTCTTTTAATATTGTCTTGCGTTTAATAAATAAGTTTAATAAACCAGTAGCTTCACTGTCCATTTCAGGGAAGATCTTGTATCATCTCACCACAAATGACACCACTATGTAAATGTTCATTATTCATATTTTGTACATGGTGGTACTCATTTGTGGTGTGTGGAAAAAAAAAAATTACCAGGAAGTAAATAATTTATTATCTGATTTTCTACTTTGCATTCCTGTCACCATCAGATTCTGTACTGCATTCTAACTACTGCGTGCACAACACAGTAAATATAAATCATACATACATACTGTCAGAAAGGGAATCATCAGAATTCATGAAACACCCTGCAGTTAAACAAAGGCTTGTTTAAATGCAGGATGATCTCGTCTAATAAACAGGAACTACATCACGGTTAATTAATTGACCACAACCAGCAGGAAAACATAACATCACTAAAAGAGTTCTGTAGGTGCTGAACTCTGTGCTGAAACCCAAGAAAACCTGAAAAATAAAGGTTGTTGAAAGAGATTTGCTGATGCTTGTCTCCATGTCTGAGTGTCTGCATGTGTCCTTGCACTGTCACAACAGAGGCATAAGAATAATGGGCAGATGATGTCTTTCCTCTGAGGTACTCTGTGACCACTTCTAAGAACAATCAGGATCCTGCTCAAACAGTATTTTCCACGCTCTGCTTGCTGTTTATTCGCTTTCAGATATCACCTCCTCTCTCCTCCTGAATTGTCCCCTCATTTGCATGCTCTGCCATCATTGGTTGCCTGCATGTTACACTTCAACAGGCTGCCTTCTGCCGATTGGTTGCAACTGCAGGAGGGCATGGAGGCTCTCTCACCAAAACAGGCATAAAAGGCAGTGTGTGGGATCACAGACACAGAGAAGCACCCAATAAGCATCTTTGAGGAGCTCTGACAGAGCCACTGCCAGCTTATTGCAAAAAAAAAAAAAAACAAAACAAAACCTGACAGGTGGAAAAAAAAAAAAAAAAAAGCAAGGAAATAAGCTCAAGAAGAAGACTCACAAGAAACTGCTGTAGGGGAGACTTTAAAGGAAAACTATTTAGAAAGGAAGAATTCTGTAAGAGTGTTGACATTTGTAGTGTCAGTTTTACAGCAGTTGTAGGAAGTGAGTAAACGGAGAGAGTTTTTGGGACATTTTCTTTAATCGTTTTGGCCAAAAAATCAAAAGCCAGCATGTCCCTGGAGGTGAAGGAGAAGACCCAGGTGCGTCTAGTGTTTCTGGGGGCAGCAGGAGTTGGCAAAACAGCCCTGATCAGACGTTTCCTCCAAGACACATTTGAGCCCAAACACCGACGCACAGTTGAGGAGCTGCACAGTAGGGAGTATGACATCGGCGGGGTCAAGGTCACAGTGGAGATCCTGGACACCAGTGGTAGCTACTCCTTCCCTGCCATGCGCAAGCTCTCCATCCAAAACAGCAACGCCTTCGCACTAGTGTACGCTGTGGATGACCCCGAATCACTGGAGGCTGTCAAGAGCCTTCGAGATGAGATCCTGGAGATCAAGGAGGACAAGTACACGCCCATTGTGGTGGTGGGGAACAAGGTGGACCGAGAGGAGGAACGTCAGGTGTCCAGTGACGACGTGCTGTCAACCGTAGAGCTGGACTGGAACAACAGTTACCTGGAAGCTTCGGCAAAGGAGAACGCCAACGTGGTGGAGGTGTTCAAGGAACTCCTGCAGCAGGCGAACCTTCCAAGCCGCCTCAGCCCTGCGCTGCGCAGACGCAGGGAGACCTTTCCGAAAGACCCCAACTTCCGGCCACCCATGAACAAGACCAACAGTTGCATTCTGTCGTAATGAGAGACAGACAGAGGAGGAGAGATGTTTTGTTTTAAATGAAGGGACAAGAGATGAGAGGCTGGAGGGTATGCTGTGAAACTCAGTGCTGCTGGACAGAGAAAAAGAGAGAAATCTGGACTTCAGCCTGAGTTGGTGTAAAGTGAAGAGCTGCCTGATTGTGATGAGGGATCTGGACTGACGAAGACACTTTGGGGTACACAACTGAGAAAGGAAAAAAAAAACTGAAGACCAGAATGGACTGAAACAGACCTGAATAATCAGGAACCTGAATTAGAGAGAAGGAGGATACACTAATTGTTGTAATGATGTAATGTTGTTGCTGCTTATTTGGTGACATGCTGCTGGTGTTTAGATCAATGTATAGCTTTAAAATGTTCACTGACATCAAGGTATTTGGACTGTTGCTAACCGACTGTTTACTGCCAGAAAGTGTGTATATATGTTGTGGTTTGTGCAAAATTTGTATCTCTGATGTAAATTGTTTTAATTTACTAATTCACCTGTAGCACATCATAATGTTTACAATTTTTTGTATTCAATTCCAATTTGCCATTAAGCATAACATAACTCTCATGTTAGAAAAAAGTGGTGAGATGCAAAGGTAAACTGTAAATGCACTTTTTTGAAATGACCATTTAAAAATGACGTTTTTAGGTTTTGTTTTGTTTTTATAAATTGAATTTTTTTTTCTATCATTACATGTTCTCACAACTGTTATTATTTTGCTGTTTATTTAACAAATGTAAGTGGAAACTGGATCTAAATGTGCAATAAAAGACAAAAAGTGACATTTGTTGTGCGAAATTGGTGATGTTAACAGAGCTGTGAATCAGTAAGAAACAAGTTCACTTTTAGGTAAATAATTATGTAAGGGAGGTAAGTAAATAATAAAGGGATGACTGATTACACAAAAATTTAAGTTAATGCAGGAAATACATAGATTTAAATGAACATCACAGAACATCGATAAGATACATCAAAGACATGTTGCAAAAAAAAAAAAAAAATCCATACTTCTATAGAGCTTTATTGTAGGACTTTCAGTATAAAGCTTTTTAGAGCAGACAGACCACAGACATTCTGATGTGGTTATGATCCAACAACAGGAACCAAAAAGAAGCTAAAGCTCTGATTGTGACAGCATATAACAGCATTGGCAGTAGACATGTTTAAACATAAACATGAATATTAATTATTTTGAGTGGGGTCCCACCAGCATGTTCACGGTCTCTTTCTTCAAATCACTTCATTTCATTCATGGAATCTGAAAATGCGAAAAAAACAAACAAACAAAAAAAACATGCTGTTCTTCTTTCTGTTGGTATTCACTTTACTGCAGTGCACAGTGAACTGAAACTGAACAAGTGAAAGAAAATGCCCTGAGTTAGAGCCCTGGATTTCTCAACTGTCTGCATTCAACTGTATTTTAAGATCTTTGTCGCCATCTGTTGGTGCAAAATGCACAGGTCACCAAATACAACCAGTATCAACTCAGTATGTAAACCTTGTGTGTACTGTGGTACCTCCAGTGAGGCCTCAACCTAAAAACTTAAACTTAAGCCTCAATAAGACATCCAGTATATTTGACTCATGTTCCTATGTTGAAAGAGCTTCTGTATACGTTTTAAATTCCTGTGAGACAAAAGAGACTTAATTGCAGTAGGTTCCTATTCTGTTATGTTTCACAGGTTCTGAAGAGATATGTGCTGATATTACTGCTCATCAGATCAGTCTGGAGTGAATGCACTGACTGGCATTGTTATGCAAAGTCTTTGGCCTGTTATGTATAACAGATGGCTTTTGTGAACCATTACGTTCTCTTCAGTTTGCAGTAAACACCTAAAACTTCCTGGATAATATCTCAAATGCCTTTCACGTCTCTGGAAGATGATTCCAGCTCAAGATGACAGCCAGCGTGACATCCCAATTAATGAGACAGCGTAAACACTGCTAACTGGCTCCAGGCCTGAGGGGACAGCTGTCAAAGTTAAGCAAAACAAACTGATCTGCCCTCGAGCATCACAACATTTGAATATTCAACAGTACTCCTGCTTAACCGCTTGACAAAATGGATCATTGTGCAGTTCCTGAAACAGTTGTGCACAGTTCCCCTAAATGCAACCTGCCAAGCTGAGGCCATTGTAGTGCTCAGGTCCAAATCCATCCCCCATCAGCCCCCCCACCCCACCCCCACCCTACTCCAGCAGATTAGACTGAACAAAGTTTCCTGTTTTAATTTGAGGAAGTGGCCGAGTAAACGTTTGCGGGCAGTTCCTCTTTCAGTCTACATTTAAACATTCTTCCGCACTTAGGTCTTGTTCATTTGCGAAGGGATGGAGGCCTAGCAGCTTCACTGTCACGCAGGTGTGTGGATTTGATATCTTGTAACACAGAGGTCTCCTTCAAATTAGGTATGAGAGGGATGTTTGAGGACTTCAGAAAAGCTGTTTTACTATTTTACGCAAACTAGCTTCAACTTAGCATTATTTTTATGAGCATTCAGTGGCCAGATTTTAGGTACAGTTTCTGACTCAGTTTCTCAGATGTCTTGGCCCCTGGACTTGGTCAAAGCTCCTCAGCAGATTAAAGCAACTCTGAGGCGTTTAGAACAAGTTCAGGGTCCTGGATAGAACACAGCAAAATTATAAAACAAAATGTAATAAAAATGTCTGAAGTATGTCTGTTGCCCGTATTTAGGTCTTTTCAGATCACTACAATGCATTTTTTATGGCTATTTCTTTCTGCCTAAGTAGCTGAGTTAGTAAAAATAACTTTATAATGTGTCACACGTCTATATTTACTCTGACTTTGATGGGTCATGCGTCAATGTGTGAAGAACACTTGTAAATTAGTCACCTATTCAAATCATGACTTGAAAAGGGAATCAATACTTTTACAGTTAAGGGTACATTTGGAAATTTTCACCAAAAATGTAATTTACTGACTAATTAACAGCCATTTACTTGCATCCACAGTGGTAGAAAGCCTCAGATCCTTAGGTTTTGTCACTTTGTACATTAAAATTTGAATTTTATCTATCATTTAGTAGTTTTAGGAGGCATATAAGGGTTCATTTACCTTATGTATATGTCACAAACACAGCAGGATTTATTTAAAAAAAAAAAACCCACAAATTGCAACAATCAAATCCCAGCACCCTGCCTGCATGACACCAAATCTTTCTCCTCCACCGTACTGTAATCCGTGATAAGTGCTGCACTGTATAATTTACTGCAACCATAAAATGACAAAACACCTCGTGCAATGCAAGAGTTCTTTGGCACAGACTCTAACAGCTTTTTTTTTTATGAGCATTTTCATCCAACTGTAGCTGAACACTGCCGTGTGAATTTTCTTGCTTTTCCATGCTTCATAAAGCAAGCGGCCTCAGCTGTGACTGAAACTGCTACTGAAAGTTTAGGTTCAGGTGTGAAGCCGCTGTACTGTACATTTCTGACAGTTCCAGAAATTTCCACTGCAAAATGCAAACCACACTACCTCTTTATAATGCCAGCTGTGGTACTGTGATTCTTTTATCCAGTCACTCAAATATATCCAAGCTTTTACCATTTTAAATCCATATGGTTAGAAAAATTAGAGAACTTTACTGACCCCAGTAGAATAGCTTTATTTGCCATTTTATTTGTATCTGCATGATACATTATGTTGTGTTGTTTATATCTCCAAATGGTGGGAAGCATATATTGGTGAAGTGAAACAGTTTGTGTTGTTTGTACAGTCATGTAACCTATCAGAGGAATAAAGTAGGAATAACAGGTTAAAACAGAGACTGCAGTAAACTGGATTCTTGGTCCTCGGTGTGTGTTCTTGGTAATGTGTTTGCAGGAATGCAATTGTATGAGTGTGTTGCCTCAGTCGTCCACAGTGATGTTGCGGAACAGATAGGCCATGGACTCTCCATTGTGGATGCGCCGGATGGCCTCAGCCAGGATCATACTGACATCCACAGTTTTGATTTTTGGACACTGCAGCTTCTGGACCTCATGAGGAACGGTGTTGGTCACCACCACCTGGAGGCGCAACACAACAGCGTTAGCCTTAGTTTCAGTTTCAGTCCAGCCTCTGAGGCAGGCCTATGACTTCCTCTCATGCTCACACTGGCTGAACTTGACTTTCCATAATTTTATAAGTCTATAACTGTAAACAGGGCAAGGTGAAACACAGCCTGACAATAACTGATGCAGGGCAAATATTATTGCATGGAAATGTTATCACATAAATCAACATACACCTCAGCTAAGCTATGAAGCTAATCCTCACACTGTATCTTAACACAGACGCTCCGAGGCTGAATTCAAGTAAAAAAGTAATCTAAACCCTGTGACAATGTTCATAATAAATAAATTAAAAATGTTTGTGTTACGTGTGATGTCTTACATCCATGCTTTCTCCAGTTTCATATCTCCATGAGACATTAATTGGTGCACAAGATAACCATACAGGTCATACACAAATTGAACATTAATAAATATGGAAGGATACATATCACCATTTTTGAGGAAGAAGGTAAAATGTTCATCTGAAATATGTACAGTATATATACTACAGAGGCAAGGGATTACATTGGACTTTCCGCTGTTGCTTTTCTCAACCTCTCATTTAACAAAACATGAATTGATTTGTTTATTTAAACTAGTTCCAGGTCCGTTTATTGTCATTTCTACAAAGGCAGGATGACACACATAATCATTGTCCCATCAACACGTGATTTTACCTCATCAATGGCAGACTCCTCTATTAGTCTCGGCGCCTCTGCAGACAGCAGGCCATGTGTAGCCATGATGTAGATCTTGTAGGCTCCCCTCTCCTTCAGGATTTCTGCTGCTGCAACAAAGTCCTCCACATCATCTATGATGTCATCCTGAGAAACATGATCACAGAGTTAGGGATCATAAATGGATAAAGAAAAAGAAAGGAAAACAAATATATTTCTAAATGTATTTTAAACGTACATTGTTTACATTCATTTTTACTAGCATGCAGCATTCTTTCCTACCTTTGGCAGTGCATTGCTGCATATTTTGGTGTGTTAAATGCCACATATAGATGGTATTTAACTTGCCATGGATATGTGGAATAGTGTGACACCAATGGCAGAACGAGTATTGCATGTGCACAAGAGAAAGCTCAGACAAAAACAGCTCTGTAGATCCATAAAGCGCCTGGAGGTTAAAAACTTCAAAAGTTACCTTTAACTTAACTTAATAACTGACTTGTGAAAACACAGGAAACCCAAAAAGTAAACATTTTTCACAGTAACTTTCCAACACAACTGTTTTCACAGAGCCTATGTTTCAGTATTGAATTGATTTCTCAGTTGTTTAAAGAAAACCTTGGGGTCTTACAACAATGATGGCAATTCTTCCTCCTACATCTCCAACAACAGTGATAGGTGGCTTCTCCTTCGCCATCATCACTGAAAAACACAAATGAAGGCACAATATTTTCAGGGCAGGAAGTGAGATCTATCCCTCAACCTCCAGTCAGGAGCGGATTCAAGGTGAGGTAAAGTTAAAGGAGATTCGGTGAGAAGGGATTTGATTAAAACCTGCAAACATCATGCAAGACAGCTCTACTCCCAAAAAGCTTTCATCTACCACAGCACCAATACAGTGTACAACAGCATTAAAGGCTGTTGAGAATAAGTTATCCGTAGGACAAATTTGTGCTACTGCTGAATAGAAATCAAGACTTAAGATGGGTTTACACTGTGGTGTTGCATGTAACTGTTTTTCTGGTATAGTGGCAGATGAACAAATGGGTGCAAAACTGAGCCTCTTTGTCAATCCTGGTAGACAAATAATGGTCGACCACGATCAACCATTATTTGTAACTGAAAGGATTTAATTAATAACCAACTCATTTAGAACCCACCACATCTGACTTGTTGGGTCGGTCTGCACACAGAAGCCCTGACCAAGCCAAAAACCTCCTTCCAAAACAACAGCAAGAAACATTCAGAGGTCAGTCTCCAAGTTCATCACGCCTGTATGCAAAAATTCTAATTCAGATTTCTTATTAATCTTTGAATGGAATGGTTTCAGGTTTCTGGGTTGGAAAGGAAGCCAAGACCCTGTAATCAAAATAACTGAGGTTCTTAAACTTACAAATGTAGCGATTTTTGTGCCCACAACTCAAAACAAAGAAAATGATTTTGTTCATATTAAGCAGTTAATTAACTACAATTTCTACTTCATAATCAGCCGTGTGCCAAGTTCTATGTAATTTCATAACCTAAATCTAGTAAGATGATTAATTATCAAGAGTTATTACAAATAACACTATTCAATTACATATTGTTTTTCATGTATCTATTGGGTATTTGGGCACGATAACACAAATCATATGGTTTCTCACTCCAGTAATAATTCTTAATTTCACAAGAACCAAAATCATTTCAGCTAAGAGGATGTGAGACTGAGGGCTTCCAACAATTATCAGGCACAATCAGGGGAAAACGATCTTCATATTATGATCCAAGTGTGTTTCTGTGTATCAGAACTCCCTGTTATTTAAAATAATGGAAAGTATTTTCCCTTTCTGTGGCCAAAAAGTGAGCAGAGAGACACAGACACTGTGGGTTATCAAAAGAGAAACTGATCGGCTTTAATAGCAAAGTCTGCTGTGCCCACATCCTCGTATGTAAGGTGGACAAACCTCGAGCAGACATGTTCCAAAGTGTTTCATTTCCTTATTCATCTGAATTTCTGTTGTTGACAAAAATCTGTTGTTGAAAAGATAAAAGTTCTGGCTAAACGAACACACCTGGAAAAAGTACTGCATGTCCTGAATCCCTTTGTGGCCACAGCAGTAAGCTGGGGTCAGTGTGTGACATAACTTCTATCAATAAGGATGCAATGAACATTGAAAGCAGCTTATGTTTAACTCCAGGAAGAGGCCAAAAATTAAATGGCCTAAGAGTTTTGCCGCACTGGGGTGAGATGTGATTAGACCTGAACATGAGGTGCAATGAAATGTACACAGTATTTAGGTTGTACATTAACCTTCAGAAAAGAAGCATCATTCCGCATCAGACAGGAATTATTATACAAGAGTGGTGGTTCTTAGATTTGCCAATGAAAAAAAACCTGACTGCCACCAGGTGAGAGGCAAGGTACGCCCCGGACAGGTTGCGTCTGAGTCGAATAATTATAATAATATAATAGCACCTCTCATAGGACCATTGTCACTTAAATGCTTGTATGTCCAGGTGTAAAATGAAGTGGAAGCCCTCAGTAACTCATTCTGTCATTCCCTGCAGAGAGGAATCAGCAATCAACAGGAAGCACCAATGGACTCAAGCATTACGATCATACTTGGAAGCTCTATCCCAGGGAATGGGACATGATGTCTGCTGCTTGCTGTGGCAAAAGATAGGATGGCACAAAATATTTTAACGTACAATTACACATACAAAAAAAACACAGAAAACAAACCATTACAAGGCACTTAGCGATGTCCAAATCAATCTTGTTTTTCTGAAGAGGAGGTTCTAAATCCCAGAGCATCTGTGTTCAGATGTAAGTGGCCTTCCTTTAGCATTTAAAGTTGGGGGGGGGGGGGTACATTCTGCTAAGGAGTGAGCAGATGAGACAAGATGAAATAAATCGGGCTGAGGAAGAAAAAGAGGACGATGTGAGTCACTGCCTGCAGTATTTCACAGCTGGCTGCAACAACGCCTGAGGCAGGGCTGTCCTGAAACATGCTGAAAAAACTGTGTGTGTGTGTGTGTGTGTGTAACTGCAGGGTCAGCACAGTCATTACTCTTGTCTTAAGCTGACCATTTTAGGGAGCCAAAAGAGAAGACTGTGAGTGAAGGTCAGCCCTGCTACAGGTCCTGACAAAGAGGAAAAAGAATCTCATAAAGAATAAGAAAGGAGCATAAATACTTCAAAATGTCAGTGAGTTTTTCTGTTTTAATAGTTTATGGATCTAAACTTTTGTTTAGGATTTTTGTGTGTACCTTGGCTTTCATTTTTCTCACAGTTTAATGACTGTGCGGCTCAAAAATCAGGCACTCTAATACCCCTGTTGGAAAATGTAATTCTCCTTGTCACTCAAGAAAAGAAATTAATTGGTCAGCAGTTACAAATTTTCAGTTTTAGCTAATCATAAACACGTTTACGTGTGGCAAGAAACCTCTACATTATTCGTGTTACTTCATAAACATAACGTTCTTGAGCAAAAAACAGCTTCTGTCTGACCAGACAACCATTTAGACCTGCTAATCTTCACTGCACTGGTGGGAAAAGGGGAGGGTCTTTCAGTGAGGCTACTGTCACTGCTGTTTACCAGAGAAGCTCTCCTGTCTGAACATGCACATTAATAACAAAGATAGAGGACAGAATCAGTCAAAGCTGATTTGTTTTCAGTAACCATAAAAAAATTGTAAATGACTGTAGAAAGTTACAGGGAAAAAAAAGCAAACACGAAACAAGAAGTAGAGACAGACAAACTTGTGAGCAAGCGTGTTGTTCGGTAGTGTGTCTTACATGGCAGCTCCAGGCCCGTTTGTCCTGTGGTGGTACGGGACAAGGGGGGAGAGTGTCGACCATCAGCCATGTCTGACTCTGAATGGTGCGCCTCTCCGTGAATCACTGCCAGCCCAAGCCGCAGCCTCTCAGCAAAGGACTGAGCTCTGAGACAGACAAGCATGCAGACACATAAGAGACAAAGAAAGTAACAAAACAACACATACAAACAAATATATAGGCAAAAGAGAGCAGACAGGCGTTTGCACAGAAGCTTGAACATACCTACAAAGGCATAGAGCGGTAGTAAAAACCAACAAAAGTGCAGTAAGAACATAATACGAATGAAACTGTCCATTATAACAGAAGGAGAAGTGAGCTTCTCGTCTTACCTCTTGGCAGCTGAAGGGGATTTTGCAACAATTATGGCATTTCTGTAGTCTGGGATCTGAGGAAGGACAAACATTCTTTTCATTGCTACAATATTAGACTAATAGGAAAACAAATGTTTAACTTTCGATGAAAAACTACTGCTTTTGTAACTCTGTGCCTGTTTGATACAGAGTCCCGACTCCACTGAGTGTACAGAGTCATGAATCCTCACCTCCTCCTGGATGTACTGGATGAGGAAGGGGGAAGCTCTTAGGTTGTCAACAGGGAAACTGAAGAAGCCCTGGATTTCTTTCTGGTGGAGGTCCATGGTGATTATATGAGTTAACCCTGCAACCCCACAGACATGCGTACATGAGTTAGTATGGCTTCAGAACACATTTCTGCAGTGTTCAAAGCACAAAATCACAGAGGTCCCAGCTGTCATATGATGGAAAAACACATTGGCATGGAAATTTGTGTACAGATTGCTAAAGTGAGTGCAAGGTTCCAGAAATTCAGAAGACAACTGAAATACACATCAAGCATTTAGACTAAAAGCATGAATTACAAGTACATAAAAAAATAACAAAGCAATACAGTGCAAAACTTAATTACTGTACCAGATAAAGTAAAGACTAAGTAACACAAAATAGTGAAAACATAAATATATCCCTATGCTGTTCTTGGAAGACATGTAAGCTAGAGATTGTATGATACCTCTTTGATTGTTAAAGAATAAGCTAAACTTCAAAATACATTCCCTGGCCTCCAGCTGAAACGCATTCATTATACATTAGCAAACAGGACTCACAGCGTCTCATTTGTACACAGCTGATGTGTAGCAAACAAGGCATGATGTTAGGTACCTCCGTTTACTTCTCTGACTTTATACTGTGCTTCCTTCCATGGGTCTAAATGACAAATCGATAATAACAAGGGAAATTACAACATGCAGCACATACCAGCTTTAGCTAACATGGACGTGAGCAGCTTGCAGACAATGGAGCCTCTCTTCCTCATCTTGCACTGCTTGCTGTAAGGAAAGTAGGGAAGGACCCCGATGATGTTCTTGGCACAGGACGTCTTCAGGGCGTAAGCCATAACCAGCAGCTCCATGATGGCTGTGTTGACATCTCTGACAAACAACACATTAAATTCAAGAGACCACATTAGAAATCATAACCTGCAAAAGCACTGTGCTGGTATATAAACAGTTTGATCCTGTGGTCGTTAACACACAAGATCAAATCAGTTACCGAAAGATACGTTTATGTTGCAGAGCTGAGGGGTAATGATGAATTGTTTACAAGATCACCATCCCATAGACCACTGTAAATAAAGTAAACAGAGTGTGACCAACATGTTTTGGATTTCCACTGTTTTCAAAAGGCCTGTTTTTTTGCTACCTTAACAGTTTTTTTTAATTGATCAAGTTACAACAAAAGAAACAAATAGCTAACTGCACTATTAACTGCAAAACTAAACATGACCTAAATATGAATTCCATTCATGAAAACACTTAAATGTGAGGAACGATTTGCTCCCTGGACATTTTTAGAATCAACATCCTCACTGGCTAGAAACCCAAACTCTGTATTTTACTACGAGATTTTGATCAACCACCATGATGGTTGTTATTTTGATGACTAGGACAGTTTCACCCACTTTAAACAGGTGCCGAGCTGTTAGTGTAAGAGGATACTGTATATAGTCATTTTGGCCTTGACAGCCTGCTGAAAGCACAGCTCTCACACAGGTTAGTGACCTGCTGGATCTGCACACACTCAGTATAGGAAACTCAAAACCATGATGTCCCTTTCGGTGAACTTTAGTTATCTTTCAGAGCATGTCTCTTACAAGGAGTAAATAACTGATTAACAAGGCCAACGGCATTTGGACTCGAAGCTCCTAGCAAAATGGATGCTAAAGGGTTTTAGAATGTGAACAGGAAAAGAAAAATGGATCGGGGTCACAGCAAACCAAATAGAAATGTTTTAACTTGAGTCAGTTAATAGCACAGTTATTTTGTTACAGGCTCTTAGTCATGTGAACACAATCATAAATACAAGGCATTCTCATCCAGTAACTTATCATACAAAAAAAAAACAATGAAATAATTCTTGTATGTAACAGCCATTATATAAAGGTATTTACATATATAACAAACCACAGTGATTGGAAGAAATAGCATAGAAATTTTTGCTACTTTGGTCTTTACCAACACCTGTGAAAAGTATCTGCCTCTTTGCTTTCCTAGATGTTCAACTGTCCTCGCCATTAAGCTGCTAACTTGCTGCTGTTTTGTGCCCAGCAGATATATTCTGGGTGTATCTGAGATTTTTTGTTGAAAACGAGCTGTCTGCTGCTGCTGGAATCGAGGCTGATGAGAGCGAACCACTCATCATATTTATGATGTGATATGATTCTTTGATCATGTAAGACATTAAGGTATCAAGAGCATTCTTCTCTCTCACCTGGGAATGGTCTGAATGATAAAGATGTCTTGTCCACGGACAGACTCTTTCACATCCACTCTAGTTTCTGAAAAAAAAAAAAAAAAAAAAAAAAAAAGAGTCCAGTGAGACCACATTTATCCACAGCGAATCTAAGATATTTGATGTGGAAATGAGGGACCTGAGGATATTTAGCAGCCTTACCTGTATTTGACTCCTGATAAACCACTGACTTGCCCAATTCCACACCCAGACGCCTGGGGAAAAAAAACAAAACCAGCCAGTGTTAAGTCTTTAAAACACAAACACACATTTATGCATTTTTACTTAGCTGAAGTGTCTGAATGTTCTCTTGCGTATTAAACTATTGGGGGGCAACAGCCAAGTCATCTGCAGAAGTTAAATAATTAATTGCTTTAGTTGATCAACTGAAAAAGAAACTACTACAACTACTGACTGACTGATAATCGATTCATTGTTTCAATCATTTTGCACAAAAAAAAAAGTACAAAACATTGTTTAGTTTCAGCTTATTAAATGTGAGGATCTGCTACTTTTCTGTTCTAGATCATTGGAAATTAAATCTCTTTAGGGTTTTAGAACAAAACAAGACCTGAAGAGATCACCTTGGGTTCTGAGAAACCACAATGAGCTTTTTGTTTTCTTTTCTTGATCACTTAAAAAACCAAACAATTAATGAATTCACTGAAAAAATAATGGGTACATAATACAGATAATTAATTAGTATACAAGTTTTCAAACTGTGACATGGAAACTTTACACGTTTATTTTAAGTATTAGACAGACTGGGTAAAAAAAAATTCAAGGCCTCACTTTGGGCTCTGATAAGTTCAGGGTGCTGACAGTTGGAGACATTCCCACCGACTATAAAAAGCAGTGAACTTTCTGAGTGACTGTGAAGTTAATTTAATGATAGAATTTCAGGGGAAAAAACATGGCAGCCATGAAATAAGATTACAAATGTAATATTCTGTTAAGTTCAGTTAGATAAGATTGTGATAAGATTCTGAATCTGTTACCAACACCAAAGAGGAAACAAAACAAAAAAACAATCAGAAAAACCACAAAAAGCACTTGGCACAGACATTCGCTAAAATTATATTAATTTACTGCTTTGCATCAGATGAAGCTCTGAACACACACAGGCATCATGAATAAGCAGGAAATTATGCTTTTAACTTTGAAACTGAACAGTAACATAAGAGAGCCAATTATTTTTTTGGACTTGATGGCTCTTTAAACCGCACCACAAATGAATGAGGATATGAAGAGTGGAATGAGGCCTGGTGAGAGTGAGAGACTCTGCCAGTGCAGTCAACAGGGATCCCTCTGAGCACGACAGGCCTCTCTGTCACTGTAGCCTGACCCTGTTTACATCAACTCAATCTTGTTCTAATATCTGATATAGAGCCATCATCTATTGGGACTACACACATCAAGGTAGACAACAAATATGGGACCTGCACTTGAAGTAGTATCTTTCTTCATAGATGTATTTGTCTAACAAGATAAAGCTCCAAGAATATTGCATAGGCAAACCACTATATAGCCTTATAAACTGCTTTCTACTGCACATTCAGTGAAGAATTTCATAGTTATAAAAATAAGGGCAACTTCAGTCCCAGGGGTATTTACACACAGCCCAGTTATCACGTGCTAGTAAATATTCAGTACTGTATTCATTAGCATTTTCTGCGCGCTCTGTGTTAACCTTTGCTCCACAAGAAAACCCAACTCGGCTCCAGGATGGCAACATAATCTGCATAATAATGTTCTGCAATGTTGCCAAACAATGAAAACTGAGAAAGCTACACTCTTTCTCACTGTGTGGGCAATACAAGTTGTGCTTGGCTGTTTGACAAGTCTGCAGGGCCAGGACAAACAAGGCAGTTCCCTGATTTCAGCAGGCCAACAAGAAGAGATACTGGAGTTTGCAGAGATCTGGGTCAGTGAGTCAGCGTTTTCTTACAGGACTTAATGATACATACTTCCTATTGTTTTTGTTTTCATGTCACTCAGATGCATCTTAACTGGTTTCAGTAAACATTTATATCCCACATGAATCACTGCCAATTAAAAAAATGCCTGGCTACCAAAGTGACACTCAGTGTAAAGTATCTGTGCCCTGCTTATTTCCCAGACAGAGCAGTGTCTGGACAGTATACTCCTTTCATCACAGTGATTCTTAATGACAAGTCCACCCAGAAGGCAAAAACCTAGAATGGTCATAAACAAATAAAACAAATCTTTCATCTTCACCGCTGTACAATGCTGCGCATCGTCTATTGCTTATCTACAACAACACTTTTAAGCACAATGTTGATCAAGTGAAAACTTCGACAGACGGAGTCAATAGAATCTTACAATGCTAGAAGATGGGGTTCAATCAATCCTTTTTTTTTTTTAAACATTGATTCACATCCATATCATGAAATACATTCAATTTGTTTTCAGCTTGGAAAAGTCACAGAAACAGCAGTTACACCATCAAGAGACATTAAGTTCATTAAGTTTAAAGTCTGCAACTAGTTATAAATTTCATAGCAGGTTTTAAGAAGTGACACTCATCCAAGAACAGTGTTCAAGACTCTATGGGGCAAGATAGAGTATTTTGGACAATGCAGAGCAATGTACCAGTAAAACATATACACTGTACCATCTGACTTATGTTCCTTTTTTTTCTACACTGATGTTGTAGACTATGTTATGTATGATAACTGCAACAACACTAACCACATCTTGTGGACAACATGCGGTGTCAGTGTCGTGACCATGATTTCCACGCTATGTACAGTGCGTGTGTGTTTGCGCAGCCAAACTGAACTGCATTAAATTCAAAGCAACCCACACGCCATCGCCTCAGGTCACCTGCAGCTATGAATCCCAGATGTACTGTCTGGGACACGGCAGGTAACAGGGACAGGCCAATCCTGGAAATCACAAACATGAAACAGACAGTGTAACATAGTTAAACCGCACTTACTCTGTGATCTTCTTGGCCAATTCGGTACAAGCGGCGGTGGAGTTGGCAGAAAAAACGCGGTAGCCACTTCTTGAAACATTCATTTTCGCGTAACCATACGACAGCTTAGGGGTTTGAGAGACCAGAGACCTGTGACCCCCAAAACGTCTAATAGGCATGTTGTTTTGGGGTCAACGTGGTTATTTGGTTACGTTCACACTAAATCGTAAAACTAAAAAAAAAAAAAAAAAAAAAAAAAAAAAAAAACCCCCCAAAACCCCTTTCCCACCCCAAACTCACACCCTTTATTGTTTCCCCCCCCCCCCCCCAACCACCTCCCGCCC
>JBBMJY010000020.1:14833194-14847062 GCA_037833715.1 Toxotes lorentzi | reverse complement strand
CCGATCTAAAAAATATATTCTATAAAAGTGAACTATTTAACCCAGTTGATTCTTTGACTTTCACTGTCTGTTCATGTTTTTACTATGTCTTTAACTAACAAGCCATGTCAGGGCTAATCTGATCTTTAATTTGGGAACATATTTGGCCTGTGTTCAGGTGCAGAGAGGTACGTGGTGACAGCACTCTGTCAGCTGCAGAACTGATGTTTGACAGATGACAGCAGCTCGGTCACTCTGTCCTGTGTACAAGTGTAGGCAGCCGGTCGCCCTGCGGCTACAAGAATTTATACACAGAAGCGAGACAAATTGCCTGTAACCCTCTGATAGCCTTACAGAGGCTACAGCACGATCACTGCCGAAACCACATGCGTCAGAGGAGGAGGAGGAGCATTTGTGCACGACTCGAGAGAAGCACCAAATGCCTTTTAGGAGATGTTAATAATGAGCGGACGAACGGCGCGTTAGGAGTGGAGGTGGTAATGTATCTCACCGTTGTTGATCGGCACCTCCACCACTACCCGTTCCATGTTTCTGTTTGGTGCATCCGGGAACCGGCTGACGCGCACTGTACACGTCCACTCACCAGTACAGGTTCCCTACTGACGTGTAACTCAACTTGACGGAGAAACACAATCTGGCAAAGCATAGGTACCGCTCGACTCTCCGAGGTTGCGCTTAGTCTATCTGACCACAAGATGGAGCCAGAGGTCCGTTGACTGTGCAATGGCGCTGGAGAGCATGGAGTATCACAATGTGACTTTTAGTACAAATAAAGCTGCATCTGCTTCTTACTGAGTGAAGGGCACATTATGGCTGCATAGAGTTGTCTGTATAGTCAGTGGAAATAATATTTCTCCCATAACCACCTGGGTTTGGTCCTTAGTGATTTGGTTTTCCCTTGTGCAGTATGGAAATACAAGAAACGGCCAGCTTAATCATTTTCAATATTGTGCAAAAACAACAACTACAAGCAGGAGACGGTATATGTATGTTATAATGAGTTCTGCTGCAAAGCAGCATTCCTTCCATGCTGGACATAAAAGAAAATACCATGAGAAGTCTCTTGTTTTATTTCAGTATTCAGCTACGATGCTTTTTTTCCCCCCAAGTTTGCTTCTTGGAGTCACATATGGCACTCATGTAAAAATCCCTGCTCCAAAGCAATGACAAGGATGCTTTTGTCTTATTCTGTGTTTTGACTGCAAACTGCATTCGCTTTGATGTGGTGCATAGAAAACTAAAAGGCAGAAAAATAAATAAATAAACACAAATAGCAGTGGGCACTGGAGCCAGTGTACTTTGCAATATCTGTTTGTAGTTGATACACACACACACACCTTTTATAGCCAGGTGTCAAACACAGGCACTGGAACTGCCCACCATTGACTGTGATGTAGAGTGTTGCTGTCATATAGAAACTCCTGGACTGACGAGAGATGACACCAGATACCAGTGAGAAACAGCAGGTAACACTTTGTCAGTCTGAAATAGAACAATGTGACAATGTGACAATAAGACTGACAGAGGGTGGTAATAGAAAAATAATTGATGTCATACAGTGCAAATCATCTCTATGGTCATGCACATGAGAGAATAGAAAGTGGGCAGGCTCCAGCTGCCTGCACACCAGCAGCTGGCATCCTCACTGCTGAGATGTCAGTGGATTGTTAATTAGACAGGACACACAGTCCTGGTCCTGCTAGGATCAAAGAACTTTTCCAGTTAGTGCTTCAGAGCAGATCGCCCTTCACAAGAACAACATGAAGAGTTTTTACTCTTAGCAGCAATCCTGACACCCCTCTTTTGCTGTGTTTAAAAAGCATGTTTCTGCCTTGAGACACATTTTTGTAGATCTGTTCTCCCATTTTGGAGCATCATTAATTTGCATATTATATTCACTGTGCTGAGTTGTCATTATTTGAGTCCTTACTTTGAGTACGTATATACTCTGCTATAACAAACCAGATTCACTCAGATCACAGAAAATCCTGTATGTTGATTTGAGGATTTATGAAGAGGTATAGAGACTTCTTCAGTGGTTCTTGCAGAGCAAAATGTATTCAAATCCAAATTGATTAGCAGAACTACAGTAGCAGAATGGTCATAATTCGCTTTAGTTGACATTTTGGCACAAGTTTTGACATACATTCACATTACATACATTCACATTACACATTCATACTCAAGTAAATCCTAAAACAACATTTACAGAGTGTGAGTTATGGACTTGTACAGCTGTCTCATGTGAACATTCAAAAAAAGAGAGACTGGGGATTTTACAATAGTAGCACAAAAATACAGAGGTTACAGATACACTCCAAAATACTGTAATCTACATAATACCCACACATATATTGAACAAAAGTAATATATGCTTGTATCATTGGTAAATCATTGGTAATCTTTTTTTTTTTTTTTACAAAAGTAAAAAAAACCTGTTACCTGGAGTTCTGGGGAGACATACAATATATTTTAAATGTCAGAATTGGTAGTATTCTTTCATGAAGTCCAGGAGCCTTCAGGTTTGTCCATTTTCAACATCAGACTGCAGGGCATCTGTACTTGTGGAGCTCTCTATTCTCTAATCTTGTTCATTGCACTTCAATTATGATTGTGCTAAACATCAGCAGGCATTGACAAAGTGGATTAAGGAGAAGATATAATTAGTGGGGAATATATGTATCATAACATATGTGGTTATTGTGGTCACATGGACATGTTCAGTTCCTGGTTCTTGTGTATTTTGTACTTAGTATCCATGGCAACGAGCCGGGTGAGAAGGAATTTCCCATTTGGCCTTTTTATTCAGTCTCGCTCTTCTGCATCCTTGCAAAGTCACACAGACATACTGAGCGCTTCAATCAATGTCAGATTACATAAAACTACAGTCTGTCAAGGGCCAGGTTTTCAAATTGGGATTCGGCAACTGTGTTCTTGAAGGACAACTCAGCACACAGCGCAGATGTTTTCCGACACACAGCTCCCACCTATTACACCCAGACAGAAAAGAAAATACTAAACACTAGAACACCCTGCTGCCCCCACAGTGACAGACGAGTGTCAGTCCAATTCAACGTCATAGACAGACAAAAGGAGGCCTCAAGGCCACTGACGCCTACTGGGCTTCAAATTCATCTCTGAAAAGGATTTTTTCTGTTTAATTAGACTTGTTTTTCTTATTTGTGCACCCAGTAATTTGCATCAGCTACTTAGATTGCTATTTTGATAATAACACTCAAAACTGACAATTATTAGCCTTCATCTCATTTCAAACGCTTTGAGACGTGAGTATGCATACGATAATCTATTAATTATAGAAAAGGAAAAAGTCATTCAAGAAAGAAATCAAGAAAAGGTTTTTTATTTTTAATTTAGGTTAAAGTAAATTTCAAAAGCAGTACTTTATTTGCAGTTATTTGCTTCCTTGCCGAAGACAAGGAAGCAAGTAGGCTGTTCCACTTACTTTCATCATGAAAATGAAGGGAAATATGTAATAATAAGTATTTTGTCAGCTTCAGTGTAATTGCTTTTCACAATTTGCTGCCGTTTCAATTCCCAAGAACAAAACACAGGTCAGTGACATGTGGCACATATAAAAAAGGAGTGCTGATTTAGGAGTGCTGATCGGAATATGCTTCATTGTAACAATGAGACAGAATCTTGAGGTAAGATTGAAATTTATTTCATTTACATCTTGAGCCGAGAACATTTAAGAGCCCTGATCATTATAAAAACAGATCCTTATAGTCTTTGCCTCGCAACTCCACAACACATGCAGCCTTGCATTGGTTTTGAGCAGAGTTTATTACATGGCACAACCAAATGAAACAAGAAGTGAGAGTATACCATCAAGTCAGAGTAACCATAGTAACCGAGCAGTGACAGTGACTGTACCTCTCGTTATCACCCTCGTGTTCCTCAGCACGCGAACAAGCACAGGTACACGTACTGCACATCACACTTTCTCATTTATGTCACGCACACATGCACAAACACATTTGTACTTTCTGCTCTTATACACTGGGAGCTGTGCATAAGGTGTGCAGGATTATGGCGTTTGAATGACAGTCCTGCCCTTTTCACATGGTGTTCACAGAGAGCTGTCCTTGTGGAAACGCACAGTGTTTCCACTAAGGATGACTCACACCGAAGATTAGACCCCCCCTAACTGTGTGCCCTCCCACTCGCTTTCTCTCTTTCTCCTCATCTCCCCTGATTTCGGCCACGTCAACCTCTCTTCTTCTATCATTTCCTCTCCCTGACTCCCTCTGCGACACTGCCTCTCCTAAGAGGCTACGTGGTCTCTTCCACGTCTCTAAGCATTTTCCACAGAAAATTCCTGAATCCTTGCTTGACTCGCACAGAGCATATTAAGGTGGTGTAACACACCCTCCAGCTGGTTTGAACAGCTGGTTTTGTGCCTAATTGTGAAAATTGAAGAACAGAAATATGTCACACACTCAAATTGTAACCACGCAAAAAATTGCTACTGATCAGATGAAGGTCTTTTTTAGGGCAAAGAGTTATATTTATTCAGTGTGCAGCTCAGCCATAGGAACTGACATGAAAGCATAGTATTTTCTGTATGAACTGAGTATTTTGTCTGAGATGTTGGATTTTGTGTATTTCCACTAACGGTTACTGTCTTTTTCAAAACTCTTTATATACACAGTAGTTTTGTTTTGGCAAAATGGTTTTCACTGTCATACAAAAAAATTTCCAAACTAAAGTTTTCACCTCTTCTCACATATTACTTCGACATACCTATATGACAAGAAACAATCTCCTCCCGGCGCAGTAGCTTTCTGTTTTTCCACCATAGCTGTTACATACAAGTATTTCAACATTACTGGCATACATCTAACTCCCCTATGAACCTTCATGACGGCACCAGACATGGTTGCTGGGTGATATGTGACCCAGAGCTTCTGTGACAGTGTTGAGACTGAATATCAAAAGATCCAGTGATTGAACAATAGAGACAGCTGTATCAATGTATCCACCCCAAGGACTAGTTGGGAATAAACCATAAAAGAGCACTCACTACGTCAGACAAGCATGGGAAACAAACTGAAAGATTAGTCGAGAAATGTCTCATCTAGCATCTATGATGATTAAAAAGAGAGAAAAAAAGGCTTTCAATTAGCATCTGCTATAAAACCAGACATGTATCTCTACTTCTCAGTTGAGTGAAGGAACCTTATGTTCACTTTATCTGCAAGTTGTTTTTAGTTTACCTAAAAGGGTGTGAAAGGGATTCAGAGGCTCAATTATGGTTGGATTTTTTTGCAATCCTGAGTGGGCTACATTATCCCTCCAGTGAATCCAAAGTGACCAACAGCAATATTGTACCATTTCCTGTTTGCTTTTTATTCGGTAACCATGATGTTGCTCAGGTATTTGCAAAACATCTATCTAAGTCTCATCCCTTCCCGATCCATCCAGCCTTCCTCGTTGTCTCATTGTAAAGATATGGGGTATACATGGTTGCTATGGCAACTATTCTTCTTGGCAACACGGAGATCTGCTCAGTAGTTTGATTGGCCACTTCATCCCTGTGCCCCATGTCTTGAATGTATGAGCCACTGGCTTATATACACCTTCAAGAGACTTGTGGACACCCTCTAAAGGTACATATTCAGGCCATCAAAAAACAAATAGGTTATATAAATAAGGTTTAATTTGGGGTAGCGACAAATATATAATGTTTATGTGTAGTAGAAGTGGGTACTAGAGCTTTGCCCCTGGCCAGTAGGTTTATATGGAACACAAAGTACCCACTCAAAACACACTCAAGTGTACCTTATTGCCTTCACCACTGGAGTGGAATGTATATTAGGCCTAGTTGTCTGCAGTGTCAGTTGAGAGCTGATCCATTTAATTTGTGAAAACATGCATACGGATGATTAAAAAAAAACAGAGTTATCCACCAAGAATTACTATTTCACGGGAAAGTGGTCTATATCTACAGATACCTTTGTGTGTGCCTTTAATAACATATCGATACCAATACATGATTCATATGTTGTATATGAAGTACTGTACGTGTCCTCACACAACACAGGAATCACTGTTTCTCCCCTCTTCTGTCAGTTTGTTAGTCACCTCAGTACTATGTGTTGAATAAAACTCTCAAAATGTAATGTTCTGTGATTTTTTCAATCAAAAAAAAAAAAAAAAAAAAAAGAAACACTGCAGCCTAAAGCCCACAGTGCACAACAAGGAAGGTTTCCATAATAGCTGATGAGACGTCTGGTCTTTGCTAGCAAACCACCACTTTTCAAAAGGTCATAGCCATTTGGATGGAGTCAAATCGCAGGCAACTTCATCCTAACAGAGTTCCCGATTAATGTCAGTTTCATTAGTGTTATCTCCGTAATGCTAATTATAAAGTTTCAGCAGTGTGTCTAGACTGGCCTGCTGACTCCTGCAAAACAGCTACTTTTTTAATGAGGGTTGACAGTTCTCATAGCTCTTAAAATATAAAACTCCAATTAGCACATTACACATGCCTGACTTGTACTTCTTTCAAACCCTGTCCTGTCTGTCTGAAAAGGGAGAAATAAATACAGTACGCTGGGTTGCTCCTTTTGGAAACTGCTAATCAGAACAGGCTGGCTGAGCAGTGATGATCAGTGATGACCAGCGACAGAGAGAGAAAATAAAATCACATATGAAATCCAATGAAAGTTATAAAGAGACAAACAGATCCAACACAAAACATACTTGGGTCACGCGATTAAAAACACACCACATCAAATTTGCAACATCCTATGCTCTCCCTCTGGGAAAACTCTCGTCTGTACTACTACGTCCATGTTTCAAAGTCTTTCTCGGACTGAAAAGCTGAAACTGGAAATACTGACTCTTGCGGAATGGTCATTTTGGTTTGTGGCCCCTTCATCAGCCCTGGCAGTGGGGCTCTCCCTTTTGGCTCCAGACTACATGATTGAGCATGTGAAGCCACAGCACTCCTTCAGCAGGGTGAGGCCTGTTTTGGTGAAGGGAGAAGAGGTCTGTTGAGCCCTGGATGGGACCCGCCTGGTTGGTACACCTGGAACACAGAGAAAACAAGATGATACACCACATCATTTCTCCAAAAAATCTGCGGTGTATTGTAGTTGTAAGAAACAACTCTCTCTCTCACACACACACACACACACACACACACACACACACACACACACACACACACACACACACACCACTCAGCCCCAACATTTAAACTTGCAACTGGTTTTAATGTTGTGGCTGATTGGTGTATAAAGCAGTTCAGATGATTAATGGCTTCACTCAGAAGGGCACAAACAGATATCTTTTTTTTTTTTCTGAGGCACAGCCTCTGTGCTCCCATTTCTGTTTTATGGTGAATCAGTCAGTGGATGTATATGCTTCATCTTTCAAAGCCCTCAGGAGGAGAACACCTTGAACAAGTAAAAAATATCTGAAATATTTTCCACTGCAAACATCCTCCTCAGTTTCTAAAGCTTGCTATTACTTGTCAATACTTTGATGGAGCATAAAGTTGCAACTCTCTTTATGCTTAAATACCTGTCTTCTTCATATTTCTTGGGAATTTGGACTTCAGAAAATCTGCCATTTCTTTATCTTCTTCTTTCTCCCTGTAGAAATAAAAAAGACTGATGTAAAATGCATGAAAGTACGCGAATACATGTACGTCTTCTGTTGCCTTCACAAAAAGATAAGCTGGCGAAAATAAAGCCTGATGGGAGTCTGTTATGATATGAAGGTAAAAGTCAAAAATGATTTCTAGTTCACACTCTCTGGGTTTGCCTTGTATTCCACGAGCACTGGCTGAACACTTCAAAAACCTTTCCAAAGGTGTCTGGGCCACGCTCAATTCCCTTTGCTTCTCTGATTGCAAGAAGGCTGATTCTACTAGAGTAGAGAGATGAAACACTTCCCCAGACACCTACTTGATAAGAGATGTAATGCAGTTCTGGCTGTTAGAAACTATTAGATTTACTCTGCAAGGTTCCATTGATAAATTCAGCCACCTTTAGTTGATGCAGAGAACCTTGGCTGCATCCTGGTATACATTATTACTGTGTAGTGCTTAGTGCGTGGCTTTGCTTGTGAACACAAAATGATGTACAGATGGGTGACAAATTAAAGGACAAACCTGAATAAGTGATGGTACGATTCAGCAATTAACATCATGCTCTGTGACATGTATAAAAATACTGAGCAGGCCCAGTTGATTCTGATTTTGCATCAAGATGGCAAGAGGAAAGATCTAAGTGACTTTGAAAGAGGGTTACTTTTGGGGCACAGATGGCAGGAGCTTCAGTCACAAAGACTGCTCCACTGACTGGTGTTTCAATAGGAACAGCGACTAAGGTGCCATCTGCATTTAGATCTATGGGACAGACCATCAGTAAATATGGTCAGAAACTGTGGTCGACAGCGCACATTTGATGACAGTGATGCTCGTCCATTAGTGCGACATGACAAGAAAAGCAGCAGGGCAACTCTGAAAATGTCAATGCAAGACGTGATCAGACTGAGTCAGCAAGAACGGTGTGTCAACAATTACATAGGGAGGGATATTATAGTAGGGTTGCAGTGCATAAACCCCTCATTACAAAGATGAAAGCACATTCGAGAGTTCAGTGGTGCAAAAAACATAGGCACTGGTCTACAGAGATGTGGAAAATAGTGAAATGGTCAGATGAGTCATCCATCATCATATTCTCCACAAGTGGGCAAGTGCATGTGTGGTGCACACCAAGAGAACGGTACAAGCCAGAATGCGTGACCCCTTCAGTGAGCGGACTCAGTGGCTTTGTTATGCTGCCCGGGGGTGGGAGGGGGTGGGGGTGGGGGTGCACACTTGTCCCATTAGAGGAAAGAGTCACTAAAAAACAATATAAAGTTGTTCAGAGTGATCACCTTTATCCAATGATGAAACACTTCTATCCTGATGGGAGTGGTCTCTTCCACGATAGTGGAAGTTCCCCCTTCCAAAGGACAAGAGGGGTCACTGAATGGTGTGGTGGTGTGGTGAGTATGAACATGATGTTAATCATATTATATTATACTTATAGATTATACTTATATATTACTTATTGTAACAGTGTCTGGGGAAAATAAAAAGTATAGCATGAAAACTGCAGAAAGAAGTATCTTGTGAAGGAAAGTCAGGGTAATAGAAAAAGAGAGAGAGAATTAACAAAAGATGGAGGAACGTGGATAACATGGCCTTGAGCGCCGTCACATCCTCTTCTCCCACCGATCCATTACCACACTGTTGTTCGCCTGCTTCCTGCCTCTCACCTTCCCAGCAGCCCTCCAGAGCTTTCACAGCATGTTGTCAGCTGCCAACACAAAGTGTTGTTCACACAAACTAACAATGTTTGATAGTGTCTGAGAATTGGAGTGGAGAGAACATTAAACCTAAAAACATGCCTCAGAAACCACATCTGGTTGTCCACTGTCAGGTCACATTAGATTACATGTGAGTGATTAGAGTGTTAAATTAAAGAACCCGTGAGGATGTACGCATGCGCTATATCGGGATAAACAAGTAAGCAGAGGTCCATTAATTTTCTGTAGAATAGCAGTGTACCAAGCAGCCCAACTCGGCTGAAAAAGGAAAGCACAGTAAGTTGATTATAGTGGTTTAAGTTATTTTCGAGTGCAGGACAAAATGTCTCAAAACAGAGAGAGTGGCTGCATCCATAGCTGGAGTCCTCCATAATACAGCTTCAGCCTGCAATAAGCCCACATTAAATTTATAAGCAATAAAAAGCATTTTACACATGATTCACAGCCCTGCGATATGAAAATACAACGCGCAAGACAATCTGCTTTGAAGGTTTTTCTATGATGTTATAAATTTGGTGAGGGAGTGTCAGAATGGATCTCTAGTGACAGGAAGGTTTGAACAGGATTTAGATATCCTCTCATCACCTCCATCATGAGAGAGAAAAACACACCCAGCAGCAAGGCTTTAGAGGCTTGATGCGTCTCAAAAATGCCAAAATAGACGCATCCAGTTTTGTTTAGCCAGTGGCAGCTCCTCTTGCAGCGCTCACTGACGCACGCTGACACATCTTTAATTGAACTGGCTCTCTGCTGTGTGCTCTGCGTTTCACCCTCTTCTCTCAGCACTGTGCCTTAGGAAACGTTCCAGTGTTCTAATGGAGAGCAGTAGGGCGGCTTTGTGGAAATACTTATATGGATAATACTGAACTTACTGAATACTGAACTGAAATCAAACTTTGCCAGCATTAGTCACTGCAACTGATGTGCCTATCCTGATCAGTCATTATAAGAATGTTAATGAATGATGATCAGATTTGGCGAAAATAAATAAACAAAAAAAAAAAAATCCATGCCTGAAAATCCATGCATGAAAAACAGATGTCAAACTTGAGTTTTTACACTTACAGTCTCAGGCAAATAATTCCCTGAGACTGCATAGGCACTGCAGTGGGACTGCATTTTTTTTTTTCATTTTTAATAATTCATTCGCTACCTATAGTGACAGACAACCTACGGATCCCTACCAAGCTGTCATAAAACCATAGAAACAGAGACGCACCTGAGTCTTTCAAACTCCACGTCATCTACCAGGAAATCTCTCGTCTCAACGAGCTTGTGGATCTGCTGCAGTAGTTCCTCTTCCTTCTGCCGGTCATCGTTGGACTTGTCATTATCTGATGGACAAAGGAAAAAGTGTCACCTGCTTTACCACAAATATACTGGGGTTTAAAACAAAAAATACCGAAATAAACAAATGGTCCTTGTACATGTGTAATGACAATAAAGTTGAATCTAAACTAATCTAATCTAAATGGGTAATTATATATGAAAATGTACCGATCAATATATTTGTTACTGATTTTTAGGCAATACAATTCTGAGCTGTCTTTCTGAGATTCAGGTGAGAGGATCAACACCACTCTCATGTCTGTATGGAGCCAGAATGCCTTAAGCTTAGCTTTCCATGAAGACTGGATCTTTGCATTGAATTGAAAGAAAGTTAATAGCCTTATTTCCCAAAATGCCAAACTTTTTCCTTCTTCTTCATTCTTTTTTTTTTTTTTTTTTTTTTGTCTACTGTGGTCCACCATCAACAACCATCAATATCCAGAGGGGGAAGGTGTTAACTCCTACCTGGTATGGACACTAATTTGTGCAGCTCCTTCTTCAGACGAGTGATCTCCTTGCACAACTGAATGTCGTCCATCCTGCACAGGCATGATGGTACAAAATGAAAAACACAAACACACAAAAACACCTATGTAAGTAATCCACATACTGCATGTCAGTCTTGCTACTTTTAATGTGTTGTAAGATTTTGCTAAGGCTACATTGATAATGTCAGTGTTAGCAACAGCTGTTCAAGTACAAGTTCAGAGTCATACTTCATTCCTTTACTGGCCAACAGCTGTCTCCAATGGTGGAAAGCAACACCAACATTAACTTGTTTTGTTTCTCTGTCTATCATGTCTTTTCTTCTAGCATGGCCTCCCACCTTGTAACACCACTGTGTGATAGTGAATCACCGAAGGATCTAGTCTGCCCTCAGTCATGAGAGGATAAAGAGGTAATGTGTGAAGGAAAGACAACATTTCTCGACTGGTGGGTAAACAGCTGAAAATGCTAATGTTGATTATGTTACATATAGCACCGTTAAAGGGCAGTGAGGAGTGAAATCTTGACTCTACCGAATGGGAAAATGAAATTCAAACACAGAAAGCTTGATACTGATCTTCTATTTCACACAGGAGGAGACATGATCTTTTCAGAGCAGAAATCCCCACGGCATTTCACTCTGTGTGTATCACATGCTGTCTCTTTTGACTGACACTGACGTGGGGTGAAAGACACTCCTCATTGCATTCCTCACCTAAAGGAGTGAGAGGCCCTCACATGATCCAGCTTCACAGCAACTGAATTCTTTTTTTTTGAAGACACGTACAGCACACACAGGGTCAGACTCACTCACACACATTACACACATTCATCAATGTCAGCGGAGTGAGAGCCTTGCCACCGTGCCTCGTCTACCTGTCATGTAAGATGCCCTCCACAGACGTGTAGGCGGGGAAGTGGCCATGAGGTCTGGAATACAAATGACACGCTTTACTTAACTTACCAGAAGAAAGCACACCTTGAGATCTGTTTGTTTGCGGACCACAGACAAAAAAAGAAAGGTGCTTCAAAGCATGACTCTCCATCTCTGTCTTCTTCCGTTCCTCCACCTCCTAGTCCTCCAATCTCTCATTCTCCCCCTTTATCTGCTGTACTCTCACTTGCTACTCCACACACGCCACTCCTCACATTCCCCTGCTGTCTGAGCAGTGTTACTGCCTATCTTTCAGAGGAGTAGATGAATAAATATCCATGCATTAGCCCGTTTACCAGAAGCAAAGGTAAAGCCATTGAAATTTTAATGCAGGCCAGCTTAGGGGTTGATGAAAAGAAATGAGGGGAGAGAATAGAGGGCAATGCTGCTAGGAGATGTGTTTCAGATACCAAGGTGCAGCCTAGTGTGAAAAAAAAATGGCTTAAATGAACTGCTGCTCTTGGTGAGGAAAGCATGGAGTGCTTTGGTTCAAATTGAAAAATCTTTTTAGATGAAATTTTGATATGTATTCTTGGTCTCCAGATGATGAATCAAATATTCACAAACCCCAGTCCCCGCATGGAAGTCAGACACATACATGCTCATCCACCACCCTTATCACCACACCCATACTGTCATACTAAAGGATGCAGTACTTCCTGCATTGGTACTGAACTTTGGCAGTATGTAAATCATGAGGTGCAGGAGGAAAACTGAGCTTCCTAAATTGGCCACTGTATTTTATAAAGACTATTTTTGGGCTTCTCTCTGATGTCACCCTAAGTTTGAACTTCATATTTTTTGTCCTGCTGGCAGTAAGGATCTGATAATACCAGAGTTGTGTCTCCACTTTTAATCTATTCTCTATATATTTCCTGATGTGCAATGAGGAGGTTATATCACATTGTTTAACTATGTAGGCTAATCTCTAAACTTAATCTCAGACCAGGTTCGAACATAACAGTGTACTGACTTTTCTTCTATAGAGGGATCTGTGTTGCTCTTACTGAATGTGTTGCACTCAGTAAGAGCAACACAGCAGTGTTGGTGTTTTTCTAAGTCACTCACATGTATCTGAGCTCTGACTCCCTCCTGACCAGGACATCTCTGATCCTCTCAATCTTAAAGAGTTCCCCCTCAATGTCGTCCACAGTGATGGTGGAGTCTGCCATGGACACCACGTCGTCCTCTGAGGGAGCGAGAGAGAGAGAGAGAGAGAAAGAGAAAGAGAGAGAGAGAAAGAGGACAGTTTTTGATCTTGCTGAATGTTCTAAAAGAAAAGAAAGGTGCTGAACAATTATACAACATTTCTGACACAAAAACATTCAAGTACACAAGTACATACTTATTCAACAGACCAGCAGATACCACGCAGAGACAAACAGACACACACACACTCAGGCAGGGTTTGTTTTTTGTTTTTTTTTAAATGATGTACTCTGACACTGCAGAACAATAACGGTATATGAATCAGCATTTTAAACTGTATAAACAGCTGCAGCAGATGTAGATTGAAATTGCTGCTTGATGAGGAGCAGAGCAGAGTGTCACAGCCAAATTACAATGTGTCAGGCTTTGGCACGACTCACATGGCTGCTCTCTCTCCCTCTCTCTTTCTTTCTCTCTCCCTTTCTCAAACATACACACACACACACACACACACACACACACACACACACACACACACACACACACACACACACACAAAGATAAATCGAACACACCCACATTGATAGGGCAGCACAAAAAACAAATCTCCCTCCAGTATGTC
>JBBMJY010000020.1:14808071-14824538 GCA_037833715.1 Toxotes lorentzi | reverse complement strand
ACACACACACACACACACACACACACACACACACACACACACACACACACACACACACACACACACACACGCCAGTGTCAGAGGTTATGATTTCACACTAAGTCATGCCACACAAACAACACAATCTGGGAATGGAAAGTTCTCAACAAATTCTTCCAGTAAATGATAAGATTTTTGGCAACAAAGATAAGACCATGGCAGTAATCTAATAAGGAAACAATGGATTTTTAAAAAAGCAACTTACCTTTTTGTAATTCATGGAGACGACACCTCCGCATACCTCCCCAGAGCTCCTCTTAGATTTATCTGTTTGAGAGACAGGCATTGTTAGACTTTGTTATGCACACATGCAGGCTGCATGCATGCCCTATTATATACCCTATTTACCTCTAACTGACGCTGAGATCTGTCTGAACTCAGGAAACTCCATCTCTAGATGGGTGAGGAACACATCTTCCACAGGATCCTTCGTGGTGCTGTTGAATGTGAGCTGAAAGAAAACAAGCAACGTGTGAAAAACGTGAATGTGGATGAGAGAATACAGACTTTGCTCTCATATCTAAGAAACTAACATAACAAAACTCTACATAAAAAAATATATCATAATACCTTAACAAAGTAGATGCTGAAGTAGACCGGCTGCTGGCCAGTACGGATGTAGTAGGAAATGACATCAGAGACAAAGGGCTCTTTTGGCCTTCCTGGGTTCGCCTGTTGCTGTGGAACGACACAAGTCGTGTAAAATTAACCTGCCCATTTGATGATGTAACCGCAAAGTCATTTTGGTCACACCTGGGTTACATCAACTGAATGCAATGAGTTACTAAAAGGTCAACAGCTTGTTAGGTAATGCAGCAGTGCTAGATTTAATAAACAGCCCAGGGTCACCTTTTTTTTCTTCTATCAGTTTTAAGTGACTTAAAGTTTAAGGCTGAGCATTTCAATTTGAACTTTACCTCAATTTTCACAATTAATCTAGAAGAGTATTTAGAGAAGACAAAGGATAGGAAGGACTTCGCCAAAGTGCTCTGCATTTTCTATGACAAAACAACCTTTTTCCATGCACTCTCATAAAGAGAACTCACTTCAAGCAATGAAACCTAAGACGGTAATTATTACCTTGAGAAAAAGAAAAGTTTCCATCCTACAATCTTAAATTTTTTACACATTATTACATTCAGCTTCATTTAAAGTAGTTTCGCATTTGCATACAGCGTTTCCAGTTTCAAGCTTAAAGAGTCAGCACAGTGGTAAGATGTCTCTGAGTTCAGCTCACTGGAGCTGTGGTTTCAGTGAAATCAACACATTTATTTTCCTCGCTGTAAAAGACGTTATGCAACTTCCTGTGTTTCAGTTTATACAAAGAACAGTTGCCACATTGACTGAATGGGATGCAGTAATGTGATGACATTTTCGAAGCCTGTCTACAAGACAAACTACAGAAAAGCGCATCCTGTCACACACTTTTCAAGTGCAGAAACTAAAGAGTCAAAGAGAATCAACTGTCCATGATCTGTAGGAAAATGTTATGTGTTAATTATTCCTCTGGCTCAGTCACTCACACATAAACAAAGAGGTGTGGAAAAATTTTTTATACTTTATATTATTTTTAAAATTGGATCTTACCATCTTAGCCAGTTTGGGGATCATAGAGCCTAAGCTCCTGATGTTACAGTTGTACCACGGGTCCACCATGCTCAAATAGGAACCAAGAGAGCAGGGATTCCCCTTGAACTGACTGATGGGATGGTTTTCCTACAAATAAAGAACATGAAAGTGGAACCAAGAATGCACCCAATCTGGCAAAACGACAGCAGTGAGAAAAAAAGTCAAGTTGTGAACTTAACGTTCAATAAAATGCAAAAGCAGCCAAGCTCCTGATTTTTTCTAATATATAATTTCTTTTGTACATCATATGTAATTCCATCCCATTTTCATTATCTTTGAAGTTTGTTTAATGATGTCTATTGTATTAAAAAAAAAAAAAAAAACAGAAACAACTGTTCTCCTGTGGAGTTGAATCGCAGCCAAATTCATTAATTCAATACTTCATACTAAGCGTCTCTATGTAGCATCACTACATTATCATTTAAAAATCACCCATAATGACACCATTGTAATTGGAATTTGCACATATTGATCCTCTATTACAACAGAGGCTGTTTGTCTTATCTCTAGAGGTGTGTTGACTTTCACACATTAACAGGCCAGTGGTGTGTGGACAAGAGGAAGTTGCCCTACCTTGACAGAAGAGATGTGAGTTGGAGTCTTGCAGACAGGGATGTAGTAAAACTGGAGGTTGACTTTCATTGTAAGAAAAATCCTCCTCGCTTCCCTTTTCCTGCAAAGGCAAACCAAAGACTCGTGAGAAGCCCAGAGTGTGTACATGCTTGATGGAGCAGTTTGACAATCCTGGCAATAAGGTTTTGCATCTCAACATGTGACATTTGCAATAGAAGAAGTACTGTTCAGCTTCCCAGTCCAGACTGAACGGCTGTAAAGTAGTCTAGTTCTCCAGTAGATTAAATAGTTCTCTTGTACCTGAATGTTAGCCTTCGTACAATATATGAGAAACACAAGTTGAATTCTAGATTTAATGTGTACATGTCCCGTTTAGCTTGCTATTACTGTGACAAAATAATTTACACCATAAATTTACATTCTTTAACTCAAGGCACTTGAGCTGCCTAATGTCGAATTACAACCAGCATATGTTTAAGAAAATTAACAACATTCTATCATATTTGCACTTTTCTTTTAATAAAGTTTCCTACATTGTATTGCTCACTGTTCACTGATCAATGCTGATCTACTGTGTTCATGACAAAGACAGATACAGATGATAACATGCAGATATCAGTCATATTTTCTGGCAACTGCTCACTAACTGTTGAATTTGTTAACTGGGCTTGAAACCATGTCTGTAAAACTACTACAGCACAGTGTGACAAAGAGATATAACTTGTAATTGTATATCTTAAGGTTGAGTCACAGCTTGCAGAGGAAAAAAAAACGAGTGGAGGGAATATATTTTAAACATAACAAGTCTGAAAGTGCTACCGACACCATACCCTCCAGTTGCTGTCAAAGAAGCATAATCTTGTGTTTACATCTTGTGAAATGTCAAATCCCTCACCTGAAGAAATAGTAGGCCTTGGCCAAGCGGCCCAGTACCCTGTCATCCCCCATGGCAACTATTTTGGCAGTAAAGTGTCGCTGCTGCTTGGTGAAGGGGTTGTGCATTGCGCTGCTTCCTGCCCGCCTCTGCAGAGTCGCCCCTCTTCTTCCACCCCTCCCTCCACTTCCTCCTCCTCCGAGGCTTGCGTGGTCCTCCAGGGTATCCTGCATAAGCACCATAGTGTCCTTCGGAGATGGTTTCATTTTGATTCCTCCACGCCGTGACAGCTTGAGTGACTCTTGCTCGCTGGGAGAAGGAGAAAGGTTTACTGTCACGCTCCAAGTCGTAATCATTTTAAAGTGATGTAAAGCATGGAAACAAAAACAAGTGATGCAGAAGACCTCATGATGACCTCAATCTTTGTATAAAAGTTTTCTTGAACAGAAATCAAGTGACCTACAGTGAATGTTATCGGTGAGGATTACCTACTTTAATTCAAGTGAATTTTAAGTGTGAGCAGCTCTAAAAATCTAAAAATTTAAGGTGTGTATATTGAGTAAACTACGCGAAACTGGCAATGAGCCTTTAATAAGTGCGAAATAACAAATATGAGGTATTACCTTTTGCACTGTTCCCATGATGTACTCATGCTGGCAGTGTCTAGAGACGAAGATGGAGAGGGATCCGCGCTGGGGGGCAGGTCTCTTTCGATGCCGCTGTCGTTGGACATCACGGAGAAGCGAGTCATGTCAGATGGCATCAGGTCGCTGGGCGACTCACCCAGTTCAAAGTCCTCTTGCTCCTGGTGGAGGGAGAACTGACCCGACATGGAGCTGGATCGAAACCACTTGGCCAGCTCTCGCCCTGTCAACATTTTTAACAGTCATCGTTAACATGTAATTCAGAGGTCCACACTCACATGGAGCAAGACAACACAAAGACACACAGCACAGAACAATGCTTTTGTCCTTTCAGTAACTTGTCTCAGCTCCTCTTTCTGTTCATTCAGTTGTCATATCTCATGTGGACTTAGAACAAAAACGCATGCATACTTCCCATGCAGACTAATGACTCATCATAAACAGACCACAGACGTGTTTTCTGCCATGTGTATATATTTTGTCATGGAGCTGCAGGGTACACATGCCTGGTCATAGTCTGGGAAAAAAATAACTACAGTTCATTAAGAGGGAAGGAAACTCTTGTCTTCACTGCTTCCATCTGAAGAATCTATTCACTACTCTGCACGGATTCAGAGCACACATTTAGTCAGCGCCTGCCTTGTGATACCTCAGCATTTAATGCTTATCAATGCAGCAGTGCATTAAGTACAGGCAATAATTACTGTCCATTACTGACTGTAAACAGTGTGTGCATATCCTCTTTTCACCGAGTGCACCACTACGACGTGTTATGCCTACTTACTGTAGATCCTATTCAGAGAATATAAAGTAATATAAGGTACTGTAATAGTCACGCTCAGTTTCACACATTAATTCAACTGGAATCAGTTCCATTTAAATCATTTTGTTACATTAAGTGAGTCCAGCTGAATCTGAATTCAACCTAGCAAAACCCCAGATGTTCTCACACTGTAACAGAAGGTCTCGCAGAAGCGTCTCACTTTGCTTTTTAATGACGATACACTTTCATATTATGTCATTTGTCAACTTCAGTCATTTCCAACACATTTCAGAATGATTTTCAGAAGCCCCATGATGATACTAAATCCATGCTCATCATGTAATGTGGCCACTGTTGGTGAATGAACGTTCATTTGTAAAAGATTCCTAACCTGTATGATTGTTGAACACCAGAGCTAAATGACAATTTTCAAAAAAAGAAACTTTTGTCTGCGATTACAAAACTGGACATCTACTAGTGATGTTTCTGATCACTGCAACAATATTTTTTAAGTCTAAAAAGACAGAAATGACCTCTGGTAAAGGTTTCTTCAAACATTCTTCCTTTACTTCAGGTTTTCTTCAGTTTATTCAGCTCAGTTTGGAGTAAATGACTTGCAGTCACAGCCTAATTCAGTTTGGATGATTTGTAGTAACAACTTCCTCTAGACCCCCCACAGTGTGCTGAGCCACTCACAGATATCCAGATCCTCCGTCCACAGGTGGAAGCTCATGTCTGGGTTAGGAAGAGGGCAGTCACACAGTGGACCACTGGACAATAGCTCTGCAATACACACACACAGCAAGAGAGAGAGGAAGAGACCAAAACTGTCACAATGACACTAAAAACAAAGCATCCCCCTGCCCCCAGAACTTCCTCTATGTGAACACTCCTGTCCAGCCCTCGGCCTCCCAGCTGGGATGAGGGGAGAGCAGGTTCACTGGATGGGTTGCTGACATGATAACAGTGAGGAAAAGAGTGGATATCATGGAAATGGAAATAGATATCCGGAAAATTTTTGGCCATGGAGGAAATCGGTAAATAGAAGAAAGGTTGCATGTCTGACCTCAGCAAAAGCCTGCGTGTCAACCACGTTTGGACACAGAAGACATGTAACAATGTGCGCCTGAACAGCACTGAACTGGATTACAATGTATTAGCAGCTCAGGCAGACTGAGCTTGAGCTGAGGAAAATGTAAAGATACAGTAGTCACGACAACTGCAGAGCCTGTGTCTTCAAATTTGCAAGTTTCAAGCTGCAATGTGCTACATATGATAATTTCATTTCCCATTAATTTTGACATGTTCCACTAATCAAAACTACTTCCTTTTAGAGTGTCTCTGCACAGTAACATCCTTACCGTGTCTCTTGCTTCTCTTTTTCTACTTGACTCCTGTCTAAACTACCAGATGTGACTGTGGTTCTTGTGGTTTCCTCTCGTCATTGAAGTTTAGCTAAAGCAATAAGTTGATTTCTGTCTCAGACAGAGTAGTTCTGCCCCAGAGAAACTTTGCCTTGTGTGTCTTTGCTGTACTTCCCTTTTAGAGAGCTCCCACCTGAGTCTGTGTCTGTGACGATCTCGCTGTACAGCTGCTGAAGACGGCCTCTCAGCGCCTCCCCCTCCCCTCTGCCGCCCTCCTCCGCGCTCTGCTCGAGAGTCGCCAACACTTCCTGAAAGTACGGCTCAACGTCTTGACCCATGTCCTGTCCCAAAACACATGTGGGTGAACACACACACACAGGAAGATAAATACGTACAGACTATGTATTAATAGCAATGGGGTGAAGGGCCAAGTTGCGTGTGCATATGTTTGCCTTTGAGTGTGTCCTGCTGAGGTGTTACTTTAGAACAAGTGCCAGGAGACACAAGCACCATGCAGCTCAATAGACAACAGGCCTTCATTCAGGATGTTTCATATGACACGTACATGTGGGCCAGGGACTCTTCTAAACTATTTTTAATCCAGCAGCAAAAACCGAAAAAGCGCTATTAATACATTGTCTGTGTCCCGCTCGTGAGTCATTCTGGCAAGTGAGTGTAATAAGTTAAAATCTCTGAGAACGCTCTACGTTGACCATAGAGATTTTGAACATGATTCCTCTGTACATGATTATAAAACGTTTCTATCTGTATGATTGCACATGATTCCTCTGTACGTGCGATAGAAATGTGCATATTTTACAAACCTGTCCAAAAAAAAACAAAAAAACAAAATATCTTCTTCTAAGTTCTTATGATTCTGATCAGGCTGAAATGTCCTGCTTTAGACAGAACTGCTCACCTCCAGTATGTGCCTTCAGATACTGTGAATGCACAACTCTGTGGATTCACAGTTCAAAAAGTCCCATGAGCTTACAAAAAAAAAAAAAAGGCCAAGCAAATCTGTGGCCAGCTTAAAAAAAGAACTATACAGAGAAAGCAAACAGATAGCACATAATAGTGAGCAACAACAACAGCTATAGAGGGCCATGCACTGAAGTGACCACAGTTAGAGAACTGAAAAGATAAGGTAATAACTGAGCACAACTAAATATTATAGCACAGTTTCACTGACCTTCAGGGCCTGAGCCAGTTTCAACCCATGGCATTGCTCTGATCCTAAAGCAGCCTGGATGGAGTGCTGGACCACACTGCGCATGAGACCTAGAGGCCCTGAAGCTGTGCCTGATGTCTCAATATCACCCAGTAGGACTTGTCCCAGGGAACCGCAGAAAACCTCTGGGTCAGCCAGAACAAAAACCCTGCAAGGATTTACGTGGCAAACTTTAGCATTTGACAGGCAAGGCAGTTCACAACATGCAGCAGTATGAGGAAATAAAATAACCCTCTGTAAATCTTAAATTACTTCAGGTTGTTATTGTACTCACAGATGTGTAATAAGTTATTTATTTATGACTCACCTCTCCTGAAAGGGATAGCGATCATTTTTTAATCTCTGCTCTGCTGCAACCATCCTCTGGTACATCAGACCTGCAGACAGAAGTGGCTTTTAATCACAGTATGTGCTTGAAAAACATTGCACAGATTAATTGGCGATGAACGGACAGTTCATTTAACATTAAAGAAACCGTAGTATCATTTTTAATTTAATCTCTCAGTGCAGGACCCTGCAAGGCAGATTTGAAATCTGCTCAGCTGCTTCAACTGGCTGCTGAGCTTGGTGTTTTCAGTCAGCCAGTTATGTATGCCTCTCTGGCATCTGCTTTCATTCAGGTCTAGCTGCATTTTTTTTCGTCTTTCATAGTTTCGTTTCAGTGTGGTTGAATACAGTTTTTGTCTTTGAGAGAGGTACAAAATTTTTAAAATGACAAAGCATGTGAGGTCTGCCATTATTGCTCCTTCTTGGAACTGGTTGTTGTGTGATCAGCTAGTGGTTGAAGCAACACCAGAGAAAAGACTGCAGCAGTTACAGACTAATTTCAATGCTAGTCAGAGAATGAACAATATAGCAATAATGAACGCAAATTGAGTAGAAAAACATGAAAATAGTTGTTTAAAGATGACAATGGCTGAGCAGCTTCAGGCTGTAGATGATTAATACCTGGAATGGAACGTTCAGTTTTGATTTGTCTTGTGTAGCTGAGTCCTACGGTGCAATAGGGATGAGGGTAGGTCAGGAGTCTCTTACAAAAGTCGTACACCCGCTTGTACAGCTCATCTGGAATGTAGGCTGTCTGAAATGCACACACACACACACAGGTTACTGCTAATACTGATAAGACAAGGAAATATAAGCAGTTATTTTCCGGAAAATAACTGTTGATAATTATCATTATTGCACTGTTGTTGTTCAAACAACAGTACAAACTATGCACTGGCGTAAATGCCCTCATTTCAGGTGTCCACTTCCTTGTTGGTATTTGTTCCTGGAATAAAAACAAATTCTTCTTTTTGCCTCCATTTGCAATAACAACGTTGAACTACATATATTCAGTCCAACATATCATCTGTTACTTGCCAAGAATGGAAAGATTATCAGGTCACTATGGATTTGGAAACTTATTAAGTAAAAAATTCCCGCATGTATGTATTTAATTAATAAGTGTAATAAAAAAGAACAAGTAGGTCTGAGGCAGCTTTTCAGAAGTGCAGCAACGTGGCAGGAATACTGTACCTGAATGATGGCATACATGAGAGTGTGGAGCAGAGGGATGATGTATTTACGAGAGTCCCATCTCTCAGCCTGCAATGAAAACACAGAGTATGTATAAAATTTCACTTGCAAGATGACTATAGCTAATCTCGTGTAAAATAAAATAAAATAAAATAAAACAACAGAAACACCTTTCAAGCCTACAGGTGGTGTGTATTTGGTATTGAAAAAACAAAGGTTTTTGGCAAAAAAGTACCAACAGTACCACTGCAGAGTACCTTTTCCAGCTCCTTTATCAGAACCCACACCAGAGATAAGCTGTTGGCAGGATTGTTCTGAACCTTCTTATGAAGCGTCCATCTCAGCATGCCTGTATGCACAGATAAGCACAAGAGCCATTAACAGAAGCAAGATTTCCAAAGCTCTAAACACAACCTTGCTTAATGTGTCACACTTTTTTTCCCATTACCCCGCTAATCCAAAATACGTCTGATGACTAACAACCGAACAACCCTCATACTGCTGACAAGGATAAATGTTAAAATAAATGAAGCTGACTGGCTTCAGACAAAAAATAAAACAAGCTGGTGATTTTGCAGTTGTCACCTTCTGAAATCTCTTTAAGATAAGACCCAGGGACATCAAACAATGTTGGTTATAAGATTTTGTATATTACAGCAAGGGCTAATTAAACAGCATCAGTGCTAAGAATTTTTTTTAATATCCTCATAATTTTCAGTGTGGTTTGGTAGATTATATTGTACCTTTGTTGAAAGAGTCAGTGGGCTGCTGGTTGTCTGTTTCCCTGGGCAGTACAGCCTGGATGCTGCGGTACAGCTCTGGCTCTGGAACTGTGGGGGAGCAGCAAGCTGAAAATAACGTCGGAGAGGCTGGGTGTTGAAGGTCTGAAAAGGTTTTGCTACAAGTTAAACACAGTATCACATCTTCTTTTGAAAGAAACACGGACGAGCCCTGAAAAGCCACGTGTTTTTTTTGAGAGTGTGTGTTGTATATACCTGCTGGCTCCATGCTGCTCATTCTGCTTGAGTTATCCCAGGGGGCCTTGTTGGTCATGTCTCAGACGCATCGTTGGCCTATCAACTGTGATGAGGAAGAAGACACAGAGAAGAGGTGTCACTCATGTTTTATCATGTCCAAGTTCACTCTGCGGACGTATGGTGGCTGAAGAAATGTGGGCGCCCACGTTCTGCCTGCTTGCTGACAGCAGAGTGTAAATTTACACAGAAAAGTTGAATGGAGATGTTTAAAACATGCCTCTCCGTTCATAGGCGGGCTGACAATGATAGCATCTCTATAGCTTTCTCTTGTTGTATTTGACAGGTCTAGTTGACATTGCTGCCTGTGTAATTACTGCTGAGGGATAGAATCGCAAGTTTAATGTTTAAAATCGAACCACACAATCACCAACACACGCACATATATATGTGTGTGTCCTACTGATATACTGATGATTAACAACCTGGAAAGAGTTCTATAAATACTGTGAACTTCCTCTGACTCTAAGCCACTTACTATACCCCTGGTCCCACACAGCTCTATGAGTCATCTGTTACACCTCCGAAGCACAAATTCATGTCGATATTTGGTCAAATCTACATTTTAGTTTGGTTTCAGATCCTTTATAATGAAACAATTATATCCAACATAAGTAAAAAAAGTGACACCATCAAAACCACAACAAACACTAATCTACAATTGCCACGAGACACTGCATTTCCTGAGGCATTTATACGTCAACAGGCTACTTCTTGTAAATGCAGAGTGTGGCAGATTTATTTTCACTTTTTGCTGCTTTTTGGGGCAAAAAAGCTCAGCAACTCTACTCTCAATATTTGGGCCATTAATCATCCTTATGCGACCACTCCTGCACAAATAAAGAACTTGTGAAGCAGATCATAACTTCAGTATAGAAGAAATACCAGAAACGTAGTTAAATAAGCACCCAGAGTCACCGAAACAAGACATGGCCAAAACAGGCTGGAAACCAATGTTTCTGCTTTATGGAACTAGTTAGTTAACTTCTTAGCCACCAGTTAAATCAAATTGTGTCCAGAATTATACCTGTAACACCATGAGGCAATAAAACCACCAAAAACATCCTCGTCAATTTCCCATGGCTACGTTTCACCTGTCAAACTGTAACAGGTGTAAAGTAGAGACAATATTACATAAACTCACCATGTTTCGTACAGGCACGGACCAAACAGTACTGCAGGTCTCTTACATCCACGCACTATGTTCTCTGTACTGACATTAACATGTGTTGACAGAGAGTGAGAATGAAAGCGAGTGAGAGAGAAAGAGAGCGCGAGCCACAAGCAAGTGAGGACAGCGATTCATTGCTGACTGCATTTCCTCTTGTGAGTGGGTACGAGTCAGGTGGTGACTGTATGTGTGCCAGCAGCATTGAAGGGGGAGGTGGAGAGAAGGGAGAGGGAGAAAGAGAGTTTGTATGTGTAGGTGTTGGAGTGTGTCAAGAGGTTTATGGCTGAATGTATTTGGATTTGTTTCTGCTTTTGGTCTTCTGACTCACAACAAGTCTCCTCATTCTTTTTGCTCTTTTAAAGGTCGATTTCACATTTTACAATTTTCTCTTTCTCACTCACACTCACACTCACACACACTCACACACACACACACACACACACACACACACTCACACACACACTCACACACACACACACACACACACACTCTAACAGACTGAAACTGTTGAAACTGTGGAACTAATATCAGATCAAACACTGTCCCACACGTTTGATCTGAGATGAATGAAATCAAAAGAAAAGATTTCCTAAATCAACACATCGTCCTCTCGTTCCTTTTTTTATTTATAGGCTGAATTATTCATGATGCAGTTGCTCTGATAATTACCCCTTCAGTTAACTCAGTTAACTCCCAGTGTGGCCTCACAGATTCTGGTTCTGCGTCCGTTTGTGCAGCTGGAGGATCCAGGACTGGTTTCTGACACATTTCCCTGAACTGCTTTGAAAGTCTTGACTCAGGTTAGAAGGAAGCAGTTGAGATGGAGGCTGAAAACTGTCAGGATTTCATTGCAGTGCAGTGATTACACGCCGGTTCCCAACGGCCCAGTAAAGCTTGTCAATAAATCCGGACCTCTCTGGACCACATGAGCAGCATCCAGGGAACAACAGGAGAATTAGACCAGAGACCCAGTGCTGTCACAGCCTGAGGTGGATGAGCTGACACGGGCCAGATACCACTGCCATCCTGGGAGGAATGAAGTTTGTGGAGCACTGGTTTCACAGGCTCAGCGTGCTGACAGCTGATCCTGAATCAGTTCCAGTCCACAAATAAAAGCATTCCTGTGTTTTAGAGTTGGAGGGAAAACAGACCGGCCTGATAAATGTTCTTGTTCTGTTCTCCTTCGTTTCATCAGTTGTGTTGTCGTTAGGGAACAGCTCCGGGTCTCTGTGATGCACTGACAAAGACACTTCTTGTTCAGCCTGGTTTCAGAGCTCCAGCACCTCGGGACACCATGGCTCAAACCAGTGCTGTGCACAGGGGGCTGTTTTGGAAAGCTTAATCTAACCTGAATGTTTCAGTGGACACACACTTCACCAGGAAAACCACTGCACTGGTGGTTTTCTCTTCTTCTAACACTTCAAACTGAAAAAGGAAAGATTAGGCAGATGCAGTGTGTCATTGTGAAACTGCTGCAGAGTCTCTGTGAAACTCAATCTAACAGTTCACCTGAGAAAGATCAGTGTCAGTCTCATCAGAAGTGCACCTGAGCAGCCCACCTGTCCCTCTGCTGAGAACCTGGACTAAGACTGAATCCTGAAGATGTGCTGCTTTTCCTCCCTGCTGCTCTCTTTGATCTTCTCACACAAACTGAAAGCTGGGACCATCTGACACACATTACAATGGACATTAAGTCCAGGCCAGAGACACACATGCTGAAACCAGCACTTCAGATGGATGAGACGGAGCCACTTATTGTAGAGTTTATAGGCCGGTAATGAATCAGTAAGTGGAGTCGTTTGCATTAAAGTGGTGTTGAAGTGGAAATCTGAAGGGAGGCGAGCCGTAGACTGTGTACTCTGGACTCCTTGTTGATCTGGCAGCTCTGCTGGGACAGTTGAGACGCTGCCAGAGTCTGTTCGGACCAACTGCAACTCAAAGGGACGACACTGGATGCAGCACATGACGTCATGTCTGCTTCAGCTGGGTTCAGTTTGCTTCATGTGGTTTGATCTGGTCCATTCTTCACATGCCCCTCACCGCCCCCACCCTGAGCGACGTCTGGACCGTTTTGAAGGAAAAGTGAAGGAACTACAGACACTTCAGTCTAACACCACTGTTTCAGCTGAACTCTCGTGTCCTGGACTCTGACACACCGACAGTTTTCACCGACAGCTGAGAAAAGAAAAACAAACAGGGAGCAGCTTCTCAGTCCGTCGGCTCAATGGAGGTAATTAGGTTGATGTTCTTAATAAAACGAAGCCTGCTGTTTTACCACTGTACACACAGCCAATAAAGTGTTAAACAATAATCTAATTACAGCTCAGGCTGCTCCTTGACTCTTGAGAATGTTGTATCTGCAGAAATAACCTGCATGAAAAGAAGCCTTTAAAGGAGGATAAAGGAAAAAGCTGCTGCCGCAGTGTGTTTGAAGCTACCAGGCCGAGCGAAGCTACGCAGGAGCTCAACTAGAAACATCCACAGACGCCACACGAGAGCAGTAAAACACCAATAAAGGAAAGGAGCTGTGTTTATAAGCACCTGAAAGAAGTGGTGGATGTGTACAATCAGTTTCTTCTGATCGGGCACAGTGTGAAAAACTGAATAAAAGAAAAAGAAGAACTCTGATTAACTTACAGAGTCATATTAAATTAGATAGACAGATGGATGGATGGATGGAAAAGAAATGTCATGTCATCATCTGCCGCTTATCGGAGGGTCGCCGGTTCGATCCCTCAACCAAGCACAATGGATATGAGTGGTGGTGAAGGAGATTCATTCACTTGTTGTGGGTAAAATGCAGAGAATAATTAATTTCCCCAGTTTGAGGGGTAATAAAAATTGTTTGTGTTTTCACTCGTGAAGGAACATTAACAATCAGCCAGTTATGTGTGTGTCCCAGTTCCATATAATACTCTACAGTACACACTGCTGTGTGCACGTATGTTGACGATACACTATTTTACCAGCAAGAATTCAGAATCAGGAAAACACTCAACAATCCCTGCATGGAAACGCTGTTTTGTTAAAATTGTTAAGCACTCAGAAAAAAAAGGAGTAAAAGTACAAACAGACAAACAAACAAAAAAGAAACAATAAAATAAAAGATTCATCGTAATGAATACGCAGTAACAGAATCGAAAAATGAAAAGGTAAAAGGTAATGTGCGAGGTTCAGACAGTGTGAACATAAGTACAAAATGAAAACTAGATTAATAGTAATTTAACAGTAAATAATCATAATGTGCAAAGGTAAAGTAAATGAAAAATGTAATGAGGGTCCACAGTAGGTTGAAAGTAAAACAGTTTTACAGCAGAGGTGGATCAGCAGGTGTCAGGGTGAGAGTTTACAGTGCTACTGCTAGTTTTTCATTTGACTGAAAATACCATCTTTATACTAGAGACACCAGCTGCTGCAATAATCAAGAAAGCACCAGATGACACAATGACATCATCAATAACGTCATCATTTTTCACAGATTAAAAAAAAAAACAGGATCCATAGCTAGTGACTGTGTAAATGTGATTTACTAAAAAAGTAGATTCAGTGTCTCTTTAAACTCTTGATCAAAAACCAAAGGATGTTATTTTTCAGCTTATTTTGCCATGAATGTGTCTTTCTTTCTTTTTTTTTTTTAGATCCTACAGAATATTGTCAGCTCCTCCAGAAGCTGCACAGCTGAGCTCATAGTGAAGTGATGTGGTTTGCACCCTGGAGGCTCTGTGGCACTTCTAAGCAGACAGTGATAGACTGGTGAGATCAGAGAGCAGCATATCTGACACTGCTCTCTGATCTGCCGGCCTGAGAGCGCTCAGACCTTTTCTAACGAGGCTCCAGCAGCGACCCGATCACATTTCAAAGACAGACAATGTCTGCTGGGAAAAAGAGCCACTCAGCGCACTGCAATGTAAAAACCAGGTAGATGCCTCTTTCCTTCGTGACGGCGCTGCCACAGATTCCTTCCTCAGTGCACTGAAACTCAGTGTTTTCTTTAGAGCAGCAGGGTTTTCTGTTCAGACACACAGGCTAAGAAATATGGAGCATATCTGTGTCTGGCTGCGAGCCCGGCGGAGGGTCGATGATGGGATGGTGATCGATCGCTCAGGTTTCACCTCTGCCCATAGCTGGTGAGCTGGAACCACAACTGCAGCCTCACTGAAGACAGAGAAATGGTGGGAATGTGGAACATGTTAGGACACTGGCTTCATCATTATACAGATGTTTAAAAGCGACTGATCCAGATGCTGACACATTAACCAATCAGCTGCTGCTGATGCATCTGTCCATCCAGTGTCATTTTCATTTGACAGGAAATCTGTGTTTTCTAGGAGCTGTAACCATCAGCAGTGGCTTTTATCCAATACCCAGGACCTGAGACTGACGGGGGCCATAATAATGATTGGAACACACACACACACACACACACACGAGGAGAAGTTTGGGGGGTTGGATGCCCTGCACAAGGGCACTGCAGCCGTGGATGTTGAGGGAGGGGACAGCACTGTTCATTCACTGCCCCCATCCATGTTTCTTCCTGCCGGTCCAGGGATTTGAACTCTGACTCTGCTAAACCCCGGGCCCCGGCTTTCTTTTGACCAAAACACAAAGGATACCGATTAAAAATCAATGCATAGATGATGTTTTAAAAAGAAAAAACAGGAAAATGACATCAGTTATATGAGTCATACCTCTGCATATTCTTATAAAGGATGTTTTTTATTTTTTATTTTTACTAAGGAAGCATTAAGAGGTAAATTATTCCAATTTGATGACAGTTTAGTCTCTTGGTTTCTGAATTAACAGTTTTTAATCTGTCCTCTGATGAACAGTTTATCTTCATCCCTTTGTTTCACTGATTTTTTTTAAAGGTAAATCAGTCCATTGGGCTGTGTTAGTGTTACCTGTGAACTTTTTCACAGGTGCGTGTCTATTAACAGTTTGCATAAATATATTCATGAAGCCTCTGGGCCGTCAGCACTGTACGACATTTAATGTGTATCTTTACATATCCTGTCGGCCCAGCGGGATGTGATGCACTAACCCTTCCTTTGGGGAAACGGTGGAGGAGGAGCAGCTGCTGACAGCTTCACAAACAGCTCCTGCTGCTGATGGAGTCTGCACAGCTTCACTCTGAACACACACCAGTCTGTTTGATGTCAAATGTCTCAGAGACTAAATCAACTGGGATTTACTGCTGCTCTGCATCTCTGATGTGACTGTGTGACAGAACATTAGAGCACAGCAACAACTCCCCAAACCCTGTCCTCCACACACACTCAGCTGTGTTAGTTTGTGTTCCAAACATACAGGTTCCTAATCTGCCTCAAAATGGCTCCTCAGTCCCTACGATTTCTGTGCAGCTCATAAATGTGAACCAGGATAAAAAATGCCAGGGAACCTAACTTACGCACATTAGTAGTATATAAACTTAATGTTTTGTAGACAGAGTTGAAAAAACAAATCTCAGCTTGGGTAAAAGCAGGTGGGAAAACCCACCTCACTTTTTAATCACTGCTCGTTAACTAAAAATATTCAAAACCACCCTTATTTTGAAAGATTAAACAATAAAACAAACTGCCATCCTTTCCCCACCACGATGACTGAAAATAAAAAGATTAAACGGT
>JBBMJY010000020.1:14764617-14805733 GCA_037833715.1 Toxotes lorentzi | reverse complement strand
ATAGATAGATAGATAGATAGATAGATAGATAGATAGATAGATAGATAGATAGATAGATAGATAGATAGATAGAAACAAGTAAAGTCCACAACAAATAAAAGTCCAGCATTAAAAAAGAAAACTAAAGAAGTATTTCTGTGTCTACTTAAAGGAGCTTAATTCCATTTAGCTTCTGCAGTTTCAAGGTCCAGGTACTGTGCATGCTGGCTCACTGCTGCATTGTCATGGCTTACTGGGAAAGTTGAATAGAACAGACTTATCATCAGTTTCACCAGTACTATGACAAGTCAAAATGTTTCACTGTGAAAAAGGTCAAATCGAAAGCTTTGAAACTACAACCCTGCCTCTGTCCTTTAGTGAAGTAACTTCTCAGTATTATTTTTGCAGAGAAACTGCCTCTGTGACTCTAACAGTAAAATTAATATGTATTATTTTTATTGCTGATGTGTAAGAGGTGGAGATAAATTTTTCTATGTAATGTACTGCTGGGAAATTTTATCAGTAATAATGTATTGCATTTTATAAGTAGATCACACACTTGTATGTAAAATCCTCACTTGAAAAGTAACTCGTAAAGGTGTCACATGCATGTACTGTAGTGAAGTAAAGATTTTATTTTGCCTGTGAAGTGTAGTGAAGTAGAAGTATTCTAAAATATAAAATGAGAACACATAAGTAAGATAGACATTCCTCAAAACTGTACCTCAATAGAGTAAATACTTGAGTAAATATATTCAGTTATATTCCACCACTGTATATTTACACATAGGCTATTTGCAGTACATGCACAGAACAAGGTTGTAATATAAACAAGCACCTCTTCAAATGAAGAAAAAAATCAAGATGAAACTTCGTCTCCAATTGAAGACATTTTAATGATCACTTCATGAATTTGAAATATCTCCATTGCATGGATGATAAACGTACAATTATAAAATTATAAAACCAATATTTCATATGCAATATTTCATCAGAGAAGGCATATAAGGAGAGGAGAGGGCAGTGGTGCCAGGTATTTACCAGACCATAAAAGTACCTAATTCATTTAATTTAATGTTCAAGTTAATATATATATATATATATGATTTTTTTTTTTGTTAAGAAAAATGTGCATTTTAATGTAACTCATAGCACCATATTATGAATTTTATATTTTCCATCTGTGCCCTTGTGGAAATGGATGTCGTCATTAAAATATGGTTTATACATAAGCTACTTTACAGCAATTACAAAGTTAGATTTTACTACAAGTGTCACCTGCTCTGGATCAACCAGTACTTCAGCTGAAGTCAAATGGAATGTCAACAGAGCCCCCTGCTGGTCATATTTATAATTCCAGTTGAAACAGTGATAACTCCTTAGGAGAAACGTTAGAACTAAAACGCATGTATAACAGACATAAAATATATGTATAGGATGCGACATTCAAGTTATATTATGCAATACAATATTATACAAACATAATTTTTACATGTTGTTTAAATTTATAGTGTCCATTCTCAGATATAGTCTCATAATCCGATAATTGCCCTTAACAGAGATATTACGTAGTACAGTCTTGTCAGCAGGTATCAAAATTTCCCGTGGTCCTCCTCTGTGTCTGTGTAGGCTGATCCAGAGAAAAGTTCTTAAACTTTGACTTCAAGATGAACTCTAAATTATTTACATTCAATCTCTCAGTTGGACCCAGGAATACTATTTGTAAGACATATTTGTCTTGCCAGTTTTGATGCCATCCCACCCGAGAGTCTGCAGATTCACCATGCTTGCCCAAATCATAGTCCAACGTTACTGTGGTTACGGTCACTTCTCTGCCAAAATGAAAGGAGGAACCGAAACCTGAAGAAAGAAACTTGAACCAATAGTTAATTATTGCTTGGTACAGAAAAATCTGGACTCATCACCATTTGAACTATTGTATCTGTAGTCATTCTTTGTTTCTTGGGTCATTTGGTATATGTTTGAATAAACAGGCCAACCAGCTCTGCAGATTTCTGACTACCCCGTCTGCTCACATCCGTGTGTGTCGAATAGCTGCGTCCCACCACCGTTTGAGGCCACGGCCATGGGAACTTGACAACAGCGGCTTCAAGACACCAGGCAGACTTCACCTCTGCAGTCAGTGTCTGTTAATCAGAGCATATGGATAACAGTGCACCGTCTTTCCGAGTCTTTCCTTTCATTCCACTCAACTCAGTGGTCAGCAGTCTTAGGGAAGAGCCCCACTGAAAGTGACTATGGGCAGGCAGAGGAGGGAGCAGAAGGTGGGGTGGAGAGGCTGGATTTGAGCTGAGGTCTGGAATTTTCTTAGTCTCCAGTCAGAGGAGCTGTCAGGTTTGTAGCACACCGATATTTCACACCTTTATGGGGCAGAGGGAGACACATGAGTTAGATAAATAAAAACATTTGCAAGGGTTGTGAGTGGATACTGTAGATAAGTGTGTAATTTTTTTCCTATCCATTGTTTCTGAGTGGAAAGTGGGTTGTGGCTTCACAGGTAAGTTAAGAAAATATAGTGAGAATACAACAACAAATAGCATGATTTGTGATGTGTTTCTATATGTTTGCCTTCATTAACAGCATAAAAATTGTGTGCATGATTATCTTAACTCCACACCTGGTGACCGTCTGTAGTATCTTCTTCTCATCCTGGTCCAGACACACAGCAAATGTCGTGTCTCCAGCACCGCTGACCTGCACCTTGTCCACCTTCACCTCTGTCACGTTCAGCTGCTACAAAGAGAAGGAACAGAGCAAAGCTAAATGCACTGCACCTCATGAATACACATTTTGCAGAAAATTAAAAAAACAAAAAAACAAACAGCAAAATACTTGTTGGTGGAAAATTACAATGAAAACCGTGGAGATATCTTTGTATGTCATGGGTCTACATTCTGCTGAGATGTGTTGTGGCTGTTACAAATCGAAGCTCTAAACGAGGTTAAGAGATTAAGCGACAGTGTTGAGCAGACAACATTACTGCCAAAACAAACAAGAGCATAACACTTTGCCTTTGTGTTGTGGCTTTTTGTTGTGTGAAAAACTGTTCTCAACGTATGTGAGATGCGAGATCAATTTGAAATGAGTTTGAGATGCTATCTAGGATGTATTGAGGTCTTGAAATAGAGAACTTGTTTCAGAGTTGTTTATGAAGACACGCTGCTGCGGCGCTTTTTTAAACCACAAGCCACCGAGACTGACTAATTTCATGTCTAGCTCACCTGGTTGTATCCCTTCTTGCTTTTGCCATTCTGTCTCTTCAGAACCTCAGTCATTGTGAGCTGCAGGCACTCCATCTTTGAATCTGACAGACAATGTTTTAGTTAAATTCTGAATACACAGTCACCTAATTCACGGGTATGAAAAGGAAAACTTCAAGGAATTTCTGTTTAATATTACACGCAGTACTTTAAACAGTTCAATGACTTATCAGTGGCCGCAGCATACCTAGTTCCTCAGGGTTCTTGCATGCTTTGGTCAAGTTAACTGAAGTGCAGACTTTTGTTTCTCTTTTCCACTGGCTTCTCCCACTAATCACCACCTGAGGAGGAGAAGGGGAGGTAAGGTCATTGCTGCTTTGGAAAACAGTATTGATGATAACCGCACCCAGACTAATCCAGGAGTTTTTAATTGGGAGCAACACTTCAAACTGAGGCCATATATGGAATCAAAGATAAAGGACATGCTCTTAAGCAGACTTTCTGTTTTGCCACTGATTTCCTGAGGAGAAGTGACTCCCAGCCAAAACCAGTTGAATTAAGGTCAACAAGGAAAACCTTCATTGTCTGCGAAGGGGTAATGAGATGTCTTTCTGCTGGTAAGATGTTGTGTTTATGAATATAATTCTTTTAAAGTGCAGCTTCACGACACAACTTTTAACAGTGAATAAAATCACACCATCTTACCCTGTTGTACACCACCTCCAACATTAGAGGCACTGCTTCCCTGTCACCATCAATGCCAAACCGTTTACTGGCAGCACCTATACACAGAGAGAAAAACACACACACATGTTAGTAATCCAAGTGAAAGTAGAGGGACTGTTCAGAATAGACAAAAAAAAAAAAATGACTGCAACGTGATGCAATAACAAAAACTGGATAATCTTTGTGTGAAGAATATTACAAGTAACAGAATAAAGTACAGTCAGTTCCACAAACAGCTATCCCTTGATTTTTACTTCTCAAAGGAAATGAAAAATCAGAAGTGCAAGTGGTGGTGACGAGTGAAACTAGAAAAGTAGAAGTGGACTGAATCATGATATAGAAATAGCAGATGTTCCTCTGCCATAAATTTAGTCCAGTCTCAACCTCATAATGACTGATGATGCATTTCATTGCAAGGAAAAAGTGGAGGATTTTATTTATTGTGGCATCGTTGCTAGGATATGTGTGTGTGTGTGTGTGTGTGTCACACTCACCCATGGCCTTGATGGCTCGTGTTCCTGCGGTGTGACCCAACTCGAGAGAGTGGACGAACACTTCAGTTCTCCTCTGTCCACAAGCCAAAGTCAACTACAACATCAAAGAGTTTCAATCACTCACTGAATTTGGAACATTTTTCTCTGTTAATTGCTCAGAGGGCATCGGGGTCCTGTTTCTATTCACAAGGGTGGCAAGGTCTGGATACCAGGGCTTTCATATAAATGGGTTCATAGCAGTAAACAGCTCAAGAAAGGAGTCGTATGGCATGGATGCACCTAATGTATTACAGCTGTGTGTGTGTTTTTTCTTTGTGCAAAGATGTAGCTGACCTCTGCCTGATAGAGCTGGATCAGAGCTGGTCGGGCAGCATAGCGGCAGTAGTACAGCACCAAGTCAGCCAGGATGGGCAGACGCTGCTCATATGAACTATCATAGGACTCTGACTCCGTCTTTGACGTTTGCTGCAAAAGAGTGCAACAAAATTTAACACTTAATACAATTATACAGCAGGATGATATGTGTAGGTATAGCCTGAAGAAAGAATTCAACGTTGTTGAAATATCTGAATGATGAGATTCAGATTACAGTGGGTTAAGTTGTACGAAAGTTAGGCTCCAGTTGTACCTGGCAGACGACGTTGGCAGGCAAGTTAAGCAGGCTTAAGGTGTTTCTTTCGTACCAAGGGTCCAACATACCAAGGAGATGGGCGATGTCATTAGTACTGTCCCCTGTGCTCGTGAGGTGAAAACCCTGCATCAGCAAAAGTAACAGTTAAAACCAAACAGTGGAATTCCCAAATAGATGCAGGCTATTTGTTTTTTTTGTTTGTTTTTTTTATTGTAGCCATGTCAAAATCTCTACTTCATGCAACTGTACAACCCTGCTCTTTGACATCTCAAGAAATATGATGTTATAAACAAAACTTTGTGTTCAATGTTTGAAGGCTGTGGTAATTCTTCTTACATTAGACAGGGCCACTCCTTTTGGAGTTCCAGTTTGAGCCATAGGACTAGGGGACTTCAGACTCCCTGGTCCTCCTGCTGAGTCCCTCCTCACAGGCACAAAGTAGAACTGAAGCTTGAACGCCCTGCTGAGACGTGGACATACACTCTCCTTCCTCCTCAGGCTATTGTACGCCCGGGCCACCTTTCCTGCCACATGATCAGCACCAAACACAACCACCCTCAGTGTAGTATTCTTACTGTCCTCATCACTGCTGAGAATAGGCCGCCTTCTGAAGCAGACATGTCTAAGAGTTTGACTTTGTGGCTGGAGTAAGGGTTCAGGACTATGTAACTTGACTTGCTGTGGTAGAGAGTTGGAGCGCTTGTCTCGCACCACTAAAAGGTCTTTTGACTCAGTGTTTCCTAAGCTTTTTGCCCGGGACAGTAACCGAGGGTTCTTGGGTTTGATGAAGAGCCTATAAAAGTGCTGGCTGAGGCGAGCCGAAGCTTTGGTAGACTTTGGCGAGCATTTTTCTGCCAGGGGAGAGGAGCAGATATTGTCATCAGAATCTTCACAGTAGTCACTATCAACTCCAGAAGTGACAGAGAAGAGCGATGGAGCGTAGGACTCTGAGGCTACAGACAAGGTGGAGAACATGGAGTCTTTGGAGGCAGTGGACAGGGAGGAGATGGTGGAGAAGGTGGAGGCACGGTGGCTGGCGCAGTAGTCAATAGGGATGATAGACATCGAAGGAAATTCTACTCCATGTTCCTCCTCTTCTTTGTTTTCTTCCTCCCCCTCTTCTTCTGCATCCATCTCTGTCACATCCTCATCATCATCATCATCATCATCATCATCATCATCATCATCATCATCGGTGTCCAGCACCTCTTCTTCGCCAGCATGCCCATTATTGGTGAGATCGTTACTGTCATGCTCCAGAAGGGTGTTCAGAACATCTGCAGGAATCAAAACAGACAAATATCAATCACAATCAGAGGAGCAAAGTCTATCTTGAGGGTAGGCATCTTAGTATTCATATTACAAAGCTCACTGTCATCTTTCTATCTAAGGATAGCTTTGTTGTGCAGCAAATCCAGGGTCAGAGCAATATGTTTTAAATCCAGGGTCAGAGCAATATGTTTTATATTGGAAATATGGTTAGTATATCTGTCATATTCAATTTGGAAACAGATTTCATGTTGCTGAAAGGAGTACTCAAAACTGTCCATCAGCATGGACGGATTGCGAGACAATAGGTACAGACGTATAGAGGTAGTAAAGATTCATACTGAATACTTTACCAAAGTTATCTTTTTCCCAGTGAAACATGTAACACTTGGCTGTAGGCAATGGTAACGTCTGCAGCATTCCTGACAGGGAGGACAGGAAAGAAGAGTAAAATAACAGCCTATCAGAGTGATATTTACTGGAAACCGAAATATCAAAACCATGTGATGTACTGTATCCCCTAGTTCATAAAGTCTGCCCTCTCACCATCAGACTTCCTTCCGTTGGATGCTGGGATTCTCATCCTCTCCCTCAGTTCCTCCAGTCCCTGGATCACATGGCTGCGCCCCTTCAGAGGGTCACTTATGGCAGCCGCCGTCTCTAAGACATCACTTATCACGGAGAAGATCTCACCCAACTCATTCACTGTTTTTCCCTGCAAAGAGTATTTATAATATGGTATAGTAAGCGCACACTTCCTGTTACATTAATCTATTGTTATCCCCTTCTAAAATTTTGAATAACTGAAAGTTTTTTGTTTTTGTTTTTTTGGTCAAATGTCATTTAAATCTCATATATGTATATAAATAACAACTGATTCTGGACATTTTAAACTCAAATTTACTGTCAAAATGCTGTTTTTGAGAACTGTCTACATGAAATTCTGAACCACTACTCTGAGCACATACCTGCAGGGCTCTGTGGACACTGTGTAGAGGGTACTTGACGCCGAGTGTGGACTGGAAGGCATGTTTGATCAGAGTGATGTAGGTCTCTTTCTGCGAGTGCTGAATACAACTGAGCTGCTCAGCCACTGAGAGAAAGTCAGCAGGGACTTCACCTGGGTTCATCAGCAGCACAGTCCTATAGGCAGCAGACAGATGATGTCACTGATAATGTGCGGGCATGTGCACAGCTTCACATTAGAGAAGATGCAAACAGGATGCCGTGATGGTGATGTGGTTTGATTGGTGGAGAAAAGGATGAAAAGTGACTTTGCAGGATGTGGACCTAAAGAAAGTGCTAACCACATAAGTGGCGTAATTAAGAAATTCAGTTAACTTTTGGACTTTTCAGTTAACTCTTGGAGTGCTGATTTTTTTTTTTTATGGCCTCAGATCAGATAAATCTACTGTGAACCACAGAAATGTAGGCGTAAAAAAACAAAACAAACATTCTTACTGAGAAAGCAGAGGGTACAAGAGAGCAAAGATAACATACAGCTTTAACTGGACTGAAGAGAGATTGTCACGTACATGCAGCTGGTCAAAGGAGGCAATGTACTTATACGGCACAGATCCTTTACAAAGACAGAGGTCTGAATACCACTAACACTGGCTAAGTTACACCTGACCTGTGAGAAGCCACTGTCAAGTTACAGTGAGCAGCAATATTGTGTGGCCTTACATGGTCTTGGAGCACTGGCTGGAGGTGTTAAGGCCTTGTTCTTCTCTCACCAGTCGCTGAAAGGAAATGCCTGTGAGGAAAACAGAAAAATGACTTTCGTTTGATCTGTCGATGGTTTTTAACCAAACAACTTGATGGGAACACATTGTTAATCATGTCAGTGTCCTGGGGGACTTGCTGCAGACAGATGAAGGGTTGCTGGCTACCAGAATATCCATGACGGCCTGATATTTATGTTTTTAACAGAAGTATTGAATGAGTCCAAACAAAAGAAAAAATCCATACTCTGTCATGTCCGATCCCGATGAATCGCATTGTAAACAAGCCGATAAAACACATCACTGTGAGTTGAACACTCATTCATTCAAATTCATCTGTTCATTCAGTCTGTTGTTGCCTGTTTGGCACTTCCTCTGACCCTTCCTGTAAATTTCAGCATAGGTGTTTCACGTGTGTCTTCTGCTTTTTTGCTTTGTAAATGCTGATGTTACATCTGCTTTCAAACAATATTAAATTAGTATGAAGAAGTGCCCAGTTCAGCTTATAGCCTTATCATCTTCCTCTCATTACTGTTGGTGACGCTGTTTGTGGTGTATGCAGAGTCCTTTTGCACCGTTGTCTTAAATGCACTTCTTTGACTTGGCACTAGGGGGAGATCAATAACATGAGTTGGAGAAAAACATTTCTGCGTGCACCAGATGACCTAGAGAATACTGTATGTGTGTCAGAGGAGGAGTCATAAAAAAAGAAATAGAGACATAGAAAAAGAGAAATAGCCTTAAAATGAATTGTATACTCCATAATTACCTGGGGCCTTGATCTCCAGCTGTAGTGTGGAGAGGAGGTTTTTACACACACTGCAGTAAGGCTCAGGCCACGTGAGGAAGCAGCGAAACACCTCGACCGCTTCCTCCAGCAGTTCTGTGTCTGGAGGACAGTACGGTGTCTGTAACAAAACAAAGCACAAGCCAGGAATTCTAGTGGGGTTCTGTTAAGGAGCAGTGAAACCTGTCTGAGGCTTCATTGGTCACTGTTTTGAAAAAAGGGAGCGAAATTGTTCTTCCATTCAACTCATTATTTTCATTATTGATTTCGCTCAGTTATTTTTCATGGAATTGTTTTCACTATTCTGTTTATATTTTGCCTTTTAAGAAGCTGAAATCAGGAAATCTTTGATTACAAACTCATCCAAATAATCTAGTGTCACCCAAAATGTCAGCGATGAATTACCGACTAACTAAAGGACCTATCACTTCTGGATTAGTATGGACGAACCACTCCAATTATGAGAGAGAGTTTGTCGCAGAGCAAATGATGATGTAAAAACTTGTGTAATTAGAATCCTGATGGATCAGAAATGAAATAAAACCTCTTAACGTGTTCATATGAGGTGAAACAAAGTCCTTATCATTCATATCCTTATTGCTCAATGTAATCATTACAAAAAACATGTTGCACATGTCATGAGTCATGAGGAAATTCACACAGTTCAGTGTAGTAACATGATGTTATTTCGATATCAAGAATTTTATTATGTACAGATTTCATGACAAACAACCAAAGGTACATGTGTCACATAATTACGAAACCTCAAAGCTGTAATATTATTAGCTGCTACACAGCTTAACCTTAACTCCTGGGTTCTCAGTTCCTATTTAAAAAAAAAAAAAGACTTTCAAGCTTATCAGTGATCCAATGATGTCGTGTTTCACTCAAAAATATTGATATTAAATGTACAGAAAACTGAAACCAGTCCGTGTTGACACAGACTCTTTATGTTTTCTGTTTACCAGCTAGCTCTCTTACCAGCAATAGATAAATATATCAATTAGATTTATTTATTTATTATTTCCTAGTCACTGTACTGAGTGTACTGTCACATGAACCACCTAATGTTAGAAAGTGTGACTGGAAAACAGAAGCAGTGTTTATGAACCAAAGGGGTTTTGTCAAGCCAGCAAACTCTGAGCTTTACATTGTTTTTGTAACTGTACTAGCTGTAATACCTCAAACAAACGTCACAGTGGTTTGAATTGAGGAACTAAATGACCTTTTGAATTAAGAGTACTCTTCAACATGCGAAACACTGTGAATGGTACAGAGAGGTGATGAAAGGTTAAACGTTTTAATACCTGAAGCAGCGTGGAGGAGAACATGATAGCAAGGGGAGCCACCAGCTCGTACTGACACTGCTCCTGAACCTGAACTCACCACACATGTTAAGAGAGAGAGAGACAGGCAGATAAGAGAACAGTGGTTAGGACTACCATACAATGGACAATACAGTCTCTTTGACTGTGATCTTTGCTCTTTGTTCTGCTCACCTCTTTGGTCTTATTGATGATCTGCTGTAAGAGGATGAGGAAATTCTCAGGGTCTCTCTTCACCAACTCCTCCAGGCTCCAGCGGTTCATGGACTGACCCGCTGAGCACATCAGCACTGAAACACAGCACACGTACTTTCATGTAAATACGATATAGCCACAAATAAAAGGAGATAAAGAAGACCGTGAACCCAAAACATCTGTCCAGGCTGAAAATGTTATCTTTACCACTTGAGCATGAATTACTTTATTGATCCCTCCTGGGGAAATTACTCTCTGCATTCTACCCACACCAAGCGAATGAAACACACACACAGGCATGCACATGCACTAGAGACGCTGGGGCAGGGGGCTGCCCAGTGAGGCGCCCGGGCTGCCCAGTGATATTAATATTAAAATATTAATATCACTTTGTTGGATTTGAGCAATGCTTTGTCATAAAAACGTATTGACAGACCCGGTGGTGGGTTGAACAGATAAAGGAATTACTTCTGCAAAATTAATTATCAGCGTACACATGCAGAGGATATGAAATACTTCTCATATAGTTTTTAGGGTTACTGCAGACAAAGTCCACTGGTGAGCATATTCAACAAACAGAGGCACAGACAGCAGCACGACTGGCCCGGATATTAAAAAAGAAAAAAACAAACAAAAAAACAACTGCCTGTTTGTGCTGCAGCAAAGCCAAGAGACAACAGGTAGGGATGCTGGGTTAGGTCTCACCATGGACTGTCACTATTTGTTACATTCTGTTGTTGACGAATGCAGAGGGAGCATCTTCTACCTAAATCTATATCTGCACCAATATCTGTATGTCTGTATATTCTGACAGCAGCAGAGCTAATACAACAATGTTCAGGTCAGAAGTGTATTGGTAATTGTGCAATGCATGCTTTCTGAGGAGGCATGGAGCTTAGACTGAAATCCGGGTTAATTAAGCTTTTATCTAACCAGGCATAAACTTTGTTGTGATTAAAATCTCCTTTTCAATGAAGGCAAGAAAAACTCTGTCAAACCTATGTACACAAACAAAAACGAGTATAGAAATCACTTGACTTCCAGATGTCCAGAGACATAAGCATTATCTGACAGTGCTTTATTCATTATCCTTTAACACTGCTTTGAATTGAACCTGTAATAATGTCAATTTCAGGCCCTTCTGTACATTACTCCATGTCAACGATGCAAGGTAAAAGGCTTTTTGTCCAAAGTTTGAAAACAGGGAAAGGTCCTCTGTGAAACGTTTTGAGAAGGGACCGGCCTGGTGGAACTTTTGAATTTAAGTCAACTACGGGGTACATCTGTATGTGCACATACAATGATGGCCACTCAGATGTAGCATACAATGTACGGTGGTGTGCAAGATACTGTAACTACACTCAGTGCTAAAGGACAGCCTTATACAGCTGTCCAGTATTCATAGGCAGGTAAACAAAGCTGTCCCCATGATATGTTCACGTTCCAAAACTTTCAACCTCACGAGATGCAAGCTGGTGCTACATTATGTTATGTGTAGAGCACTAGTATAGACTCTAGATATTTATTAGTGAAAATTTTTCTATATGAACTTACTATAATCTCACTCCTGTGAAAACATAATTTGCATTAATCTTAACGTGACGGCACATCTTGCATTATCATTGCACACCCATGTCACCTTTATGTAAAACATTCAGAAGAAAATGACATTAAGAATTATGTCAACATTTATTATTTATTACAACCTGAAATTAGGCATTTCATTTCCATTGTGAAACGCAGCAGATCATAGCCTGTGAGAATGAAAGTGAATGTAACCGGACGCATTAACAAAGCAGGTTTCAGACAATTTTGTCACTGGCTGCCATGAGCCAAATGCAAGTTTGCAACAACTTACAAAAAAGCTTTAGAGCCCATAACTGTCAGTGGGGCTGGTGCACTTCAAGCATGTGTTTTATCACCTTTTGTTCAGTGTTTCAGATAGGATGTTTGTACATGTACAAAATTGGCAGGATGGATTTCCTGTTGCAAGAAAACAGCTAAGTTCATGTCAAAATAAAAGGAAATTAACAGGAGCTAAAATCAAATTTGCAAAAAAAATCAGAGATAATTAAAGTCACACATCATTATTGGCCACGTTATAGAAATCATGTATGTAACATTTCTTTCCTTCTTTCTCTCTCTTCGTCAAATAGCCCACTTGAGAGTTTTGTTCAATGTAACAGCTTTAGGATGTCAAGAAAGGACGTGTTGTTTCACAGAGCCCTGACTGTAAGGTTTCTATTACAGTATGAAATTAAAACGTGAGATAAAACAATGGGAGAAAGCTGTGCACACAACCACACTAATCTGTAGTGTGTCACACTTACAAAAACAACTGAAAGTGGCTGCTGACTTTGTTTCCACTGAGCTCCTCGTTCAAAACAAATCCGAGTGCATCTCTGAGGCTCTCAGTTTCCAAGGAAGTAACACATCAGCAATTGTTCACAACACACACACAGAAATGTTTTCCAAGAAACTTGTCGGTTGTTGAATTTGCACCCAGGAGTGTTATCGAACAATCTCTAAAGAGTGACATGCTGAGTCTATTTAAAGGTCAGAGGTGTATTTGCATCCTGAGTATTCAGTGACGAGCTCTGCAGGTTAATTTTGATAAGATGCCAGCACAGGAAATGAAGTTTAAAGTTTCGAATGAAAATTTGATTATCTCTGCACTAAAATGGAAGGCTACTGGCGAACAAGTGCAAATTCACATGAATGTAATCCCACTCCTAGATGAAAGACACATCCCTGGCAAAAAGCCACGAAAAAGTAGCGAGGAGAAGAAGGAGACATGAGACGTGGAAAAACAAATTCCAGCATCAGCTAGTATGTTGTAAATGTCAAAACCACATCATCCAAGTATATCAAGGTAAAAAACCCAGAACACGTCACTCTATTTGGCACTGGTTGATGTGTGGGAGGCTGATGCCGATTTAATCTTCCGCCCTGTTTTTACACCCTGTGCCACAGTAACTCCTGCTTCATGATGCCTCACTCACACACTGTGGTCTGTGGCACCACTTCCTCCCAGCTGTCTATTCACACAACTTCCTCCAGCACCCAATAACACATTTCCCTGATGATCTTACAGCAGCAGTGTCACCAACAACAAGCTCAGGCCTTTATAAACGTGTTTGCCCTGTGTGATGGCGGGGTGTCACACACTGTTAAGAAGGCGAGAACAAACAGCCGCCTTCTGTTTGAGTTAGAGAAGTAAACAGCCCGTATCACATCCAACTGTATTTACTGGGGCTGAAATTTCTGAGAAATGTGTTATGTATTTACTTTCTTAGAAACAGAGGGCCACACAATACCTTGAGCAATGAAGCTCAGTTGTTTTATATGGCTCTAGATTAGCATGTCATCAAAAAAAAGGATATATATTCAAATGAAATGATATATATGGCTTTACATTAATTGTGCTGACACACATATGCCCAGGAGGAGCCAGAATTGAACTACCAACGCTACAATACCAGACCTTTTTTCACAACAGACTTGTCATAGCAGGATCGACAACATTAACACTGGCTCAATTTCATTCAATGTCCGGCTAAGTTATTCCAGTGAGCCAGCACGCACAAAAGCAGGACTTCACCTTAATGGAATGCAACCATCATTAATGTTGTTAAATACACCAGTGCTTTCCCAGCTATGCTATGTCAAAACGTCTGTTGTGAAAAAAATCTATCGCTCTAACATCCCCAACCACCTGAGCTACAGCGTGAGCTGCAAACACTGTAAGACTGCAAAATCAAACTGTAGAAGCCAATGCGTTTCCTCTTCACTGGCAACAACGTTAATTCCCAATTTCTGCCAAGGATTGCTGTTTTCGGTTCTCCCCTGTATGATAGTAATCTAAAAAACAATTATTTAAAAAATTTGGTGGAAAGTTAAAGCCACTTACCAAAGAACAAGGGATATAATTCCGGCATATCTTTAGATACAGGAGCAATGTCCGTTTTGAAAGGATGAATATTGTTAGATTTTGCTGAACACATTGAACACTAAGATTATCACTCATCTGAAAATGCAGATTAAACATTGCTATCCTTCCTAAAATAAATTTAGAATATGTTGCATATTAACAGAGTTACGGACTCTCTGAGGCCCACTGCTTTTCAAGTTCTGGAGAGGCACATGCCCTGTCGTGAGATAAAAACATGATCACATACCCTTACAAAAAAAAAAAAAAAAAAAAAAAAACATGAGACACAAACAAAAATATATTGCAATCACCAAAAACACCTGTATTCTGTAAATTCTCATCTCTAAGATGTGAGGTTTTCACTGATACATCACAATTCCCACAGAAATTCAGTCATCATCATTTTATCAGTGTAGACATTTAATTAGTTGTTAAACTTCCTAATCTCAGCCCAGGTCCTCATCACCATTGTAGCCCCTGGAGTCTTACCATTCCAGTGGTGTGCCGCTGTGGGGCTTTGTCTCAGCCCATCCAGACACCTGTCCAGAGCATGCTGGATCCTGTCCTCTGTGCATGAAGTGTGCTGCATCTTCACCACTCAGGCTCTGTGGAGGGACAGGAGAGAGACCTGACATTAAGTATCAATATATGATGCATAACTCCGTTCCCATTCATGTGTTCTGCGGGACATTATCTTAAAATGCCTTTGTGCGCACGCATAATGTTTACATGCACCCGTGCTCTTCTTTTTTCATGGACAGTATGTGTTATCACATCTGTTTTGCATGAAGGCAGATCACCCGCTAAGTATGAAAATTAGACCAAGAAGATACACAAACCATAAAGGGACATTTCTAAGAGGAAGGAAAAACAGATATGGGGGTGCTTGCATTGCTGTTGTGTTGCCATAGCTTCTGAAATATCACATGCAGCGTAACGCATATGATTGGACACCTGTTTGTGTGTGCTTTCTGATGACTCAGAAGAAGACCACAGGCAGAACTGGATCATACTATAAATGGATCTAACTATAAAGTATTGACTGAAGAAGTGTTGAATGATCTGTGATTTATTTGAAATTAAAATAAATTATTAAAAATGTATTCAATTCAATTAGTCATCGGTTATGTCCTACCAGATGCTGCCACAAACCATCTAAACTGGAAGAAGGACTGACACTTTTACAAGTTCCACAAGCATAAGCCTCTCCACTATTGATAAGACCAATATTAAGGGTAATGTCAACATGCTAGTTGATAATACTCACTCACAGTGGCTTGAATCTGACTTGTACCACAAATTAAGAGTGAGTAATTAGTATAAACATAATGGACAACCACAGAGGTAGCACTTATGGGCAGCAGTTACAGGGATTGTATTGGATTCAGGACATTAAAAAAATTACTCAACAAGCTTTGACCCCAGCATTTAAGCAAACAAAAACAAGTCATCTGTTTTCACAATATGACTTGCATGGTAGGCTGAAAGAGAAAAACAGCCCTGAGTGATTTCATATTTGAAATTTGTACCGCACTAAGTAGAGATGTGAAACAACGCTGCAGACTGGAGAGACGAGTGAAAAGAGTCAGACATGTAATTCCAGTATTACCACACCAATGTAGGTACATCATAGCTTTGCCGCTGAAGACTCAAGGATGTGCTGAACTTCACTTTTTTAAACTTTCAGTTTATCAGTGCATTTGGTTGTTTTTTCATGCAGCAACTGAGGACAACCCAGGTGTGGCAAGCTGTTTCAGTTCTGTTATGAACACATCTCATCAGAAGCTTTATGCATAACAAGAAACCAGGGACGTCCCATTGGTGACTGAAAAGAGTGGTGTGACAGATTTATAAATCCTGACTGTAGACAAACAACACTTACTTATGGGGACAGGTGTTCAGTGGCACAGTTTGAAATCTGTGACATAAACCAGCCAAAACCAAAAGCCAGTCAAAGCCAAAGCTGCTACCTGAACCAAGTATCCTCTTTCAATTAAAAACAAAAGCATATCCGCAAATTGGTAGAGGACCACTTCTTCACTGGTAACTCCGACATTGCATGAACTATGAATTCCCCTGGAAACTGCCCAGTTGCTTTTACCCCCGATAAGCCCAGTCACAAAATAACATTTTTAAAGAAGCGAGTTGTTGTCAACGCAATAAACACAGTATTTATTTGTCGATATTTATTGGGAAGCTCTTTGAACTCTCAAGAAGTTTTCTACACTTGGTCACCGGCACCCTACTCCACTCCTTAGTTTTATCTAATTCCACTGGATCTCCGTCTCTTACTAACATTTATCCTCCCAGCAGCTTGATGAGATTGAGTCCAGGTACACAGCACTAACACTGATCATGAATGCAGTCTAAAAACCGAGAACATTATGTTTTTCAAATGGCATTTTTATGACCAATATTTCACCTTAACATCACACAGTTGGAGTTAATTTATGTTTATGTAGGTAAGGCAACTAAAGAAATTTGGTTCAAGGCCTTTTATTTTCTACACTCAAGCTTCTGCTCTTCAAACTGACTGTTCATCCAAAAGCCCTTTATTGTTTTACCTCACTATTTCTAGTTATGAGTTACCCTCATACATTTTGTTTTTGCAAACATACAGAATTTCTCTAATTGGATGTGCATTTGACCAAAGCAAATCGATGTGTAAGATGGTGTGAAAGATTTGTTTCAAACAGATACTGGAATTCAGTGGAACACTTCATGAACGTTCAGTAAACGTACAAGGTTGCAGATAATGAATTATGCTGCTGCTTAATATATTTTTAAAGCTTCTCTTTTTTCACATTAGAGTTATTTCCATGTAAAAACAGTTTATGTGTTCAAATACAGGGAAATGTCCAAATTTGAGAAGCAGAACAAATACTTCCCTAAAGAAAAGAGGGCAAAAGCTTTTTAAAGATTTGCTGTTTTAGAAAACTTTATCATACTTTCCCTCAAGTTAAAAACCTTACTTATTTTGACCTAATTAATAGGAGTATTTTGTGTGTTTGATACAGAAAATATGAGCATGTTACAGTTCTGCTTACGGACATTACTGACGTGAACAGCATTGGAAATCAACAATAACTTCAATTAAATGGTGGTGGTGAAACTGTTCTGTTTACAGCGTTGATTGTTCTTTTAAATCTTCAAAACAAAACGTTGCTCTGCCAAAAAAAAAAAGAAGAAGTTTTTATATATTTTTGTTATATTTGTCAGTGAAGTTTGCAATGATTGGTTACAGAGTGAAGTCCTAGCAGAGACAGAAATGAGCAATGACATAAGAAACTGTTTTTGTCTGATTACATGTTCTCAGAATTTCCCCAGAGAGCGTGACAAATTCCCCATTTCATATGAAAGTCAGATATAAATGAAAAGTGTCAAATGAATAGAGTTAATGAATGACTCATTTGCGCTCACTCACCCACTTAACTAATAAACCAAACTAAAACAATAGTCCAGCACATAACCCCCTGTAAAACCACAATGTGTTGTTTTTACATCTCGTTCTTTTAACAAATTAAACAAACAAGATATGATGTCTTACTGTGACCGTGTTCAGACTTGGCATTAACATGTGTCTCGGGTGATCCGATCACAGGACGGTCAGGTCTAAGTACAGGTGCGAATCCACCTAAGATACATTAAGGGTCAGGGGGGCGCTCGAGCCATTCCCAGCTGAGAGGCGGGGTGCACCCTGAGCAAGACGCCAGTCTACCACAGGAATGACATATAGAGATAAACAACCATTCGTGCGCACATTCACACCTATGGACAATTCAGAGTCGCCAGTTAACCTAATATCAGTCTTTTCATATTGTCAAAAAATGTCTAATATTTTAAAGGTATGCCAACTCAATACAAGTGAAGCTACACAAGCACTAAGGGAACATGTCACACAAATGATTTACACATTCACACATGCTTAAAGAGATATACGGCTCCAACACACACACACACACACACACACACTGTACAAACATCCGACCCACCGATCTCCTCATTAACACCAGAGGAGAAGTGGGGCAGGAAACTCCAGGTTCAGAAGGCCAGAGGAATGAAGCTGAATTATCCCCCACCACTTTTTCCAACAGTTACCTTTCAACAACAATACCACCAGCTCTGTAAGTAAACAACACATCTATGCAGCCCTTTTTCTCAGCGGTCCCTCCTCCCCAGAGAGGTATTGTGTCTAAAGAGGTGTCCCGAGTGGCACTGAGGTGGTGTATAGAGGGGTATAGAGGCGAGCATGTTGGACACTTGTGTTGAGGGCTCCGGTCATTGTCAAGCTTGTACAGAGTTGGATGAGAGCCCAGTGAGAGTGGAAGGAACTAATAAGTCAAAGCCACGATGACTCCTGCATCCAGGATGGGGTTCAATGGAGAGATGTAAAAGTAATAAAAGAGGTAAAGACCTTATATGAGGTGGCACAATGCAGTGAAAGTTTATTACTACCATCAGTAATAGTTCTGTTGACGACACCAGGTTATGTTTTCAGTAGTTATGTTGGTATCATCCAGTGGTTCTCCAACTGGAGGGCAGGTCCCACCTGATGACAAGGGTTAAAATACAGAGTAAAACTAAGCTGAATGAATATGATTTATGTAGGGAAATTAAACGAGGGTTTGCTGATGCTCTCATGCTGACCTTTGCTTCACTAAAGTTCAAATTGGATCACTTTTTATTAGTTGCTTTCCCTATCACAGTGTGAATTTTTTCAGCTTCTAAAGGGGGGCATGCCAGAAAGACTCACTGCAATGAAGCCCTTTAACCCCAACAGCCATATTGTGCATATTGTTTTAATCAAGAATGGTATTAGAATGATTCTCAAAGAAAGCTTCAACACAAAAATTGAACAAAGATGTCATAAAATGAAAAAAGCCTTTGGTTGATGTAACAACAATTTAACGTAAATCCAACTAAAAAATGACATCATTTAGGTCCATTGTGGCTGATTAGTTAATCTATCAGAGCAAAAGGTAAGTGATATAACAAATATCAAAATGCAGCCAAAATGTTCATATTTTATCCATGTAATACAGTGATTTTATAGTTTCACACCTAATGAACACAACATAAAGATAGCTACTGTGGCACTGTTGGTGGTTCGACAGTGCACTCTGACAGGGATTGTAACAAGCAAATATCAATCCCGACTCCAATGTGTCATCACAGTTGTTTACGTAGAGTTGCTAGTCATGTTGCAAATGCATGAGTCTGTGGTGTTTCATAAGAGGATGTATGCAGTACATCCCTAAGAGTCAACAAGGTCACTTCCACTTTTTCAGGGCTTGCAAGTTACAACAGTCAGACAATAACAAGTAGTGTGTGTGTGTGTGTGTGTGTGTGTGTGTGTGTGTGTGTGTGTGTGTGTGTGTGTGTTGGTGAATTCACCGTAAACTTACAGATATAGTCCTGTAGGCTCATCACAAGAAAAGCAGAGAGTGTCTTGTCCACACTCCACAGCCACGGCTACAGCTGTAATTAGCCATGTGCTAATGTTCAGTACAATTGAACAATTAAAATCACAATGACCGCATCGCCAGTAACAGCAAACCGATCCATTGCAATATTTCATCCACCTCTGTAACTTTTCGTTTTTCATTCTGTCTTTCAGTAACTTTTCCAGTGTCTTTCTGATGTAGCCCACGTTCGCTGACCAGTGGTTGTTGAGATCAAGGTTACAGAACAGTCGCTGTTTTAAACACAGAGTATCTTGGTTCCAGGTGCCCAAGCATATACAGGTAGGTTGTTTAGCGTCGCCTCAACTTCAATTTTAGCAGAATGTTTTCATGGGTTTTCAGTGTTGTTTAAGGTCATCATACCAATATTCATGTCAGCACTGACATATAAAAAATGTTCAAACAGGTTACTGATATGAAAAAAAAAAGAAAAAAAGAAATAGCTGCAGGTGGAAGCTCTGAACGCTGAGGGATGTCTTCTCAGCTTTAATTTTTATTTCTACATCACACCACTCTGTATCCACTCCACATCAAAATGTTTACTGAGACAGAGGACAGCACACGTCTTTCCCTCCTCTTGCTCCTTTCACTGTCTCTCTCTGTTTTGTTCTGATTATCAGCCTCCCCCTCTCTGTCTCCTTGTTACAAGCATCGGCACCAAGACAACACCAAGCAGTTGGAGCATTGCACCTCCACCCGTGTCTCTCTTTCTCTTTCTCATGCTATCCTCTTTTTCCTCTCCTTCCATCTTCACAGGCTGCTTCCCAGTCTCCCCCACTGATCCCATTACCAACTGCTTCCTAACAGGAAGATAGCTTCCCTGCTCAGCTGAGGAAGCAGGTGCCTCCCTATTGTTGTGGTGTGATCAGACTCTAAGATACACTCCCACAGACCAGGGAGGTGAGCTTGTGTGTGTATGTGTGTGCGCACTGCATATGTGTGTGTGTGTGTGTGTGTACAATATGCATTATTGTCATTTTCACTGACCCCCCCTGATTGATAGAGTCTGATATTCACATCCAGTCTTCCTCTGTTGGCCCACAGAGCTGTAACCCCCCCTCTCTTTCTCTCCACTGACCTAGTGGATGTGAACCAGCCTCTTATAGTTTTAGGAAACAACAGCGGCCCAACTCCAAAGCTCTGGTGTAACTAAGTGCTTCCCTTTAGTTCAAACAACCGCTACCGGTGAGAACACACCAGTCTGACGGAGGAGATCTCTCACGTTGGATTGCAAACTAAGGTGGAGTACATATGTGACATAAAATCATTGAGGACGTTTTGTTATTGTCTGTGAAAAAAGAGAAGTTCATTTTGACAAAACAAGGTCACTTCAAGGCCCATTCACTTACTGTCTTATTCATATGATCTTCATCGACAAATGCAGATTGCCCACTGAGCACTGGAAGGGCTTTTTGTTCGTGGTGATTGATTGTTTTGTCAGCTGGTGTTGCCAAGGTCGAAGATAAGTTTTGAAGCTTAGATTTTAAGTTTTTTTTTTTTTTATGCGGGCAGTTTCAGAAAAAAAAAAAAATCTTATGTTTCAAAGTGGTTTGATTCTATTCATTATAACAAATCCAAACTTTGTTTCACTGCAACTTCTTGGATTACTTTCTTCATACAAAAACATATTCACGTACAGCTACAGTATGTGCAAATGCATAAAAGAGGCCTAAACAGGAAGTGTCGGCTTTAAAAATACACAGAGATGTCACAGTTTGCTCTACATATAACAACAGCGCCAAGACACAGAGGTTGTTTTGTTCACTTGAAATCTGCTCTGTGTAGCCTTTAGTCTTCACTTCCTCAATAAACCCTGATAAAAAAAAAATTGGATGAAACTACCATGAATGCAAATGTCAGGTGCTGTTATATCAGGTTATGGCACTTAGCTCCAAACAACAGGCAGACAGCGGTGACTCCACTGCACAAACAGGGCTAAGTAAGTGCTCGTCTGCTCAGTTTTACATTCAGAAACTTTTGGCTTCATCATCCAAAAGATGATGGGGATGCAGACATCTGTGATATCTAGTCGAATATCATAAGGTGAAAACATTTTCTGCGCTTTAAAGCTGATATCACTGAATGTTTTGGGGTTGTTTTTTTTTTTTTTTGCAACAACAGGTGTGTTGTACATTTGTGCGCACACACTCGGGGGTGTAGACCTCAAAGTATGTGTTGTAAAGGTGAAAATGAAGATTTTACTGATACCACAGACGTAAAGAGACAAACAGGAAGCAATGTTGAGAATAACACACAGTGCTGCACTAGGATACTGCAATCACCTCTGCTAAAGGTGCAAAACACATTGTGACAGCCTTTGAGCTTCATATCGAATATCTGTGGTATCTCCAACCCAGTCATTAATCTGTGATCTTCTTTTTTCTTTTTAATTTCAAGCCTGACACATGGCCTCTGTTGCTACTGCGGCAGTTTTTATTTCTCAACAGGAGGAGATGAATTTACTCAAAGTGATTGTGTAATTGAACAATTTCTAAGAAGAATAGATGATCCCTTCCTGTGGTCCTGTGGTTGCAAAGACTCTGTCGTCATCCGACAGGCAGGGTGTAAACCATGGAGCCACAAGGAGTTCATCACATTTAATGCTTATCTCTTTTTTTATGGAGAAAAATAATAGTATTTATTAAGTCTGTTTACATATATAGAAACCCACTGACATAAATCCCAACAAAGTAAATCCATTCCTTGCGCACCGTGTAGTACCAAACTGATATATCTTGGAAGGGGAGTTTTGAAAGAGTAAGACAAGAGTGAAATGAACACAACCTTGTAGTTTTCAGACAAGAGACTGAGATTTGACTCATGCCTGCTGTGACACTTGACTTATTTCACTGACCTGACTCTCTAGAGACCTCACTTAGTATAATCCCAGAAAAAAAAGACAGGGACAGGAACAGCCACACAGCTTGAATATGTAAATATTTGGCCAATGTATTAAAAAGTTGTGGTCTTACAAAAGCACAAAAGTCTTGCAATAGATTTTCAATTTGCTTATGAACCCTCGTCTCTTGGCCTAGACTTATCTTAAAGTGCAACTTTATTTGGACTTAATAACCTGATTCAGAAAAGAATATTAAGTTTACTTTTTTTTTTAGGTAGTTTGCCTTACCAAGATTAGAAGACATCACTGTCTGGCATGTCCTTTCACCTTTACATGATTTGTTATGAATCTCAGAACTGTTCTGCAAGTGTTCTGCCACTTTACTTTTTTTTATGTGCAGTAATCATTTCTGTGCACTGTTCCTTTAATAAGCATGTGGCTGACTAGTGGTTGAGCTTATGCAGTAAAAAGGATGTTGAGGACAGGCGTTGGCTCAGTAGTGTTTCTATGGGGTGGAGCCCTCCAGGACCACTGACAGAATCTAGCATGTCAAAAACTGAACGCATGGTTCAGGGATAGTAAACAAGATTCTTCGCTCGAATTGCTGGCTGTCACTTTTCAGTGCAGTATTTAAATCTGTCCAAATAAATGATGAACTTTTGAACACAGCTGAATCATTCAGGTTGATCAGACCTCACCTGCTCATTAAGACAAACCACTGAAACCAGCCCAGGAATGTGAACCCTTCTAACCTTGCAGAGCAGTTTAAGGTGCTGACACAAACATCTGAGATCAACACATCACTCTGGCTCAAATTATTGTTCCTATTCTCTCTCTCTCTCTCTCTCTCTCTCTCTCACACACACACACACACACACACACATATATTTAAAGCAAGAAAATATCCAGGCGCTAAACACGTGCTTCTCCATGTCTACTTCCTCACTGTTTATTAAAAGCATGAATCATACAGAACATCTGAAAAAGCAGAAGTTCCAAAATTGGTATCACAGTGGGGGTCCTGTGAGCTCACACCGGGGGTGCTAGCCCTGCCTTTCCCATCACTGTGACGCTGATGCTGCCCATCAGCTCCTCTGACAGAAAACATGACCCCTGAAGCTTTCACATTGCAGAGAAATGAACTCAGATATTCTAAAACAAACTCACCCCAGTCAAAACAAGATGACACGGGAAGCTGACTCTGACAAAAACCGGCTTCAAATACCAAAGTCCCCAACATGAACACTTACCACCACGTTAGACAGACAGATAGATGAAGGTGGATAACGTTGTCACAAACCATCAAACTGTCAGACATTTTATCTACATGCAAATTTAGATGCAAACATGTTGAACATTACCAGATCGAGTCTACTGTGAGTAACTGAGTCTGAAGACAAACTTTGTCCCCAGTTCATCAGGCTGACAAGTTAGTGACTGCTACCCCCCACCCCCAGCATCACAGCTCACAGAGCACACACTGGATGCCCTTCAAAATAAAATGTACCCAATCACTTCAATGTCTTACCTGCAGTTTACTGTCCGGCATCCATACTCTCTGTACGTGTCTTTAAGAGTCCAAAGAATCCAAGGCAAAGCGTCTCCAGCTCAGCGCTTATGCCATTCATTCACCGCACACATCACGGTTTAACTGACGAGCCCACATCCTGGGCATGGCGACGTGAAAAGTCAAACAAGAGTGAAATCAGTCACTGGTATCTGGTTGTAGCTCTCTGTTGCGCTCAAAGACTTGTGCGCTTCACACGTAAAGCCGTTCACAAACAGGAAGTGTTTGAGAGAGGTGCATGTGAGCACAATGAGTGAGGCTGCTGGTGTGTGCGAAAGAGTGTATAGGTGGGAAGTGTGATTGTGTGCGTGCATGTGTGTTTCTGCATGCGTTGTTTTTTAGAGGCTGCATGTGGATTTTGAAGGGATGTTGGCCCCTGAAAAGGAAGTCATCTGTTTGACGTGTTTGCTTTCACGCTATTTTTCACATTTGGGAGTAAAGTGTCTTTGTTTAGATGCTGTGGCTGTGTTCGTTATTGTCTTGTCGCGAGGCAGTTATTGCAGCAGTACTGCATTTCTTTATTTGAACACAATAAACAATAACCGTGATTTTGACACATCGATATTTCAAAATCAGTGATAAACAAACAGGATCGATGACTTTCTTCTAATGTTTTGTATGAAAGTTAAAAGAAAAATTTAAAGTCCAAAGAGAATGTGCCTAAAACTAATTATATGCAGTGTGTTACGGTAAATGCCCCCCCTTTTTTGCATAATGGCTTTTACTTTGATGCAAATCATTGTATGAGCAGAACTGGCAAATGAGTTATGTATGTTAAAATCAAAATTTGAAAATAGTAACCGAGAACAAAGTCATGCTTTGGGTTTATTTCCCACAGAGCTTGTGAGATCTGTATTCCTCATCTGCCCTCTCTACATCCCTTTCAGTCTTTCAGTCAGGGAAATGCTGATCTTAGGCTACCCCTCCTCACCCCCCCCTCACCCCCCCCACCCCCACAAAGCTTTGCCTCTCATTTACATTTCATATACTAGTGACTGTGAATTCCCCTTCTCATGAAGGGAGGGAAATGTGGTGGCAAGCCTTACAAAACAGTCACAGTAAACATTCACCGCATTTCAGCTCCCGTCGCCGCTGGACATTTACAGTTAAACATGTGAATTCAAAGCTCACTTTACAATATACCTTGATGTGAATGAGTTACACTGATTTAAACACTTTAAAGCTTAGATGGGAGGCTGATAAGTCATCATTTGAGAACTTGTCCTTTCATATAAGGAAACAATATTTTGAAAGGACAAAATGTATTTAACAGTTCCACAAAGGTTCAAGGTACATTATAAGATGTTATCCAATGTAATCTTACCAATGTGGAATGTATTTTTGTATTGTTGATTCTACAGTATTTGATTATTGTTTGTGTAGAAACATGAAGGCCATACCAGGAAAATACAAAGTCTGACGATGAAAACAATCAGTTTTGTGGTTGTGATCAGGGTGTGCAGGATTAAAAACCAAAACTTCATCCAGAAACTGGTTTCAAAAATGTCGCTCCTCTGCTGTTATCCCCTCATTGCTCCACAACACATCATACGTCAACCTGAACCTTTCACTTCAAATTGCGGGGCAGATGCAAATTCCATTTTATTTTTGTGCTTATTTTTACTTGAATGACTTTTATCTTTTATCTGCCTCACTGCTGTGCTGAAATATTTACACCCTGGTTCAACTATGCAAAGTACTTGAATGTTGTTTTGAAAAGTGTTACAGAAATAACATGTAGTTATTATTATTAAGAAGAAGAAGAATATGGTAAGGCTTGTCATGCCTGCAGGCACTTGGCGTAAAAAGGATCAGGTGAGTGAAAACAGGCTTTATGACTGACCAAAACAATGAAACTGGGGAAGAATAAAAAGAAAGTGAGTTACGGACTGAATTTAGAGAAGAGACTAAGGTGAACAATTATTTATTCTGTTTTTGTTGAAATGTGTCGCTCTGATGAGCCTTCCTCATGGAAGTGTTCTACAGACGTCATTAATTCTAGATGATTTCTAGATAAAGGAAGTTATGTCCTTTCACAAAATTAGACTATACATATCTGTACACACAGTGTGTCGGACCATAGCAACAGCTGTTTTGTAGGGATTTGCTGTGTCAAATTTGTTAACATCAGCTGTCTCTGGATGCCATAAGTCAGCCCCATGGCACAATTTCTTCCACCAAGAGACAAACAGCTGTCAAACAACTTAATGGTTTTATTCTTGTGTCCAGCTGGTGAAGTAGGCAGCTCATCTCCATGTAGCAGATTTGTACTGACGGAGATTAGATATAAAAAAAAAAGAAAAAGTTTTTATTCATCTTCTCATGTAAGAGAAGATATAAAGCAAATAACTGATAATGCTGAAACAGAGAAGTGAAGCCAGAGAGGCAGCTGCAGGACTGAACACACTTCATCATACCTGGACATGGCTGGACAACAAGAGCTGAAATTAGAAATACAAACAACAATACTGACCTAAAGGCTGAAAAACATGATGACCAAGTGCTGTGTATAAGGGTGAAGCCAAATTTGACTGTACCTTCCTTATTGCTTTGCCTACAAAATTTACCGGACGCTATTTAGCATGTTTTGTAGCTTATAATTTGCATTATGTGGCCCCTACCTTATGCTTCTGTCCCTGTATTTTACAGATATTTGAAAAAATAAAATTTCACATTGACATTTTTCTTCAAGAGTTACAAAATGTGTGAAAACAGTACAGATGGGGCCATATTGTAGACCATTATAGAGCAGCTGTCGGCCTTAATGTGCATCCTTCCATCCAACAAAGAGCACTTGTCTCTTGAAATATAAACACAGGATCCCTCAGAAGATCCCTGGTTGAAAAAACAAAACAAACAAAAAAACACCCAAAGAACAGCATCTCTTGTGGTATAGTTTAGCATCTACCATTCAGACCTGCAGAAGCCAACCGTCTTCATCCTCATTAAATAAACGGTGTAATGCCTCCACCGCCTGGGAGAAGTAGAAGACACCCCTCTCTGCACAAACCGAGCTGGCGTTTCCTCCCATGGACACAAGATGGCGCTGTTACTTCTGCTGCCGACATTCAACAGGTCTCTCGGAGCAGGCTGTGCCAGGGATGGACCGCACAGGGAGGGAGGGATGTGACCCGCAGAACGGCGCAGTTAAATCTGGTCTACAAATGTTTTATTTTCGAGACCTGTTGTTGGTGTTGCATGTAAGTAGAAGCATTTGGTGTCGTGTCATGTCCCAGCTGACTCCTGAGAGACTGACACTCTGCCGCCCTGCAGTTTATCAGCACGAGTGTGGGGCTTGGTTTCCAGTTAAAAGAAAAAAGTGCTACCCAGTCCAGTGTTACTGTCTTCGATATTTTACTGTGTAGGAATCCCATCATATTTTAGACGACGAACAGTGCTTCATTTATTTGGGTGATAACTTCTTTGATTATTCCTACATAAAGTCCGTTTATTTCTTCCAAAGAAACTCTACATAAGTCACTTTTTGTTTAAATGTTGTCTTCTGATAAACCCATGGTTAGTTTTACAGTAGTGCAGAGCAAACTACAGCCTTTACTGAGGACTGACGGTGTCAGGATTTTATTAATGATCTCCAGGATGCCTGCAAATCCTTTAAAGAGTAATCCAAAGCAATATTTCACATCGTTAAACTACTATAATAATTATATTTATACTGTAACATGCCTATTAATAGCTTTTGCTGCATGTTTGATTAAACTACGCGATCGTATCAGGTGTGGTTGAAGATGAAGATGAGGCAAGCGCCAAACCAATGGTGTGTTTACTCCAGCTGTTCTCTCTCTCTCTCTCTCTCCCTCTCTTTCCTGCAGTAATTTGCGTCTCTCCTCACGTCAGTCTCACTCACCGATTCGCCACCAGTGGATGTCGTTGTTCCGCTTGGTGTCACCCCTCAAAGATGAGCTGACCTAAAGCCGTGCCAAGCGAGATCCGATCCGAGAGAGAGAGAGAGAGAGAGACAGAGAGAGAGAGAGAGAGACAGGGAGAGAGAGAGGGGGGGGGGGAGCGAGAGAGGGCGAGGGAGAGAGGAAGAGAGATTGTGAAAAGACCGGCAGGAGGAGTGGGACTTGCTATTAGGACACCAGCAACTCTTAAATCCAGCCGCTCCTCTATTTTTACGCAGGAGATTTGGAGAAACAAACAAGAAAACAGGAGGAGCTGTGATTGGCGCCCTATACAGAAAAGTAGTCTTCCAACGCCGGTATTTTGACATCTTTTTTTAAATTCTTCTCAGGTAAAATGGGCTTTAAAGAATATTTAACAAGACCTGACATACGTGGTATGCGTGAATGTTCCTCACATCAATGACAAGTGCCTCTGATTTTGTTTTGAAAATGTTTGCAGACATCCTGGATTTATATCTTCTTGTGTCACCAAACTTTGCGTTCTTTCTTTCTCTCTCTCTTCCCACATGCTCACTCTTTCCCCTGTCTTTTCCAGCGGCAGAGACACTTGGAGGACCGAGGGACCTACCATGATAAGGGCTGTGGATGCTGTGCTGACTGTGCTGCTCACCGTGTCCCTGTCGTGCCGGAGCGTCCTCGGCGGCTACGGGATGAGCCTGTTCGCGGCGCAGACTTCTCCGCCGGACCCCTGCTACGACGAGCACGGCAATCCGCGCCGTTGCATCCCGGACTTCGTCAACTCCGCCTTTGGGAAGGAGGTGAAGGTGTCCAGCACCTGCGGCAAGACGCCTAGCCGCTACTGCGTGGTGACTCTGGCGGAGAAGGGAGACGAGAGGACCAGAAACTGTCACTCCTGCGATGCCTCGGACCCCAAGAAGTACCACCCGCCGGCATACTTGACGGACCTCAACAACCCCCACAACCTCACCTGCTGGCAGTCCGAGAACTTCATCCAGTACCCGCAAAATGTCACCCTGACTCTGTCCCTCGGCAAGAAGTTTGAGGTCACTTATGTGAGCCTGCAGTTCTGCTCGCCCCGACCCGAATCCATGGCTATTTACAAGTCCATGGATTACGGTAAAACTTGGGTGCCCTTTCAGTTTTACTCGACCCAGTGCAGGAAGATGTATAACAAGCCTAACAGGGCCGTTATCACGAAGCAGAACGAGCAGGAGGCCGTCTGCACGGACTCCCACACAGACATGTACCCTCTGACCGGTGGGCTCATCGCCTTCAGCACGCTGGACGGCAGACCGTCGGCGCACGACTTCGACAACTCTCCGGTGCTGCAGGACTGGGTCACAGCCACTGACATTAAAGTCATCTTCAGCCGGTTGCACACTTTCGGTGATGAGAACGAGGACGACTCGGAGCTGGCTCGGGACTCGTACTTCTACGCCGTGTCGGACCTGCAGGTCGGAGGGAGATGCAAATGCAACGGGCACGCATCTCGATGCGTAAAGGACCGGGACGGCAGTCTGGTGTGTGAGTGCAAGCACAACACCGCCGGGCCGGAGTGCGACAGGTGCAAACCCTTCCACTACGACAGACCGTGGCAGAGAGCCACGGCCAGGGAGGCCAACGAGTGTGTCGGTAAGTCCATCCGCTGTCCCCCCATCCTGGTGTGCTTGTCTCCGATTCTGAGCAGAGGCTCTTGGCATGTCGGATAAATTGTATTTGTCGTGGCTGAAATGAATTTTAAAACAAACTGTCAGTGTAAATATTTCATAGTTAAAGAAAACGAAAGGTGAGGCATTGTGGGATGTAAAATTTGGTCAAGCAAAAATATGCCTTTGATGGTCTTTTGAATGTAAAAGACATAATAAAAAATAATAATAATGTTGGGTTTTTATGACTAATCTGCTACTAATTGTACAGATTCAGTTCATTAAACCCAAACGCGAAGATTCCCTTTAGGCAAAACCAGAGCAAAGCCACATTTTTTTTTCTGATATCGTGGCGCACGTCCACCAGCATTAAACTGGGTTTGTGTCACATGCAACATGAAAATGCAATTTGAAAGTCCATTTAGCTTGTTGTAGGCCATAATGGAGGCTTTTAAACCACCTCAAACGGGACCACTGAGCCTAATCATCCACACGAACATTTCTCATAGCTCGACTTCACCGCTGCAGTAAAGCCATGCCTTTTAATTTATCTGAAGAGTCCTGCAACAAACCCACCGCAGTGGTAATTGAACACAGACTTTTTTTTAAATTTTTATTATTGTCACATAATTATTTCCCACATCAAAATCAATCCTGAAACGATGTATGTTAAGTGCTGTGGTTAAGTATGAAGACATAGATGTATTATTATTGTTATACACATTTATAAATGATTATTATGATAATTCATCATTATATTTGAAGATATTGTTATCAAAGTCTTTTAACCGTTGTAAATGTGAATTATACAATTTGAATCCAGTATTGATTAATTAAGCTACATGTTTGCAAATTCCTTTAATTTGGATGAAATTATTGCTAACGTTTTTCTCTTAGATTAATGAGAAAGCCAAGGAGAGAACAAATGAAAAACAACCTGAGAAGACAGGAATGCAGATAAATGTAAAATATGGTATTTTCAGTTCTAAAAAGAAAACAGGTGTTATAGGAAAAAAAAAATCTCTGATCATATCTGTGCTGCTAATCTTTGTGCCTGAGAACCTGCATGTTACATCAGCTGCTGAGCGATCAAAGCGATCAAAGTTACAGTAGTGTCAGTAGTTTGTTTTATTACAAGCTGGCACTGATAATGTATATGAAACTGCAGATTACACACACACACACACACATACACACAGAATCCAGAATCACAGGCCAGGTTTCTGTCAGTTTAAGTTCTGTATTTGAGATGCAGATAAGAAAACAAGTCTGAACTGACTGAAAGATCCTTCGCTCAGATTAATGAAATGACTGAATTATGCTGATGTATTAGAGGTGGGATATGCAGCGTAAATTTTGTGGTGGGACTGGGACTGAAGATCATATGGAGTTTCATTTTCACACAACCTGACAAGTCTTTAAAACATGCTTTTAGTTTCATGAAACCTTTAAAAAGGGTGTTCACCATCCATTCTTTGGCCTGGTTGCCCTCCAGAGTCCCTGTTTGCATTTTCTATTTTTTTTTTTAACTTTTCTTTTATTGTACTTTTTGGATACAAGAGCTTTAAGTGTTACCCTTCACACTGCAGAATAAGAAAGAGCTGCAGTAATTTGATGTTTATGCGGCTCCTGCAGACGAGGTGTCTGGCGTCACACAGCCAGAGAAACAGAAGGAGAGGCAGAAAGATGTTGATGATGGAGACTGGAACTAAAAGCTCAGTGACTCCACACAATCACAGAAGGACAAGCATCTTGCAGAAACCAATTCAAACCCTTATTTTTTCTTTGCCAGTTTTGCTGCAGGTCTGCAGGGAAAGAGGCTCTATATTGTTTGACAGTCACAGCACATGTCAGCCACTTTGACACGTAGCAGCTGTTTAAAAGGTTTTTTTTTTTTTTTTTTGCTGGTGTTGCCTGTTTCTCAATCTATGAAACTTTCTCAGTGGCAGTTGTGAATGTGCTGTCAAATCAACAGAAGCAGTTTTGTGGAAATATTTATATACTACTCTGTGTGACTCTGGGGAGGGCTAAAGAAAGTAATGAAATCAAGGCATAAGGTGTTATTTTTTTAACTCTTTAAATTTTGGTGATTGTCAGGTAACCAATTACAGTCTGCATGATGCTTTAATACAGAGGCCATTCAACCTTGCTGATTGATTTTCTTTCCACATTATCCAGCTTTCGGTTTATTATCAATTATAATTAGTTTATCCCTTAGTGATATTAAATACATGTTACATATGTAGCACAAAAAAATCTAAATGCTTTACAAGGAGAACAGAAAAGAACAGAAGACAGAGAATAGAAGAAAAGAATTTTTGTTCTTAAGCGCTAATGAAGCTGTGCATCCGCCCTCCACGTCTTCATTACATTTAACAATATCCAGCAATAGAATAATTAGTCAACCTCAGAGGGACTGATACACGTGTGCTGCTGGAAAAGAAAAGAAAAAAGCCAGTTGAGGCTCAACTCCTGAACTCACACAATTCAATTGTTTCCTTTAACCAGTGTCCTTGACACTTTATTTTTTACGGGACCAGCACACATACGTCTCACACTGTAGCCACAAAAGCTTGTCACTTACTGCATCCATCCTTTTGTCAGCAAGGTATTTTGTTTTCATGACATCAGATAGGTTATGGAAATGTATGTGTGTGTGTGTGTGTGTGTGTGTGTGTGTGCGCGCGCATGTGTGTGAATGAGCTAAAGCAAACACCAAATCTCGAAGAGAAGAAGAAATCCCACCCTGTTAGGGACAGCGAACAATGGAAGTGTGTGTTAGATGGATGAGTGCATGCAGTCGAACAAATTTAGTGATCAGACTCCTAGCAGAGAGAGTGTGTTGTTGCACCACACCTTAATGACACCAGTGTGAATGTCAGTGGACTCTCACAAGGATGTAGTTATCACAGAAGTGTTTCTGTGTGCAATAGAAGATCTGGCACTATGTGCTCCTCCGATATTCCCTTACCCTCACTTCCCACCAAAAAAAGTAAAAAAAAATTGAAAAAGCAAATTTAGACACTCTGATCTCTCTCTGGTTTTCTTTTGAAGTGCACTTTCCTGATTACTTCCATCTGGATCTTAAGGGACACTCATGCTCCTGAGCGTGCACCTCAATCCATTTGGGTTATTGACTCTCCGCGGCAAAGGAAGAGCCTCTAATGCAATGAGTTCAATAGGCAGCACCACAGGCACAACAGAGACCTGTTTCAGTCTCAGTTTAGAGGTGTTAATTTGAGTTTGCAGCAAAGGTAGGAGGAGCTGTTGTAGTTGAACTCCGAGGAAATTGTGGATGCACCATGGCCTGTCATAATGCTCCTACAATCTTCACAGTCTAAATGATGAGCTCCTCCACTCGACTCACAAAGTGAGGAAGGTGACATTGTTAATTACTGTATGATGAGAAAAGGCTGCAGGAAGAGGGTTCTTTCCATGCAAATTAACCATAAATGTAATTTTTATTCCTCCAGTTACCCAGTGCCAGGTTTGTGCAGTTTACTGGACGTGTTGGGTGAAAGAAAAAGAGGAGAAAGTGTCTTGAATTATTCAGGAAGATTAGAAAGACAGCTTGAGGGCATGCAGAATGAGAGGACCGGCACTGCGCCGCAGAGAGAAGCAGGGACAGAGGGAGGGGCTGGAGATGGAGCAGGACGACAATAGTGGAAATAAAAGAGACGGACGTAAGCGAGAGAGGGGGAGCGTGATGAGGAAAATGTGCGAGAGAGATGAATGGGGAAATAAAGGGGCACTAGAGTGACATTTCCATGGCCTGTGGGCCAGCAGAGCATTTTGACAATTGTCTTTTTTTTTTTCCAGGCACCTCTTATTGGGCCAATGGGAATGTAAAAGCTGCTGAGAAAGGAAGAAACTTCCTCCCACTTAGAAATTCAGAGTTCACTGATACTGTAACATATCAGTAACTTGGAAGAGATTCTCTCAGCTCGCACTAAAACCCTTCCCAGCCTCTCTGCTATTACTCCTCCATGCCTGTTTTTACATGAAGAGTCCAGTATTAGCTGGATGATTTGAAAAGATCTGCTGCTTGTTTTGCCTCATTATAGCACAATCCACCCAGCAGAAAGCACAGAGCACATTCAAATGCTCCCAGGTGCTGCTCAGAGGCATCTGACTGACAGGAGCAAACATGCAGTGCAGAAAAGTTGACATGGTTGATTTGATACCCATTAAAATAATTGAGTTTTAAAGCCACAACCACTTGTATAGAAAAAAAAAATATTATAAGGAGTTTTCATGCCTTGCGAATGTGTGGGTGTGTTCCACGTTAGGGATAAAAATTCCTACAGCAAAAAACAAAACAAAAAAATCTTCTGAAAGGATCTTCTGAATGCCTTAACAATATATGAATATTAACTCAAACAAAACGCTCAAGCAAACATATGCAAACACTTAAAAGCAGCTGTGCTCATTCTGAGGTTAGGTGGTGTATTTTTCTTATTTTCGTGGACTGTTGCCCAAACCTTAATGAGGTCTCAAATAAAACCAGAACAACTAAAGTGGAGTTTGAAAGCAGCAACAATCAATTTCAGGACCCTTTCTCAGTTTCTCAAACAGAATCGAAAAGAAAAAAGCTTGTTGCTAACCACTGTGCATCAGCTGTCAACCATCCTACAAGGCACAGAGAAGGCAGAAATGTTAATTATGCCCTAAATAGATCTGAATGCAACACAGTCATCAGACGTGTTGTACTTTAGGGTTGTCAGAATCATACAGCCCCCTGAAGGTCTGGTTAATGTTTGAGCCGCTCACCGCTCACCTTTATAAACCGGCATCCTTCATCTTCAAAAGAGCCGACAGGATGCATTGTTAGTCCCGCTCACAGCAAACAAAAGTGGGAATAAACTGACTGAGTAGCTTTGCACTTTGCACTGTCTCACTATTCCTCACCTTCACTTCTTGAGTCAGCACTCACCTCTTTCTACTGACATGCACACACCTGTAGGCATGCACATGTGCGCGCACACACACACACACACACACACACACACACACACACACACACACACACACACACACACAGACTGTTTTCTTCAGGTCTTTAGTCGCAAGTTCAAACAGTGGGGGGAATGGCCTTTCTCTCACTTCAAGAACCTCTTTTCCTGAGCTGACAGAAACATGGCCACCGAACCAGAACATACTGTACGCAAGGCTGACGCTGCTGTAACCAAACACTAAAAAAAGGCAGCTAGGACAGATAGACACAGATACAATCAAACACGCAGGGAGAAGGCACTAATAATGACAGACTTTCTGCAGCGTGTTTTGGGATCACAGGAGTCTCTACAAGTCTGCATGTGTGTGCTGAAATATCCACATGCAGCCAGTGCTCCTGCTGTCTCATGAATACTTGGAGCGTGTGAGCTGCTGAGAATGTATGCCAGGTATTTCAAAGGTAGTCGCATTTGAAATTTAGAGAATTGGCAGTTTGAACTTTTAGCCTTGGTCAATATTGACAACTGTTGAGTGCCGTCACAGCGGTAGAGCTCCGACAGTACAAACTGTACATCTGCTGATTATTAAAAATACACAATCTATTTATTCATAAACCTTACAGGATTTGATGCGAGAGAAAGAGCTTCTGAAAGGCTCTTCTGTGTAAAACATAACAATGTTCAAATGTGATTTTTTTTTTTTAGCTGGTGAATGGACTGAAAATAGATTAAACAGTCCTTGAAGCGTCCTTTTGGAACAAAAATAATTTGTAGGCCTGGATTACAGGAGAAAAAAAAATCTGATTTGGTTTTAAGAATGATTTGGACCGCTGACCCCACGGTCATAAAACCACTAGAATCAAAGTACTTAGAGCACCTTTGCAACCCGATAGCACACAATCGCAGGAGTGAGATTGTTTATAATCACAATAATTTAGGGTCAAATAGAAGCAATATATGTGACAAATAATAGAGAGCACGTTGAAGGATGGGAGATCTTGAAGCTATTAATGTCAGTGTTTGGCAGCAGCCCATTTTGAGCTGGAATTTTGGAGCTAGTTGTTGCTTGTCATGAGGCCTGTTCAAGAAGCAATTCAGTTTTCATGGAATTCCACTTTTTGCACAGATAATAGAATCTGACAGGCCTGTGAAGGAGAGGAAATGCATTTATATATGAAAAAATAAGGATAATATGCAGATAAGACAGGCAGGCAAAACACACAAAATTGTTATGTCTGCATTGGTACTAAGAGAGAAATACAAGCAACACTGCCACCACTCATAGAACAAAAAACTAAACCCACAATACATCTGTAACTGTGAAATAAGATCATTTTCATTACAGTCCATTTTACTGCCTTTGAAAAAGCTCAGGTCGCACTACACATTGTGATGGAATTTGTTCAGTTGTCAGAAAAGACAAAAATCCATTCTGAAATCTCACAGCCTGTGTGTCTGTTGTTAAATTCTCAGCGTCCTTTGGGCAAAGTGAACATTTCTGCGGCCGTGGTTTTGTTTCATTGCTTTGGCTACAACATATAATGCAACACAGATCCCGCTCACAGTGTGAGTCCGCCTTTTTAGCCAGTGTCTGAGTGCGTGTGCGATTGTGTGTGTGTGTGCAGGTCTCTGTGCACACACTCGCACCAGAAATGTTTTTTCTTGTCTTTTGAGAAACGATTTGGTAGGAAGCCATATTGTGTTACTCTGTTGGCTTGTGGCTTGCACTCACTTCCTCTTGTCACCCTCACTGGTGTTTAAACTCACCGTGGACTGTGGCTGCTTTATCCCAACGTCCAGCCAGGCCAACTCATAAAGTGCTCATCGTAATTATTATTGCCCTCCTAATTGTTATTGCTGCTGCATAGCTGTGGATGAAAACGTGCTCTACGTGTGCGTGTTTTGCATGTAAAATATTTCCATTCTGTCTGATGTTTCCATCACTTTTTCGGCAGCTGGTGATAATTGGTCCAGCTGATGAAATCCAAGTGATCCAAGATCCTTTCCTTTTCTTTCTGTCCTTCAAACACAACACTCCTCTTACTCAAAGGATGTACTCAAAAGAAGTAGCTCACACACACACACACAGTTCTGTACTGTGTTTTTACACTGTCAGGTATATTCTCAAGAGAGAAATCTGGGCGCACTGCACGTGTCCACTAAAGACTTTCAGCAATCTGCTTAATCGTTTTCAAACCTCAGACATGAGGTAGGCTTTTCTTTACAGTGATGACAGCTGTTTCATTATTTTCACTGGAAGATGTGCTCATTGACGGCGCAGAGAGCTCGATCATAGCTGGTCACTTTAGGTGCAAAAAGTTAAATGCATTGCAAATTTACCAAACCAGTGTTCAAACACGGCTAGGATGGCTCTCAAACATCTGCAAAAGTGCGGCTAGCTGTTGCACAAAACGTGTTTGAAGGACACAAGGAACACACTTACACACACACACATGTACAGTATACATACACACTACTCAACAAGTTGCTCCTCGTGTATTAATTGCCTCTGCTGCAGATAGACACAAGATGCTGCTCTCGGTCTGTGTTGATACCTGTCTCTGCCGTCTCCCAGTTACCTGTTTATATTTGTGTGTGAGTGTTTCAATGTGTCTTTCTTCTCTGCCAGAAGGCCTTGACATTATACACTGTATTTCTTTCTATTGTGTGTGTGTGTGAGAGAGAGAGGAGAAACAGATTGTGCAATCGTGTCTCTTGATCTATGTTGTCTACCAGTGGGTGTTTAGGCAGTAATTCTGTCCAAGATGTGAACAACTATTCAGTGCCTGGGGAGACATCTGTTAATGAATTAATTGGTGACTTGATGCCGCAGTGAAAGCTCATCTTAGCCGAGGGAGGATCTCTGTGTGCTGTGGGTTTGGCATGAACTGCAGGATGAGTGGGGATGAGAGTGTGTGTGTGTGTGTGTGTGAGAGAGAGGTGTTTGTGTGTAATGGAAAGGTTTGGTTTGAGCGGGTACCAGATGATTAGGGGTAATTAAAACCCACGCCAGACAACATCAGCATATGTTCACACATTAGACATAAGACAATCCAGTGCCTCACTCGTCAGCTCTATGAATCACAGCCTGCCTGTCTGTCGCATGTATCAAGCAGCTACATTTACACCGCAGAGCGAACCCCGTCACACAGGGGTGAGAGAAGCTAATCAGGCAGGACACAGTCTGCCCCATTTTACTGGTAATGAACAGCAGAAAATGTTGTGACAAAGTAGTTAAGCTACTGTCGGTTTGTGTGATTTCCTTCAGATTTTTTCAGACGCGTGATAAAAGAAAAGTTGTGGATAGAGCAGCTGGACTCAATCTGTGCATAAGAAACAAGGAGAGATTTACTCACTGTTGTGTGAAAAGGTGAAAATGCTAAAAAGAAAAAAAAAAGCTTCACTTTACTGCACACAGAAGAGAATTTCAGTCACGCTAAGGCTTTATCCACAGAGAAATCATTTGGAAAATTCAAATATTGTCTTACACTGAAGTCACAAAGGACACTTTTGCAATCAGCTATTTGAGAAAAACAACTTTTTGTTCCCATATGCTTTTTTTTTTTTCCACACCGCAGGAAAAAAAAAGAGCTCGTCTTGGAAGCTCACTTCTTTCCAACTCCCCACCCCCAGATTTAACATATTTAAACTTTCTGTATTCAGATCTACGCTGACGACTCAAGTGGCATCACTTGAGGCGATTTATCAGACTTCACTTTCCTCACATGTGCAATACTGCTCATCAAAACCTACAAACAGACTTTGATATGTAAAATTGAGTTTCCCTTTAAGCCCGCCAGCTTATGCACAGGCTAGCGTCACTCATTCATGCAGTCACCAGGTCTGAAACACGCTGTTAGCACGATCCTGAGTCATTGCTATCATAAACATACCAGAGTGGTCTCTCTTGTTAACAGGGAGTCATAAAGGGACCAGTAAACAGGGTAGGAAAACACAGTGTGTGCATGTCTGTGTGTGTGTGTGTGCGTAAGTGAGACCCGATCCTGAGGCAGGGGCCAGTGCTATAGAGGATATGGGCTGATGACCTCAGCACCTCTGTGTGGCAGCAGGTTACTGCGCGGTTACCAAGAGGAGGGTGAGTGTTTGCAGCCAAAGCAAATATATAATGTGGAGGCAACGACAGAGAGAGCAAGAGAGGAAGCAAGAAAGAGAGAAAGTGATTTTAAGAGAAGAAAAGAAGGTCGTCCTCCTGCACTGTGCCCTTGGCTGTGTCTTGCAGTGGTTAGCTAATGCAATATTAATGAGATTAACAGTAAAATCTTTGCATGTTTCATTCCACCTTGTACTATCAGGTAGGCGAAGCACATCAACAAGCACTGAAGTCGCTGCAGCATGTGTTGTTACACTACAATCACCGAAGTCTGTTCACACTTAAAAATTAAAGACTTGGCAAAGCTTGTTACAACTCTTCCAGAATCTCCCCGTAGCTGATAGGGCTGTAACAGCATCAACAACAACAATGAAAAACAGACACACACTTATGTATGTGAGAGAGAAAGAGAAATAAAAGAGAAGGAGGCTTTTGTGCTCACAGTGGCTCAGCGTTTGATTCAAGGTGAAAGTCCTGGCAAAAACCTCTCTGCTAACAGTCACACTGCTCGCCGACAGGACCACCTAGCACGAGCGTGAGCACATCGGGCCCAAAGCAGGGGTCCTTAACACTCGCAGCTACAGACGGTTAATGGCGGGATGAAGTTACACCCCTACACAGCAGCCTGTTGTGCAGATCAGAGCATCCCCTCTGTTTCTGTGGCACACTGTTGTCGTCATCAGAGCGAACTGCAACCAGGTGGAACCAGCCTCCGAGGAGCAAAGTGTCTGCAGTGGGTAATTGAGTTGTAAATATTTAGACTCTAGATGCAAATTAAGTTGCAAGACCCACAGTTACTCTTTACTGATGTTAGAGAGAACTGAACTCACATGGGTTAATCTTCTTTTACCTGTTTTTTTTCCTTCTACATCTCTTATACACACTGTCATTGTCTTACTTTCACTCTCACATACACACACGCAGTCAGAAAAGGCTCCTGTGACAGATCAAGCAGAGTCAAACAGTTTCATTTTGCGTCATAGTCACACGCTGCCAGAACAAAAAAAAAAACTTCACTGGAATTCCTTGGGTGTGTGTGTGTGTGTGTGTGTGTGTTGTTGTTGAATAGCTGAGGGTGATTTATCACCAATGTCTTTGTCTTTCCCATATAAGTCATGGTACAGACTGTGTGTGTGTGTGTGTTTCTGTGTGTTTGTGTATGGCAGCCAGCAGGTCACTAGAAGCCTGTAGCACCCAGTCGTGTGTGTGGGCCTGTGATTGTATATATTATCGACAGTAATACAGGCAGCCAAGAGTCGTACATCAGGTCTTTATCTTTGTTCTCGTGGACGGCAGCCTGCTGGATCAAACAAGCCGGTGAATAAAGCTTGCAGGCAGCAGATTGACGCAGTTGCACAAAGAGATCTCAGTCAGCAGAGGTCAGCACAAAGTAGACAGATTTACAGTAAACTTTAGGAAAGGATACTCTGCAAGCAGTGCTGTCTTTTAGGTCGATGTGTATGATGTTCTAATTAAATTATATTAATAAATGAATGTTTGCAGGCTGGTGGAAAAATATGAGATGGATTTGATTTTCAAGACAACACCAAATTAAACTCATCAGCAGGGGCTCGAACGAAGTTCTGTATTTGACAGTTCAAAACACTGACCATCGGAAACAGTGCTCAGCAGTCTCATCTACATTTAAGATGATGGGATTTTCTTGAGAGAGAGAGACAGGGACTAACACCAGAGTAGGGACTTCTGTGTGTATTTGTTTGGCTGTGTGAAGTGGAATGCAGACCTCTGGGAGGGTACTCAGGGGAAAGTTTGCGGGGTCATCTCAATTTGCCAGGGGTGATCCCAGGTTAATCCATCACTCATTAGCTCTCACAGATAAGACACATTAGTGGGGTGAGGGGCTGCGAGTCCACACTTTCTCTTCCTCTCTTTGCCTCTCTTTCTCCTCAGCCTACACTAGAGCACACAATGTTCTCCCAAGAAATAGAGAGCATCTGATAGAATAAAGCCATGCCCAACACCTTTTCTTCTTTATTAACCCTTTCCCTTGCTGGCATTGTTCCCTGTGGGACAATACAGCCAATTAATTAAGCTCAATGTCCAACTGAGTGCAGAGTGAGAATCTCAGAAAGCACTGGCCTCAGCTGGTTTAGCTCCTCTGAAGAAGGCCCATTATAGAGAGAGAAAGGAAAGAGGGGGAGAAAAAAAGGGGGAGAGAGATAAAGGCAGAGAGAGGATCTTGACTCAGCGTGCTACCAGCAAATGCTGTTTAAATAGCTTCTACTGCTGCTATTGCTGCTGGATCTTGGGGATGCAGGATATGCAGTGGAAATTTGGTGTGTGTGTGTGTGTGTGTGTGTGTGTGTGTGTGTGTGTGTGTGTGTGTGTGTGTGTGTGTGTGTGTGTGAGAGA
>JBBMJY010000020.1:14725403-14759165 GCA_037833715.1 Toxotes lorentzi | reverse complement strand
CACACACACACACACACACACACACACACACACACACACACACACACACACACACACACACACACACACACAGACCTCTTCAGCTACACTTCCCTCATCATTCCCCCTCACGCTGCTGTCTGCATGAAGTTGTGGGTAAAGAAGTGTGATATGTTCCACGATGATTATTGACCCCAGGTTCTGATTTATCTTGGCTGAGACACTTAAAATGTCTCTCTGATTGCACACTTTGACAACCCAGCCTCACAGTCTGTTTACATTCTGGCTTATATTGTTTGCCGTAGCTGGGCAATCATGCACTGCTCCTAAAGTGCACAGTAACTTTTATCTATGCATAGACAGCTTGTTCTTCTTTTACATTGGTAAACTCCATCCTAGGAGCTGTACAATACATTTTACCCCCCTACTGGAGTTGCAAAGTGTTAAATGCTCGCCAGTAGTTTTTAGATTCAAATTCATCTTCTGGTTTTCATTTGTCTGTGAGTAGGTCCGTTTCTGATTTCAGCCAACTCGTGTGTGTTAAAAGCCCTTTGTGTTACGATTGGAAGACTGTCATTCATCAGGACAGTTTGGAGAAAGCCTGCAAAGTGATGCACAAGCAAGCGCATGTAAAACCAGCACTGTGCACTCACACAGAAACTGCCTTTTCCACAATGAACTCCTGTGGTCCCAGTAATCAGACAGGGCTGTTGAGATGATTTTTTTTTTTTTATTGCTGTCTGGCCTTGAGCCAAACCCACCCCCTGACAGTGTTAAAAGTAACTGACAGGTTGTAAAAGAGCCACAAAAGGTCAGGTAGTGGATCTTCAATTCATTGTGAGTTCCACCGGGAGGGATGGACACAGAGGGATGGAGGACAGGAGGAAGAGAAGTGTCTTTTTTTTAAAAAAGACTGACTAGTTGAGATTTATTTCTTTTCCGTTCCATCGCACCACTCCTCCGTCCCCCTTTGTCACTAGAGAAACTTGTGTTTCAGATGATTCAGCCCCTCTTCTGTCCCCTCCACTCCTCTTGCTGTTTTCATGACTTATAAATTTTATAGACAAATTTGTCTCAATGGTCAAAGCACCACTCACTAACAACATCTGCAGCAGGGAAGGCCCAGTTTTTCCTAGAGGAAAAAGGAAAGGAGGAGGGGGGTCAGGGCCCATTTTGGAGGAGTGGTGACTTAGTAATGGGGACTTGCGTCCCCATTACTAAAAAGGAATGCGTGGGGTGTATGCGAAGGTCAAAGGTTTCCCACCTGCTTAGCATGGCCACGGGGCTGTGGTTGCTAATGAGCCTACAATAAAACAGTGTGGTTGAGCAGAGCTTAAATTTAGCATTTACTGCCCACTGAGGTGATTGTTTCTGTAGAGATTTGGAGTTTTTATTTTTTCTCCTCTAACAAGCACTTTAAAAAATGTATATCCTTATTTAAATGAGTAGAACAAACATTAAGTCTCAAGTTTTGATTCAGCATGTATGCGAAGTCCTTAAAGTGCTCAGAAAAAAATAGGAAATTTGAACATCTAGATTTCCAAGACAACTAGGCAGCTTCATCTGCTGATGAAGACCATGCAAATTGATCGAAAGCTCCAGAACGGCTACTGAGTGGACCCTGTGGTGATATTTTTGTCGAGAATAAACTTTCAGTCTCAGTAAAGGGTGTGGTCGAAAGGGAGACATTTCCAGAGAAATACTTGTGTCAATAATTTCCATCATATCTGAGTATCCAGATTGGCTGATGCAAAGTGCGTTTTTTTTAGGGAGTGGAAACCATAAACATTTACCCAGTAGAAAGAAATCCAAGTGAGCATTCCTATCTCATCCCTAATCCAAGACTCATCTGCTTACCCTCAAGGCTGAGTCAGTCCAATATGGAAACACTTACTAAAGCAAGGTAGGGAGCGCCCTCTCCCACAGGACTCTTCTTCACAAACTGAAGGTAGAAAAAGTGTATGAAAAAAAAAAAAAAAGCTAACAAGCGAGAAAAAGGTGAGCAATTATGATGGCTGATGAAGATATCCAGTGTCTTTTCTTTGTCTTTCTCAGAATTATGAAGGAGGAAACACTCTCTGCCTTTTCCTGCCTATAGGGCCGAATTAACTCATCTAATCTTCTAATCATCTAATCTTCAAACACTGTTTATTTTCTCAGCTCACAGCCGCCAATCAGTGTTGGCTGACTGCATTCTGCTCAAATATGCTGGGTTTAAAATCTTTAGTTAACATTGTTGGAGCAGAGTGATTGCCTTAATTGCAGAGGCTATGGGATTAGTATGAATCACAGCTATGGAGAAGCGTGAGTTAGCTCGGTGTGAGCTCTGTCTCATTGTCTAGCTCTGACAGCACCGGCCCATCCCTGCCAGCCTCGGGGCCAGCAACGCACAGGACGACCTGCCAGGAGTTATGTGAACCCAAAACACTATGTATCTGCTAGTCCCTTAGAAACCAAACTCGCAGGGTAAATAGACTGGAGGTGATGTTTGACATGAGCGGGGAGAGCCCTTGCTTGGGGAAGATTTGAAGATCTGTCTCAAGTGTTTCCGATGTTAGGTCCTCTCAGTGAAAGCCCGAGCGGTGTTTGTGGATGCGTGAGGCTCTAGGCAGAGGAGACATGGTTAGGTAATGGCTGGATGTAAAACAATAGAGAGCAAAGACTGTGGAGAAAGGTTATTATAGTTGGCTTTGACAGCCAGTTTGATGACAGGGTGCTGCACTGCGGTTGCAAACCATTGCACAATTGATTTACAGCTAATACCTGAGGAGGAGGAGGAGGCGCGAAGTCTCAAATAGTTCACACTGTGATTATCAGATCAGACACTGATGGCAGGAAGAAACGTCAGCCACTTGTTTCAGTAATCCACCCTTACTTTTGCAAAGGAAACACTGCTCCAGCAGTCAAACACAATACATTTATACAGCATTCCCACTCCTAGCCCTTCAGTAAAAACCCAACCGCTCTCATAAGTAAAAACAGAGATTTTTGGTCTTTCTGCTACGGGAACTGTAAATCCAGTTAGTTCCAATCAGCATCACGCTCAGGAAAAATCTTTTGCTTTCGTGCCACTACATCCGTTCACACATGAGGTTCGTGAATATCGAGGTGATACAGCTCTGCCAGCGCTGTCAGGTCAGGTTCCTTAAAGATTTATGTGTAATAGAAACGTACAGGCTGCATTCACTGTCTAATCTTTCTGGCAAACACTACACCATCCTGTTAGCGTGTATTATTTCATCACATAGCGGAGCGTTGTTTGGAAAGTTTGCGCAGATGCTGCTCAGAGCATCGCATCGCTCCTAAAGCTGTCAGTCCCTCACGCTATTAAGACAGCTGCCCTTAGTGGGTATTGTTCAGCAGGGAGCTATGGGGGACCTGACAGGCCTAAGGAATCCTTATTCACCCTAAAGATCCTTTCACCGCTATAGCCCTGAATAGGACCTGCCAATGTCATCCTCCACCCATGGCATTTTTATGGCATAGCTGACATACACACAACGCACTCTCGTCAGCCCCTCCGTGGCTCTAGCTGGGCTCTCTTTATTTCAGCACTGTATATCAGCTGTTTTTTTTCCCATAGACATGAATTGGAGGAGATCTTTTCCAGGCAGCGCCACTTTATCTCGGAATTACTCACGCAAACACTCACGCGGACACACACTTTAAGAGCGATGGGCGCACAAATAAAGACAGATGGGCAGAGAGAAACTCTCTTCTTCCCTCTCTCTCTCTCTCTCTCACACGCACATACAAGTGCACAATTTTTCACAAACACACACATGCACACCTTCTCACACACACACACACACACACCCACTGCTCTATACACACCACTCAGACAAAAGACCCTTGATTACTCAGCAAATGGATGCACCACTGATCACAGGCCAGCCCTTTTACAAACTGGCCTATTATGCGGTCTCAGCGTGGGGTGGAAGTGTTGCAGGGGCCCAAGGCAGTGTGCCTGTGGAGGGCTGAAGTACACTGTGTGTGTGTGTGTGTGTGTGTGTGCGCGCGCGCACGCACCGAGGCTGAGAAGTGCTCCCATGCTGCGCAGCCTAACGAGAGGGCAGGTCAGCCATTAAATGGGCACTAATGCGGGAAATTGGAGGCCATTAGGCCTTTCTTTGTTGTTGTGCCTCTGTGTGGCTAGTTAGACTCTTGAAAAAGGAAAGGCCTTATTAGCCCCCACATGGAGACGGAGAGTGAATATATGGGCCATTTAACTCCGCATGGAGCAGGCTGGCCTGCTGCCGGAGGCTGCTGCAGAGTGCGAGGCTGTGCGTGCACAAATGTACAGTAGATGAATTTCAAATGGTGTTGATGTGTCAAATGCTTTCCAAGCACATTTGTGTTTTCAATTCGAAAAGTTTGCAGGTCATTCTGAAACACAAAAATTGTATTGAATTTGTGGCTGGAAAATGTGTATTAAAGGCTATATCAGAGAGAAAATGATGCCTTTATAAATGTATTGACTGTAGTGTTAACATACCGAAAATTATTTTTACTTTTTTTTTTTAATTGTTGACAACTGTTAACTGACTTATTCAGTCCATCTAGGGTTTGTAAGAGCTGCCATTCTGTGTACAAAGGGAAATGAAATGGAGGAAAAAATAACAGTGTGTGAGATGTGACTTGTATAAGGAGCTTTATAGATATGGAGTAGACTTTGCAGTCTACTGTAAATCCGTTGCTTAACATTAACCTTCACTCCACTGCTAATAGCTTCATGAGGGATCCCTGCTTGCACTGAAGCAAGGCAGTTCTCACAGCTCTTTAATTGCGTCGGTCGGATAATCAGACTACATTTTATCACCCACCGACAGAACATGCATCGTAGGCTCTGCCTGCATGCATTGGGAATTGCATAATTTGCCCAAATATAAGAAAACTTCTGCATGCTAAATTATGAAATAAAGAAAAGGGAAATAAATAAACAGATTGGGTGACATGAAAAAAGGGTCAGACAGCTGAGTAAAGGCTGCTTGACTACAAATGGAATCTGTCCACTAGAAATCAGTCCTTGCCGCATTTTTAATCTGCCTTTGATAACCCTGCAGGACTGATGAATATTCTTTATGACTTGATCTCAATTAGCCAAGTCTCCTTGAGTCATGCTTAGGATTTAACAAGCAGCAGACTGATCTCTTTCCCTCCCTCTGTCCACTTCATCATCTTCTTTTTTTTTTTTTTACCCAGATTTTTCTCTATTTTTTCCTTCCTTATCTCGCTCTATTTTCATCATTCTTCCTCAATCTCTTCCTTACCCTTGGTACAGTGTCTGTGAGACAAGGTGCTTATTAAAAAATACAGCAGGTGTGAAACATGGCCTTCTATGGGGCAGCTGAGATCCAGAGTTTAGCCGGGGTCATTAGAGACCGAGTGGAGAGGGCTAGAGGGTTAAAGTGCTGCAGCTAATAGGCTGCAATAAAGAATTTAAATTAGCCTGACATAATCTCTGCAGTGGGGCCCTCATCCAGCTTTGCCTTCCCTGTTCCCACTCGCCTACACCCTTGCTCCATCACCCCAGAGGTTCATGGCATTCCCAGGGTGCTCCCCAAAACACACAGACCAGGTCCACACACCCATCAGAGGTGACCCCAAACATCATCCACATCACTGTTGGTGCCCTTCTTCCTCATTCTTCTTTGTTAGTCTCTCTCTTTGTTTTGTGTAATCTTCACAGCATTGTGTTGCAGCAAAAAATGTGGGAATGAAAAATAAAAATGAGGCCATAGAAATGTTATGGAACCAGAACGGGTCAGTTTGTTTCATGAAGGTCGTTTTGACACTTTAGTATGAATTTTTAGAATAAATGAATATTTTTCAGGCGACTTTACCATATTGTATTTGCTCACATTGGTGTTATAAATAGTGGTGACTTGTTTACGTAACGGCAGAGTTTGGTTTTCTGTTTATCCAAAATTCAGAGGAGTACAGATCTTGCAAAACCCCTTAAAACTTTTTCCCGTAAGTTTTTTTTTTTTTTTTTTTTTTTTAGTTTGTTTAGTTAGAGTTGTCAAATACGTTTTGCTCTTCTCTTTTCTTGGGATGTTTTTTTTTGCTGTGAATCAAAATGAGAAATGTGTGGTGAAAACATGGCACGTAGCAGAATTTTAAAACGAGGAGCTGGTTGCATATTAGAGTAGAAATGAGCACAGATTTCCTGTGTCAAAGCCACGGTTTAATACAGTGTAAAGAAGAAGTGTGTTTATCCTTTTGTACATCAATTAAACCTATTGTGGCAACACTTCATGAAAGAGAAAAATAATTTGCTTGTTTAAAAAGATTAATTGAGCTGGTAATGGTAAATGACATTTATATAAAGCTCTAATTGTGTCTAAAGAGAACATCAAACACAAAACACAACCTCATCAATCATCTCAATCCCTCAAATGCCTTCAATTAGCTCTTATTTTATTCCTAAATTCCTGCCTTTATCACGTTGGTGTCTGGATCAACAGACACAAGATAAAACAAGTATTGTTCTAATTTATAAGAGTCTACATAAACAGTTGAACACAGAGTCTGGAAACAGGATGCAATTAAATTAATTGTCGCCACGAAACAGATTTATAAGTTGATACGTAACAAAGGGCAAAATAAGGCATTACATCTTGGTTACAGAGTGAACATAAATATTTCTGTAGTTTCACATCATTCAGTGTTTTGGTTCAACAGTTATAATGGAGGCTTATAAAAAAAAAAAGTGAAATTCTTCAGTTGTTTTGGGAGAAACAGTCATTATCAGTGATGGGTGATTATTTCTTCATAGTGAAATTCCATCGTCGCCGGTGAATCACATTCTCTTCGTTCGTGTGGTCCGACATCAGTCGAATATGGGGCACTACTAGAGGTACCTGTCACCAGGATCGTGTTTTTAAATCACTCCTCCCCGAGAGAATATCAACAAGGAATTAATCGGGCCTCAAAATGATTGTTTGTGATGTCTGCTTCCAAGACAGAATGCCAGACATTAAAGCATACTGCCAGTTTTGCTTTTTTCTTTTGTCATTTTGTGCCAGTTGCTGAAATGTCATCGTTTTATTTACAGTAACATTTTTTTTCCGGCTGCTTTCTGTTAACAGTCAGCAAAGTGATGAATAAATATTTGAGCTAATTTACCACCATTCAGTCTTGTGCAGTTTAAATAACAAACAGCATATTTTTTAATCATCATTCATTATCATTATTATTCTTAACTGATGCAGCAGCATGTTACACCTCTACATTTATTCAGTACTTGTACTTTTGTACACACTGTATTTAACACATTTTGCAGATAAAACTTACTTTTACTTTAGTAACACGTTCAATGCACGACTTGTACTTGTAATGGAGTATTTTGTGATATTGTGCGTGATGTTGCTGCTTTTACCTAATTAAAGGCTCTGAATGCTTGCGGCACCACTGCCTGTCAGTTACCTGACACCCATGGGAAGGAAAAGGAAATTTAAGTCTAAGTCAAGAAATAATTTTTTCACAAATATGGTGCCAAACAAATGTTTGTCAGATTTATGAAATTTAATTAGGAGAACATTTTCTCGGTAGTTAATTTCTAGCTTTTTTTTTTCTTTTTTTTTTTTAATGTCATGTTTCTATACATTCTCATATGTTATTAGTAGTACTTTAAATTGCCTTGTTGACAAGTGCCATAAAAATACAATAGTCTTGCCAGTACTGCCTGGTCTTCTCTTAAAAATCAACAAAAACAGGTAAAAGTTGAAGGGATTATGTCATGGATTGATTAACATTTCATGGAAATGAGATTTAAACATCAGCAGCAGACACTTTCAAATGAGCTGTAACTTGTTTGACACCATTATCTGTGAAAAACAAAGAAAAAAAAGTGTAGCACCAAAGACAGTGATTTCCTTGTGTTGACTTAATGGCATTTACACCTTGTGTCTAAGTATCACATGATCGCAGTCGCTCATCAGATGTTCACACACTGGATCTCTGAAACGGATCCGTGTGAGGTTTTGTGTTTGACACACATCTGATCCTGCGTTTGGCCGTGACAAGCACAAAACCTCCCAAACTTTCCCGGCATGTGTCACTTTTCCCCTCAGACCCAACCCCCTTACGGAGAGAGGGAGAGAGAGGGAGAGAAAAGAGAGAGCAGCTGCCTGCAGGTTAGCAGGCCAGAGGACTGTGCATCCAGCTACAGTGTGTGTGTTTGTTTTCTGTTTGTGTGAGGCAGAAGGAAAGATGGATGCTTTACAGACTGTTATCATCAAATTAAACACACCATACAGTGCATGAAGATGATCAAGTTGTTCCAGATATTTTAATGAAAACATCTGCAGAAATAAGCTGAACATAGACTACTCGAAACTTTTTCTCTCTAAAACCCTCTCCAGTTCCAAACACAGTACAGACAGGGGACACCTGATATTTTTTCATTTTCTCTTGTGGGGGTTTAGAAGTTAATCTGATTACTTTTTTTTTTTTGGGGGGGGGGGGGGGGACAAATGGAAAAGCAAACTGTTCCTTTGTAGACTCCCCTCGGTGTTTGTTTAAAAGCGGGGGGGACAGAAAAGCAGAGCTCCTGCCAGTCTCCCTGTTCGCAGGCGGTGGTGTTGGGTTTTGGTATTCTGTCCTGTTTTCGGTGAGCGCTGGAGGTGACGGCAGCAGGGAGGCTGACATCTCCTGAGAGCTATGGAAAAATAACAGACTCTTTGTCGGAGCATGTGACCTCCACAGACCTCACTAAAACACAGGACATTTCTGTTCGATGAAATTGTTGATGATGGTAAAGACAGTCATTTGTCACTTGGAGTGGTTAGATAGTGGTATCTGACATTCTACGAAAATACTCCTTGTTTTTACATTTTCTGATCATTTATAAATCTCTTTTTTTCCTTGTTTGTGTCTTTGTAATTGGGGAAGTGAAGCGCCAGCAGCTAGAACAAATCCAGCATGTGGATTTGGAGCGAAAGTGGCAGAGATCAGTTGCTCGAGTGTCTCTTTAGAACAAATCGAGGCTGTGACCGACATTGCTCAGTTACCAGGCTTATCGTAAGTACGAGCTTAACCTCAACCTCCTGCTCTGTTGCTTGAATTTTCCCTCTAATTAGCCGAGGGAAGGCTGCCTCTGTGCTGCTACGAGACTGAGGTCAGTTGATAGAGGCTGGGAACCACTCAAAGAAACTAATTAGCCAACTTTCCAAAACACACTCAGACATCGTGCTGAGGGCCCAATGTTTCTTGGGATGTACAAACCAATAAACAAATCAGTTTCCTGTTAAATTCTGCATTTTCTATTTTCTAACAGCTGCAAGGCTCAAACGCAGCTTTTCTTTATTTCAGATAGTCGTGGTCCACATTAGAGGAGGTGTTGAAAAGCTTTGGGTAAACTTAGCTTCATCCAGCTAATTCAATTACGCTTGTTTTAAAGGTATCAGTTCACACGTCTTTTTACTGCTCACCTGGGGGCAGTTCCAGCCACCGACTCACTAATCCAGCCTGAAGCAGTTAACGTGATTGAAAACAGGCCAAACATTTTTAGGGTGTCTTACGAGGAAAACTTTCTTGGCATTAATTATCAAAAGAAAAATTCACCACATTCAAATTTACAACACTTTTCAGATTGTGCTTGATGAGTTCTAGCGTTTTACTAAACACCATTTTGCACTGATAAATGTAGTTATTCTAATTCTTATGTAATTTATTGTTCTCACATTGGCACGAAGATTAAATGTTGAATTACTGGAAGCTGGGAGCAAACTTGTCTTTAAAGTGCACCTGGCACTTAAAGTGAATGCATGTGTGTGTGTTTTGGTGTGAATTCTTTGTTTGCCGTGAAGGTGTGTGAGCTGATTGCTTGACTGAAATAAACTACAGCTCAGCTTTTGTGTCTCCACTGAAGGGCAGAAACCCTGAATCCTGCTAGTTGTAAAGAGCAGGTGCGAGGATGTGTGTGCTTGTGTGTGCTTGTGTGTGTGTGTAGCAGCAGTTGGCCTCTTTGCCATTATTTGGCACTGTTATCTCAACGGTTCTCTTTCCTGAAAAGAGATGGCAGGTATTTCAGCAGCAACAGAGAGCAGCGTTTCCTGAGGTGTTCATTCTTCATTTGTCTTGGTGTCTCTCAGTGTTATGTAGGAAAACGAAACAGAGGAAACGTCCACCTCCACTTGTAGTCCTGGGACAAATAATAATGCTATGTGCTTGGGAATTTTTAATGAAAGGGATGAAAAAAGAAAAAAAAATCTTTTACCTCATATTTGGTTCTCTGTTATTTTGGAAGTGATGGACTAGTTTTAACTAAAAGCTCAGCTCTATGTTTAGCTCAGTTTTTAGGCTGCAGAGGATACCAGGAGTGATCTCACCGGTTGCGTGTGACAGCCATGTTTTATGTCTCTCTAGTCCACTTTAATTTTGTTTTACCTCTAAGAGAAAACAGACAGCAGCTGCTGCCCCAGTATAAGTGCATGATGCAGGAGTTTTATTTCATTTCATCTTAATCTGGAAGTTAAAACTCTGTGTTTCTTCTGCGTTTTTAACTATGATGTTTAGTTTACCAGATTTCCACAATACATTTGTGAGATGAAAAATACAAACATTAAATTCTGAATTTGCAGTCGCAAAGAAGCCTTGGGAATAGAGAGCCTTGTCTCACAGCGGTTTTTGAGCAGGACTGACATCATAATGTTATCTTTAAACACGAGTTACTGGCATGATAGAGAATAACGAAAGGAAACAGGTAACTCCACATGAATGGACAACACTGTGGTGCCTGAATGACAAGCGGGTGTTTTAGAACGCCGCAGGAAACCTGATAAGCTCACGCTAGACAAATCACATGTCGTCTTACAAATCTTCAATTGTTTTTAATCAAATGTGCTTTAATTTGGACGAGGCCGTGATGATGTAATATATAAAACAGACTGCGCACATGAAACACCAACGACAAAACAGTTTACTGAGTTTTCTTCCCCGTAGACGGCGTGAGGGGTATTGTGTGAAGGAGCTGACATCATGCCCTGTGTCAGTGAGTTTAGATAAAGTGTTTCTCACTCGTCTCCATTATCTGAGACAATATCCTAGCTTCAAACACAATGTGGCCTTACACCTTCGCATCCAGATTGTATACTGTCACTACAATAACCAACATGCCTTCCAGGACCACAGCATTATTCTTGCTGGGGCCGTGTAGTCTGGTGGGCTAGAATTCCCATGTCTTCATTTTGGGTGGGTGTGAAACAACAACTTTGCTGTGTAATAGAGATATGTCTGCAGGTCTGAGGCCATTCACTGATCCTCCATCAGCTTTATTCTTCTATACAGTGATCCTTGTTACCTGCAGGCGAGCTCTCAGATAGCTTTCACCAGCTGTGGCCCAGAGCTGGAATGACTGAGCTGGATTGACAGCCAGCTCAAGTTTTTCAACACACTGACACAGATTATTTGAGAGCTGTCTAAACAGGGAAGAGTTTAATCCACTCCGTTATTTTAGGATCTCTGTGGCTAAAATAAATACCGACTTACTCGCAAAATATCTGTGAAAGAAAGAAACTTTTATACACTTTTATCTCTACAACCTCTTTTATAGCTTAACAGACACAGACACAGACACACACACACACACACACACACACACACGCGGGTCAGGTTGTGGCCATCAGTGGGCTTTAGGGGTTTTCCAGTGAAGCCAGGAAGCAAAGAATCCATTCTGCTGTCTGAAAGGCTAACAACATAAGTCATGCACACATGTAAATCTAGCTTAAGACAACAATGAAAACGTCAGCGTTGTGTCACTTCAAAAAAAAAAAAGTCAGGTGAGTCCACGGGTCAGTAAAGATGATCGTTTTAACCTGACTCTACTGAAAGTGAAAAGTCACAAATCTTATTTCCACTGCAAAATATCGAGTAAATAAATATCATCATCCTCTTATATCATTGTGTTAGAAAAAATTTGTGGCGATTCAGAGTCTTTAAATACTGAGGCTTAGGACAGTCTGACGCAAGGAGGGAGAAGAAGCACAGAAACATATCACTAATTAAACCCATGCTGTCCTGCAGGAAAGTCAGACAGCTGGGAAAGCCAAGTCACTGCTGATAAGGCACAGAGATTACAGTGTGTGTGTGTGTGTGTTTATACTGTATGTGTATTTTAAAAAAGATATTGTAATTAGGTCCTTGGAGTGGAGAGAAGGAGCCTCAGGGGTCCCAAAACAGACACACATATCTAGAAAACATACACCCAGAAACTCACAGAGCAAATATGCAAACACACTCACACACACATACACACATACACCAGTAACAAGCCAGGTTGACGGATGCAAGGGGAAGTAAGAACTGCCCTTATGATGGGCAGATGATGAAAAGAGCTGTGTGAAGAGGTGGTGCAGAAAAACATGGACAGATGAACCAGCCATGGGGATCCCATTTTGGACCCAGACAACCCCCATTTCCATATGTGCACACACACACACATAGAGTACAGTATGTGCTCACACACAGTAGAGCCACAAACTGTATCAGAAGTGTTGCTGTTAATAATGCATGAACGTGTCTGTGGTGGTGGAGGACCGGTGTCTCGGACGGCAGGCCTTAATGAAGTTGGGCATGTCTGCCTCACTCTGCTGCCAGAAAGTCATGAATAAACATCAGCCGGCTAATTAAACTCAGCGCTGGCAACTGTACTCATCAGTAAACAAGCGGCAGTGAGGGGTCTCACACATGCTCAGAGGGATTTGCGGGGAACCGAGGAATGGTAATACCAAGCCTTGACTTTCTGCTTAGTACAGTGTGGACTCTGGAGAGCAGGAGAGGACCTTGGAGAAGTGAAAGGGAGTGAGAAGCAGGGAGGCATTTAAGTAAGAGACAGAAAAAGACAGCTGGGAGGGAGGTAAAGAAAGAAAGAGTTGAGAAAGGGATGCAGTGTTTGACCTCATTATCAGAAAAGTTCAAACTCTCTCACCCTCCCTCGGTATCTATCTGTATCAAGTCAGATTTAAGTCTCTTAAACACAAACAAAAGATCCTGGCAAAGACAATAATTTACTACATCCACAAAATAATACTTCAGCTGGCAGCTGTTCTTTAAAACTGTATATCAGTATCAATAGTAAATTAATGCAAGGTTCAATAATAAGGAGAATTTACTGTAAGGAAAAAAGACATTATAAAACACGAATAAAACATTAAGGACTCAGACTCGAACATAAGGTGTCCGAAACTGTGGTGGAAGATTCACTGAACAAAACCACAATGTGGAAATACTCTGTGACAAGTCAAAGTCCTGCATTCAGATTTTTTTCTTAAGTAAAAGTACAAAGGTTTTAGCATCGAAATACACTTAAAGTACCAGAAGTAAAAATGTTTTTCAGTGATTTGCTCAAAAACCTCAACGCAACTGCTGTCTGTTTTTAACTGTAGTAAAAGTGTGAAACAAACAAACAAACAAACAAACAAAAAAAGCAAAGCGTGTTCAAACTAATTTAAACTCTTTGCATCCTGCTTTGTCTCCTCCATAGCCTGTAACTGCAACCTTCACGCACGAAGGTGTCGTTTCAACATGGAGCTGTACAAACTGTCGGGGAGGAAGAGCGGAGGAGTCTGCCTCAACTGTCGCCACAACACAGCAGGACGCCACTGCCACTACTGCAAGGAGGGCTACTACAGAGATCTGTCTAAACCCATCTCACACAGGAAAGCCTGCAAAGGTACAGTGCCCCTTTTGTTTTTTGTTTTTTTTTTTTGTTTTTTTACTTTATTTTCTTTTTGGCCACCACAGCTCACTTCTGTCATTTTTTGTGAGCAGTTTGGTGGCTTTTACACGACTTTTACACAAAAATAAGAGAGCAGAGCTGAAGAAATCACTCCTTGCACAGAAAAGTTTAAAAATACATGTTGTGCAATAAGCCAAATTTAAAATAAAAAAAGATTTTGCTCTTTAAAGACAGCTTTACACTTGTGATATGACTGTGGGATTTTCACATTTTTATCAATACATTTATTGAAGGAAATAGAAAGACATACATAGCAATACTTTCACAGTCAATACCAGCTACTACTACAATTACTTAGGTCTGAAATGAAACAGTTTTAGATGAATTACAGGAAGTGAGGGGAGTCTTTACATTCCTGAGCCTGTCTCACCCTCATCTCCCTCTGTCAGCAGAGATGAGTTGGGGGTCTGCTGGGATTGCGGAGGTCGTGGTGGTATGGGCGGGTTGGGCTGGGTGCTGAGTTATTTGGCTTCATTCGGGTGGGTTAAGGAATGACAGGACAAGCAAAACAAACAGAGCTGAGGTGTGAAGTGATCCAGGTCAAAGATGAATGAGAAGCCAGCAAGAGCGGTGGAAAAGCTGCAGAGAAAGGGAGGAGACAAGGCAAAAGTCAGGTTCAGAGGGGAGCGACAAGGGAGTGAAAAATGGGAAGGGAGGGAGGGATGATGGGTAAGAAGAAGAGGAGGAAACAAGGAGGACAAGAGGAACACACCCCCAAGCAGGTGTGCCTACCACTCAGCGCTGGGATGAATCGCCTGCCATCAGCCCTCACCGTAGCTAATAAGGGTCAAAGAAAGAGAGGAGGAGGAGGTGGAAGGAGGAGGGGGGGGTGATAGAAAAGAGAGAGGGTATGTTTTCTCACTCTCCTATTGCTGCAGGGAAAGATAACAGAAGCTGAATCCCTGTGCAAACAAGCCCGGAGACACCTCAGAACTCTGTATAGAGACAGCTTGCGCACACATAAACAGAAATACATGCATAGCTGACTGAGGGTTTCTGAGCGTCCACCTCCAAAGGCAGCACATGAGGAAATATTAGGTGCCTGCTGAGTTTAATCCCGAGTTTTCTCATATCATTCACCAGGGAGTAAATAAACTGGCCAATCAGTCAGTTCAACAGAAGGCATGTCTGAAGAGTAAAACATCTGCAACAAAAAAAACATATCTATACATATGATGTTGGTTGAGATGAGAAAATAATCTGTTAGTTCCTAATTTGCACCTTTTTCCTTTTCAGAAAGTGCATTTTTCCACGATGACATTCTTAGTGCTGCTGTAATAAAAACACTGGTCAAACTAATGTAAAAGAACGTCACACATGTTGCATTTAGTCTCATTAAATTCCCGACATCCAGCAACCATTTCAAGCACGTTTCATTCTCTGCATGCACAGAGATTCATAACAAAACTCTCTGACAAATGCATCCATTTATTCACCCCTCCAGCCGCTCATGAGTGATATTCCTAAACTGACATTAACACCTTCCGTGGCTTTGGGCCCATTCTCCTGTCGAGCAGGAATGCAAACAGACATTCATCACGTCAGGACGTTGTGTATCATTAACCCCTATCCTCTGCTGTGTCTACCAGGCAAGCTAATTGTGGAGTTTTAACATCTTTTTTTTTTTTTGGTGTTTTTACATCCCTTCTCATGTGTCCAAGACTTGATTCTTTCAGCAGCCCATAATATATGCATATATATGGATATAGGGGTTTGTTTCTCGCAACGGACAAGTTAGATGCCTCAAGGTCCTGCTGTGCATTTCTCCACAGATTTGTTTACTTGCACTTGCAGACAAAAGATAGAGTTTGCAAAACACAGCTGACAAAATATTAATGCGGAGCATAAAAGCACAATTACCAATCAAGAAGAAAATAATGGCATCGTATTAGGATCAGTCATTTGCTGTATGATTTGACAACATACCACAATTTTCTGTAACGCATTACACATTTTAGATGGTGGGGACCTTCGCATTTTCAATCTGCACACAAATGATTAGTCCAGCATATTTTCCGATGATTACAGACTGTTTCTATTACTTTTTTACTGCTCACACTGGTAAATTTCTCAGTGTGTTATAGCCACTGAAATGAGAGAGTTTGGAAGTAAGCAGGCAACATTTGGGTCATCAGAGGAGAACAAATGCATTAAGGGTTCCCATGTTCTGGAGCAGATCACCCAAATTACAGCAAAAAAACATGAGCAAAAACCTCAGTTCATGTAACAATAAAATGTTTTTTACCATAACCAGAAAACAGCCTGTCTGCAGTAAGAAAAATCAGTTTCCACTGATGTGGAAATCTGCTCTCATACGATGATGGTGACTAATTTGATGTTAGGAAACTCTGGATAAATGAGTCATGAAGTAAAAGTCAAAACAGCGCGTCAAAAGCTGTGAAAAATGCACCTGGTGTGGACCTCTGGCATCTGGAGTAAACTGATCATGTATAGTACATGTGCATCTGGATCTGTGGGGCTGACTCTATATTTTATGTGCGTGTAAGGTTTTTTGATAACTAGAGCTACTGATTTGGAGCCTGACAGGAACTTGGCCTCCTTCATCTTCAGCTGTCCTCTATGCATGGATTCTGTGCAGGCTGGTTTTCTCATCTTTTCTGACTCTTGGTGCTCTTGGTCTCACTGCTAATGTGACATGTACATGCAACTAGAAGTCATTTTTTACCATACTCAGACTGCTATATGTGTTTCAGTTGTATAAAGAATGTAAGAAATAACAGAATCAAACTTTCTTTTAAGAGCCACAAGTTTTCTTGTGCTCGTCAGCACTCAAAAGGCTACTATGTCAATTGATTGAGTTATTTCCAAGCAAAAATATTCGCCGTTTCCAGCTTCATACATGTAAAGATTTGCTGCTTTTTCTGTTTCATATTCATGTTAATTTAATACCTTTGTGTTTTGGATTGTTGGTTGGACAAAACAATCAAATTGAGGATGTCCCCTTGAGATGTCCCCAAATGATATGATCTACAATAATATTATCATTATATGACAATTACACTCCCAAAGGCTCATAAGCTGGAGTCACGTCATACGCTCATTACATCAGAGTCTCCAAACTTGTAAATACTAAATCAATCCACCCGCACCAGAGACTCAGTTCTGACTCCTTCACATTCTCTGCTGCCTCTCAACAAAATGAAGTATAAACACATTTCATCATCATTTATAAAATTGTCAGCTTACCCAAACGGTTTTGTTCAATTTAATCCATGAAATTTGCCAGAGTTTATGCACCTCCCACCTCTCTCAGCCCGGAGTAATTATACGCAAACACTTGTCCAAGTTCTACTGAGGTATTCAGTTACATCAGAATAGACTGACAATAAAGGGCTGTGTTAATTACCCCAAGCTGACAAATGATACGAAGCATGAACTGTTTCTTTTGCCAATTAAAACATTTTTGCAAACTATATTTGGAAAGTTACAGATGAAGACTTTAAGGATGTGTGTCATTGTAATACATGCTCTCTCTCTCTCTCTCTCTCTCTCTCTCTCTCTGTGTTTCTTTCTGTCTCTCTGTTAATGAATTGTGTGTTACCACACACAGCTTTTTCCCTACATCAAACACCTTTATGTGCTTTCAGAGTCTTGCCCTGCCAAATTCTCTCAGGTTTACCACATCATAACTCAAGATAATTCAATGAAACTCAAACTGCAGAACTAATTTCTGTCCGCTCCTCAAGCAGCGTGAGCTCTGCACAGAAGTGACAGCAATTAAAGAGGTTTGGTTATTTATTGAATTCAAAGAGAGAAGGGGCCTTTTGCTGTGTGGCTTTTGGAAGAGAATGAGCGCCATAAGGAGCGCGGGCAGGTCGAGGAGCACAAGAGTTCGCTTTTATATGCGTAACACAATCCTCTCCAAAAGCAGCTCATTTCCATAGGAGGTCATTACGAGCAAAGGAGTGCAGCAGCTTTACCCACTCCAGAGCGAGCCCTGCATTTGCAAGTTCACCCCTCATTGAGTAAGAGTGTAAACAGAATACAGTTCAAGCAGCTCTTGTTTGTGTATTTAACTGTTTGAAGTTATTTTGAAGTTTATTCTCTGAATAAAAGACAGAGTGTGTTTGACATAGAATTGCATGAGTTTAACTTGAAAACATGGTAGTGAGATTAAAACACACCAAGAGATGCAGCACTCTAGGTGGTCTTTGAACACTTCTCACAAATAACTGAGATAACAAATGTCACTCTAACATAATAACTACACAAAGTTTATTTAATCAGCTGTGTGTTATCCTACTGATTTTAAAAACTTGTTCTAAAAAGTTAGTGACTTCCGTAAGAGCCCATCTTGATGTGAAGCCTGACAGTAGATTGAAAAACAACAATAACTACACAAAACGTCTTCGCCAAATTATGAACGCTGCTTTTGATTAGTCCTCCTCCTCAGAGGACCATCTAAATTTAATAAAAAAATCAAGCTCGAGCAGGTTGGCATTGGTTCTGTGGCTGATGGATTGAATTCGGGCCTTCACATTCGAATCTGAACTTCAACCATCATATAATTACATCGGTCAGTGGGATGATGAATAACATATTTTGCATACAGAAGAAAATTAGGCTTTGATTGAGGCATGGTCTGTTTCAATCAGAATAACATACTAAACCGCCCCCCTCTCCCCAGCATATGTCTCCCATTGACACAGTAGGCTTTTTTTGTTGTTGTTTTCATTGACCACACATAAAATGCTTGGGATTTGAAAAATTGTGTTTTTCATGACTTCACTTTTAGCTTTGGATTCCCAGAGGGCGTGCTGATATCGGCTTGTTTTCAATTAGCACAACACATATGTGCAGTGTTGTGGATCGAACATCGTTCGCAAAATAAGCTCATGTCCAACATTTTAGACGTTCTCCGCGGCCGAAAGCGTGACAGTGCGCTCCATAACCAGCCTATCATACTGATCAATAAAACACTACACAACACAACAAGCAAGACACACCCTCTATTAGATAAACACGTCATTTAGAAAGCTGTTTATGTATGGAGCAACAACCCAGTAACTCTGTCTCTTTGTGCTCTCCAAAGATACTTGTGGAGGAGCAGAAACTCTAATAATTATAATAGAACACAGACTCGAGTAGCTTGGCCTCACTCCAGGGCCAACTTCTTATTGGCACAGAGTGCACAAACCAAATGGGAGGAGCAGGAGTACAGACTTCAAACACCAGCTTTATGGTAAACGATTGGCAGAGTTCAGAATTCTCACATTGTGTAATCTCAGACTTAAGCCCGACTGCCTGCCTTTGAAAAAGCCTTCCCATTAACCAAGATTCTTTTCCCTGCATCAAGAGCTTCGAAGTGTGGAAACATGACAGTTATACAGGACTAATGCTTGAGATTCACATCTCTGTTCTTGGGAAAAGACCACAAGGTCCTTGTTATCATAAACTTCCGTCAGTTTTCCTTCTTGGACATGTTGAGACAGAAAGGGCCTCTTGCTCTCTTGTCCCCATATCTCCCTGAGCCATCTGAAGTAGCCATGAAGCAGAGCACACAGCCACTTAACTGTTAAGTGGATGCACACTTAAACCAGAAACTCTCACTCACACTCCCAGTAAACCAGTACTTTAGCCACCAGCAGGTGGGTCATCCAGCCAGAGAATCAAACAGCCAGCCTGCAAGTTGATGGGGAGGATCAAATGTGGAGGAGGACGAGAGGGAGGCTTCCCACCTGTAGACCATGTGCTGTGCACCTTGATTTACTGGCAGGCTTGAGGCTCTGAGCTGCGGTTACGGGCAGATGCTCTTAAAAACATAACCTGAGCTTTCTGAAGCTCCAACCAGAAATGCACTTTGCCCTCCTGTGCCTCAAACTCCTCTGACATACTCCTAAATTTACAGGCCTGAAGACGTGCCGGTCTGGCCTCCACGCTGTTTATTGGGCTTCCTGTGACCGCGCGTGTGCGTGTGTGTATGTGTGTGTGCCGTTCCTCCCACTGAGCTAGACACAACTAAGCAATGAAAGCAGTGACAGATTGGTCTGATAAAGGTGCTAATAGGTACACACACTTTTAAGGAGGCTTTCGGAGTCTGATAAGAAGGGACAAGTAGCAGCACAAGTACTCACTCATGTACACACATACACACAAACGAGAGATAAGAGCAGCAACAGAAGCTGAATCACAGGAAACAGGCAATAGAGATAAAAGCGAGAGAGAGAGAGTTGAGGATTGAGTTGTCTTGTAGTACTTCACTTGTCAAAATATCTCACAAAACAACAACTATGTCTTTTTCTAAAAGTCTGAGGTCAATCATAAAGAGAACAGATACCGTATTGCATTACCACTTTACTGCTGTCTTTCCCCTGAGGCCTGCTGTAATATGGATCTCCCAGAGAGCTCGTCTCTCATACAGCCTGATTGAATAACGACCGTATCAACACTCTAGGTCAAAGTAAAGATAAAGAACACATTGCATTATAACTGACACTGACAGTGTTTTTTTTTTTTTGTAAGATAAATGAAATTCACCCAGAAATAATCACATAACATCTGTTCTAGCAGTCACATTATTGTTTAATCCCTTCAATTAACACACTGTAGAAACCTTCACTATCAATTAAAACATTTCAATGCAATGGACTAAAATGAACAGATTGTTCTGAAGCTATAATTGTGTACTGTGAGCTGAACAGTCTGTGTGGTTAAAAACAAAACAGGCCTAACCACTAAATACCCCCACAGACCTCAAAGTACATAATTCAGCTACGCCTTTGAAGGCTTTCAGAGTGACAAGTGACACAACGCAGAAAAAAAATCTTTAGGGAGGGGCAGCAAAAGAACAGAGCCGACCCAACCCTGAGGCTGAAAATGAGCATCACTGCTTTTCCATATGAAATAAACAGAAAATATAGCACTTACGGGATGAGGGATATAGTGGTGAGAGCTGGATGACAAACATTTTCGGCTTTTGCAGGTTTTTCCAAGCAAAGAAGTGGAAATGGTAGTTTATCAAGATTGCTCTGGTCTGGATTAGACTGTCAGGATTTGCAGCGAGGACTTTATGGAAGATTATTAATTCAACCACCTCTTCTTGCCAGAGTCACAACTATTTATACGCAGAAACAGATGAAAAGAAACAACTCTCAGACAGCGATTATTCAACACCGATTTCAAACCTGACAGGGGTTTGGCTGTGAAATAACTTAAGGGCTTGGATTGGGGCGAGCAATTGGAAAATGATTACATTCCTGAAGCATATGTGTTTGATAGACCCCCCAGTTCGGGAGGAAGTGTGACAGACGTTTTGGGCTCACGTTCAAAGCCCGGCATTAATCTGAAACAGGCAATTAGGATTATCCTCCATTATTTTATCATTTGGTAAACATGCACAACCCTTTCTCTTTACCTCACATACAGAGCAGCAGTCCCACACTGCTCGAATGCTGGCATACAAACCAAGGCCGAACAGCCACACTTATGTGCAAAGGCACACGCAAACACACACACACACTCACATGTTTGTGATCCAAGATTATGCTGATACTGTACATTAGCAGCTTTTGATTATGGTAGACGTGATGGCTACATGCTAATTAGCTAATTAGCAAACAGCACCAAAATGTCAAGAAATGTCTGTAGACATAGAGGATGTGTTGCTCTTTCAGTTGTGACACAACGCTCGCTGCAAAATGAGCGTTGTGGTGTTCAACATGAGTAAGTTTTGTCTGTCTGCACGCCTCTGCCTGTCTCTCACCACCCTGTTATTGTTGCCACCACTGCTGTCGTTGCTGCTGTGTACACACCTGCACTCTCTATAGATAGTATATGTTTGTATCTCCCCACATGTGTGTCTGTGTGTGTGTGTGTGTGTGACCACTCACTGTGCCTCTCTTTCTTCCTCTGTTTCCTCACAGCATGTGATTGCCATCCCGTGGGTGCTGCTGGCAAAACCTGTAACCAAACCACAGGACAATGTCCCTGTAAAGACGGCGTGACTGGTATCACGTGCAACCGCTGTGCTAAAGGCTACCAGCAGAGCCGCTCGCCCATTGCCCCCTGCATAAGTACGTGGAACCGGTCTTTACCACACCTGCCTCACTGTAGGACAATATTGACCTGGCCTCAGGTCTACTGCACACATTCGAAAGGAACCAAGCACACCTGACCACAGTTTGTGATGATACACACACGTGCATATTCAAATCACGCACAGTTAAAGCAACACACAATACAGAACGCTACACACCAAAAGACACACTGTGACAGCAGACTCTTCTACACTGCATAAATCCTCTCATCCTTTTCTTCAGACAAGTGCTTAGTGTCCGACTGCCGGTTTTCTGACCAGTAAATCTGCTTGCTTAAATAAACACACCATTAAACCGAACCTCAGGGTTATGGCAGCACAGCCCTCCCGGCTTGATGGTCTCCATAAATCTGAGTAAAAACCCAGAGCTGTTAACACCAACTTCTCCAAGCCCCATTGTATCTTCCATACAAAGTGAAGAAAGATTTGAGTTGACTTATAAAATCAATCTTGTTCTCAGTATTCACTGACCATTTATAAACCAAAATATCCCCTTGGTATTAAAACGGAAAAAATACAATATTGCCTCAGGTAAGGCCTGTCCTCAAAGATTTAAAGGCCCTGTAGCTAATAACAATTCATGGACATCAATTGCCTCTTTTGTTTCAAACAATGTGATTTAACTGGGGCTCTTATAATAAGATACTAGGAATTAAATTCTTATGAGGAATAAATCTCTACATGAATATGTACACTAGAGGTCCAATAAAGGAATAAATTAAATCAACTTATCAGATATTTTTCATTCTTGGGGATGTTAAGTCAAAGCCGAGGTGTCAAACATGCAGAGATTCCTGTATGATGAAAATAAAGTCGCTCTCTGAGGATCGCTATGTAATCTAGTTTAATCTGTAACAGCCCTCTGTTAGATTCAGCGATAGCGCTTGCCAAGTCTCATGTTAATAGAGACTCGTATTATATTTCTGACTTCGTGTATACCTTCCAGCGCCGTCAGCCATAAATCTACACGAGTCAATTATGAGAACCAGGCTCATTATTTAAACTGGCACGTGTGGTGACTGCACACTGATGGAAGATCGCTGATCCACAACGGCATCAGCTAAGGGACCTCTGGGCTTCAGGCGTCATTGTTTTGGCAGCAGTTGTTTTTCTTGTCATTATATAGGCACAATTCGACATGGGAGAATTCCTCATTATGTCCACAAGTCAACAACAGACTTGCACATCATTCCACAGATTCTGATTTACAGTGCACAATAGACATAAATGTTGTGTACGTTCAGAAAGTAGGAGGTGGGTCTCCTCATTCCCAGCTGAGAAAATCTGATTTTACTTGATCAAAAGACTTGATTCTTTCTTTCTTCCCTCATACACAAACTCCTCACCTTTGCACAGCTGAAACCACAACTGTTGTGCACCTGTTCCCTTAGTGTGTCAAACTCTTTCTTTGCATGGGTCTTTGATGCATCTCTGTGGCTTTGCCTTTTGTCCTCGTATTCTCCCTCGCTGCTCTGTACAGACTTTTTTGATGAGCCCCTTCTCTCCATCCTGCCCACAGTAACAATAAAGGCATTATGTGTGTTTTATACCTTCTGTTGCCATCCTGCTCCTTTGGAGATAAGAGGGCCGTCCTTCATGCATGGTTTCTCTTAGTGTCAACTTCCTACCCACTCATGAATACAACAGAGTATGAAGGAGGGCTGAGAGAATCAAGTCTTTGGACATCCAAACTGCCAACAGTTCTATAATAAATAATAACAACTGAATAACAAATGATGATTGAGTGTGATCAGTCAAGAAACGTTTTGGAGGTTAAACTCCATTGACGCATAGGTCCGGATCCAACTGACTCTAGTTCCTGGTAGTGAAAGTAGTAGTAGAGCAGGTAGATGATGGATCATTTTTAGTAAAAAAAAAAAAGATTACACTAGAGAGATAAAACAAATAAGGGAGCAGAAATGGGGAATGACATGCAACTAAGGTCTCGGCCTGGAAGTTGTGATTCAACTGGCCGGTGCCTGAATCCTTGGGCCACCCCTATCAAACATCCAACACCCAAATGGTTTGTAGAATGCAAGTTTATTCATAGTTGCTTTTCATTGAAATTTGCTGTTTTGAAAGGAAATTATGGCGATGCTCTAAAAAGGACCTTAAGCACCCTATGCCATGTTTGTAATGAAACCATTGCGTATTCTTGGCCAAAGTGAGCTTAGCAATTACTTTAGTTTTGTTTGGCCCAGAAACAACAGCAGCAGCAACACACTGGCCCTGATAAGACCTGGCATTAACATGGGTCTCCGAATGTGGCCTGAGTAATCAGATCTCAAATGCATCCTCAGTGCATCTTGGGTACATTCACACCTGTAGTTCGAGCTGTCTACATTATTCTATATTCTCAGAATTGTCACCCTTTTGTGTCCCTTTGGAGTTTGCAGGCCTGTTATTGGTCAGATATGGTTATGGATAAAATCTGTGGGTGAGGAGCTTCGACAACGGCTGAGGTAGAGGCTTGAAATTTATGAAAGACGATAGGAACGGAAGAGAATAGTATTTTAGCAGTAGATGGATAAAAGTGGAAATGTTAGAGGGAAAAGCTTAAAATATATATTTTTGCACCTTGAGCTTGAGACTATACACTTGATTTCAATGCCTTTTTCAAGACTGTCCTAGCATAGTAAGCCTTTACTTGAGACTGCAGAATGTTCACGAAAAATTGGGGGAAGAGACAGCTAATGACATGTAGTGATGGCCCTCTGTAGTAAATTTGCAGCCTACCATTAACCGCAACAATTGTGCATTTACACTAAAAGCTTGTCTGTTGAAAAAAAAAAAATCAGAGCTTTGAGCAACTCATAGCCCTTGCACTGGAATACTGTAATCCCTTTAAACTGTTTTACCTTAATCCTTCTTCATAAAATATGCACATTTGCATACTCTGCCAACATGCATGCACACAGAGACAAAAACACATGTACTGTTAGATGCAAATAATGATGAAACTGATCTTTCTTTGTGTCTACGTTTTCTCTGGGAGTAGAGATTCCAGTTGCACCTCCAACGACCCCATCCAGCAGCACAGAGGAGCCATCAGGTGAGTACAGTTGAGAGTTTTGTATTCATCTATGTGCTGCTACACATCCAGATAAACACATTAGGCCTTTAGGGAAGGATGATGTGAATACTGTGGAAGTAAATAAATGGATATTGGATTTTTCAGCAGATCCACGCCTCTCCACAATATTTTTCCACAAGTATAAAAAAACAGACTGCAAGATAAATTGGATCCCTCTTGCCTTCCCCTTCCTTATTAGGGGTTCATGAATATTAAATCCATTAGTAGCAACCCTGGGATGTGCCTCCTTTAATCTCTCACACTTTCACAATTAATCAGTCTAACTGCGGCGCAGTGGGGTGTTGGTCTCGCGTGCACCATTGGGGGCTGGCAGTTTGTTTGATTTGATGATTTTTTCATCTCTCCTCTTTCCCTGTCTGATGCAGTGAAGTGGTAGAAGGGCCGGCTGTGGGAACTGGATCTTGTAATGTAGCGTAGGATTCTGTTTTTTCATCCGTTCACCAGATGATTCCTGTTTGAAATTATGCTGTAAAATTGTGGATTTTACTGTCTTATCTTCAAGGACAGGATATGACATCCGGATTAGTCTCGGTACATCAGATACTAGAGCGGAATGATATGACCTAAAATCTGATTTTAAAAAAATTGTCAGAATGGGTTCAATAATGGTAAATGTAAGCATTATTTAATACATGAGTACATGAGGCAGGAAGTGATAAATACAGCATGACCACTTAAAGATTATGGACTGAATTTCTGGTGATATGTTAGTGGGTGCAGTTGATATTTTTTAGAATGGTAACAGATTCATAATCTTGGCAATTCGATACATGATTTAATATTGTAACTGATAAACTCCTTAATTTATACAGTTGCACAGTTCGTGGCATAAATTCTACCGATGTGAAACAACAAATACATGTCTGGTTTTTACAGTACTAAACAGACATACCTGCGCAGACCCTGTTGGAATAAGTTTTGTGTTTTGTCCTCATGGTGGAAAAAATTGAGTCATCTGGCTCGCAGCATGTTTGCTCTGTCTCACCCGTGAAGTTGCAGGAGGCCCGAGGTATATGCATTTGTGTACATGAGTGTGTCCTGCAGCTGTTGTCGGGCCCTCAGAGGTCCCCCAACCCTCCCTGGACAGCTTCGATTGACAGCACAGTCAGGATATTGCTGGTCCCCAAACCTCCTCCAGCTTTTTTCCATTTCTCCTTCAACCTCTTTTCGCTCTCCTCCACCTCCTTTGTCTCCCTCTGTTTCACGCTTTGTCTTCACATAACACTGTGGGTGGTGCCGAGCTAGAATATCTGGAGTTTCTCTGGGCCCCCTTGTCAGGGATCTGTCCACTTCTGGAGCGTAGGAAATTTTCTTCACCTCACTGAGGGATTACTGGAAAAGTGAAAGAGGGACCCATATTACTTTATCATCTTAAATAAATGCACAAAGTTGATCTGCATATTTATTGCTTTTCTGTTCTAGAAAGCTTTAAGGATATTTGAGTTCTTTTGTATGAAACCTATACCCAATAGCCCTCTCTCCAGTTCATTGTAGCTATGTGAAATCTTTGCCTGTAGCTACATCTTGTTGTAAAAGATCTTGTTCTTATAATCCCATTGATTAAACCGTGTCATTGAACAAAAACCACAACCTGAAGGAGATTGTGTTATGACTCAGTCTACGAAACTACAGATAATCTAATCACAGCTAAAAATCTTGGGAATCCCCCCTCATATGTATAATCGGCAGGCGTCTTCAGCCCAAAGAGGCTGAAATCAAGCAGATTGCAAGGTGGAGTACCTTGATGGACGTCCCGTGTTGGTCATGTCAGAATCGTGAGTAGCCAAGGTTCCCGCTGGACCACCCGGGCTTGCGGCCTAGAGGATGCATACATTACCCTCTGAGCCTCCTCAGAAGGTCGCAGCCCAAATGTACCCCTGATCGGCCTGGTATTCAAACAGCTATGATATCACCTAATACGTGATGGCAAACAGATGTGGCAACTGAATCATAGTATTAAACAATGTTTTATGCCTCACCCCGCCAATAGCAACTGCAGGAATATATATTATTATTGAGTAGTAGTAGAGGCAGTAATCGTAGTAGTAGCAGTAGGAGCAGGAGTAGTACAGATTTTACCTTGTAGCTTTCATAAAAATGCACAAAGCAATAAATGGTTTCTCCAAAAATTAAATAGCTACAATCCATTTCAATTTTATATGGACACATTTAGATAGATATACTTTATTGATCCCAAGCTGGGAAATTACAGTAAATTTGTAATACAAGAAGAAGAATGGTCACTTAACAGGTTATGGATTACATTTTACACAAAGGAAAGAGGAAGAAGAAAGCCTGGGAAATTTTTTAAAAAAGAGAGAGGAAAAAAAAACAAGGGGAAAATCTGAAAACCACAAGTCAGAAAATAAAATTTAAAAAAAATGAAGAAAAATAGAAAGAAGAGGAGGTAGATTTACATGGAGAAGAAAACAGGATGCAGGAAAAACAAGAGGAAGAAGATGCTATGCTGCAGAACTGAGGAAGGATTCCGGGATCAATTAAGAATTGTTGAAAGTAAATTTAGAGATAAATGTGAAAAAGTGAAAATGCGTGTGTCCTCTCGAGTGAGTGTGTGATACTAGAGGGTGACAGCTGTGAGGCAGGTGGGGGGAGGGGTTTTTTTTGTAGGGGGGGGGGGTGGGTGAATGGAGGGTGCGAGGGAAAATGGAGTGGATATTAATTTGTCTCCGGCAGCAGCGCTCTCCCCCTTTCGACCACACGGAGGGCTGGAATGCATGGAGAATACCTCAGATGGTGTGGCCCAGACAAAACACACATTGTGCTGGTAGGTCACGGATGGTGTGGGTCGCCACTCCCATGGGTCGTGACAGAGACGTCTGCACAGCAACGAAATGTGGAGGAGATTAACCGCTGATGACCTGTGATGGCCGCCCGGGCCTGTCAAGATACACAGGATGTGAAAGTAACTAATGATGATGAGGAGAAGGAGAATTGGAGTGACGATGATGAGGCTCATAAGGGTAACAAGGTTCAGTCATATGTGTGTGTGTGTGTGTGTGTGTGTATGATGTCTGAGGCTGGAAGTGATCACAATCTATGGCGGACCCCTCCTTAGATTTTTTGGACATGAGTCTTGCCTCACACACCCTGTTCAGTACTTGCCGACTCCACCGCACTTTACAGTCATGTCAGCCTGGGATCTTGTTACGCTGCTTAATTGCATGAGAGAGTGAGAGAAGAAGTAATGGTGAAGGGCATATTTTACAATAAGCAGGGCCTAAAATAGAACAGCACAGTATCAAATTCTCATTATCAGTATGAAACTGCTGGGTGGAATTTACTGTACGGCTTCATATGACCCGAAAACTGTGGCAGGGTTATTTCCTTCTCGCCGTGCCTAAGCTTTTGGGTGATGATCAACAGGAGTCCCTGCTGACTCATCTGAAAGTCATCAGTTACATTAACAGAGGACGACTCATCTCACTGAACCTGATTGCATACCACCAGAAAGTAAAACCTCAAATCAGGTCAAGAACTCTTAACAGCCTCTTCACTGGCTGTTGTCTGCCAAAAAACAAAAACCATCTTCTACTCTGACAATACAAAGAGTGTGAGGGGCCAAGGGAGTGGGGCGGGCGGGGGGCTCCTTCTCTTTCTCTACTTTCTGTCTCTGTCTTTTGTTGGATGGGATCCAAACTCACGGCTCTGGTGTGAGCAGCCCAGCGCAGAGCAGAGGAGAACAGAGCAGGGGCAGCACACTGGGCTCCATAATCTAATTACATGCTTTATTTGCTGCAATTTGTTTCTCAATCAGTGTGGTTGAAGGAGAAAGCCCTCCTCCCGAGCCGTCATTTACACCTCCTTGTCTCGCTGCCCTGCCTCTGCGGCCGTCTTCACACTGTCTTGTATGAAGATGTGTCTAGATGTAGCTGATACACATTGCTGTTCACACCTGGTTTTTGACTCGAGAGACCACTTCAGATCAGATTTAACTTGCCGGGGTACGTTTGATTTTATCTGTGTGGGAAGTGTGAAAGGTGCTGAACAGAAATGACAAAATACGTGAGACAAAGAAATAAGATCCCGGAATTCCATTTGGCGATCAATGTATTTAACAGACAAAGATGTTTATAATACTCAGAGACAAGATTTTGCTACTCTGTAACATTGTCACCTTTAAAGAGTTCAATTTTAGAAATACAGCATTCATGTTACAAAGTCATCCACGAGGAATTTGTCCGTTGCCCACATTTGATTCGTCACCACGATGCTTTCCCAGGTGACGTCACATTGTATTGTATTTAGTCATACTACCAACGAAATGGTGGAGGTTATTTTGAAACTTGGACCATCACTTCTTTTTCATAGTCATCTAACCAGCGGGTCAGGAGCGTATTTTGTTCACACTGTACCATACTGTATTTGCGATCACATAACTCCTTCCTCACTACAGTTCAGCTTGGTATTTCCAAGACTTGCATCTATATTGGGTAATTCTGCGTCTCAGAATTTACGTTCAGTGGTAATTCACTGGTAATGCAGGAAGTAGTGGGTCCTTTCCGTAGAGACTTTGGAAAGTAAAATCGTTGGGTTTGGGAGTTTTGCGTAAAACATGATAAACTTGTTGGATCAATGAGCCATTTTCTTCTAGATTCTAGAGAGATGTTGATTGACTTTCTGATTGATTGAGTTTTATCTGCTCATAAATGTTTCAGCTTTTTTTATTTGCTGACCCCAGCAGGTGTTTCGGGTCAGCAAATAAACCTACAAGCTTGTGCACTGCATTGTCTACTACTATTTTGATATTTTTTGGCAAGTTTTACATTGGACTACTGTACTATCTATCTAACTGGCAACTGAACTTAATCCAGGCCTAATGTTTTGCTTCCATCTATGAGCAAGGTAAAGTTGTACAGTACAGTATCCTGTTGTGGGGAAGCTTTAGTAAGAAGTATCCCAAATGAAAACGATTAGCTTAAAGGGCTGAGCAGCACTTTGATAGAAGGGGCAAAGGGCCGCCTCTCAGTTACGCACTTCTCAGAGCTCTGAAAGGCAGGAAACAAAGCGCTGTAGTAACTACATGTACTCAGAACACCCAAAGCACATTTTAGCTCAGTGCTACAGGACTGCTCCCACTTCCCCTGCTTGTAACATACACACAAAGGGAACATTTGTCCTCACGGTAGGGGACTGCCGGGCCCTAAATGGGGGTCTCGGGGTGCTCTCAGCGGGGCCCGGAGCTGTGTCTCAGGGGTACACTAATGGGGAACGAAAGGCTATCAAAGGGAAGTATCATGATGGCATCAAGGGGGGTTATGAGAAAACAAAGCTTCCTTTCCACAGCTCCCCCCTCGATCATTTACATGGTAATCAGGTGCAGCTCATATAGACTCCTCTGTTTCATTTACTTTGCCTATTTTTGTTACTCTCTCTATTTACTACCACCAGCTTCAGCTGTGCTCGCCTTAGCCTTGCTAACCAGCTTGTGGGGACTACCGGCTTTGGGGGGGTTCTCTTTGCTGATTTTGGTGTTTTACTTAAAATCTTGGTTCCCCTCTTCTTCTCCCCTCCCCCCTGATAAACTTCACTTCTATCTTCTTTTTTTTGTCAACCTCTCCACGCCTTTGCTCTTTCCCGCCTCCCTCTCTTTTTTTGGGTGCATTTTTTCTTGTTGTGGTGTTTCCCAGGCAACCTCATTCAAGCAGAGTATAAAGGAGAGTAAAGGCATGAAGCAAAGATCTGGTCACAACAATGCAGTTTGTTCATATTCAGGCTGCCTGAAAGCTCCTATCCTTCTTCCACCATCCCATCACTCTCCTCGACTACTACTCACTGTCCATCCATCTTTTTCTACCTCCTTCCCTACCCTCTGTTCTTTTTTACTATACTCTCAGCACTGAAGTGTAAACCAAATCACTACACTGGATCCCATTTACGCCAGCTGGGAGAGGGCTAAAGGAGCAGAGAAAAAAAGGAAAAGAACTTTTTTTTTTTTTTCCATGATATGGCCCTCACTGTATGTGGCTGTCAGTGTGACAGCACAGCATGGGGTAATCACAGAAGTTATGTACTCTCTGGATTGCAGGGGTTCTGTTACTGTTGCCTCCTGGTAATCGATCATAAAAGTGATGGCTTAAGCATATCATTGTGGATCTGTGTGGACAATGAACAGTATTAGATATAATCTGCTGTGCATGTGTGGTCAGCCTTTGAAAGAAGTAGCAGTTCACTTCTACAGATTCTAAAAGATTAAAAACACAACAGCAATGGAGAGACACGTCACTGCTGTCAGCGTGATTTTTAGAACGTGCTTATCTTTTATGCCTTGCATTAAGTATTTGCATATGTTGCATCCAGATCTGTTGGTGATCTTGTGTCTGTCCACACAGTGTGCCTACAGTATGAGTGATCTTTTCTTTATTCTGTATCAGGGTAGATGCTCAAATATCCCCTACCCACAATCGCAAATATAATATACAAACTTTAAGGAAGGCTCTACATGATTTTATGCACTGAAAATGTCTTAAACAGTGTCCAGATCAGAAAACTGTTGTTGTAAAAACTGTTCTGCTTTGAGGCTGTTATCCAGAAGAGAAATCATGCTCAAATCAACTCTAAGTACTCACTCAGCTATCTCAAAGAGTGTGTGGATACATATACGAGTATGTATAAGCTTTGATTTGGGTGACCCTTCTGCCTGCGTGAGGTATTTATTTGTTCACCGTGTCCAGAGTGGACGTGGCCCCCCCTTCTCCCCAAAAAGGGTCCTCTGCCTAACGCTTCATGGATGGCTAATTTTTCCTTCCTGACCTCCCTTTGTGTGGCATTGACCTGCTTCACACCCCCCACCTTCTTCTGCCCCAAATAGCTGCCAGCCCTCTGTGCTCTTTCCCCCCTTGTCCACACAGCAATAAATGCAAAAGCTTGACATGGTCCTCTGTGGGGCCTTGAAGTGATCCCGGGGTTATTTTTTTCAGGAGGTCGGGGGCTGAGGTGACAAGTGAGGTGAGATTTGGACGGAGGTGGGGGTTGATGTGGGTGGAGGGTGGTCCGCACAGGCTTGACTCATTCCCACAGTGTGACAGGGGGTGAGTGGTTAGATAGCAGTGGTCATTTGTATTTCTCCCAAACCGCTGCTGGTACCAGCAGCTCCATTCAGAGGTCCTCGCCATCACACATAGAGGTTGTAGGCATGGTCGGAGGGTGAAGTGCCTCCACCACAACCCATTATAGTCCCATTAGACAACACAATCAAACCAGACAGATGTGACAGAGCGTCAACCAATCAGCCGAAAGAAACTTAAAAAAAAAAAAAAAGAAAGAAAGAAATGCTATCATCACATCAGGACCTAAAAGGCAGATGTTCTGTTCTTTTTTTTTTTTTTCTTTTTTTTGAGACAGACTCTTTGTCCCAAAAATATATGAGATGACAGTAATAGAAACAATGTGGGTTTCATATTTGGAAAATTTGTTTGAACTCTATCGTGCATCTACTGTAAATGTAGGCCCAACTAGAATTTGTTTTATAAAGGTTGCATTAACTGAAGTCCCAGCTCATCTACAGTACAGTAATTCTAACCTATTCACCATCTTTAGAAATATAAAAATAATTATTTTTCGAATGTATTGAAAAAGTATTAGCTAAATGTAAATTTTATACCCTATACAGGAGATATTTATCCTAATTGTTGTTTCAGTTTTGTTTTTGAAACAGAAGATATAAGGTAATTGACCTGCGGTAAATTTCACTTATTCTTACATAAAAATAACTATTATGATGAATTACCTGTTAATTACTTAAGAGACATTTCAGAATTTGTAAGTTTTTTTTTAAATCCAATTCATTAGTTTTTAGTAAATGGTAATGTTTTTTAAATTTATTTTTCAATTTGTAATTTATCAATTATATATAAGATAAAAAAAAATCTTAAATTCACGAAACCTTTTTCCCCCATGACTAAAACAGCAGACTGCAACCATATTACTAAATAATTCATTCACTGTTTGTTTTCTCCCTCTTGCCTCCTAACTGTATTATTTTCCTTCTTATTCTTACAGACTGTGACTCTTATTGCAAGGCGTCTAAAGGCAAACTGAAAATCAACATGAAGAAGTACTGCAAGAAAGATTACGGTGAGTCAACATTTGTTTCTGCAGAAACAAACAGTGTGTATCAAACTTTTTGGGAGCACTCTCTGATAGGCATGTGTTTACTCCTTTTGTGCTTTGTCCTCCCCCTGTTGCTGGGGAGCTGCTATAGTTTACAAGGGAGGCATTTTACTGATGGCTTACTCCAGCTTTCTGAGGACAGAGACAAAAGATCAAAAAGAGGACAGCAGATCTTAAAGGAGGAAGAGAGAACCAGACAAACAGAAGGAGAGAAAGGACAGGATAAAGAATTAGGTTGAGATGTGTGTGTGTGTGTGTGTGTGTGTGTGTGTGTGTGTGTGTGTGTGTGTGTGTGTGTGTGGGAAGGGTTGTCCCTGAGCAGGCATTTAAAGACCCAAGTGGATAAAGCAAAGGCCGTATGACAGTGGATACTCTCTAAGAGATCCTCATTAAGGCAGCCCACTACCCCCACAACTGATGTGTTTCTCGCTGCATTCCTGTGGGCGTCCGTCCGCCACGCCATTCAAGGTGTGGATAAGACGTATGACCTCTCCCCTCTTCCCCCTCCCCTGATTGAAGTCAGGCTGCTGAACCGGTCAACCAAGCAGCGGCATCCTGCAGCATACCTCAGCGGCTTGACGGACAGGCCTGGGCTTTGTTCTGCAGGGATTTGGAGGAGTTAGGGGGTCAGCTTATAGACACTTCCACCTCTTCCACCAATGCCCATCTTGCTGCTGATGTGGTGTTTGCGTGTGTGTGTGTGTGTGTGTGTGTGTGTGTGTGTGTGTGTGTGTGTGTGTGTGTGTGTGTGTGTGTGTGTGT
>JBBMJY010000020.1:14689171-14725243 GCA_037833715.1 Toxotes lorentzi | reverse complement strand
TGTGTGTGTGTGTGTGTGTGTGTGTGTGTGTGTGTGTGTGTGTGTGTGTGTGTGTGTGTGTTTGTGTGTGTGTGTGCGTGTGTGTGTGTGCGTGTGTGTGTGTGCGTGTGTGTGTGTGTGTGTGTGTGTGTGTGGAATCTGCTGGTTTGAGATAATACCAAGCAAAAGACAAATGGAAGTTCCCCTTTATCACCAGTGATTTTGTGTGTAGGTGCAGGATATTTTTATGTAAGGGTCAGAGTTTGAGGCGGAGTATTAGGGATATTGAACAGCTCTGGACTGAATTTAATTATAAGACTGTAGTGAAGGTTTCTTTTCTTTATATTGTTAGAAATTGACAACAGAAACGGATTTAATGTATTCATATATAACAACAAATGCACTGCTCTCAAACATACACCATCTATTTACTTTGTTTTTTACTTCTGACTTTTGAAGGGATTTTTTTTTTTTTTTTTTAGAATCAGGCTATTGTAAAAACATTTCATTCAATACATCTGTCCAACATAAGTTTCATGTGCTACATTACCCACTGTGTAATCCACTTTCTCCTCGCCTTGCCTTTGCCTTGGCTTTGTGCTAGCGATCTACACAAGAAACACTAAATGTCTTGTCATATCCATTTATAGTTTACCACAGCATATTCATGATTCATAACAGACCAGAACAAGACGCCTTTACACTGTTTACCACAGGTAAGCATAGCGAAGCTGATTGAGAAGTCAAAAACAATGTAAATCTGCAAGATATCTCGAGAGAGAGCCATAGACTTGGACTGTTTTGAAAAGATCAGCAGGGGAGCTGGGCTCCACGCTGCCTCGGGAAACGATGCTACAAGCTTCTGTGGTCAATATGCAGACACACATAAAGAATCACAGGAGGGAGCGGGGTGCAGGGAGAGGGGGTGGAAGTGTCTGATCACAGAAAACACTACTCTAAGCATTTCAGCGTCCATAGCACACACAGTACGCAGTGATTGTTGTACAATCACAAACAGAGAGAACAGCACCTGGTGGAAGCCGGTAGGTACAAGGTGCTGCAGAAGTCACTACCAGGCCATAACATATAAGCCAACTGAAATTTAGGCCCTTATGGCATGGGGCTTCAGGAGGGGGGGGTATAATACTATTGTGCATATGACTCAAACCCCGATAGGTTTTCACAAAAATAACTAGAAGTACCGCATGGCGGTGGTATGCCTCTGCGCGGTTGGGTGCCTGTAGCAGATGTAGAGGCAGAGTGGCCTTGACCTTTGACCTCTGACCTCCAATACATATTGACAAGCAGTGATAATATGTGCAAAGTTTGAAGAGCATCCCTCAAAGACCTTGCCACGTCCGCCTGGAGTCAGCAGTAGAGTAGAAGCCGTCCAGTTTCTCTCTGTACTGCTGTAATGGTTTTCCACAATCCATACTTTGGCTTTGTACTCCGTCTCATTGCCTGATCTAAATGCAGTGGACCGAGCACGCAGCATGTGGCGTACCTGTATGCACCGTGTATGTTGCTGTAGACGTGATCCAGTGTGTTTCTTTCACTGGTGGAAATGTCCACGTGTTGATAATATTTAGGGAATTCCCTTGGTGGATAGTAGGGACGGCATTTGTGCAATAAAAACTCCACATCTGGCGAGCAATGCTTTTGAACAGTCCGTATGTCTCCACGAGTTATTAATAAACACGCAACTGTGCAGTGGTGGTCTGCTAGCGTGAGTTGTTAGCGTAGCATGGAGCCCTCCTCTCTTGCCTTGCTTGCGTCTACGTTTGCGACGTGCTCTCCTGGGGTCAGCTTGCTCACTCATGGTTGGGGCTGTGTGAGTTGGCAATATCCAGCCATGCCTGTCTGTTGTATGTTAGCAGTGCATGGGATTTGTGCACTGCAGAAAGAGCATAAAGCACACAAAACAGAAGAAAAAGCCGGCATTCGAGAGCGGAGCGAGCAAACACATCATAACGCATGCCATAACACGTTCTGAAGCACAACATTTGCATTAAGGTCAAAATCTAATCAGTTCATCCTTGAGTCACAGTCAACATTTGTGCAAAGTTTGAAGACCATCCAGACATAAAATTAACATAAGGTCACAGCGACCTTGATCTTTGACCTTTGACCCCCAAAGTATACTCAGTGCATCCTTGAGTCACAGTCAACATTTGTGCAAAGTTTGAAGACAATCCCTCACAGGGTTTTTAAGATATGGCATTGCCAAGCAAAATGTAAACACGGTAATAGTGACCTTGACCTTTGACCTGAAACCTCCAAAATCTACTCAGTTCATCCTTGAGTGACTGTGAACATTTGTACTTTAAAGAACATCCTTCAAAGTATTCTTCAGATATCACATACGCCTGCATAAAATTAAATGTACGATCACAGCAACCGTGACCTCTGACCTCCAAAATCTACTCAGTTCATCCTTGAGGCACAGTTGACATTTGTGCAAAGTTTAAAAGCCATCCCCCAAATGGTTCTTACGATATTGTATGACCATGCAAAACATAAATATGGTCATAGTGACCTTGCCCTTTAACCTTTGACCTCCAAACGCCTTTCGAATCTGCCTTAAGTCACAGTCAACATTTATGCAAAGTTTGACCGAAAGACCTCAAAGTGTTCTTGAGATATCACGCGTAGAAGAATCGGATGGACGGACGGATGGACAGCCCGAAAACATAATGTGAAAACAGGAAACAGGGAAAAAAGAAAAATCCACCTACCTGCACAACTGAAGAAGCATTGACTTCTTGGAGTTTATACCAGATGCCTGGCAACGCACAAGAACTCCAGGAACTTGCTGCATACATCCAAGACATAGACCGGTATATTGACCCCTGTAAAACGACAACAACTATTCATTTTTACACTTCATTTGTTGTTCAGATTAAACAAAGAAAGCAGATTTTGTGACTCTGGACAGAGCCAGACCAGCTCTTTTCCTTTGTGTCGAGTCTTTATGCTAAGCTAAGATTTTGGCATGAAAGCAGATAAGCGAATTACCCAAAATATCAAAAAAACTAAACAAATGAGCAGTAGAAACTAAAATTATACTCAGACATGTTTTCAGTTTTTCAGGTCAGGAGTGTACTATGCATGCATTTTAGCTGGGAAATTTATGTTTCAGAAGCAGTTTTAGATTTCATTCACTGTTCATTAAGTGCAACTCCCAAGGAAGTCATCCAAAATTTATGGTTCAAAACCTGCCCTGAATGCAAGATATACTTTGAATTCTGCCATGATCTTCAGCTCCATTAGCTCTACGCTGAAGGTAAAACCAGTGACCCTGGAACAAGGTGGTTCATTTCAAAAGCTGTCCCATAAGCTCAGGAGAACTATAATGGAGCGTAATAGAGATCTGGTCAATATAATACATATTGATACTTGCCGGGGTAGGGTCCATGAGAGGCAGCCCTCTGTTTCCTCCTTTTCTTCACTCTTTCATTCTCTTCATCTCTCTCTCTCTGAGGACCGTACCAGCTCATTCGTCACGTTATATCACTGAGTGTCTTTCCAGCTAACGTCTCTAATAGCCCTACCCTGCCGCCTAATCACATTACAAATCACACTGCTCTGTCAGTAGTAATGGACATAATGCATGTGCAGCTGTATATATCATAGCTGGACCATAGACCAGCCTTTTCCACTGAGGATATAAACGTTATTTATTCCACATGAGGTCCATTTATGGACTTAAGGTACCATTTTGTACATATAGTACATGGGCACTCACTTAACCATTTTTTTTCTGTGATCTCACCACTTTTCTAATTTCTCGACTCATTACATGCTGTTTATAATGCCAGTCGATTTGTCAGTGTTATCAGCAGCTGATATTAATTAATTGATTAATTAATTGATTATTGAGTTAGTGTTGACACCCACACCAAGCTCAGTGCTTCTTAAAGCATTCTCAGTATCCATTCTGCTTATGTGAAAATCAGAAATAAATGATAATTATTTTCTTTTAATAATGTAATCTATATTTTGTTTCATAATGTTAAGGCCCCCTCAGTATCAGAAGGTGTCTGCTCTGGATGCTGTGACATGACCACCCCCTCCCCCAGTGCAGCACGGACGTTTACAGCTCTCACTGCGAGCCTCTCTCCACTCCACATTGTGCTTTATGTGACTTTAGCTGCCAACTCTTTGCTCATGGTGTGCTGATGTTTGAATAATGGCCACAGTTAGGAAAAAGGGCCAGTGTGCTTGAAAGAAAAAAAAAAAAAAAAAACCCTTTCCTTCCATCGTGACAGAGATCTGTGAATGTGGTGGTTACTCCTCAAAGCTGATGCAGCAAATTGAAGCAAAAAGCAGGTTGTTATTAAAAGAATAAAAATAGCTGCATATCTTCATGCCGGAGAGTGGTGGTTAGTTGACCCACTGTTTCTTATTTAATTACCTCAATAAATATCCAATGACAGAGACTATTCAGTGGACTAGAAATTGTTGCAAGGAAAAGCTTTGGCTCAGAAGGCCAGGAATATATTTGTCTGCGTTTCCATGGAAAAGCACGGAAAGATCAGAGAAATGAGAAGGTAAAAGCTCAGCATGAAGCACTGGACCACATTATACTGTGGGCAAATGCTGTATGTGCTTAGAGGTTTTTAGGGTTGTAACCTTGAAACAATTGAGATATTATAAATCAGCAAAGGAATCTCACAGTAAGTGATTTTGTGTCATCTCTCTTGCTCCCTGTCCTCCCTCTGCAGCTGTCCAGGTGCACATCCTGAAGGCAGAAAAAGCTGGCGAGTGGTGGAAGTTCACCGTCAACATCATCTCCGTCTACAAGCAGGGCGAGAGCCGCATCCGCCGTGGGGACCAGTTCCTGTGGGTCCGTGCCAAAGACGTGGCCTGCAAGTGTCCCAAGATCAAGCCTGGGAAGAAGTACCTGTTGCTGGGGAACGATGAGGACTCCCCCGGCCAGAGCGGAGTGGTGGCAGACAAAGGCAGCCTGGTTATCCAGTGGAGGGACACGTGGGCACGCAGGCTCAGGAAGTTCCAGCAGCGGGAGAAGAAAGGCAAGTGCAAGAAGCCATAGGTGGAAAACGTTGGGGAGGATGCCAGAGAGGAAGAGAAATTCAAGAGAAAATCTGAGCGGGTGATTAAAAAAAAAAATAAATAAAAAAATGAAAAAAAATGAAAGAGAGACAGAAAGAGGACCACGGACAGAGAAGAGACTGTTTATGTCGCTGCTTTTTTGTGTAGAAGCATGAAGAGAATTATTTAGAATGATTTGTCTTTTCTAGTGAACTTTTGTTGAAGGAGCTCACCTTGCAGATTTGGTTTTATGGTTTATTTTACTTTGAGATTTGTCTCTCTTGTGGATTTGCCGAATTTGCACCTATTACCAGTATATAAAGTTATTTGTGTTCGTTTTCTTTATCTCAGTATGAAATCATTATATTTTATGTTTTAATTTTATGGACATTTTCTGCTGGTGCAAAAATGACAGAAAAAAAAACCCACTTAATAACCACTGCAATTTTGCCTCTGCATGGTTTTCTTATTGTATTCTTAGCTAAGAAGCGAGCCTGTTTCATCAAAAGTCTTCACTGAGCTAACTGAGGCAGAGATATTTCTCAGAGTTGTGCCATAAAGACGACTGTTTCTAAGCCACAGAAATGGATAGTACGTTTAGCTGTCAATTCGATTCCCTTTTACAAATCCAGGTACATCTGCAACATAATCTCTTGCCCTGCATTTTTAGTTGTCAACACTTTTTTAAATTTAGAATATGCAGGCGGCGGAAGAAAACCAAGGATAAAACACAGTATTGACTAAAACATATTTGACCTGACTAATTTTTTACTCCCCTATTTGCCCCCTTCAGACTTCACTGGTTAAATTTTGGTGACTCAGTATTTGTACAAACCTGCATGTGAACGCTTCTAATTTGCGACTATAATATTCAGTTCTATAACTGGTGCTGCTGATGGTACTAATGTTAAAATTACACTTTTTTTTTGTTTTGTTTTTTGGGAGGACTGAATGCATTTAAAATCAGATTTCACCTTCACTACTTACAGTAACTGTGACTTTTTTCTTTTTCTTTTTTTTAATTTCACAACTCCAGCAGTTTAACAGAGTTTAACAACTGACTTACAAAAGGACAAGATACCAGCCACATTGATTGTTGTAAAAAATACTATGAAAACGTGTCACAATCATGAGCTGTTCATGGGTAGATCTAATAGAAATAAGTAATGAATGTAACAAATCTTCTTAAGTGGCTACAAAGTAATATGTCAATTTATTATTTTTTTTCTAATTCATTTCATCAACATTTTATTATATTGGTTCTACCGCAAAAATGATCAGAGCTGTGAAAGTTACTCCAAGTAGGTCATTGTGCGAAGTGGATGCAACATTAGAAGTGCGTGGGGAAAAAAGTGTTGCGTTGCAGCTGCAGGTGCTGCACGCTCTCAGAGCTGAAAATACCGACAAAGAAGTGCATACAGTATGTCACAAGTGCAACAATGCAGATGTTTGTATGATTTTGTCTTTTTAGAAATGTATTCTCAGCTCATGAAAAAATGAAAAAGACAAAGGAAGAAAAATATCCTTTTAAGTGACCCCAATGTGGATGGCTGCCAAACACCAAATCTGAAAAGGTGTACTTTTAAGTGGAGCATCAGTAAGATATTCACTTACACTCAATCAATAGAAACTGTATGAGGCAACGAGAATGGGCATAACGAAAAGAAAATAATTTCCTTACCTCATATGGTGCAGCAAGTAACCCTAAGGCAAAACAGAAAAATGAAAACTTGAGCGCAAACTACACTTCAAAAAAGGTGCTCGACAGTTACTTAAAAGTGTTTTTGAAATCCACCCTACGCTCATATTCATCTAGAGCGATTCCTGCAGTACTATGAGATTGTGGATAAGTACCTTTACAGTCCACCCATTCTTTTGCAAACGCAATGCATGACTGTACATTCACTAAAAGAACACTGTGCGACCAGTCAGGAGCTGCAGTCTCCCATTGACCTGTCACGTTAATTCTCTTCACTTCTACACTTGCACAGGGAGAAATGGGGTGAATTGCAATCACTTGACGCTGCTTGATTCAAACCACATTGCTCATTTATTTGTATGCAGTTCAGTTTGGATGTCTCCAAGGAATGCGTGGTAAAAACACTGCTCAGGTTTGTAAAAAGCCCACAGAGTATTTGATGTATCATAAACTGGGGTTCCTTTCAGTCCATCCCAAAACACACTGAGCAACACTTTTGATGTTGCAGGTATTTGTTGCTTTACAAAATTGCATTTACTATGGCACCTTTTAAAATGTTCCACAGCCCAGGTAACTGTAAAAAAAAGTGTTTGAAGATCATTTAAAGACACGTGGTTTTAATCTAATGGACTTCTTTCATTTTAAATGGTAATCATTTTTTATTCCACTATCTCAGAAACCTGCTCATTTGTCCAGGAATTTTCTGAATGGACTGAAATGCCTCCAAGATGATGACAAATTAGACGGGCTTTTTAAACCCTGAGAAATCAAAATCACCTGGGCTAAGCTGTAAGATACAAAGTACACATGACCAAGTTGCTGAAGAACGTCTCAGTATTTACATTTATGGTTTAATGGAGTTTGTCTTTTTTACTGTACAGTTGATCAATGCTTGTGATTTCAGTCCAACATGATGTTACGTGGCTTCTCTTGTGCTGATGATGACAATGACACACTCACACATACAGCATATTCACATGTTCCCACCTTTCATTGTTAATCCTACAACATTACGTTACTTGGCAATGGTTTTTTTTTTCTGTTTGGCACAATATAATCTGTAATCACACCTCTCTAGTCTGAAGCCTCATGCTGTAAATTTTACATCTGTCTCCTGAGCAATGGTTTGACAAGCTTCCTGATGAAACGCTACACACATACCTGTCAAAGCATTGCTTTGTGTTCATACTATGAATTGTAAATGTTTAGTTGTCATCATTGCAAAGACTTTTTGCAATGTGGTTTTACAATGCGTACTAATATATTATGGTTATTATATATGAATATATTTAATGACACAAGACATTGTGGATTTTATTGTCTTTATCAACTTTTTTTCTTTTTTTTTTGTTTCTTAATTGTGGTTGTTTAGATCATGCCATTAAAGAAGGAAATAACTACTGAACACACCAACCTGGTAGAACTAAATTCAGATTTTCAGTTCAAATAAACTCTTGTTACATTGAAAAATCATTTGCCTCTGTTGCTTTAAATGACTGTTTTTATTTATTAAGTTTTTCAGTTAATACCTAGGCAAATAATAGTCAGCTGTTCTACATTTACTGGTCGCCACTTCATAACAAGTACATTGGACAAAAGAATATATGCAGATTTCATGATGGAAATATGGAAGTAGTACTAGTGTGCTGAGGCTTTGACGAAGGTCCACCCCATTCTAAATATCATGTTACAAAACACTATAATACTCCAGAGTGAGCCCTGGGCATAAATGCAGACAGACAGGAATCCGGGGACTATTAACTGGAAATGTCATTTAATAGAAAATACAAGCTGAACTGATTTACAGGGAAGGAAAACAGCCATGTTAGTAACACAGCCGAGCTGTTTGTTTTGGCCGAGAGCTACTCTATAAACATTGTAAAATCCCTAGACAAATGATAACATTACAGCTGCTGCAGTAATGCATGGGTAAATATAAGTGATATTGCAAAGCTTGCAGAATAACTGTACCCAGTGTTAGCCTCAGTCCAGACCACAGACAGACTCATGGAAGAAAAGCTCCTGCTGCCTGAGGGAGGTCCTCCTGTTGGGTCAATATTCACCACAGTCCAGGCTAAAAATATTTTTGTAAATTCCTTACAAACCTCCAAATAATTAACTGTTTGATGAATTACTGATTTAATGAGCCAGACATTTGAATAACTATCAAATGAGTATGATTTCCACCCAAACCATACATGCTGTTATAAGGTTACCAATGTCGTTCACCCAAGAAAAAAACGTACTGTATAGAAAAAAGGAAATAGTGCTGTTAAAGTCTTCATTTCACATTGCCTTTGTTGGAGAGTCACCAGTGACCTTTGTCTAAATGTGCAGAGCAAGAATAAGAAAATAAAACCTGACGAGAGACAGTGTTTAAATGAGTGTCTGTACATGTGTGCAATTTGTATTCAAAGGATTTAAACTGGCATTCTGCACCAAACTGTCACTGAAGTAGTCATCCAGCACAGGTCCACGATCGCTGCGGTTCTCGTCACCTACACAGGCCACACACCGATCACTACGATGGCTATTAGAAGCAGCACGATCACCACCAACATCCCTGGTGGAGGAAAGGAGTGGGGGAGTGGGGGGGGGAGACACAGATCAGATGGAAAAGGCCAAAACAGTCATACCGACTTGGAGCTTCACTAATCAACAAATCTCGATAAATTGATTCCATACATTATACATGTACTGTTTGTTTACCAAAAGCCTGATACAGTTTATTCATCTTTACCACACACTACGTAAAACACCATTGCACGTTCATTCATTACTATAAACACGGTCCTTGTACTTTATTTTGAATTGATCCTAAAAGCTGTGTCTCTGTATTAATCTGTATTAATCCACAGCTGAAAAAAGTCCCCAACAAATGACAATTTACTCCTAGTTGAGTAACATTTGCTAAAAGCTAAAGTGCTCACCTGTTTTAGAAAATGAAACAGCCATTTACGAAAAAATGTGAAATACACATTTGTTACCTGTTTTTAAAGATCTTCAGCAGGAATAAATGAGCTTGAGGCTGAAGGCCACAGGAAAAGTAGGGAAGTTGAAAAGTGTGGACAGACAGACTAACACGTTATTGCTTTTAATCTTATAATAAGATTTTTTGAAACTAAGACAAGTGTAGAATAATGTTGAACTAATTCTTTAAGGATTTCATAAGTTAGATATCCAAAAACACAATGTCACAATAACTACACTTGCCAGTATGTCATCTTTTTTTATAACAAACTTTGATTGGCGTAATCTCTGTCCACCTGTTTAGGAGAAAGTTATGTACTTCAAGAATGTAAAGTACATGTAAAATGTTCTCTAAACCACGCCTTGTTTATTCAACATTTGTGTGCACAAAACAAGAAATATTTAACCTTTCAGAACTTCGGTGGCTTTATACAAAAGACGTGACACTTGTAGTTTCAGGGGACTACTGATACTAAATTCTTATATAGTTTATTTAAATGAGGTTGGTATTTTACCATAAAACGTTTCGCCTTCCACTTACTTGTGACAAAACCTTTGCAGTTCAGCAAATTCTCTCTAACCTTAATGTTGTAAATTTAAATCTCAAGCAGTCGAGGAACTCCAAACCTGATTTGAGACAGACTCCAAGAGAAGGAGGGGAATGCAGCAGACACAAGGGAAAACACTTGGAAGAGGTAAGAAGCCTACATACCTCACTACTAATTTACAAAGTCCTTGATCTAAAGCAAGTCCCAAGTGTTTATGCCCTCGCAGCATATCACCATTTTCCTGCTGATGACTTAATGCAATTTACATGCATTCAACAGCCACAAAAGCCTTATTACCACAGATTGCACACTGTGATAGGCATATGTTTCTGATTCAGCCTAGAGAGGATAATCATTGTTTTTCACTGATACTATGGAAGCAGAGAAAAATGTGCAAAAGCTCACTCACACTTCATCAAAGGGCTTTACCCCCAGGACCTGAAAATATTAGAGTTTTTATTATAGTCACCACCCAGGAAAAAAAAAAACTGTTGTAAAATCTACTACAGGTGGAATTTTCATCTTTAGTATAAAGACGTACGTCTTTTGGGAACTTTGAAGTTCAGTTTTATTAAATCTGAGTCCAAGCACTAAACCTCAAGTTTCGCCCAAATACCTGTAGATTACTTCTTTGCTTGTTTGCAATTTATCCAGATGATAGGCCTTTGTTTATGAAAGACACTTTGACATGCCATGGTCAGAAAAGCACAGGTGTAAATAATAAAATGAATGAGGCCTGAATTCCATTTATTCCTTCAGTTTCAGCATCCTGGCATTGTGCATGCTGGCTCACTGTCATGGGACACTTCAATAAAACTGGAGCTTTTCTTATTTTGACAAGTCAAAATATGAACTGTGAAAAATGTGAAATTACCTGGATGTATTTTTTTTTTTTTTTAGCGTATTGCCAGTTAAAGAAATTGCTAATTTCAGTTACCAATTTGGAAGTAAGTCTAGAGACCAAGCAATAAATCACTGAGTGAGTACACTGGCGGATGTTAGCTTATTGAAGATATGTTGTATTGGAGTATATGTCGGCAGATAAGGAACAGGAACTTTCAGCACAGAAATGCCAACGACGTGTTTGGGGAAAGAGTGTCTCTGAGCAGTTTATTTTTCAACATTAGATGATATGTTGCGACCAGAATTTTTTAAAAACTCGCAAATATCAATATCAGCACCATGCTCAAAAATCCAGCATGAGTCAGGCTATAAAAGAATCTAAAAGAGATCTTTCTACGGAAACAAGACCCTAGAAAATCTTTGGTCCTGTTATGGTGATAGCACTAAGAATTTAATCGAGAATTGTATTTATTAAATATATTTATGTCTGTATATATATCTGTATAAAAAAATCCCCTAAAAGTCATTTAGGAGATATAAGAGAGAAGTGGTGGTGGTGGTGGGTGGCTTATACCATGTGCATCATAAACACTTGAATACTTTTAGAATGTGGTGCTCTTTCCCTTTGTATAGTATATACAGTATATGTGTTCTTTGACCTATACCACAAACCATGCTACACACATATGATATGAAAAACATTCTCCAAGGACACGTTCACCCACTATTTCCCCACTTCTCCCAACAGAATGGCACAGGAGTGAAGATTTCAAACAACTGCATCTCTGGCTGATCTGAGGCCTGTCGACAGTCCCCTCACTGACTCAAGTTGTCCATTGTTATTTAGCATGCGGCCGGTATTTTCCCCCGCCTTTCACTTTGGGTTTACATTTCTCTCATTCTTTGGCTCTCTCCTCCTGCGTTCCCCTCCACGTCCTAAATGGTTGTCTTTCCCACAGGGAGAGAGACAGCGCGAGATATAAGCCATGCTGAACTAATTGCTTGCGGTGGTACTGGTGGTCTGATGAAATGTTAGGCTGATGCTGGTTTCTTTGCCAGGATGTGGGGTATGGCTGTAAGGGGTCCAGATGTCTTTGCACCTCTTTGGCTCACTGTGCCACTCTCGTTGACTATCTCTTTTGTTTAAATATTTATTTTTCTTTAGGTATTTATGGCTTATTGTCTCCTTCTTTGCATGGAGTTAATCCTTTGAGAACAGTGTGTTTTTATTTGAGACATCAGTGTGCATATATAGGTCCACGGGGCATGCATGTCAGGAGTTATCACTGGTCTAGACAGGACCTCTCCTCCTGATAACTTACACATGTGAGTATAATATAAATGTCAAAGCAGGAACACACGCACAAATAGTTTTTGTGATGGCTCTTTAAAAGCCTCGTGCTTAAAGCAAGTACACACACACACATTTCCAGCAATTATCTTTGTTTGGGTGTAAACGATACTGAAGCAACACCCAGCCCAGATTCAGACATCAGAATTTAATTCAACCTGGGCCAACATCTGTCGGCAACTTCATCTGACAACACCATAGCAACAACGGCAATAAAGGCTGAGCTGTATAACATACGCATATGTTACTGTGGAGTAAGGCTCTCACACCCTCTAATGTCATGCAACAGCCAATCATGAAGCTACATTAGGCACCCGTGCTGACCCTCACCCTCCTGTCCTCTTCGGACCATCCCTGTCTGCCTCAGTAACTAAACAAGCTACTCCTGACCCTCAGGAGGTCTCCAGAGACTAATGACAATAATGGCGTTTGCTTGCCAAATAGATTAGGGTTCTGCTGTGGCACTGATGCTGAGGGGGATAGTTGGTGTCTGCTGACAGACTGACCACCCAGGAGCTTTGGAGGCCAGAGTCTGGGTTCACCCCATCTTGGCAATTTTCAGACACATCAGTAAGACAAATCACAGGGAAAATGAATAATTGGTGAGAGCTCTCGTCAGACAGAGACAACCCCTGAACCTCCCTCTCTATTTCTGTCATGCCCCCTGCTTATGGTTCAAAGACAAGTTTTGGACAAAAGGCAACAATGGCCTCCTAAGAAAAGGGACAAAAAATGTTAATAAGGCTAAACCGAAGCTCGCCATTTTTCTCAAAGCATAATTGTGGAGGAGATAAAACTTTTAAAGGTTTATGGCTTTGACAATCAGGAGAAATACAAATATGATCACATGTATTTCTTAATTATTGTTAATACAACAACATCACCAGAGTTGGCAGGATTTGTCCTTTGGGATCAATGAACTATAAGATAAGCGAAAACTCTGACCTGCTGGTGGCGTGACAGGAAACATCCAGGGCTCACTAGGATTCAATATTCCATTAAAGCCATGCAATTCACTTTGCTGGTCTGACAAATCAATATTACCATGTTGAGGTAATGTACGTGAGACTAAAATGTCAGATATCCAGCTGAAACCATATGCTCCATGGAGTAATTTTGCAGCGTGAGCACAATAACTAGGACAAAATTGTTCTAACTCAAAGCCTGGCAAAGAATGAGATGTAAAAAGTGTTTCAAAAATGTATAGATTCCTTGATTCAAGTTTAATTTAACTTGCCACTCAATAAGAGAAATCTAAGATGTGGAAATATCATTAGCAGGATGTATTATTTTAAGCAAAGCTTTCATCAGCCATGTGAAACATATTCAATTGCCATTTCTTGTTTCCAACAGTATACCATGTCAGGGGTCAATGAAAGAAACAAGAACTGGAATGATAGAGCTCATGATTAAAAAAAAGTAGACTTCCCTACTGAGCACAAAAGTGGTTCCATGGCAACAGCCGAATTACAATTAGAGACTCAGTGCAGATACTTGCCATACATGCTCTCCTTCCAACAATGTCAAATGCTTCCCTTCACCAACAGTCTCTTTAGCCTCTAGTCTCTTTAGCCTCTAGTCCAAACAGTGCAAAGCTACTTGAGATGCGAGCCACCTGCGGGACTCATGAGGTTGCAGAAGTGACCCTCTACAAACTGAGGATTAGCTCTGTGGAGAACGGCTGCCCAAGCACTGATGTTGCCTGATGGTGGTGGCTAAGCTCTGAGAAACTCACACTACTCTTCAAGAGGCGCTTTGGTCCCATAAACTAATCTGCTATACTAATCCAATCAAACTCAAAACCTCTTCTCCGCAATTCCCACCAACATCGGCTAAAACAAGCGCTAATGAGTCTGTGGATCAGGCTTTTCTGGTTTTAGAGCATTGGCCCAGCAGTGAAAATTGTCTGTGTGTATATACATGTACACAGCATATGTGTGTGTGTGTGTGTGTAAATTTAATCTAAGCAGCAGTCAACCACACTAGTGGCGCAACGGAGATTAAATGTTGCTTGGAAAGTTCGTCCCTAGACTGCTGCAGAAGTTTCAAATGCACTTGCACTTTGCTTTGCTTTTACCTCCTATCCAGTTCATCCTAAACCAGACTTAAACCCCTGGTTTAAATCAGCCTAAATCAGTTTAAATCTGGTTTAGGCTGTGCTGGTCTTCCATCATTAGAAGCCACCGTCTCGTTCTCTTCTTCCAAGGTTTTGGGTCATTGTCTTGCTGTAGGATGAACCCCTGACCAACAAGTCTTCCTTTGTTAGTTGCTTTCTTTTCACCATTCTGATACCTAAACGTGACCTAATTTTTCAGTTGACCACTGACCTTTGTGTCATTTGCACTTATTCACTACTTGACTTGAACCATGTAAATCTTAATAAAAACTGGAAAATAGTGAGTTTCTAAAACACACATATATACATCTATATGTGTGTGTTATATAAGAATCTGACCTAGCATTTCCATGCAAATTTTTCAATACTAGATGCCTTGGGCCACACTGCAGCACTCAAAAAGTATTTAAGTCCTGTCTAAAAATTTGTTTTTAAAAGCACTGTTTTCTTAAAAATACATATTTATTTTTGGCCTGTATGTTTTGTGGGTTTTTTTTCCATTGATATCTTTTTGTAAAGCCACTTGTAACTATTGCTGAGTGTAAAATAATACGGTATTTCAACTTCGGAATTCCTTTAATGCTGTTAAATCAAGGCTAACTCTTGTGTACATTTAGCAGACAGCTGTCTCAACAAGTCTGCGCTGTACTTGATTCCAGTATGATTCAACACAATAGATGTTTCACAACACTACAGGCACCAGTCACGCACGGTATGCCACAGGAACCATGGTTGAGCAATATGTGGGTCCGTCCCTTGGTGAGATGACCCTTCCCATAGCTGTGCTTACTCCTCTCAAACTTTCAGCTCATTGGAGATCTCTGGTGCACAAATGCTCTTAAAACTGTTTTTCCAATACCTCAAAAGTGCAAATGACTTTTGATTCATTTTGATAACTCTTCAGTGAAAAGCATTTTTCAGATTTCTGAAAATGTTTGCAGCTTTTAGCACAAACTCTGTCCTGTAAAAACTAAGACACCTCTTTTACAATGTGGCAGCTACCAATAGTTATGTTAAGCATGCCCTCGGCTGTCAAAGCCAGACGTTCCTAACTTTACAAGGACTCGGCTAAGACATAACACCGAATGCCGACTTTGGATGAGAGGTGGTTTCAAAAATAAATAAAGCCTTAAAGCTAAGGAATTATAAACACGCTGCCATGGAGAAAGAGGAAAAGCCCTCCAAACAATTTGTGGCATGTAGTATTTTCAATTCTTTCTCTGCTTGACACAAAGACGAGTGTCAAACAACTGGGGAGACGAACAGGGGGATGACAGAGAGGAATGGAAAAAAGAAAGAGAGCATTGACGTGAGAGTGAAGAAGACCATAGGGGAATTTTCCATTGAGTGTGTGTGTCTATGTGTATCTCAGAGAAGGTCTGAGACACACACACACACACACACACAAACGCCAATACACATATTGCATGCACAAGAACAGATATACACACTTCGATACATGCAGGTGAAAACTGTATTGCATGAATGCTTGCAAACAGATACACACACTTTCCCCATGAATATTCTTCAGCCTGGAACTGAGGAGAGGGAGGAGGGAGGTGTGGTGGCTAAAGAACAAATTAAACAAAAAGAAAGACAGAAAGAAAGAGTCCTGATTCTAACACAATATAAGCTCTGGGATCTTCAAACAAACTCACGCTCGGGCACCATGGGGACACAACCAACAGAATGAAGCATTCTGGGGGCTGACCTTCCTACTGCCTGCTCTGCTTCTGTCGACCGCCTGTTAAATGGGTCTCCCAGCACGACAATACAGGCTTTGCCATAGTGATGCTGTCTTGCGATTCACTGGGCAAACTGAGCCTGGCTCACGCTCCCACATTCCATAGGTTGGCTTTAGCCAGCTAACACACCTCAGTCGTTTTCCTGTGAGAAGCAATAACCACTGAGAAAAAAAAGGAGAAGCCAAGGCTTTTTGTAAATAAACAAAACAAAAGTTAAACAAACCGAAGCAGATCTGTGGTAATGGCGAGGGAGGGCCATACATTCACTTAGCCTTTCAGAGACTCAACTCACCAAATGCTGGAGCTGACACAACAGAGGCTGATGACTAGGGGCCTGTTTTGCAACCCTCTGCAGACATTTGAGGATTCTTTAAATGGCTAGTATGAGAGATGCCCATTTAGAAGCCCAGTACACTTTGTTAGCAGGCCTGACAGTCCACCCGCCATTCACCACCCACATGCTCTGTGCAAAGAGGGCTTGTCCCCATCACCATGAGTTTTTCTGGTCCATTAAGCCCCATTCTTTCTGGAGATGAAGGCCAAGGCAGAAATATCTCCGACACTGCTCAGTGGCTCAAAAAAAAATTAGATGTGCCCCACAGTACCCAACATGATTGGCCCTGTATGTCAAATATGTATAGTCTAAGTGAAATGATATTCTTTTTGTCCAACTTTATGTCTGACACCAGCCAGAGGAGCTCTCTTTATAAAAGTTATAGTCTGTTAGACACCTGTTCTGTGACCTGCAGAAAGGGGGTGGGGGGGTGGGGGAGGAGAAACCCGGTGTCTGGTAATCAGTTATAAAAAATAAAATCCAAGGTCACAGATCAGATATCAGGTCTGCTTTGGTTCCCTATACTAGACCAAGATGCTCTATAGGAAAAGAAGGAAGGCTCACCACAGGAGGCTGACTTTGTTTCCACCAGTTTCACCCTCCGTGTCTCATTTCGAATCCTGTCATCTGTCTTGTCCACAAGATGAGCGAGGTCGTCAATGATTTCTGAGAGACAAAGAAAGAGAAAGAAAAGAAAGAAGAGAATGTTAGTTCCTAGTTAATTCCTGCTCTGTATTATGTTGATATCATTATTAAGACTTCATAGTATTTTTTTTTCTTTCATTTAATTACATAAAAGACCTCCCAATATGTTTTGCGCAATGAAATTACCCTAAATTGTAAAGTGACAGCACTTCTGCAGAACTTGACATCAGAGCAGTCAACAACTTCAAAAGGCAGAGGCAGCCAACGCACAGACATGAGCGGTACCGATGGAGGGAGTGGGCTGTGTGAAAGCGCTCCTCACCCTTTCAAACAGTTTCACTACTTCCTGAATCCACTCTGGATTTAATCAAGTCCTTATTGTTCATGAGTTTTTAAGACGCAGGCTCAGGCTTCAGGGACTATGCCTGGGCGTCCAAAGAAAGAGAGTGTGTGTTTTGTGTATGTGTGTTTGTGTGTTTGGCACTGTGGCTAAGGTCCTTCTGTAGGAGTTCCTGACTTGAAGGTCATCCAGATGGAAGTCTATGTGATTTGTTAGAGTTAGCCACTGTGTTGACATGGCATCTCCAGAGGTCTGGCCCAACAACAAAAATAGATAACTGCTGAAAGATTTCCAAATTCTTGATTTGTTAAGGTTAGGCACTGAAATGTGATATTGGGTAAAGATAATATTAACTAGGAATTGTGGTTCTGACTCAAAACCCAGTCGCAAATGGCAACCCATGACTGACTCCTAAACTGGCTGAAACAAATAAAAACTTATATTCTAACTATCACTTTATCCAGTCTTATTTTAAGGTGGATGTAACACAACCTTTAATTCTCATCTTCTTTTCCTGTTATGGCAATCCGTAAGTATCTCTCCTCATTCCAGCTGTCACAGTGACACAAAGCTACAAATAAATACATGAAATATAAGAGCAAAAACATTCAAAACAACGTTGCTCATAACTCGTGTTATAAATCAGAAGATTTATTGTGACACAGAACTCAAATTGGCCGTTTTGTCTCAAGCGAGCGCATCTGGAAATCTAGATTTGTGACCAGTTTTTTTTTTTTATTTCTACTCCGACATTGACAGCGATGACAGGTCCTTTCCCGTAGCCTTCTCAACCGACTAAGACAAAACAAATCAGACAGAAGTGGCTGAATAATAAAGAAGCCAGTAAAACAGAAACCAAGGCCGAGTCGAAGAAAGGGAAACTCATCACGGACCCATATCAGCCTCTGATATATCGAAGTTCTACAGGAGTAGGAAGCTAGACTCATCCACAAGCCTCAGCTCAGTGCCAAGTTAAACAGATAGTCCTGTCCAGGAGGGGAACAACCTTTAATTGCTTCTGCTACATTGTAGAATAGCACACAGTCTGTATGATCTAAGCTTTTTATGTTCTCAAAAAAAAAACAAAAAAAACTGAGTTACGTGACAGAATTCTCACAGGTGAGTGACCAGGGTCATCTGCAGCATTTGTCTTTGTGAGTACAACTGTCTTTAGCTCTAGTTGCCTTTAAACTGAATTGGTGAGGAAACATGTTTCCTCAACTTGGAGCCATCACCCCTTGACAAGACAGCCTGTGTTTTGGCTGACATCGGGTAATTAAGTTGTATGAATAATTAGAGGAAAGAAAGTAAAACTTGTCAGTTTGGAGAGCCAGAGTGTGAGGGGGCAAGGACAAGGAGATGGGAGACGTGAGAGTGCCGTATGTACAGTGTCTCTGGAGACTCCTACATCATCATCTAAGCATCAGGCAACAATTTAGAAGGAAGAAACTCTTCCTTTACCAGCAGGGAAGGGGTGTAGACACTGAACCATTTGTGCCGCGTGCCACTCCAACTAGTCATAAAGGATGTTTTTGGTTTGCTGGTGCCAAGTTTCTTGATTCGGTTACGGCCCTGCAATAACATCTCGGTCCACTGATGAATTCCCAACCATGCCAAGATGCAGCAGTGTTAGGACATGACCTTTAACCACAGCTGCAATGAAATGCTGAATTAATTTTTTGGAACAGTATCCCTACAAGGCACTTGCTATTCAGATCTATAGTACTTCAGTTCACCCTGTTATTAAGTCATGTTTCTAACAACATAATTCTCAATTTCCGACTCCCAATTACTTTTGCTTCCATGTATGACAGCTGCTGACCCTGGCTTGGATCTGCCAGACCACATAGAAGGCCCCGTTTCAGGCCAGGATTGTTTATTTAAAATGATATTACACTGGATAAACCTTCAAAGCCACAGTGTGGGAGAACATGGCATGTGTGCAAACACACACACACACACATACATTTCAGTTTTCTTGTTTGCCAGTTGCTTTAAGGTGCATTCAATTATGCTAATTTTGAGTATAATGCACAATGGACAATATGTTACGCTCCCTTTAAATCTTAATTTACGAGTTCTGTGACTTTGATTAGTTGGAGACAAATGGAAATGTGAGTTCTGATTATTTTAATGGCCTTCATTATAAAACGACTGTGGTGACTGACAGCATTAATCTTTGAAGCTTCAGGTTCCTGAAACTCAGCACTTCGAATCGTCTTAAAGCAGCTTATGAAGCATTTTCTTCTACAGTACAGTAGTGTAATTTCTTTTCTTTTTTTTTTTACCTGACACGATTCTAAACAAGTCAAAATGCTATACACTACAGACAAAACATTAAATATATCATGTCATCAACAGTTATGTTAAATGTTATGTTAGTTATGCTAAAAAAAACTTTTAAGAGCTCCCTTCCTCCATAACTTCACAGAAAATGAAAACATGTCCAGGATCTACAGAGAGAAAATTAAGAGCTTTGTCAGTCTCCACTGTGGACAGTGAATGAATACATATCAGCATCCTAATAAGCAGATTTTTTTGGTCGTGGAAGAACTCGACTGTGCACTTGATGCACTACAGAAAACGGTTATTTGGCAGCCAAGATGCAGAGCTATCAATTTAACAAAGATATAATGGCAGACAACCAATGTTGCAGCTTTTTTTTAATGCAAGACTCTGCAATCTTAGTTCACTTGAACCACAGATGGGGCCTGTCACAAACACATTCAGAAGCACTATTAAAGGGCCATATGTTGAATAAGGTAACATTTCTATAGAATACATGTGGAAGAGTAAGCAACAATCTGCATGCAAATTCCATTTTATCATCATCGTGCCTCGCCTCTTCTAAAATACTAAGCTATCAGGGCACATGTTCCTGTGGTAGAATGTAAACACTTAAGCTGAAAGAGATAGGAACACCAGATCTCTATTCTGTTTCTCTGCTTCCAGTAGTGCCTTTTTATTCACACCAAAAACAATGTATGTAAAACCCAGCCCTTCTGTGTAGAGGCTCATGGACCCTGGAGCACACACACCAATAGGAGACAGATGTTGCTTTTGTATGAAGTCACCTACTCAGTCGTGTCTCTGACTTTCTGTGTAATCTCAGCGCCATTTCATCTCTACTCAAATGCTTTGCATCTTTTTTTAAAAGCAGCCTCTCTCTGTGGCCTTTCTGCTCTCTGGGGGCCAACTAGTTAACAGGTCTGTTTCCATCCTTGCTGCCACCGTCATCTGGAACCATGTACAGACACCTACTATCCTCAGGATTGGGTGCTGCTAATCTGGACTAAATGATTATTATGTGGCCAACACATGAATTGGAAGAAAAACACTGAATGGATTTTTTATTTTTTTTTTTTAAGTCATTTGCAGTTTAAGGATACCACTGGGCAGATGTAGCATTCCCACTTCATTTCTGGCTGTTTACAGCATACCCACCCTTCAACCTCATAGCTGGACTGAAGGTGTCCCACAGACACAATATTTCCTCCAGCTGCTCTCTCTTCTTGGCTCAGCTGAACTGTATTATATTAAAGCAGCTGGAATTAACTTTTGACCATTACCCACAGCTTATGATCATTCGTGCAGGTTGGAACGCAGATCAACCAGTAAACCATGAGCTTCACCTTCAGGCTCAGCTCCCTCTTCACCACGCTACTGACGTGGTGCCAATCCATCTGTTGAGCTCATTCACCATTTTCACCTTACTTATGGATAGGAACCCCATCTCATGGGGCAGTTACTCGATTCCAACTCAATGGGAGTAATATGCTGTTTTCTGAATGAGCACTATGGTGGCTTGACTTGGAGGTGCTGACCTGCTGAACGTCATGGTGATGTAATCCTCAAGCTACCAGACCCTCTCTACGTCTCTGCTTCACCTCGAGATTCTGTCCGTGAAAATCACAAACAGAATCTGAGACAAGGCGCAGCCCAACATCCACTCAGAGCATGCCTTACTTTCGACAAAGGATGTGACCACAGCTCTCACTCCAGTTATACAACTACCAAATGACTCATAGTAATGGCCCTGGTTCTTCATGCTCAGTGAACAACAAAAGATACCCCAGGAGACAGGGTCATAAGCCTTCTTCAAGTCCATCCACGGACTGGATCGGCAAACTCTCATAACCCCTCCTGTCTCCTTGCAAGGGTAAACAGCCAGTCCACCAGGATGGAAATTGCACTGCTACTCCTGATTCAGAGGTTAGACAGCTGGCTACAGTTCTCTTAAAAACTGATACCACCACCTCAGTCTGCCAGTCCTGACCTCCATGCAACACTGAGGAGAAAATACACTGGCTACTGGTACAATTTGTGGCTAATGTGTGTGGATGATGTTGATGTTTAGTAGGTCATGGTACAAATAATGTTACAAGAGATCAACGTTTACAGCTGTATTAATAACTCCTTTGCCAGTGAATATAATAGTGACGTGAAACAAGGTCATAAGCGCTGTGTTTTGTCATTTTTGTTTTAGTTCACAGACTATTTCAGTTACCTTTTGCCACCATATGCCAAAAAGCTGCAGATTTCACCTTTAAAGTTGAAGTACTATGGTTTATAAACTATGTAAGGGAAAATGTAATCGCAGACATTGATAAGACAAAAAAAAAAAAAAAAAAAACACACTCAGAGCAATAACAATGGTCTCTTTTTCCCTCCAAGCCCAGTGATCTACAGAGATTTTCTGTCAAGTCAAACTTCCTTGGAGGAGAGCACCCTCTTTCAGGAGCCCAGCTCCTTTATCAGAACTCACAATGATTACAGCCCACCTCAGTGAGCAATTAGTGGACTGTCTGATTCGATTTAAAAAACAACAAAACAAGCCAGATCCAAGGTCACAAAGGAACAGTAGAGCTGTGATACACTGCGCAGACCTACAAAGGCAAGTGGGAGACAAGAATAATGGAGAAAAAAAAATTGTCAGGTCAAAGCATGGACAACAGGCAGGCCCAGATAACAATTGTGAATGTATGTTGCTCATTGGGTTTGAATTTTTGTTCACTGAACAGAGAGATGGGACAGAAATACAGTGCTTGTGTGTGAGTGTGCGAGTTAAAGGCTGAGATTCAGATTCAGGGATTCGGAAATGTAGCATCCAGTGTGGAATTTCCTCTGGTTTCATCTTTTAGGTCGAGATTCTGCCAGAATCCAGAGACATGTAGCACTGCAATTCCCCACAAGTATGCAATCAAGACAGTTAAGGATCCTCGTCAATTCCCTTTACACATATTTATTACACCACTTTGCGGGAAATGCGGGTCAGCAATAGTCCTAAACATCCATTTCAAAGCAAATCTTCACATGATATTATAAAGTCGAAGTCGGACAGCAAATATGATGCTTGGGAAGTCTGGAAGCTGGTCTCTATTTTAATGATTAAATTCCTGTATCCCAGATACTTGCCTCAAGCCTCTGATTTGCTGACTCATATTTGCAGAGGCTATAGCACTGGTGGTTTTGGTTTGTATGTGTGTGTGCATGTGGTGGAGGCACTACCATAAACAGTGACACCCCAGCGTGGCTCCAGGATGTGCTGTATTAACTCTGTGTGTTATTGTAGGACTCATTCCCAGAGCGGGCATAGCGCACAGAGAAAATGCTTGTTTTCTCTCACCGATTTAAACGCAATCTGACTCAGTGGGGCTAATTCTGTTGTGCTTATTCAGGAGATGATTTCTCCTGAGGATATGGAGAAAGAGGAAAGTAAAGACAGACAATTTTTTTCATTCAACCCTCCTCTTGTAGCTCTTGTTATAGTGCAGAGGGGGGGCCTGACCACAACTGTTACCAATTGGCCCTGGTGTTACTGACTGTGTATAGAGGGTAGTGCTCTGTTGCCAACCAAAACACACACTCTGGATGTAACTGGAACTTCACTTGGCACACACAGAGGCACTCAGCATGATGATACAACTCAGGGCAATTATGGTATTTACAAGAAGTTGCACAGTCTTGGAAGAGTTTCTTTCAACTTATTTCTTTTTTTCTCTCCTTCTGCTCTGGGCTGCTTATTGTAAACAAACTCACCCTGAGGGTCTGTGGGAGGTGAGGATTAGGGGGGAGTTTCAGTCAAAACCTCAGAGTTTTACCGGTTTTTAAACAGAGTGCAAAACCCAACAAATCGTTTGAATATCTGCCAAAAAAAAAAAAAAAAAAAAAAAAAAACTGAAATCAAGACAAAAAAGGAAATGTGCAACTTCTGTCTATGGAAAACGAACCTCAGTATAGAAATAATCCTTAAAATGTGTTTGGCCAATCTGACATGTTAGGAGTGAGGACACATAAACACAGCCACTTTCTTCTCCTAACAATCCTCTAGCATGACAATAAAAATGTCAGTTTATTTATTCATAATGGGCTTTCTATTATTGTTTAAATCTTCACTCTAGTGATGGATAGTTAATAACTTGATTTCTGCTGCAGTGTCCAAAACAAATAGTTCAGGAAAAGCGACTATATTTTTCAACTAGGGGCCAACCAGTAATAATGTGATACATTAGAGATCAGCAAATTTTAAGTAACAGTTCTCTGAAACACAACAGGAATCTGATGCAAAGAACTGCCCACGCAGCAAATGAGATGGGAAATTAGCCTGAGATATATTACTGCTGTGGAAAACCATGTAGGCTACAAGGAACATATTATACATGTAATAAAATATTATTTAAAAAAATGAATCACAGTTACTTGCATATCTGTATTAAATCCCCTAGAAATGGAAGAGGTAATATCCAGTGATTAAAAAGGCAGCACATATGTAAACATGGTCTCCCATCACACAATTCATTGATCAGCACTATCTATGAATGATGGTATAGACCTTGCACTGTAAGTAAATTCATCTCCATGCAGTATGTCTTCTTGGCATCCACCCTGTCATGTGTGTATTTTGTACACACATGACAGTGCTGGTGGAGGTTGTGAGGACATTGCCATACACGCAATTTACCCTCAGAACATCTGGCCTTCTGAAGTGCTAGGCCACATGTGTACAGATTAGTCTCACTGCTGGACACCCCCCCCCCCATTTGAATATCTGACTGCACACTCTCCAATGTATTAGAATCAAATATTCCCACTGATAATGGTATAAATGCAAATATTTATGATGAACTGGAAAGCAGAGCCCCTCACACGTGTAGTGTGAAGTCTTGCCACAAAATGTAATAACAGAACAAACTGTGTTTTTCCTAATGTGAGGACTTGTACTTGGCTCCTGTAAAAAAAAAAGAAAAAAGATTACAAAATATAATCTATTTAATAGGTATAAGTATACCAAAAACCTGGAACAGCAGTTACTGGCCACTTTGACTACCAATACATATGTGGTCTGCACATTTCCAGCCTTAATCCTAACCATTTGTGTGCCAATTTAAAACTGAAACCGGCTGTGTGTCTACGGACAGTTTCACCCCTCTAACCCTGCTACGTTTACCCCAAGATCCATCATCACGAATGATGGACACCAGAGAGAATGACCAGCTGATGAATGACTTTCTCAAAGTTGAACCTCCATTTTAAAGAACGCACTTCAAAGAAAGGCGCATAAAATGAGGGAAAAAAAAACCTCCACACTAGTTCAGTTTTAGCACGTACAGACTATTGGGATTGTACTTGCTAGACTGCAAAGAGAAGGTCCATGTGAATTATGGGAATGTAGTCCACCAACATTCTGTGGGAGGAAGACATTAAGTTCCTCCCATACACACATAAATACACAAACAAGGTCCATAGCCCAAAAGCCTGGGATTCAAACATGGCACTATCAAGATAAAGAGGCTCAGCAGAGTTATATCCTAAAACTGTAACACATAAAATATTACATATTTGACTAAATTTATTTTTTTGATATTTGTTTTCTATATTCCTTCCTTCCTATAGTTGCTCGTCCTGTGATGCTCGAACACATCGCTGGACAAAATATTTAAATTTATCCTTGAACAGAGAAAGTCTGGGATTTTTCAGGAGCAGTGCATGGATAAAATACTACTGAAGCTTTTTCAAACAACCTGGGCACTTCAAGTCTGCAAAGACTGGAAATGAAATCCGTACTGTGCATGTAAAAAAAAAAAAAAAAGTGAGTCACACTGTCATTTTATGATAATGGCTGACTAAAAACAAATCAGCAGAATAAGACATGTTGTCGAGACATGTTGTTTATCCATTTGTTGACCGTGACAGGGTTTAGCAATTGTGAGCTCGGGCTGTTCAAGACAGTTTGAAACCATCAATATAATGGACACAACTACTTACAATCAAACTCATAATGTCACCCACAGATAAATAAAAACAAATCCTTGAAAAAAGAAAAGAGTCAAAGTAATAAGGAGAACTTATACCACTTTATCCGCTTTTCAGACTGAAAGCAAATTTTCTGTGTGGGGCTGCCAGATTAACCAGCATCCCTCATCCTATATGGATAGGCATCACTGAACAGTGAATGGAGTGAACACGAATTGTTACTAGTGCATCACATACAATTAATACACAAATGATCGGCCCTGTCATTTTAGGATTAATGAAAACAAGGGTTTAAAAATATATAAAAAAAAAACACTGTGCAAAGACCAACAGCAACGAGGAGAAGTCTGATCATTACTAGGCTTTCTGCCATTTTCCCTCTTATGGCCAGGTGCCACCGAACAATGTGTGCGTGATGAGCATGAGGGTGCCAGCAGCAGCAGCAGCAGTGTGAGGCAGGGACCACCCTGTCACTGGCACAGCACCTCCAAACCAGCCGCTGTTACACTTCATCACTACCATCACACTTCATTAGCAAGGACACCCAAGAGGGGGTGACATACTGAGATGCTAGAAACTAATGAAAAAATTGAAACAGAACAGGTTTGATTGGATGAGATGCTTACAGCACGACAACAGTTAAGTACTTATTGGACTCGAGCACAGTTATCAGTGAATCTATATATATCAATAATTTGATAAACTACATAATAACATAAGTTTCTTATGTTATTACACTTGATCAATTACACCTATTATTTATGTTTGGAATATTTAATATATAGATAATAATATATATTTTTTATTGTAAACAAGTTAAAAAAAACAAACAAAAAAAAGGAGAGAGACTAAGAATTTCTCACTAACTGAACAACTGCGTTTTAATTGAAATAATCTGAGTCTAATAACCCATGGTGAGCGGAGCTTCCCGGCAATACGCAGGCCGGTCTGCCAAGTGACTGACTGATTGAGGAGTTATGAAGGACTTTGATCTTCATGCCAGACCCCGTTTCACTCATAATGCACTCACACACATGGAGACATGTATGCTCTCACGCACAGACGCTGACACACATGCATACACACTATGGTCTAAGGGCACGAAACAGATAAACACACCCCAAATGGAGAAAAGCACACACACACACTTTCACACACTTTCACACACGTCCCGAATGTGACACACTTCCGACAAGCTTTTATATCCTAAACTGAAGAGGACTTATCTCCTCAGTGTTAATTCACAGTGCTGTTCAGAGGGAGAACAGGAGCTGTAACAAACACAGAGCTGTATCACCCTTGATACAGATGTTTTATTGTGGAAAAGAGAGTTCAGGGCCAGCAGGTATTTATCTGCTGAAGATCAGTGGAGATGCGGAACATGAAACATCACCATGTTGTTGTTCAGCGTGGAAAATTTGCAGATAAGGTGGGGTCAAATCTGGACTTTACTTTGGATCATGCACTATGCATGAGCGTCCTTTTGAGAACTCTGTCAATATGGATCTTAAGTTCAAAGTCCTAATTAGTGGCACGTCTGATAGAGAGCTTGAAAACAATAAGAAGCAGGTAATAGAAAGATAACAAGCAGGTCAAACAAACCTCCTAAGCATACTTCAAACAAAATTCAAGTGCTACAATGCCTTTGAACATCATCAAATCCAGTCACGGCAGTATAGTTTTATGGAGACATCAAACTGTTGTTTGGAAGCTTCACCAGATTGCAACACTTGCAGCTGAACGGAAATACTTAACGTAAAAGTTGGAGTGAGCAAAGAGAAGGTTATCGGTGACGATTAGTGCGTGCAAGAGAAACAGAGTGGAGGGAAATGTGAATAATTTGGTGAATCAGGAAAGATGGTGATAAATACCAATCCAAGTTCTACCTGTACTAAGTGCTTTACATTACACATGCATCCCACAACCTGTTCCGACCATAGCATCAATTATGATGTGTTCTCCTTCCAGTACAAGAACTATTATACACTGATGCCAGTGACACATTATTGAAACTGAAATTAACAAAGACAAAGGTGGAAACACCTGGCACAAATGTTCATTTGGTCACTTGGAACATGAGAGGCATATAATTGCTGTAAAATCTTAGTGAGTATGCGATAGACTTAGGGTAATTGCGCTCTACACATGGAGGCCAGAATAAATGTTTGGCCAATAGCACGGCTGAAACAACTTCCCATCCTGAGAGGAAACAGCCTCCCACAGAGCATGTGGACAGCTAGGAGTGGTGCAGGGCACTGAGCAAACAGCGAAACTATGATGCAGAGACCACATGCTACACTGTGGGCCACATGCTCCGAGAAACTTAGCTGGATGCACAGACACTTAAACACAGAGAGTAAAACCACATGCATACGCACAAGACCCATGAATGAATTGACACACACCGAGTACAAGTCGCATATACTGCAGTTATTAAGTCTGACAGTGCACTACACGCTGCAGCCATTTAAACAGCTGCACCTACAGCTGTCATGTAATTACCCAGCCCCTCAAGTTGATGAGCGAAAAGGAGGAGGTGCTGATTACTGGAGGAAAGAAAGAAGAAAACTCCTCAAAGGAATTAAACAAATTTACAAATCCTGTGTGAGATCCTATGACTCCATCTTCATCCGCCCTAAACTTGGATCACTCCACCAACACAACACATCCATCCCACAGAAGAGAAAGCTCAAAGCCATGATTCATTTCATTTGGTAGGAGTAAACACCGAGTTTCACCAAGGACCACAACTGGTGTGCCGCCAGTGCCTTTGCTGCCCACTAGTGGGTTCAGGTGTGGGCTGCATAAAGAAGCAGAGGTGGACAGCTCTTGATTTGAACTTATGATTCTTCATATCTGAATTCAATTTAAAAGTTTGTGAAAGAGAAGGACCCACGTTTAATTACAATGACACTAACAGCTTTTATTATCAAGGTTCTAATCATTACAAGTGGGCTATACTGGGTGTAGAAATAAATGTCTTGCAGGAAATCCTAAGGTATGTATATGACTTCTGAAGAATTCATGGCATGAATGGATATACAGTTTGCCTTGTCATTAAATAAATTATTTCATGTAGATTACCTTGGAACACAAACAAAAATGGCACAATATTCTGAAATGTCCAACAAAGTAATATTTAAATATATGCATGTTATATTGTATTTTACATGGAGTGTGTGTGTGTATTCATCCTCTTGAGTCTGAACAGAAAAAGTCTATGCCCACACTAAAACACAACAGAATCTGTCTCAAATGTGTAACAATAGCAGCTTGGAAACGGGAGACTGGTATTAAGCCAAGAGTGAAACAGATGAGAATGATTCACATCAGATCAAAAGCCCTTTTTTAAGGGGCACGTGTTTGTTCAAGCGGCACAGATCTGTGCGGCCCTTATAACACATAAAACAGACATCAGCATTTTACACAAAACAAGAGGCCAGTAAAGGGCCTCTCGTTTTATTTGTGAGGCAAACCTTTGAAAGAATTGTTAGCCTTTTGTCTAAGGGGATTCTCATCCTTAGTTTGATCTGCCGATTGTGTCTGATTGCACACATGGAGGGTTGTCAGATAATGGATTAAGTGGATGGGACATAAAATATTTCCCACTTGAAAAGTGACACATTTTTACAGCCTGATTAAAGACATTAGTCACTTTCCAAAGGATTAAATATATATTCTATTGAATATCTCTCCAATGCAGTAACAATATATATGTTATGTCTACAGTTACCTGTGCAGATATTTTCATACACAACCACAGTAAAAAAAAAAAAAAAAAAAAAAAACCACTAAATACAGCATGTAAAAGCTGATTGAACAGTTATCATGCAAATCAGCTTGTGCTAAGCACACAAAGCAGTCCTCAGACAATTTGTGGCGAATAAACAAAAACAAATGTATGTATGTAGGTGAACAGACTGCACAAGCTGTTGGCGTTTTTTCTTGTGACTGCGACAATTGTCATTTACTGCCTTGTTTGCAGCAATTTGTTACCTGGATGTTGAAAACTGCCCTATAAATAAACATTATTCCTTCATTTAAAAATCTTTTTTAAACATTTACCTCTGTCCATTCCTGTCTTTGCAGCTCAATTAAAGGTTTTTAACTGAGTTAAGTGAATTTGCTTACATCATTTCTTATATACTCTTCTCAGTCTGTCAACCCTTGCTTCTCTCCCTGGTCGTCCTCAATCTCGCTCCCTCACCCATAGCAAGAAATATTAGAGTACCTCGCCTTACTGTCTTTGCACAGTGCATCTGTAAGATTAGCCCACCCTGCTCTCTACCACACTCTGTGTGTGTGTGTGTGTGTGTGTATGTCAATGTGTTTGTGTCTGCGTGTGTGTGAGGTCCTGCACTGACGTCTACCTCGAACTCCATCCCATCTCAGACTGGCCAGTGGCCTCTGAGCTCCTCATGCAAATATAAATACGGCCTGTGTGCCAATCACAACCTGACAACATGTGCTTGACATGTGGTGTACACTTTCAGTACAAACACAATGATCTCACACTCAGACAAGGCACTTACACTCTCAAATATACACACTGAGTTGTGTGTGTCTGTGTGCACTGAGACGAGTGTGTACGCTGCTAAAGAACAGATGTATATATGTGCACTTGCGCACACACATAAACACATAAAAATGCCCAGCAGAAGAAGGTGCAATCTTCCCCCTGTGCTTAAATGGGAACCACGTGCTGGCTCTGGGTTGAGGCAGACTTTGTAAAGTAAGTCCTTCCACTCATTATTTGGGATGACCCATGCTACCCTGAGGCTGAGTGGAACGCAAGGCAGCTCTGCGCTCGCCGGTCCTTTGAACGTGGCCTCCAAACCGGAGCGGTTAGCAATTAAATAAACAGAGGGGGAGATTTGTTCCCGCTGTCACTTGCGTTAGCCAAAAAGAACCTGCTGGGCCAAGCCTGAGTCAGTCTAAGGTACCATTAAATGGCAGGGAATCCTTTGCCCAGAGCCAAAGGAACTGGCAGCTGAAATTGTAGAGGTTCCCAACAACCAATACCACCAACACATACAGCTAATGTGCTTCCCCTGGACAATCTACCCGCAAAAGCTCTCCAGGGAAAAATTACAGCACAGTATCAACATCAGTTTGCCGTTAAATTGTACACATACCACATGCACTAGGCAATTCACCCCCCCCCCCAAAAAAAAACCCATAGCAGTGGCTTGGCTGTGCAAACAAAATGTAATCAAATCATAACATCCTCCTTGTGAGCAGGTGATCCAGCGAGGTAATGCAGTGGAACAGTGGACACTGTAATATCTGTTTCACTGCTGATTCTTCATATTCTTCATATGACTGAAGAATATGATTATTCTACGTGCCATCACGCTATTGGCCACGACAGCGTGATGGAAAAGTTTTTGATCCTATATATTTTTAACAGTAATAATGCAAGATTTTCCAAATGATTCCTATGAGGACAGCAGTAACTGTGAAGCAAGCAGACAAGTTACATAAAAGGCTGCTTTCTGTGACTACATTTGTTTGGAATATTAGTCATTTCATTATGGAGAAGCTGCAGAACAAAACACAAGAAACATTTAACATATGACATAAGATTTCATAAGATTGCAAACATCTGTAAGTGTACAATATTAAGGTTTATAATAATTATTAAGGTGTAGAGAAAGTGTTCAAGACAGAGTTCAATAATACTTAACTTATATGTTCCGCTGTATTAAATAAAGGTTCTGGCTAAACTGATGAAAACTGACTCACCCTGCAAAGTACTAGTAGTATTTAAAAGTAAATAGATGATCTGTAAATAAATGCCCATGAAAAGCATTAAAATCACAACAATATTAACAAATATTAACAAATCTAAATATTTTCTACTTTGCCCAACCCAAGCACATGGTATACTATGTTCAAATAGATGACTGAACCTAAGCTGTTTAATATGACTGAAGTCATGCATCTTGGCCTAGTCTAATAACTGTATGTATGGATGTTGAATGGATTAATATAACAGATAAGATAAATGTGATATATAATAATAGATTATATGGCATTGCAGAATCTGTGGTCAGAGAGCATAACAGGAAAACCCATAAGGCCTAACACCCCCTTTAATGTCTACTAAGACGGTATAAAAAAAAAAGACAGATTAGCCAAACCTTCAAAGAACACACACAGTCCATAAAGTGTTTGTTTCCAAGAGTTGTGTCATCTTGCTTTAAAGACAGTGGTGGGAAAGAACCGGTGAATTCATGCCTCCCCAGTTTTTTTTTTTTCCCTTTCCTTATTAGCAAATGCGTTTTCAGGGATAGTGCACAATTGATAGTTTGTGAAAAACCATGCGACTGCCAGCATGGTGGCCGTACATGTTGTGGAGGATGGATGGCGTAGGGAGTGAAGGGGAAACAACCTCGCCCAGTCTCTACACAGGCCTGTCGGTGGACATCTGGATGTGATCCGGGTCTGCAGATGAGCTGAGCAGAACTGACCACACCTCACTCCTGCATCATGTCGTATAGCGGGCTTCTCTAGGTGTCTATCATACCCAGAATATCTGAATGTCTAAATATGTGCAAGTGTGTGTGTCTGTGAGAGTGAGAAAGAGAGTGAAGGTAAAAGCATATTTCAGTTGTCGCTTCAAAGTTGGAAGTAAAGCCAGTTAGACACATCCTTTAAAATCTCAGCAGACAGACTCTGTTAATATCCCAAGAACCAAGATAAAACCATCAGGAAACAAAGCCTTCACCTACAGTCTTCTATCACCTGTCATTACTGTAGCTGTATTATTTCTAGATTCAAAACTCATTTATTCTCTACATCTACAACTTCTCTACAGAGAAAGGCAAGAAGCAATAGCTGTTTTAAATAAGGGGATAATGGTGCACATTTTCAGTCTTTCCCGGAACGCACTCATGACGTTGCACTCATTTGTACAACCACAAAGTAACACAAATAGTTATGTAAGGAATGAATAAAGAGAGATCGGGACAGAGGTTCAGACCCCGAGTGAAAGTCAGGAACTCAAGAAAATTCAAAGTTAAATTCAAAGCTACCCTGTGCCTTCCACCTTGAAAATTAGACACCAAAGGCATTCTGACAATTAAAAAAACAACAGCTGCAAACAACTACTATCATTTGTTAATTTACTTGCTGAAAAAAAAAAAACGTCAGCAAAATAACTGCATTCTAAATTAGCTTTTAGAGGAGTGCGTGTTTGGCACCAATGTTGTGCTAAACGGGAAATACTTGAGTCAACCAGACTTAAATAAGAGATTTCTCCTTAGCCATTTCAAGCTAAAATCACCCTAAAGAAACATTAGCTCTCACAAACCTGCAAAGTCAGGATCATTCGATCCTTAGAGCTGTGGGGTGGATGGTTCTTAATGTACTATAATATCCCTTACACAACAGGACAGAAAAACATCCAGGAATGAGTCACCATGGTCCATGAAACTGTGATAAACTTTGGTGCATTATTCTCAAACGCAATGATATAAACCACATTCCAGTGTAGCTCTATACGTCCTGCATATTTTGAACACAGCTTTCTTTAATCTGTCTATCAACTGAGCAACACCTGGATTTACCAAAAAAAAAAAAAAAAAAAAACCCTTCCAACCTCACTGGTCTCCAGGTGTAGTCACTTGCTTTAACCTGCCGGTTAAATAAATAATTCAACAAATAAGACATTAAACAGCTCATGAAAATATACTTCCTGTTTTGATAGACAGTTGGAAAAATCGTCACCATTGCTTTGGTTTTCAATCCTCTGCATCAAAAGTATAGCACAGAAGTTGATTGGCGACAACATCAAAGGTGTTGATCACTTATCATCCATTATCACCTGTTGGTAAGTCACATTTTTACATGTGTGCCCCGAAAATTTCTATTGTGATTTCAGTCTTCGCTGAGTTTGCTTTGACAGTTCACTGGAGTACGGAATGGCTAATCGTGGTAACGTTAAACATTTGCCTTACTGTGGCCTTGACTAGTGGCCATGCTAAATCAGGCCAAAAAGTCGCAGAGGGGGTCTCCACCCTCATGCTTTTATACCACTGCCACACATCAGTCCTCTAGTCTAGCCTGAGAATTTCTGCCACTGGCTTTTTAATGTGGGGCCTTCTCTGCTAACAACTGTCACCGGCACACATTTGTTCCAGATGGATCGAGATAAATCAAAGCCATGATCTGGCAACAAAGACTGCAGCTTGTAGAGCAGAAACCATGACAGAGGGAAACCTCCGAGGGCGAAAGCCTCTTACATGTTAGGATCTATTAACTAAAAAAAAAAAAAAACGTTTTAAGTCGTCACTTACTGTATATGTTAGTATACCACAAAATAAATCTAAAATATAAATATATAGAGTCAACTCTTATAAATTATACTCTTGATAGAGATAGAGGTCTTGCAAATTGATATCGTATCCTGAGCAAAGATGATTTAAGCTTCCCCTAAGATATCTGCAACACAGAATATTAATGATCTCTTCAATGGGGTTCTATGGGGTTACCGTAATAATCAACGCCAGGTATTACTACTTTCTCCATTGTTACTGAATAACATTTCTTTTAAGTAAGCAGTGAGTGTGTGATGGAAAATCAGCCACTGGCAGTGAGCCACTCAGTCAGAAAAACCACATAAGGAAACGTTCAGACAACCTTTTTATGTATGAATTTTTCATGCCACCCACCACAAAGGACTCCCAAAGACTTTCACATTCAGATCAGCCAAAGATTATGGTGCCATTACATGACCATTAAGAAATTCTACACAAGTCAAAGTCAGTGAAATCCCGTAAGAATCACTTCTGCACACTTTTTCTGACGAGACGCATTAAAACAAACTGGGCACGTAAAAAAAACTATTTAAAAAAAAAAAAAAAAAAAAAAAAAAAAAAAAAAAAAAAAAAAAAACCCAAAAAAAACCTTATTGTTTGGGGAAACTTTTTTAAAAAAAAAAAAAAAAAAAAAAAAAAAAAAAAAGACAGTCCACTTACCGCTGTTGAATGTCACATTGACACTGTAGGACTGTCCTTTGTGTAGCTGGCATGGCTGACTGGCACAAGGAGTAATGTCCACCATGGCCACTTTTCCAGAGGGAGACCCTGAAGGAAAAGACGAATGAGAACAGTCTCTTTTACAAAAAGTAGACTTTCAAAAGGTAAAAGCTTTTACTGTCACCTGTTACAATCTGATTCATGTTCATTTGAAGAGACCACATTACAAACAGTAAATACAAGTGGGTTTCCAGTTGGATTTGTTTATACAAGTATTGCATTAATTCAGGAGTTTTGTTCATGTTCAAAATTATTTTCAGATTATTCTTTTAAGCCACAGAAAGTATGTCATAAAGAGTCTGAAATGTTTTACATACATCATAAAAAGGAGTTGAGGAACAACCTATAGGATTATTCTCCAATTCCACACAGTGAAAAGAGCATCTCCCTCATGACAGCTCACATTGTTACATTTGTTTAAAGACAAATCTTCACTTTTGATTAAATTCATCCTGATTGGACTCTTGTCTTGATAAAGTGTAAAGTAAATGTGTGTGGGACACCTGTGTAATCTAAAGTAATCCAGAAATATTCTGAGAATTTTTGTTATTAGTACTACAGATTACCTCAATAACCACACACATTTTTTGCATTCATTGAGTGACCTTGTTTCAAAACTATTTGACCCAATTCAACTCTACACCTACTCACTGTGTACATATGATTTAGGTTGATACAGGAAGTTGAACGGGCACGCCACTGACTGTTTTTTTGTTTTATTTTTTAAAAACAAGTTCAGTTTACTTGTCATGAGGAGTGCAACTGTAAGATATCCTGTGTGACTATGGATGGAAATCTGTGCAATGAAAGAAAACCAAAAGGGAGTATTTAACTCCAGACAGTGTCATTTTTGACCATTCAGCAATGTCCTGATTACAAAAAAAACAAAAAAAAACAATTAAAACTGAAACTGGACTACTACAAGGACGAACACATCAGGGAGTTGACTAATGTGCGAGTGCATGTGATGAGTATATTGTGTACTGGACAGGTAGATATGTGTCCAGATCCAGGTGTGAGTCGATCAATTAGTCGATCATTGAGTTACAGTCATGTATTCTGACTGACAGTTGAGAGGATTTAAGAGAAATGGCCGTACCCTGTTTCTCCAATGTAAGGATTTTCAGTTTCTTTTTTTGTGTTTGTTTAATATATA
>JBBMJY010000020.1:14647297-14689071 GCA_037833715.1 Toxotes lorentzi | reverse complement strand
GTGGGAACCGCCTTTTTGCCGTTTTTTTGGGAGGAGGGCTTAAAAAAAATTTGGCAGGTGAAAAAAACTATCTGAAAAAAAAAAAAAAAAAAAAAAAAAAAAAAGGTACAACAGGTTGCATTTCAAGACAGTGAAGAAAACCACAGTCTAAATTCACACTTTCTGAGTGAGAAGAGAGGCATCAATCCACTGAGGGGAAACAAAAGACGACGTGATTGATGAAATGTCTTCAGATGTTTTTCTTTGGTGTCCCAAAATGTTAATTTCCTTACTGCGCCTAAACTGGATAATTCATCGCTTGGTGGTGGCTGATGTGACCCAAGTCCCACAAGTCATTGTTAGTCCCCCCCTTCTCCAGGATTCTATTAGCGTGACACTAACAGGGCTTAGACAGAGATGGATGCTGGGGTGGATAGATAGAGAAACAAGAGCACAAGGACTCATGATTGATTGTACTCTGGTTTGGATGTTTGGTACAAGAATTTGGCCTGGTGACTAGTGGTACATATTTGTTTGGCTACCTTTTGTGATCTCATCCCATGGCCACTGTAATCAAATGCCTTTTGAGAATATTTATTTAAACCCTCCAAAACAATTTGAATCTTCCTCCAAGGAGTACAAATATAAAACAGTGTAATCTATGTTTAACCTTAATAACCTAATATTTGCCTGTCAAAAATCTGTTTGTAGGTGGAGGAGCTGATTAAACGTTAAAGGATGATTAAAACTCCACTTTATGCATTATTTTATGGGCTGAACTTGGACACTGTCAAAAAAAAAAAGGGACAACCTCAAGTAAACATTCACATCGATATATTTACACTTATTTGGAAGATTTGCATTTGAGGTATTTACATAACATGGATATGTTTTGGTGTTTGAACTCTTGGTTTGACAACATAAGCAGTTGAAGTATGTCATGTCATGTTGGGCTTTGATGTTTGATAAAACCCTATACTGACAGAATACGAAGACAACGCAACTAACCCTTAGTTGTATCCCTACTTATCAAAATAATGTATATGTACTGAAAGATGAAGAAATCTGGCATATGTCTCTAAGCAGTAGGATTGAGGCAAAAAAAAAAAAACCTACATCAGTTATTCAACACTATATTTCAATATCTCCAGAGAAAATGTGACCAAAAAAACGGAGACCAAAGAACATTTTAGTGTGGGCGTCCAACATTATCCCTCCATCATTTATAGTTCTCAATAATTCACAAAGTTAAACACCAGTCAGCCAATCTGGTGGTCACACAAGATGATGCTCTCTCATTCCTCTGATGACAGCACTCTTCTGAACCTCACATCGGGAGTCTGGAAAACACTACTCACTACTGCCAGCCTCATTTTCAAACTGAGCGAATCAAACAAACAATAAATCAATCTACAACTGTAGCCACGCTGACTTTCTGCCGAGTGTCATCATTAGTATGGTTTATTTGTTCACCGAGCTGTTTCTAAAAGCAGAAGCAAGCAGGGGGCTGTGCTCTGTGGGGTAGCTGCTGATGTCACTGTGCTGCAGCAGTAAGTGCCTCTCTCCCCTCGCTCGGCTGTTTATTTGGAAGTCATTAGTGCTGCCCAACTTGGCTCTCGCTGACGCAGAATCAAATCAGTGATCTAATTATTAGCCAGAAATTAAGTCCATCATAGGAGTATTCTGTTTTCTCAACGGCTGGCTTACTAACAGAGAGACCATTTGGCAACCAACACATTTACATCAAGAAAAATCAGGCTGGGTGACAAAGTGCTCTAAAACTACTCCCATCACCAAAAGGTCACAAACTGAGTCAATGCAACAGCCATGTGTTCCATTAAAGGGCAGGAGTGACGCCTTAAATCCCTAAATAGGAAGTGTAAAATAACAGAAACAACACATAAAAATTAATGAGAAAAACTAGTCTATTATTTTAGCAGTGCCAGGGCAAATATTTTGAATTCAATGTAAAGAAGATGATGATGAACAGACCATGGTTCCTTTTGTTTATGTGGGTTACACAAAGGAATTAAAACGAGACCAAGAGAAGGAAAACTATGCAATGGTTCATAAATCCTTTATGAAGGAAGCTTCTCTGACAATCACCACTTTCATATGCAACAGTGCAAAATATCCAGATGCAAATGACAAATACAAAATTGCTTGCATATGCATATTTTAGTCATTACAGACACAGCCTGTGGTTGCAGGATAGCTACTACATTAGATTCTCATATATCATAACTTGAAAATAGGGCCACATATCGATATATAGTTATAAATAGTTTTAAGTAATATTTATATTTTGTTCATTATTTAAGGTGTTTTATTCACTCAAGTTCACTCTGCTATATTACTCTGCTATATTACGCTGTATAATAGTAAAAGAAAATACTATACAACACAAGACTCAACCTGGACCAGGCTGTTACTATGTCATGAAAAACAACAGAGATCCACTTTTTCCTTATCTCCAAGTCTCAGACAAAACCAGAGTGCACATGTGGTCAGACCTGTGTCAGTGCCTGAAAGAAAATATCTCTTGGATCCATCTAAAATTTGTTCCAGACCCTCATTTCAATCCAAATGAAGGTCTGTTTCTCCCCAGTCCCGGATATACACATTTTGTGGCTATAACTGTGTTCTCTGTGAAGATGGGAGCAATACCAAGCAGACCAAAGTATTTTTATCAAACAGAGGAAAACAAAAAAAGGAGAAAAAAAGGAGAAAAAAAAGGGGGGGGGGGTCAGTACACGGAAAGGCCATGGTTGTGATAGTTAATGTGAGAACACATCTGGTAGAGCTGTCAGAGGTCTATTAAAATTAGGTCTGGATGTGGAGACAAATATATGGAACAAATGGCCATGACTTGATTCATTTGAATCGTTTATGTGTGGTGAACTCTGAGGAGCAGATTTAGTGAAGATTCAGAAACTGCTGCTGAACTGCAGACATGCAGAAAACTCTTTGTTCCTTCATTTATTCATTTGACTGGTCGGGCCTAAGTAGTAAATAACCCCTGATCTCAAAGAGCCCGTGAGCACACCGATACACTTAAAAACTGTTTTGCATATGTTATTGTGTCTCTGTGTCTGTCTCTGTCTACATCACATTGTTTTCAATCGCACACACTGTATATACATGAGATCCACCAGCAAATGTGAGAGCAGGGCCTTTTACAGTATATGGCATATAGCACAGCAGCAGTACTTCACCACCAGTCAAATTTTAACAAGCTAGCCACTGTCTGTCACTCACAAGTAAAAGACACTGACATGGACTGATGTCATGTTCCAGACCACAATCTGAGAAATATCAACACTAATAAAGTGAAAGTAATGTTGATCTTTCTCAATGGGAAGGGAGACATATTGCCGCTGCGAGTCATTTCAGTTGGTATGTGCTGGACTATTTTCGGCAACATTTAATGTGGAAATGAAAATATACCGATCTTTGGTAACATCATGTAAAAAAATTTTTTTTTTTTTTAAACCTGATGACAGCACATCATCTAACTAATTTTAACACACTAACAATCATGATTGAATTTCTCCCCTTGTTATGACTGGCAAGTAAGATGGGAAAATCTTCAGTATGCAGTGGATAAATGTTATGTGCCATAAAGCAGAGACTGGAATTGAGGTAATTGGCCTGCTTACTCATTTCTACATTTCTGTCCATTTTGATCCAGTTCAATTTGAGAGGGGAGTAACTGAGGGCTTTGGGTTCGTCTCTAAACCTCTAAAAAGGGTCATCTTCTTTGCTGACCTCAGCCGGAATTGTTTCCCGAAAAGGAAATGACTGCAACCTCCACTGCACTTGGGTCATGAGCTAGACTTGAGCAGCCAAACTACAAAGAGCTTAGACTATTTATAGGAAAACACGGCTACAGAACAGTGATCAGGGGGAAAAGGAACCCTACAAGACGGAAAGACAGTCGGACGCCAAGGTTACGCATCAACTGTCAAGATCAACAAGGAGTCCTGCCTTTTCCCTGCTTTATACCTTAAATCCTTGTAATTGTAAAAACATTAAACTATCCTCTTACTTTTAACATTGTCGATTTTGACATTCAATACAAGCAAGAAATACAGCACCGACAAAGCTATATGAAGCAATATTCCAAGTAATTTAAGTACAAGTCTAGAAAAAAAAAATCATGCCATTAGTTTTTTATTTTTTGAATGCAGGAAAAATTAATTAATTGAGCCTTAATGTATCATATTAAGACAGACAGTACCAGAACAAGCCATACGTTAAATATAGTTTGTATCTAAGCAGAGTTAATGCTATAGTTACAAGGATACAGACTTACTGCTATATCCTACTACAACTTAGAATACAAAAGCTGCCTTCCTTGCAAAGAGAGCTTGAGTAAAGCCTGGGTGTTTAGAGCGACAGAGCCTGAACAGAGCACAAGACTCTCTTTAAAAATACACCTGAATTACATCACACAACATTTTATTTGATAATAAAAAAAACATCAAACCAATTCTGTTTCCAAACACTAATTCACTAAGGTAACTTCAGAATCCATATTTTCGGTCAGCATATCTAAGGCATGTGATTGTCCAAAGGTGGTAAAACAACACTGAAGGTGCAGAGCTGAAACAACATATATAGGATCGGATATTAGACTCTGAAAACATGACTCTTTACATTAATATTTTTCAAAAATATAGCTTAACTCAAAAAAATAAAAAATACCACCTCTCTTTTTGATGATATTGAAGATACTATTTTGTAATGGTTAAAAAATTCATTTGTAACTGTCACCTATAAGGAGGAAGAGGAAACGGAAAAGCTCTGACATTTGATAATTGAGAGTTGATCAGAAGTTTGCTTACTTCTGCTTAGGAAAATGCCTTTCAAGTTACATTTTTGAGTGTGGGCAAAGCTAGACACTCTCCTCTATTGATAAGACTTAACCCACCAACCGCAACCCCTGGACCAGTTACATCTGACACGCCGTGATAATTATCTGTAACATGTACTATAGCCAGTATACATAGGTATATACTGTAACAACATTATCCCATTTGTTACGAACCAAGATATGCTTAGAAAAAAAAAACAGCTGGTAATTCAACACATGGAGCTGATTACAATGCCAATAAGTGACGTAGATATTTTTGGGCCATTGCGGAAATAAAGAGTTGAATTCCCATCAAATTTCTATTTGCGAGTTTTGTGTCTAAACAGAGACAAGACTAGTGACAGGCAATTGTTTCTACGGTCAAAACCATCTGACTTCTTCCTAACTCGCAGTGGAGCTGGTGTAATTCTGTTACAGCTCTCCCAACACATATTATTGGAAACACTGACATCAAGCTGAAAAAACGGGAAGAAAAACACACCAGTCAGAGCATTAAAGCAATGATCCATCTCTAGTTCAATGCGGTAACAGGAGAGCGGGCTAAAACAATCAGCTTTCCTTTCTCTCTCTTCCCTTCTCCCATCGGGGTCAACCAAAATCAGCCAAACATCTGCCATTCCTTCCCAGCAGAAGGGAAGGTCGTTTGTTTCTGTGCCGAGATCACTCAAGTTATACAACCTCTGGACTTGTTTGGGTACAACTGCTCAGACAGGATATTACAGTAGTAAGACGCCGTCTTTTCCCAACTGGAAGCTAGTCGTCAGGGTAGAAACAGAATTACTGGTGCATGAGACAAATCAAGATGAGGTTACCAAGTCAATCGGACAATCCACAAAAATTACACTCCAATCCAATCATTTTAACTTGGTGTTAGACACACTGACAATTTGGTTCATAAAACAATCCCTCTGTTGAGATTTAGGTGTTATCACCTTGTTCCGCTTTAACTGTTCAACTCAGAAGAGCAGATCTAACCGGCCCACTAATTACTGAAGCCCTGACTTGTGTGTTCTAAGCTGGCTAGCCATGGAGAGAGAAATATCAAGTCTAGAGTCTTCCCACGCCTGCTGAAGTGTCTGTGACTAGTCTGCTATCCACAGTGTCACTCAGCCTCACCACTTCTTTATTATTGCTGTGGGCTAAATTATCTGCCCTCCTTTTTTATCGACCTGCAGTTTCTCTCCTTGCTTGTCAGAAGAGAAGCCGATAGGCTAATGCATGTTCTGGGCTCACTGTTGGTGTAAACCTTAGATATAGCACTTACAATTAAATGTAAAAACAAAAATAAAAACGATAGGAATACATGCATACATCCTCTCTGTAAAGTAAGACTATTAACTGCTATAATCTTCAGAGAGCGATGCATTAAAGGATCTAATCGTTCATCGGTTGACAGATGATCGTACCCATGTCTCAAGTACCAGCGGTCTGAGCAGAAAAACAGTCTGGAATGAAGCACTCCGTTCTGTATAGCACGTTCTACCTGTGATGGAAGCTATTTATGGACTGATGAGAGGCATTTAGCCAGAAATACCTCAAAAGCACCATTAGCTCTGAGCAGATCAGTTTCCAGAGCACACAACTCTATAGTTTCAATGTATTTTAGAAGCATGAAGAGAGAGGTCACTTTGCCCTGTGGGATGTTTGTAACTAGGTAACCATGGTCGTGACATGTATGTGAGGTCACTTGCTCTAATGGTGGTAGTCCGGGGGCGTGCGTGTACATGTGTGTGTGCTTGGTACTAACTGTGTCAGTGTTGCGGAGGTGTGAGGGAGTATCACTGTGCAGCAAGTTACATGAGGCAAGTCGTTCCATTGCAGAACAAGTATGTCCGATTGCTTTCACACTGCGGTGTGTAATCCGTCTGGAATTTTTTTGATGACTACGTACAGACGCACATGCACATTAAACTTTACCATTCTGTTCATCCAGCTCATTTCCAATCTCCTGGCCCATTCTCTTCTGTCGGCTGATGACAGCTGCTAGTGCTTCCAAGCCTGCATCCTGGGCTGAGAAGAGAGGGCAAAGAAAATTTAAATATTACACAGCTGCATGGGAAAGATTATGTAATGCCAGAAAACAAGACAGAGAAAAATCGTCAACGTAACTACCAATAAACTTATATGCACAAGAATCAATTTGTGATTTCGCAGTAGGGTACGACAAATAATAAAGTAATGCTGCAACCCTTTTTTTAAAAAGTCATCCGTAAGAAGGGGCAATTACAGTATACTGTACTGGTGATATAATGGGGCAAATATTTGAGAAATGGGAATGACAGGCCCTTGGGGTCCAGCTCAGCTCACAGTGCCACATGTGAGTCATTCAGTACTTTACCCCACTCAGACTTACTCCTGTTATTATAACTGTGGAAGGCCAAGGTGGAGAAGAAAAACTTTGAAACTAAAGAGGAGGAAAAAATAGATGAGAATAGAGAAAGAAGAAAAGAAGAGAAAAGAAAGGAAAAGAAGAGAAGAGAAAAAAGAAAAGAAAAAAAAGACGCAATGCGGCCTCTAAAGGTTTCCAAGTTTGACACACTCTCTACCACAGGAATTTTTTTATGACCGCAGGTTCAGGCGCTCAACATTACCCAACTCCACCAGAAATCCCAGAGGGGACTAGAAATCTCCATGTGGTTTGGTTTCACTGTCTTAACAGGAATCTCTGAAGCCAAATTGACAGTAACCAGAGCAGTAATGGAGACATAGCAATGAACTGTCACATGGAGTCAGGTGAACTAACGTCTGGGTGTTCAAGTCAAGTCAGAGCCAGGAAACACCAGGAAATCACCTTTTATATGTCAGCATAGATCAACATGGCCAATACAGTTAAGTTCAGGTCCATTGTAGAATACTAGTCAATGTATCAACTGTATCCTCTCCCCATGTCCCAATTTATGTTTATTTTAACTAAACAGACAACAGGTAATGTGAATACTGCTAACACACACACTAAGAGACGTTATATACATTTATGATGGGGCTGTCATGCTGTTTATGGTGAGGTACATTTAAGGGCAAATATGAGTTACAAATACTCTCCCAGTGATGCAGTTTGATGTTAAAACTATGGACGATTGCTATACCCATAGTTGGTTGTGATGTTAATTGTATTAAGGAGAAACAAAAAAGCATACTTGAAAACCTGTTTGCAAAATCCCATAATGAAACATACTGTCAGGAGAAGACTTCAGAAGGACAATCAGCTTATCTGAAACTGTTATCAATCTTCTTCAACCATGTGTAATTACCTTCAATGACTTGTTGTTGCTGCTGTTTGATCTCCCCGAAGGTCAGCCCTCTCGTCTCCTCTGATTCGTTGACCAGCCAGGGGTTGGGCGCAACGCCTCCACTCCCTCCTGCCCCTCGAGCCATCAACGTCGACCTATGAAATCATCATCATCATCATCATAACAATAACTAGTTTCCAAAATGTTTCAAGCAGCTCTTCGAGGTTTTTATTTAAACAAGAGGACTGTCATATAAAATAAAAATTTGTTTTTGAAACCATGAAAATACTATTCCTAACCAAAAAGCTGAGCTCCCACTGTTAAAGCATCAAAGACAAATCATCCAACAGTGCGCTACAACTGAAAGCAGTTTTCAAAAGTACTCTTTTTGTCTGTCAATCACCATTCCTGCACACAAGCCTAAAACACTCATCATGCATCAGTGAGCTTTGGCTATATAAGTAAACACAGTCAACATGTCTGGTTGGGATAGGGGCACAGTACATCTGTGTAACTCTTACAGCAAACACATCTGTACAGAGCATGTCCCCTTTTTCAACACTGTACTCTTTAGAACATTTTATGACAACAAAACCCTTCAGATCATTGAAAAAAAGTATTTATTTGCTCATTTTGTCTCTTAAGTTTTCTGAATGATTGAAAAATACCAGGTTAGCTTGAGCAGTGTGTAAACAGTGCATGTTAATCTGTCACAGGACTGTGGACTGCTGGGGAGGTTTTGCTCTGACAAAGTGACAGACCAGAGAACTCCATGCACTGTACTGTGCAGTGCTAAACACCGCTGTGTGGTTTAAAAACTATTCTTCTGCTAATAGCTTAAAGCTGTGTTTCAGACCCCCTCCCCCCTCACCCCCCCTACCCGTGGCTGTCTTGCGGTGATGGGTTCAGGGTCTCTGTGTGAGGCTGGATTTAACCATGTCTGCTGAGAGCAAGTTGTGTGCTGGTCAAGCCCAGGAAAAGTGAACTGACCCACATTTAGGCTTATCAGTGACTATAAAAATAATAGCACTACCAAAATAAACTACAAGTGTTTGCTGTGGTTTTAATGGCCAGTCTTGCATTGGTACATTTAAACCCAGTCTTTCAAATACAAAAAAAGTGAAAGCTTTTGAATGTCCTTCTTTTGCATGTTTAATCTCTTTTTTACCCCACAAGCAATGCATAAAACTGCTTTTATCTCAACCAAACTCATGCATCTCATAGTGTGATAACTACTTCAAGCTGCTTTTGAAGTGGTCAGTAAAGCACTGTGTGAGACCTTTCACAAAGCTGGCCAGCTGAACCTGATACCATCAGAGGAGTGGGTGAAACAAGGCATTTGGTGTAATCTCTCTGACAAGTTTGATTACTATGACGCTGTGTGCCAGCCTTCCACTTCCTCCACGCAAGTGCCCAGTGTGTGAAGATCCAATTAACCAGTCAGTGGGGAGTGCCAAAATCAGCCAGGCACATCTCTTGGCAGTCACAAAGCACTAGACTGCCGCCATCGGGGCCTGAGCACCCGGGTCCTGACTGAGTGACTTGGACAGGCGAGATTTAACTAATTACAACTATTTCCAGTGCAATCAAATACAAAGGAAAGGTTACTGAATAATGGAGCAAAGGTGGTTTCGAGGGGCGATGGGGTGAACTGAGCCTTCAAATCTAGGCGCCATGTCGTTCTTTTGCTTAGTGTGAAATGGAGATGCTTAAAATGTATTGTTTCCAGGATAGATTAAAGCTCACTCTGAAACCTCCATCTCTTTTTTCTTCTATCCAAAATGCTCACTTAAAAAAAAAAAAAAAAAAAAAAGAAGCGGCTTAGGTTATCCAAGCATGGCCAATTCACCCCCTCCCAAATTCTGTCCTCAGAGACCACACAGTGGGAATGGGTCCTACCCACAAATCCAAATTACCCACCACATCTCACTATTAAATTGAGGTCTCACTGAGCAAACTAAAAACCATACGACCACATGATTACAGTATGCCAAGCTAATTTATTAGCAAATGTCATTTGAGATTTTTTTTTTTTTACATAGCCTTTTATGTAATTGGGTGTGTGGTCTGTAAAAAGATGAAAGCCTGTGCAAAGCACCGCTAAGCAGATCAATCCCAAACCCAAAGCTTGTCAAAGATATCAGAGAAAGGCAGTCTCATATCAAGGCATCAGTAAAAAAGTCCTCCAAACTCTGCTGATCTGATTAAACTGTGATGCTTGATCTCACTCCACTGTTATTTCCGTCTGTATAAATGTAAAAACAACAAAACACCCGTTTATAAAATAGATATGAGAAGCCAGAGGAAGTTAACAACATGACACAATTTCTTCTTCCTGTCCAAACAAATATCACCTGGCCCACACTAGGTCAAACCTTACACAAAGTAATGACTGCCTGCTTGCCAAAGGTTCTTCAAAGCAACTCACTCCTTCCATCCTTCCTTTCCATTCCTCAACACACACACACTTTTACATTCATATGAATGAATGTGTGTGTGTCTGTATCAGGAGGTGCCAAATGTGTGATCAACAGTGCAAAGCGAGCAAATCTTTTAATGAAAAAGAATTAGCTATGAAGTTAAGCGCCTAGTCAAAATGGCAAACAGACAGACCTCCTTCCGAGTGATAGCTCAGAAAGAGGTCACAGCACATGGGTCATACCGGATGTGCAAAGACTTTCACAGAAAGTTAGTGACCGGTGACATAGCATCAAAGTAAAAAACAGAGCCTATGACCTCTCAGGTTAAGGACATAGACAAGAGAATGAGGATTCATTATTTTTAATTGGGCAACCAGCACTAGATTTTATATATAAAAAAAAAAAAAAAAAAAAAAAAACCTCAAAGATGAAAATTACAAAATTAAAGGTGACGTGTTCTGAAGCACCATGGGGTAATGCTGGGTTTGGCCCTTCTGATACTGTTCAATAGTGACAGACAGATTCTGGGCACAAGTGAACGACTTTAAGTACTACATTGATTAATATGTTGAGATTCACACAAACCTTTAAAATTGTGATATAATGGACTAATTCTCAAAACGTAGTCCTTGCGTGATCCCATTCAGGAGAGAAGTGAGAGCTTAGTGAGATTTGTAAATACTCTTATCTTAATTTTTCCTCTCATTTAGGATGGAATATTTTGTCTGTATTTTAGTACCTGGAAGGTTCTGGTTCTGTGATGTCTCCCTTGAAGGTGGCATTGAGCTGCTTCTCTCTGGTTAGCAGGTCATCAATGAGATTCTGCCTCCTGTCAGCTTCTGACTGCATTCTGATGAAGGCACGTTAAGGTCATACAAAAAGTTTAATATCACATTTCTAATAGGAAAAACTTTCATTGTTGAAGTAGACCTTTTCAAAAACACTCTGATGCCCTCTATAGGAACAAAACTGCTACTGCAAGCAAAAAAAAACCCTCCATCCCAAACTATAATCTTAGTCTCATGACTTCCACCACTTGGAACACCGTCAGAAGAATGGATGAAAGGATACATGCGCCGAGATGATGAAGCTCGTAACAAACCCTCTTTGAGCTGGGCAATGTTCTGTTTCAGCTTCTGCAGTGATGCCCGTAGTGTCATGTTGAGCTGAAAAGACAGAGGATATTCACACCAGCCGACAAATAGAGAAACCTGACTATTTCAGGAGAAATTTGCATGCAATGCCACTATTTATGAATGTAACACCTTACCTTTGCAGGGTTTCCCCCTGTTCTCTGCTGCCTGTTCCGTTCATGAATGTTTTCTGCTATTTCCTGTGCCAGGCGGCAAGTGGCATCATAGTTCTGTAGCCTATAGGTTGGTCAATAGACAGATATGTCATGTAAATTGACCCGACATTACTGACTTCTCAAACAAGCAGCCACAGAAAACAAAACAATCACTACTTTTGGCTAGCTCTAGCATTAGCTAGCTTATAATGTACAGTGTTCAATATACAGACTGTCAGAAGAGTTTAATTATCTCGTTTAATGTCGTTGCAATCAAACATTTCATTGAGCGTCTAAAAAAGCTGAAGGAGTATTCCTGACAGCCTCGAAAGCTCGAGCTGCACCATGTTAGCACTTAACAAGGCTAAGGTATTAAAATGTAGGGCGTTTGTGTTCTTGGAGTTTACTTTAGTAAGGTAAAGCGTCAGAGACTAAGCACCATTGTTACATTCATCATGTGACATTTTTAGCTTTGACTTTTTCCTCTTTCGAGTCTGCGAACATTACCACGTTTAACCTCAATGGTAAACATGAAAATAATGCCTAAAAATTGCCCTGGTCCACGACCGCCAAACTACAAATTTCCAGCACATACATGATCGTGCCTTGGCTTGTTTAAGCTCGTAGATACTGTATTTTGGCTAACATTAACGTAAGTCTTATTACGGAAGAGCTAGATACCACTTTAGCTAGCAGGATGCCGACACAGTGGCTATCAGGGTTAGTAACGTCATTTATAGTCGTTAATAGTACAGTTGTATACAAATGTATTGCGGCCATTTAACGCATTGCTTACCACAGATCCTGAGACATTATGATTAAAGTTGGCTATGGATAGAAAATCCACTTAGTTTGAACCATCCGACAGTAATCACCAGCAAACTGTTGCTTGTTTGGGTGTGACGTCACTACGGCAACCTGAGAGGAACAAGTGAGTCCAGGATCGCGGTTTTCATGCGCGATTACAGATAAATTACTATTTAATTATTTTTATTTCTTAACATATGAATGACATTTGCTCATGTTTGTGGTTTTTTGTATCCAGCAACAATAAAGATAATTTTTTTCAAAGATAATTTTTTTTACAAGGTCAGGTGGAAAATTTAAGTAAGACAACTGCACGCTTTGTCTAAAAATAACTATGTTTGATGCTTTATGCCATGCAGACAAGAAGAGGAAATTATGTCCTTAATGAGCCTATAGACAACTTTGAAAAAGAATACCATCATCTTGAAAATCCAAGTCCAAAGATTTGCAGCTTATACTCACAGAAACAGTGATCAGTAATAAAACTGTAAATCATCTTTGTGCAGACTCAAAATCAGTGATTACTGTGACACCACAGTTCATAGTGAATGACAGTCAAAACAAGTCAAATGTTTACTGTGAGTATTCCCACACTGCGTTTCATTTTCCACTGACAGAAAATGTATTTCCCTTCAGTGGAAGAGATGCTTATTTGGTGGGCATAAGAGAATGAACAAACAGACAAACGAACAAACAGTTGTCAGATGACAGGTCATTTTTATTAAAAGCCTCTGAGAAGCATGACAGGATAAACAGAATGTAAGAATATTATGCTGGTAAATTTCCAATAGTCCACTCAGACTTTGACACAGTATGGGTCTCCATAGACTGACCTGTGTTTAGTGTGAATTATATGTATGTAAGTAGGAATTCATCTTGTCCCAGGCTCCATGCAGACTGAGAAGAAGGAATGACAGCATGCCTTCTTCACTCATGGGGCATAAGAGTTTTTTTTTTTCAACTCAATTACATGTGAAGCCCACATGTGAGATAAGTACTTGTAGAGGTTTTATGTTTTATACCCAAACAATGGTTGTGTTTGGATCAAAACATGTACCTGTTGTGTAGAATAATAACCTTTAGAAGACTTCTTGGAATAGATTCATTTGGCATTTCGATGCTACACGTGAAGTAGTTTCAGAGAAAGACCAACATGATTACCCACCTCTTTCTGGTGACCTTATTCTTATCAGTGAATGTTTTGATAGATTTCCCTGTAAAATAAGTAAATAAATAAACATTTAGATATTAAACAAATTGTTAATTGCAGTAGCAACGAAGAGCCCATTGTGAAGAGTGAATGGATGTATGTAACATAAAAGTAACAGTTGCGCACATTGAAGTGAGTGGGGTTACTTGAAGGACGCTTGGTTAAATCATGTGTGTAAAATAGAGTCTGTGTTTTGTCATGTGATCTGGAAATTTTTATTCCTTGTATTTTGGTTCTGGTTATAATGGCATTGTGGATACTGTCCAAAGACTGCTTACTTTCTTCTCAGAATGAGACACTGTGTGTTACATCAAAGTTAAAACAGGAAAATCAGTGGAACTATTCACTTTCAGTGACTGAAATCACCACAAACAAACCATGCTTGACTCACATGGCCACAGCCCACAAGCATATATAAAGCCCTGATCCTCACAATGTGCGCTTAGTAACCGGAGACACATTACCTCCTAATTTGCACCTCTTCTGAGAATAAGACTGGACATGATTCATGTTTCAAGAACGCCAGAGTTCTCCAATTGTGGAAATATTAATTCAGTCTCACTCTACACATCCTCTGACCAAGAACAGGACTCTATGGTAGGAGGCAGGAGGAGGCTAAGGTCTCACTCCTACTATATCCCAGAAGACAAAAAAGACTATGGTGTGCAGACACAGACAGACAAAACTTGTCTGAGACCTCGCTCCAGGTATGTTTTCACATTTCTTTTAAAACCTAGATTATGTTAGTGATCAGAGCAGGGAGCAACAGTCATGTTTACTTGTGTTTATGTGGATTTGTGTTTTAATGACCATGGCCAACATAAAAAAAGACCAAAAAAAGAAGAAGCATTCTTATTGAATGCATAATTAACACTGAATCTCTAACACTGCTCCCCAGGTCCTTTTACAGTTATGAGACGTCAGAGCGTTTCTCCAACCATGACGTGGGAAACTTTGACAGGTCCAGTCCACTGAGGCAGAGAGCAACTTCCTTACACGAGCTTCAAGGGACCAAAAAGGACAATAAAGAGGGGGATGGGGCTGGTGTTCGAGTCACCTCTAAGAAGTCCAAGTCTAAACCAAACAAGCACTCACCCTCTAGAGAACTTAATGGTACTGAAATAATGTTTTTAAATGGCATGTAGCATCTACTCCCAAACTGGGGGTAATTTTTGAAAACTGGAGTCTATTTACACTGTGTAGGAAAATAAAAATGAAAGGTATGTGTGCATGTTTTTCTTAGGCAGTAAAGGAAATCTCAAGTCAGTGTCCATGATGACCATCTCTGAGTTAGACAACTGGGAGATCTGCTCCAGCTCAGGAATGAAGTACGGACAGTTTGTGGACTGGGAGAGGATTGATCCTGAAGCTGCAAATAGATACCAGCAGATCCTGAAGAGTGAGCACCAGCAGCTGAAAACCATGGGTAGAGAAGGATTCTGGGCCATGCCGCACACACTGAGAGCCAAAGCTTACTATCACATCATCCACAACATAGATTCCAGGTTCAGTCAGTCACCTTGAATAACACAAATGCAAAATCTTAAAAATGTATTTTCTGTCATGAACACAATCATATAAGCATTTAAGGGAACTGAGATGACCATTGCAAGATCATGGTGTACATTTCAATTTAAATCCACTTAGCCAGACGATCTGAATGTGGATTGATGGGTTGTCTGCAGGTCTGTCACTTCAGACAGAGATGTCTTCTATGAACTGGCCAAGAAGCTTTTTGGAGAACAGAAAATCAGCTCTCACCCTGTTCCAGAGTACATGGAGGCAGGAGAAATACCCAGGTACTCTTATGGGATAATATTGGTTCATGTATTGAAGACATGTTGATATTCTACATGCATGTAAAAAATTAAAAGCATACTGTACATAGTAACTGTTTCTTAAAAAAACAATATTCAATGAATATGAGAACATATTAAAAATAATAAATCCAGGAACTTTAAAGTAAGCACATTTAATTGGTTAGTTTTTACATTCATTAGTGAGAAATTTGTTATTCCCAACTTTTAACAGTGATCAGACATGAACTTTTAGATGAAAAGTCTCAACAAGTTGAGCTTTAAAAATAGAAAATGTACTATTACTGTGCGTACACTTACAGTGCTTGCTCATCTCTTATCCAGATACTGTCTCAACAAAGCTGGACTGAACTCTGTTAAAAAGATCCTACTTTGCCTTGGAAAATTCTTTCCACAAATGAACTTTTGCCCCATCCTGCCTGCCTTAGTCTCCCTCATCCTCCACTTCAGCCAGGATGAAGCCGAGTGTTTCCACAGTGTGTCCCGACTTATCTGCTACAATGACCCCAACAAGCGTTACATCGACCAGACCTTTCTCACCTACCGTGCTTCCTGTATGACCTTTGGAGACCTTGCTAATCGGTGTTGCAGAGGAATCCGTAAGCTTATTGCCAGCTCCCACCAAAACCTCTTTGAGTTTTACTCTGACTGGATCATGTGGATCTTTGCTGACCTGCCGTTCACATATGCCATAAGAGTGCTGGATGTGTACCTATTGGAGGGCTACAAGGTCCTCTACAGGTTTGCTGCTGCCCTATTTTTACTCATAACCAAAATCATTAAATCTGAATATGTGATTTCTCATGACATAACCATTACTTCTGAAAAGTTTGCAGAAGGTGAAACAATATGGTAAAAGTATCTCACAATCATTCTTTGAAGGGTGGCATTGGCTTTGCTCAGTCTCTACAAAGTATCTGTGTCATCGCGAGTGGCAGATGTGGAGGACTTCAGAACCGATATGAAAAGGTTTGTGCAGAATGTATCTCGCCACTGCACAGCTGAGAAGCTTCTGGAGGGGGCCTTCATGATTCCAATGGCCACACGGAGAGAGCTCAACCTCCTGTTCAACGCCAATAAGGACTCTCTCATGCAAAAAGGTGTCAGCACCCACCAGAAGAGGTGGGTTAATAATACAGAAATTGATGATGATGAAATAGAACATAAAAGATCTTCAAAAGACAAGTTTTCTTTTGAGGAATGGCACATTTGTGAAAATATACTAGATAAGTGTAATTTAAAATGTTCATATTTATCTAATTTGTAGCCCATTTTTAAATGTTTCTGCTGTTTTTAATGTTCCTAAAGGCAGTCAGTCGAGACAGTGGACTTCACCAACTTCAGCTCCAGTGTTGTGACGGGGACTGAGATGAGAGTTGTCTGGGCCTGGATACCTGAGCGCTTTGCCCTTTTCAGTCCCATTAGGCTGTTTAGTACAGCCAAACATGGAAGAAGCCTTGCTTCGTAAGTTACCTTTGTTCAATGCTCTAATCCCACTGAGAACCCACCTATGATGCTGAGAGATAATGTTACTTTACAGACATGGATTATGAACCTGAAATGCCTCTTTCACATATCAAAACCTTTAAATTCTGTCTGTTCATACCAGCATAATTAAATGAGGCTGGGTCATTATGGATCAATAACTGGAGAACACCATGTGCCAGCAGTGAAAAGTCTAGTTATGCAACAGAAAAAGGCAGTGTGTTTTCACTATCAACATGTTTGTTTTGAGTGTGAATGTCAAATGATTTACAGTTCAGTGGTGGCGAATGTTGTTTAAGTACTAAATCACCTCAAGTTGAAAGTAAAAATTCCTAAGTGACTGTTCAGCTGTCTTTATTTTGTAGCACATGGATTTAAAATAATAATAATAATCCAACACTCCATATAGGAAATTTGGCATGGAAAGATACACTGCCTGGCCAATGAATCCTGGCATTGTCATCTTGGAATATGCCCGTGCCATCAGGGAAAAATCCATTGGTCATTGAGTATATTCAGGTAGTCAGCTGACCTCATTCTTTGGGCACATAATGTTGCGGAACCTAGACCTGACCAACTGCAGCAACCCCAGATCATAGAACTGAAGGTCATGAACCCCAGATCACATGACCTCCAATCTTTATGCTCCCTAGCAAATTGAAGCCTTTTTTTCGATTAGCCTCACTGATTAGTGGTTTTCTTAAGGCTACACTGCTGTTCAGTCCCAGTCCCTTGAGTTCCCTTCGCATTGTGCGTGTGGAAATGATCTTACGTTCACTATTAAACATAGCACTGAGTTCTACTGTTGTTTTTCTACGATCTGATTTCACCAAACGTTTAAGTGATCGCCGATCACGATCAGTCAGGAGTTTTTTCTGACCACATTTCTTCCTCGAAGACGATGGTCCCCCCCTGTCCTTCCAGTTTTTAATAATGCGTTGGACAGTTCTTAACCCAATTTTAGTAGTTTCTGCAATCTCCTTAGATCTCCTTGTTTTCTTTGCTTGATGCATGCCAATGATTTGACCCTTCTCAAACAGACTAACATCTTTGCAACGACTACGGGATGTGTCTTTCGACATGGTTGTTTAAGAAATGAGAAGCTACTCATTGCATCAGTTGGGGTTAAATAACTTGTTGGAAGCTGAAAGATAATCGCCCATGCAGTAATTATCCAACAGAAGGCTCTTACCTGTGTTTCAACACATGGGTATGTTTTTTTTTCTCTCATATAGATTCTATTCACATGTGGAGGGTCACGAACCAGCGGTCTTGGTGATCAAAACTGTGGATGAAGAGGTAACATAATGAATATTGAGAGACATCTGAAATCTTTGCTACATGTGCTTTTCCTTTTGGTTTAATCTTAGGTTTGAATCTAAGATGCTGAAATGCTAATAACGATGCTATTTATTTTTGTATGGTACTGAAATATTACATTTTTGATTTCTCAGGTCTTTGGTGCTTTCCTGTCAACAGATTTGACAGAAAGAAGAAAGCATTACTCTGACGGACTTGCATATTTTGGAACTGGGGAGTGTTTTGTTTTTACGGTGAGACGTATTCCTGCAAGTCAGAGGATTTTTGTGTCAATTTCATAGAGAGTGTTTTCACTTTCATTCAGTGGAACTCCTCTTAAACTGCAATCAGGGTCAAATAACAAGTGCAGTTACTCTTTCAGCTTCGTCCCAGCATGGAGCGCTACCAGCAGGCTATGGTCAGCATTATGACCAGAAGAGCTTCCTCTCAGCAGGTTCGAATCAGCAATGGTGCCTCCTCTCAGGTGTCCAATAGTGGCAGCTCCCCCATCATCTCCATCACAGCCAGCGCTACTCTGACCTGTCCTGCTGGGACCCCCCAGGACCCCAGCTACCTGACGATCCCCTTCACTGCCCCATCAGAGGAACCCACAACTTCCAAAGAGCCAAAGAGACCCAAGGAACAAGAAGCCTCAATGTTCTTAGCAGGCAATGACAGCCAGCTCATTATTGGTATGTCAGCTGAATATATTATTAGAAAAGAAGAACAGATGGCCCTCTAAAAAACTGTTACCTCAAGTCAAAGGTGTGCGTATGTAGTGCTGATGTATGTATCTTCTCTTAGGTGGTGACGGGGGGCATGCTCTCAGCCTGCAGGAAGATCTAGAGGGAGGATACACAGAGTCTTGTGACACATTCAAGAGCAACCCACTCTGCAAGGGACATTTCAAGATCCAGTCCCTGGAAGTGTGGGGCATCCAGAACTCTATTTCCTTTTCTCACTGTTTTCCCTCTCAGTAAAGTAACAAGGGAGTAACCTTGTAACGTTGCATCTTTTCATGAACATTGAAATCGTTTTTCTTGATGCTGTTTCATTGGACTTTATTTTTTTAAAATGTAAATTTCAAATATTTTGTGAAACACATTTATGCACATATTGTGAGGCAATTGACCAAGATTTTACTTGAGTTAATGCCTACAGGTCAAGACAAGTTTATACGAATAACTCCATATCATACTATGTATTACTGAGCTTTACAAGCCTACATAAAAAAATGGGTCGCATCTCAAGGAATCTCTCTAAAAACACAAGCCAAAAATGTGTAAGGAATGAAAGCAACTCCAGCAACTAACCTGTAGCCAATATTGCAGCAGCGGAAAAAGTGGAAATCTGACTCGTTTTACCTACGATTTAATCTTTGATTAAAGGTATTCTGCCATGTAGAGATAATCTGATGAAAAAACATTACAATTACTGTACATACACACATATATGTCCTACATGTCATTTCTTATTATTTTGCAGGTTGTCTGCATATGATACAAAGGTATACTCTTTAGTCTATGTAACTTATTGTGAACATTATGTATAATGGGACCAAAAGCGAATGTGTTTCAGACTGACTAACTCTGAGTTAGAAATCTTGAATTTGTCAACACTCTATCACTCCTTCTGTACTGTGCGAAAACCTTTGCTGCTTTGTTGTGCTGTTGGGAGTATTATGTTTCGTCGTAAATAAAAGAATTACTTGGGACATAATGCGAATTTCTTCTCATCATTTTAACGCCGCAGGACGAGACAATCGTGCCGCAAAAAAATAAATAAAAAACCTGAGATCGACAACAACTTAAAATTGTAACTCCCGAACTTACGTGGGGTATTTGAAGGTATCATGCAGGGGAGCGAGCATCAATCCTACACTGCCACAGCTTGTTTAGCAAGCTGCTGCGACTAGCTATATTTAACTGTGAAGTAGGTTAAATTTAAAACGTTGCGGGGGAAAAGATGTGACGGCCTTTGCTTTAATGGATTATTAGAGAGGTAGGAGCCAATCTTATATGCCCTGCTGAATCTTAAACGTATTAGGTAACTAACGCGACACCGTTAGCTTCAGCTAAGTTAGCTAACGTTACCTAGCTCTTTTTGTGTGCATGCATGTCCCAGATAAACACTCATTTGCCCTCTGTTTTAAAGCTACTTGAGCAATTTTAAAAAAAAAGTTAACCATAGAGCGGGGATTGTGTTCCGTGAGATGGGGCCATGCTAAACTCAATTCAGTGTCAGCATAGTTGCACTGCCTATGTGGAGGTGCCACATAAATCACATTAACGTGATCTTTCCAATTCAAGGTGAACTCTGTAACGCCAGGTCAAGTATTGTCAATTGAGAAACAGTTTAAGCGGTAATCATTATTTCGTGGCTTTACTCCTTCTGCTGTTCAAATAAGGAACGCATTGCTGATGCTCAGATTGATCCCCCAAGAGTCAGTAGTATAAATAGCTAAGAAAAATAGTTGTTTGGTAGATACAATTAATAGTGTCTGTCTCAGCAGACAGTTCTGCTAAATAAATGATTGATCCTCCTTAAGAGATGGTGGGTGTCTGTTAAAGAAGGCCACCCGTTGTCCAGAGGAATACCCCTTCGACCTCTCATACCTGGTTTAACCTCCGGGGTCATTAATCATTCATATAATTACCTTGACATTCTTCAGCTCAGAAACAGAAGAACTCCAGGTAGACCTGGAGGGAACAGTGGGGTTTCCTCCTGTGTGGTGTCCTCAGTATTCAGCACACTATGTTTATGGTTGTCAGTTAGCAGTAAGAAGGAAAAAATACGTGGTACAGTGTAAATCTTCTGAATAGCAAAGCTATGTGTGAATGATAAAAAGCACATCTTTAACTAGGCAACTGAACCTAGTCTTGCAATACAAGTTCTGGGCTAATGGGATCTTGTTGAAATCATCCTTATCAGAGTTATTTCTCTTTGTTTCATTGAATTATCATAATTTATAGTATACATGACCATCAGGACACCAACTCTTTTGCATGGCTACTATATAGTAACAATAAGATATCACTAATAACTTGACCAGGCTAATATATTGGCTGATATCAGGGTATTGCAGATATCTTTATTGGTGTACTGTATATGTCGGCCTGTAAGTCACACAACATGCCATTACAGAAATGCTAAACTAGGTTTGAGGTAATGAAATGGCAGAAACTGACAAGTTGATTTTGGTAACTAAAAAGGATGGATCCACATCAGTATTGTTTATATTATGTGTTATACATTGTTTTCAGATTTTTGAAACTCCCTAATATTGACATCAGTATCAGCCTAAGAATTCTAGTGTTGCTCAGCCTATATTATACATATCTGAGAGGACCAACACTGAATCACTACTTTACAATACTGATATAATTTTTCCTACTTTCTCTGTTTGTGTTTTTGTGTTGTATATAAATAGGCTGCAGTCATGGGCCCAGACACTGCATCAGTCCCTAAAACAGAAACTCCAGAGGAAAGTAAGTGTTGCTGTTTCTCTAGATTTCAGGTTTTTTTCTGTCAACACTACAGTTAACAAAGCTGTCAGAGCAGTCAGTTCATTGAGGAAAGTATTCAGAGGAGACTCTTTGATGTGATTGTTCCTCAGGTCCTGGAGAAGTCATTGTGAAGGTAATCTCAGAATCAGATTCAACTGATGCTTCAGCTGCCATTGAGCCAGAGGACTCCAAACAGCTAGAAAGCAACACACCAGACAAGTGTTACCCTTGCTCCATCTGTGGAAAGGTATTTGACAGACCATCTAAGCTAGAGAGGCACAGACCTGTGCACACAAGGAAGCCCAAGACTCTTCATCAGTGTCAGCATTGTGATAAGAGTTTCACACAACAAGAGAAGCTGATCCGACATCTGAATTGTCACAATAGGACTAACAAGCACCCCTGCCCTGACTGTGGAAAAGTGTTCAACAGGCCTTCAAAGTTAGAGAGACATAAGCGCACACACTCAAAGAAACCAAAGGTGCCTCATCAGTGTTCGTACTGTATGAAGACGTTCAGCAAACTTAACAAACTTGTCCGTCACAAGCGAATGCACACTGGGGAGAAGCCTTTCACCTGCTCTGTCTGTGGGAAGGGATTCTCAGAGTCAGGTCACTGCAAAGCGCACGAAAAGACACATGAGGAGCAGCCAGAAAAACCTCATTGCTGCCCGGATTGTGGGATGTGTTTCTTCAAGGCCTCAGAGCTCCGTCGGCACTTCCGCTCCCACACGGGAGAGAAGCCTTTCAGATGCACCTTGTGTGAGAGCTGCTTCTCCCGTTCAGAAGGGCTTAAAAGACACATGAGGAGCCACACAGGGGAAAGACCATACAAATGTATTATCTGCGGAAAAGGATTTTATTCTCGTCAAGATTTGAATATTCATGGGTTGATCCACTCGGGAGAGAAACCGCATCTTTGCCCAGTGTGTGGCAAAGGCTTCTCACAACTGGGAAATATGAAAGAACATGAACAAAATGTACATATAAAATCAGAGAAATATATTTGCAACGAATGTGGAGCAACCTTCACACGGTACAAGTCACTGATAAAACATCAGCGGACACACACGGGAGAAAGACCCTATTTGTGCCTTACTTGTGGTCGCACGTTTTCATGGAGCCATTCTCTAAGCAGACACCGGAGAACACACACCCACAGACAGATGTCTCTGGACGCATCTAAAGACGCATTAAGTTTTGAAGGACCCTCTGAGAATCCCAGAAGTTGAAAAGAGACGTAAATCCTCATGGGAAGGAAGTTTCATCTTCAAGCAATGTTCCTAAAGTGTACAAATTTGTGGTGAATTGAGAGAACTGTTTTTGAAGCTATGTAATCATTTACCTGACTGCTCACTATGTTAATTGAATATGTCATAAATATACTATGGATATGTCCTGTGAACTGGGTGAACACAGACCATGTGGCTATTTAAGTACACTGCTATATGTGGGCCAGTGCTGTTCATATCTCCCTTTTCATATGACAGTTTGGACTTGCCTTTAGATAGTGTGGAAGAATATCTCATACAGTTTCATGGGATACATTGTTGTTTGTTATCAACCTAAAAATTCTTTCACAACCAAAGCAGAGTTTCCCTGCCTAAAGGCCTGAAACTCCTACACAGTCTTTGTGACTGTATGATTCATGGAGATGCTGGACTATAGTCTTGACTAAAACTAAGTAAATGTCTGCTTTTCATAGTGATTAAATAATCTGAAGTAATCTGCTACCTCACTTGAAGAATATTACAGAAGGCACGGAAACAATATTTGTGCATGTTGAAGTCCATATCAACAGTGATTTCCATACTGCAGTTCTTAAAACAACACTTTACTGTCTTTTTTATTTATTTATTTTGTGATCCAGTTTCCCAGAGTAAACAATTCAGTGCCAAAAATAGATCATTTTTATACTCATATATCAAATAATAATTATTATTTTAATTAAACCTTCACAGAATGGTTAATGCTTAGCTGAATCAGAACAGAAAAGTGCTCTTTGCAGGTATATGACATCGCACCACTAATGGGAAACACCTATAAGACCACTGATTGCAGCGAGTTGCAAGAGTTTCAGGCCCTAAATTGTGAACAGCGGTTTGAATCGTATAGTTCAGTAGCAGTTTTTCTCTGGTGTAATTTGTGTACAATTAAAATCAATATAAAAATTTTCTGATTTTTTGTTTTCATTTCAGTTTGATTTTATATTGAGGTGTATAGCATATATAATGTATAGTTAATAGTATATAGTTATCCACTGATTTTCTTTGTGATACTGTCTACAAGTTGTAGCTTACTGTCAATCAATACATACACTGCATGTGTATGTGCTTTGCAGTGGGCCCACTATCTCAAATACATATTCAAGTAATGTGTGCACATGTATTTTTAGTTGAGAGGATAAAGATATGAATTGAACCTTGACCTATGAAAATATCTCTGGAAAGTTATTTGATAGAGCACACAACTACCTCTAAGCTGTTTTCACATAATACCTGTCACAAGGAGAGCATTTTTTAAATCACGTATAATGACTTTTATTGTGTCCCAAACTATTCTGCTGTTTACTTTTTTAATTTTCAAGTTTATAGTGCAATATCAGGTTCTCAGATTAAATACGGGATCAGTTTCCACGAGCAGCACAGACAGTAAAAAAATGTGTCTTAAGCATGTAGTTATTGTCTTTTATTTTATCCTCCAGCATCGCCTAAATAGCTATTTTCAAGTTACCGTCGATATATCTACTATTTATCTGTTTTATGCGCGCCCTTGTCAATATAAGAAATTACCGACAGCACGTAAAGGCAGCGAGGGCGTTTCACCGACCAATGGCAGTGGCGAGAGGAACCCCAGCTGTTGCTAGGTAACGTCTGTTTGGTGTAGTCGAGGAAAGCGCTATTTGAGAAAACAACGGTGGCGTTTGTGGGTTTTTTTTCCCTTGAAAATTGTACTTTTATTGATGAAAGTAGACCTTATCTGAACATCTCACTGGCGAAAGAGATAATAGTTGGTTTTCAGCCATGGCACTTGAAACACACAGCGTGGCTCAACTTGAACTGGAGGCTGTTATTGGTTTCAACGGTAAGTTTTCCTAGTTTTCTAGCTACGGTTTTAAGTTAACTGTGGTTTGGCAACAATTCAAACTTCAAGGAATACAGACAGCTACATGGCGTGCTAAATTTTGTTCATGAAAGGAATTATTTCAGTTTCTGTGTGTAGTGCTCGATAGATTTAGAGTGGGCTTGGATGTTCCACCTATGTTAACTTTGCTAACTATCTATATGCTATAGGCCCTAAGGTGAACTTGGTTGGATTACCTTTTTAACTGGGAAATATTGCACATTCTGACTGCTGTCTGTTCATCCACCTCTTAAAACAACAGACTATCCAGCATGATTGTAAACAGTTTATCTTGGTTCTTTTCTGTATTAAAACTTGTTAGATCTTATGGTACATGCTACACTTTATTTCACCAGGGCATGTGTTTTGTGGCTTGAGAGTCCACCCAAATGGAGAGCACCTCATCTATCCTCTAGGATGCACAGTCCTTCTGAAGCGAATCAAAGATGGCAAGCAGGAGTTCCTACATGGGCACACAAACAATGTATCCTGTATTTCAGTTTCCAAAAGTGGTACATATATTGCCTCTGGACAGGTCAACGCCATGGGCTTTAAGGTAGCATTAGTTAAGATACATTTTCCATATGTAAAGTTTCTGTTATAGGTCAGGGTAAATTACAAATTCCCTGTTACCATAAATTACCTGTTTATTTTGTCCTATTTTGATGTTTTGTGGAACATAACACAGTAATCATGATTTTTTTTTTTTTGCACTAACAATATGTCGAGTGGAACCCATTTAAAGTAAGGAATAGCAAAACAAATGTATATCATGTAACATGTTGAATAAATATGTGCATACTTTCCCAGGCTGCGGTAATTATCTGGGACTACGCACAGCGAACAGTCTATGCCCAGCTGCTGCTCCACAAGACTAAGGTAGAGGCACTGGCCTTCTCTCCAAATGACAAGTACCTGGTATCTCTTGGGGGTCAGGATGATGGCAGGTAAACATCTGCAGAGTATGTTGTTCTTGAATTCAGAAGGAAACATACATTATTTAAATCCACTTAGCTGTACATGCTATCTATTTGTTTTCAGCCTAGTTGTGTGGAATATTGAGACCAAGCAAGCCATCTGTGGGAGCCCAGCTTCAGCTCACAGTGCCGGTCACTGCCTCACTGTGCAGTACTCGAATACAAATGATAACGTCTTTGTTTCTGCCGGGAGGTGAGTGTATGGTGTCAGTCTTGTGCAACCTATTAACACAGATTTTACATTATTCAAAGGATTTATCAACAAATCTTAATTTACCTGTTAACAAAATTGCAAGACATGTAATTATTGTAGTTTTATGTTTTAATATTATTGTGTCTTTGTCGTGTTCAGTGTAGTTAATTTAGCATTCTTATTATTCTCATAAAGTATTTTAACATCATTTGACTCTTTTGGACAGTGGAACATTGCGGGTCTGGGAACTGGACCTCCTCAACAGGAAGATCAGGCCCACAGAGTGTCAGGCAGGAAAGCTGAAGAGGACTGTGAAATGTATAGAGGTGCAAGGCCTTTCATTCACACCAGCTTATTTACCTAGAGCATTTAACTAGTTTCTCATTTTGAGGTCCATCTGAGTTTTGCAAAATGGCTATTGCATACAGCTAGTTTATGAACTTTACTTGTTACTGTGTGCTTGCAAGCATTTTACACAGATTCTTTAATTTTGAAAAAAAAAAAAAGTACACTAGATTTGACTAGATTGACTTGTTTATTACACAGATCGCAGAGGATGATCAGTTCATTTTCTGTGGCACCACCAGTGGAGACATAATGAAAATCAACCTGAAGACGGGGCTTCTGAGTGACTGTGGTCCAGTAAAAAATAAATACAGTCTGGTAGGTCTGCCTAATCGGGCGCGGTGAAGGTAATTTCAGCTGGTGCTAACTCGCACCCTCACAGATAGTAAAGTCCCCTGCTGTCTATATACAGCTGACTGAATCAGATTCCTGGTGGAATGCTCCTCCTCACCAGATCTTTGAAGATAGATGGTTCAACTTGTATGAGTAGTATAAGAACTAGGAAATTGAAAAGTGATATATTTTTGTGTACATCATACATCTTAAAACTCAGCGCTCTTGCCTTTTCTGTGCAGGGTGTCAATACCCTAAGGATACTGAAGTCTGGGGACCTGCTTGTAGGTTCTGGGTCTGGTACCTTCACTCTGTGTTCCAGGACTACCTTCAAAACTCTCAAGTGAGTCCCACAACTGTATCATTTGTATAATCCCCATAAAAAAAATTCAATTTGGTAATAATACCGAGGTGTGTGGATGGTTCACCACTTTTTTTCACTCTTCTTTGTGCATAAGAACAAATTTCCAGGGTACCAATGATTGTAACCAGCTCTACCGTGATTAATTTGCATTGACCATTCTCTACTCCTGTTTTCCTCTTTTCACACATTTAGAGAAGTCCAGCTGGAAAAGGGGGTGACCTCCATTGCCATTATAGGAGAGGGCCAGCAGTTTTTTGTTGGGACAGAGGCTGCTCACATGTACTGCTTCAATTATGTGGACTTCAAAGCTGAACTCATATCCACCAGCCACAACAGTGCTGTCAAGGATGTAGCCATTTCTTTGTAAGTGGGAGACGCACAGTTCGGGGGGGGGGGGAGTCAAAGTCATCAGTCACTGCTGACAAAACATTTACCATCTGTTGATTTTTTTTAAATGGTTTGGATCGATGGCCCACTAGAGAGAGTAGAACTGTAAATGACCTGTTGTCTGCTTTAAATTTGGCAAGAAATATTCATCCTAAATTGATTGAAATTAAGAGAATTGAAACTCCATCATGCTGTAAAGGACTCACTTTCCATACTTTTCCAGTTTTCTCAAGTTTGACACGAGGCCTGCGAACAGGTGACTGCCAAAAGTGTTACTTTCCTTCATTTGGATTGCCTCAAATTTAGATTTAGACAGAGGAAGACCTGGTTCTATATTTCAATACCAACATTTGCAACAACAAGTCAATCAGTCAGTCATCATATTGTAATTCCATGTTTGCTCATGCACATTTTCTGCAACGTTTCAATCCCAATCCCAAATCCTTCTGCTGGTAAACATAACTTCAGTACCACATTGTGCTCACTAGAGGGTGACATATGAATGCCTCATTGATGCCACTCCATGATAAGCTTAGAGAGGCACTATTAGTTTAAGGTATATTATACATAAGGTTGGGTATCTTATTGAATCCAACTTCATAATGTCAATAATTATATGGATACTTGGCTTCCATTGACTCAATTAGCATTATTTTATAAAGGGTGGTTATCTTGGTGGTCACTTAACTATAATTCTGCATCTGTCTTTTATCGTTTTTCTTCTAGTGGAACCTCTGAATTATTTGCAACCTGCTCTGAGGAGGACATTAGGTTGTGGCACATAAACAAACCAAAAGAGCTGCTGCGCATAACCGTACCCAACATGACATGCAATTCTCTGGACTTCATGGCTGATGGACATAGCATCATCAGTGGTGGGAATCAGGGAGAGACATCTGCGAACAAGACTTTAGAGCTCCAGGAAATATTCAGTTTTTTTTCTTAGTGTTAGCTGTAGTTCAGCCCATAATTATATTTTTTCATTAGCTGCTGTAGGGCATGAACCAGCAACGCATTTTCTTAAATTACCCCACTTCTACTAAAAGTATAATTTTACCTTCTGAATAAAATAAGCAATAAGCTTGATAGCAGACTGTTTTTGACTTGATTTCTCTCTCTTTCAGCGTGGAATGATGGAATGATTCGTGTGTTTGCGCCGGAAAGCGGTCGGCTCATGCTCATCATTCACAATGCACACAGAATGGGTGTGACAGCCATCGCTGGCACCAGGGACTGCAAGAGGATCGTCAGTGGTGGGGGAGAGGGACAGGTTAGTGGACGAGACAGTGATACAACTCAAACTTAGAGCTGTTTAAAATGGTATAATGTTCAGTGTCCTCTTCAAGTAAAACCACACAGGAACACATTGAAATTCTCCACAATACCATAATAATATTACATTTTAGAATTGCAGCACCCGCTAGTTCCTCCAAAATGTCAGCAAATGTCTACCCAGCAGTCACCATGTGTAGTGAACACAAATCACTATATACTGGATACTTTCTTTCTACATCCCTCTCACAACTGTGTCTAGACTTTGAAGGAGCTGCTTAATGCAAATGGTCACAGGATTTAATCCACTGTAATTCCATGCTACAGATGCAAGACGAGACTGTACAGACATATTACACATTTTAATGTGTCTTTAAGCACTGTGGCGTACAGTACGATTGCAGTTTGACAGATTTAAAAAAGGAAAGAAGAAATACTGTGGAAGATCTTTTTCCTATAAATATTTATCCTTCTATTCATAGTTATGCAATTGCACTACAAATCGTTGAAAGAAAGACAAAAGAGTATTCTCATGTAACAACAAAAAACGACATCCTGTGAGGCTGAATGACTTTCACCTGGTTCACCTGTTGTAGGTGCGTGTGTGGGAGCTGCAGCCACGTGGCCATCGGCTGCTGGAGAACATGAAAGAGCACAAAGCCACTGTCGCTTGTATCAAAATCAAGAGTGACGACAAAGAGTGTGTCAGTGCCAGCTCTGATGGCACCTGCATCATCTGGGACATAGTGTGAGTAGCCTTTCTGCATACCCAACCACTTCACACACACTCAGTATTTGTCCTCTTTTCTTGTTTAATTAATGAATATAATGCTCTCTTGAGGATCTCTCATTCGTTTTAGTGGTCATATGAAATACCATGCAACCCTGGAAAGCCAAAGCAATTTCCACTAGCTCAAAATTGTAATTCATTAATTAAATCCTAATTCAACCCACAACCTCAAAGTGGATGAATCATAAATTTGATTGTTCTTGCACTCAGCTGGGTCTATTTTTCTGAGAACATGTGAAATGAAAGACAAATTATTGGACTTAAAACATTAAATAATCACATTGTCCAGTAGAAAAATACATAATAGATAATAATAGACATAGCAAGAAAATGATAGTGGAAAATAGAGAGCGCCGCCTCAAGCTCTGTGTTGTAATGAGAGAGAAACGCCGAAGCTGTCCATTGGTGTCTGGCTGGTACAGTATTCTTACACAATTAAATAGATAATGCTCAACCCATCTTGTGTTCACAGGTGTGGGACAATTATACTCCTGCGGGAGTGTCTTTCAGTGATTAATGGTGACAAGCTTTGTAAATAATCCTGTAAATAGACGTGCTTATGATTGGGATGACTCATTTGTTCATATAGATTTTTTCCTTTTCCGTTTTTCTCATTTTCCATTTAGATATATATGAAATATAATAAGACAGATTATACACATGTCACAGTTAATCACTGAGAGACGCTGCCACGGGAAAATAACTGTCCCACACCTGTGCACACAAGAGGGACAGGTCATTGTTGTAAGAATTGTGTAAAAATAGTCTTGATGAAGGTCCAGAGGGATTGAAAAGTCAGTGTGATCAATAAATCGTGATGCTGAGCAGGAGCTGTGTGCGAGATCTTCTCTAAACATCATGTAGTGAGAGCACCTCAAGGACAATTGCTACACCTGTGAAACTCACCCTCTTCCCTCATTTCTTTTATCTCATCTTGTGGCTCTTCTGCAGGAGATTTGTGAGTCTTCAAATGGTGATTTCCAACACACTCTTCAGAACGGTGTGTTACCACCCAGAGGAATACCAGATCATTACCAGCGGCACTAACAGAAAGGTGTGTTTTGGGACTGCAAATACTTTCACTCAGTATCCAGTGCAGCAGAATACTGAATTGATTTATTTATTTAAGTTGCATGTGTTGTATATCCCAACCTGTATATCCCATTACTGTGGTCTCAGAAATCTGCCAGCATATCTTTACCTTGAGATTTGTCTTGGTTGGTTTTATGCACTGACATGTGAGAGTTGCTTATCAAAGAATTCCCTGAGACTCATAACATGTCATGCCTCACAGGAAAAATATGTAGTGATTGTAATGATTGAAAGTCCCTCTGGGTGCAAAGAGATTGACACTCAACAGTCATAATCTAGATATCTCATTATGCTGTTATTGTTGTTATAATCTCCACTCAGTGAGCGTGAGTGAAAAGCCTGTCGCTCTGGTAAGATCAGCACAGAGGAGCACAGTGAAGACTCACACACACACTTGCATGTCCGTAGATTAGTTTGAAAAGCTTGTAATTTGTTTTTCAGCTCAACCTAATTGAGCCATTGTGTTGGCTGCTAGTCACTGTGACAAAAACACTCAGCCCTTTAAGTCTGTTATTTTGTGAGTAATTGTGATTAACCCAGCACCACTTATTTGCATAAGGTCAGACGTTCACAGTGGCAGAGTGAAATGCTTGTTTCCTTAGTTGTTCGCTTCATCCACACCCCTTGAACCCAGCCACACACTAGACCCATATTGTTGCCTCCCCTGCGTGCTGAGAGGTGAGAACAAGTTGTGCTGATTAACGCAGCATTGTGGATGTGCTGAGTGAGCGGAAGGAGGGATTCGTGGAAGGGGAGAGAGGAGAGCGATAGAGGGGAGTGCTGTGGTGTTCGTGCCTTCCTGCGGATGTGCCTGTGCCACCCAAGTGCCAGCCAGATCCACCATCTGCTCATCCCAGGACACAGGCGCTCTGTCTGGGAGAACAAATACCAATGCTGTCTCTCTGTCCTCTGCTTACTCCAACCCTTCATCACATCCCAGCATGTCTCTGTGAGTAAATTCACAGTGAGTAAAACCAACAGAGCTGACAGAAAGGATAAAGAGAAAACATAGGCAAGGAGATTGGAGGGTCAGGGAGAGGTTGTGTTAATGAGACTGAATTTGTGAAAGATGCTGATTGTTGATTATACGTGCTAAGATGATGCACAGAGTAGAGACAGTATGGTGCTGACTCTCTCCCCATTTTTAAGGTATGTTTTTTCAGAAGGTCAGGAATGATACTTTTGCAGTCTGCATTTGATTTGCTTCAGGAGAATGTAGCCTTGATGGCTAACTAAGTAAAATTAAAATGTAAAATTATACTCTTGCAGCACAATGTGATCTTCAATAACTGTGATAACCATTTTGAGTGCATATTTAAAGCATCCATTTGCATAAGGCCTTAATTATGTAGTTTCTCTAGCTGAGGCGACTACACTCAGGTCTTTCCCGATCATAAGGTGAGCGTTGGTACTGCTGGTCTGCTTGCTGCTGCTTGAACACTGGCCTGCTTGCTGCCTGGCCTGCTTGCTGCCTGTGATTAATTTACTTGGTGGCCCAATGTTGTGGCTGTGGGCCAGTTTCCCAGGCTGAGTTGGAGGGAACACAGATGGGCCAAGACAACTCACGCAGGTGGGAGTTTCTAATAAGCTGGTGAAATGAGATGAGGAAGGAGGGAAAGGTCGTGACTGTGGCGAGGAGGGTGAGATGGAAGATGACATGGGGAAGAATAAGGAGGAGGGTTATCGTAACTTTTGTCATACTCGGATATAGAATATACTGTACACAAACATTATTTTGATTTCTCCTGCACAAAGAGCAGCAAGCACGGTCATTTTTGGAGGCACTTCATTGTTTGCTGTTTGTTGAAAACATTGCTTAAATGGTGGTAAACACAGCACACACCTCAGCTGATTGAATTTGCGTAATCTGTACAGCTGCAGGCCTTGCATTCTGATTTGAGTTAAATGAGCAAGATTTCAAAATGATTGCAGAACTGTCTGTTTGGTGTTGTTAATGAACCATTTTCTCCTCTGCTGGTGGCTGTGTTTTCCTCACTTATCTCTTGCAAAGTTATTTTGTTGAAATACAGTATTAATATCAGCAAGTTATTCCATCTGAATAAGATAATCTGAGGCAGGAGAACGCTGTAGAATCAAGCATCCCCCACAGAAATGTTCCTGTGGCTTAAAAGGGCAGCTTATTGCTTTGAGAATCACTCTGCAGTTCTGAAACTATAAATAACTCTTTTTTTAATGGACCCTTTTGTTCCTCTTTCATTTCAAAATAACCAAACGTATTTGATATGTCCATGTGAGATTATATTTCCCGTCCTATAATGCATTATAGGCATGGTCTTGTGCAGAGAAATGAAATCCTGTCTGAGAGGCCATTCTCATAAATGTTGGGCATATTCTGAGCAGCTCTGTGTAACATGAACATTTCCTTTTACACATAACCAACCTATGTAATGCTGCATATGCTTTCATTCAGTTAAGTCAAATAGTACACTTCTGAATACTGTTTATTGGCAGCACCATAGTCAGGTTATATATAAATTTGGTGTGTAGTGCTTTAAACACTTGATGGACTTTTTGCAATCTGTTTAGCCTGTATTTTACTAACTTTGAAATGGCTTCTGGACTTTGAAACTCACATTGGGACTTAGATCAGTGATAAGGTGGGCCACTAAATCTTCTACTGGAGACTCGTTCATACGAGATGCCTCAGAAGACAGATTTTTAATGATCAGATCCATCTGTCCCCTCATTTACCTTGGCTTTTAAGATCTCATCAGCTTGGTCATATAAATAACAAGAAAGAACCTTTGTTGGTATGCGGTACTGTGATGTTTCTGCTGCCTGAGCTATAAATAACTTCAGCTAACAAGTCTTTTGTGAGACTTGATACTTTGGCAGCTGTTAAGCCCTCGGGATGATTAAATCTCATTTAAATCAGCAAACATAGTTTCAGTAGTTTCAGTAGAGGTGTGTGACGGGTTGATAGACTCTAACCATAGACCTGCTCATTTCCCTACAGATTAAGAATAACAAGGCAGTAAAGGTCATAGTTTAAGGTCTCATGTATTACATTATGTGGATGCGGACGTAGTGGAACAATAGCACGATAACATAGAGATGTCACTTGCATCATCTGTATAGTTGTCTATTAGTCCGTTCATACACATACATATTTGTATCTCCCTCCCTCTTGGACACTGTGTCTTCCATAAACAATGCAGATGATGAGCGTCCAACACCTGCAGCTACGTTTTAGTTTCTGTGTGTTAATGTCTTTCTCAGGTTGCCTACTGGGATGTGTATGACGGCTCTGTCATCAGAGAAGTGGAGGGCTCGCAGTCTGGGGCCATCAATGGCATGCACATCACGCAGGACGGCAAACACTTTGTGACAGGTATATACCACTATACATCTGCTGCTGGTTACATCAATATAATATTACTATCAATATAATTCAACCAAAAATGAATGAGGAATCTTTAAAACCTCTTGGGTATACGAGCATTCATTGTAAAGATAGTAATCATTTACACTTGCCCCAGGTTTGCTGACAATGTTCATATCCAGATGAAACACAATTGTCTTTTTTGTAAATATAGTATCAGATAGTGTTTTATACTGAAAGAACTGTATCATTAAATGCTTTGATTTTCCTTTTTCTTGGTATTCCTGTGTTGTTTTCCATGAGGTTTTTTTTTACTCTCAAATATTGTCGCGTGTTTTCATCTCTTCAGATTCTTTGTTTTCATCTTCTTGACTGACACTACAATGCAGGCTCTGCTGAAACGTCTCTCAAGGCACTGATACATTTTTCACCTTTTCATGCCAGGTGGAGATGACAAGCTGGTGAAGGTGTGGGACTACATGGAAGGTGTGGTAACCCACATTGGGACAGCTCACGGTGGCAGTATCACCAACATCAAGATCTGCTCCAACAACCGCACCCTAGTCAGCACCAGCGCTGATGGAGCCATTCTCCGCTGGAGGTTCCCTCACCCTCCTTCTTCTTCTTAATGTGACACTCCTGGATACTAGAAGCAACAGAAACTTTTAACCCAATACCACCACTCTCATACTTACATTTATTCAAAATGAAACATCAGTCTTTCCTCTGACTTAGCAAATATTGTTCAGTAATCTTACATTACCATTGCGGAATGTGTTTACACTCTGGTCAAAGGAACTAAATGTAATTTCATTAAGCATCAGTGACTGTATAGAATTATTTAATTTCTCAGCAGCAAAAGGACATCATAGATAGAAGAATAAAGATTATACTTCCTGACTAGTGTAGTCTCTTATGTGGTAATTCCCCACTGGAGCTGAATAGGTGGGCATTCACACACTTTGCATGAATATAAAATTACACGTCAAGGCACAAGAAATTATACTTCACTTCAAAGAGTCTGCATTATGCTTCTTTAGACTGTTTGAGAACAGCAGAATTAATGGGATACTACCTTTTTTCTCAATGCCCATGAAACCAGAATATGTAAAAACAAGGCTGTATTATACAGTACATTAAATTCATACTTTACTCAGATATCATTCCTCTGTCTGCTACAGTAGAGGCAAAGAGGAGGCCCATATTCTTGGCACTTAAACACACGGCCGCTGTCAGCTCATCTATCAACAGCGATTCCCTGAAGCATGCTGGTTAAAGAGGGAGGCAATGTGCACCAGAGAGCCTCAGACTGTCTCTGACCTGAACGTATTCTCCGCACTATTTTTCAACACGGCTAAAGGAAATAATTAATAACTCACCCCGGCTTCCCCAAAACAGTACAATAACATACAAGGATTATAAACCAAGTCAGTAAAATAGGGCACCTCTCTCTTTGCCCTTTTCCACCATGCTTATGAACAGAGGACAACTACAATGCAAGTGAAAAGGAAGAAACACATAGTGTAAAGTCACAGTTTTACACAGAATTTGTTTATTTGTTATGATTGTGTATCATGTGTGCATGTTTCCTAACAATGCTGGAATAAGAGCATCAGGGAAATTATGGAGATGTTGGATGGTGGCCTTACTATCTATTTCAATAAATCAGCACATCTGGCCCACTAAATCCAATCTTAAGTACTGGTGAGCTGTGAAATTAAGCTTCAGATGATTAGAATCGGAATATAGCACAAAAGATGCTGGATCCCTATTGAAAACCAGAACGGCACACAACATATCTGACCCAAGGGTTCTTTAACATCCATTTCACTGTCTTTCAGGGTTTAGTAGCGGCTTCATTAATGTGCATGGAAACAGTAGAAAGGCTATTTACAGGATACATCTGTCTGTGAATGCTTGTCTGTCAGATAAGGTATTTCAGTAGCTGGATACACATTTGCAGACAGTCTCTTTGGCAGCAACAGGAACATACTATGCACATAAGAATTATCATGATACCCCAAAACACATGACCCTAAAATTCCTACTGTGTGTCTGTGCATGTAGATACATTTGGGACTTATTGGTGCCCTTTGGGAAGTTTAGGGATCATTGGTCACAATGGCTTTAATGAGTCCATTCTGAGGCCAGGTGGTGATGTGATTGGTCCTACAGGGGGCAGTTTAACGCTATGGTGCTTGACACCTATTAAAGACAACAACTTCCTCGTTCCCAGACTAATAAAGGAGACATGTAAAGTTACCATCCCTGTAACAGTGTGTGACTGTCTGAAAAGGATTTCCTGCTCACGGTATGCACCTTTCTATTGTGATAAACTACAAGTATTGTAATCCAGGCTAATTCAATTCATGTCTGAGGGGCGGGCATAAGAGAGGATCCTCCAAATAGACCTGTTCAGTTCATTGTAGCTCCACAGACAGGGGGGGGGTGGGCATAGTGGTAGTGAGAGAGTAAAAGACCGCCGGGCGCACGATCCAGCAGCGCTGAGAGCCATCGATGAGGAAGTGTAATTGAACCTGCGATGTGGAGGGAGGAAGGCAGCTCATCTTTGGTTCGCCGAGAGAGCGTCACCCATTAAAAACGCGGACACTGGTGGAAGCAAGTCAAGGGAATGAAGTCAGTAATCATGTGCCTTGTTGGCACCGCATCAGTGCCGCCACAGCGGTAAGGTTTGTGGCGAGAAGGAAAGAGCAGAGGGAGGAGGAGGAGGAGGAGGAGGAGGAGTAGGAGTAGACAGCCTGGCAGACAGGTGCGACTCCACAGCCTGTTTCATTTTCTGTCGGTCCCAGTAAGTCAAAGAGCCATGGATACCCGCAAGGAAAACAAGCTAAGGAAACAACCCATGAAACCCAAATCGACAACGCGAAAGGAGAAGAAATACAAAAGCGGGAGGTTTATCAGGAGGAAATCGCTGCGATCTTTTGGGAATTTCATGGGAAGGATCCTTAAAACTTTGGGTACTTTGGGGCACTTTGGCGACGCGGAACCGCCGGACGCAGAGGACGACGACGGCGGCTTCGGGCAAAGCGCATCGGGGGGTTTCAAAGACGACTGCTCGCAGATCTCCAGGGAGGGAACCGTGAAGAAGAGCTCCACGTTGCCCTCCTCTCACGGCTCGGTGAAAGAAAGGCTGTCGTGGTGCTACGGCGACAAGACCCCCGGGGTGCTGGGACTGAAGAACCACGGCAACACCTGTTTCATGAACGCCGTGGTCCAGTGCCTCAGCAACACGGACCTGCTGGCCGAGTACCTCGGGCTGGAGCAGTACAAATCGGATGTGTGCCACAGGAGGGTGAACGGGGAGGTGAGAGGAGAGGAGCCGCAGGCCGTCAGGGGAGAGGTGACCGAGCAGCTGGCGACGCTGGTCCGAGCACTGTGGACGCTGGAGTACACGCCGCAGCTATCTGTGGAGTTCAAGGTAAGGACAGAGAGGGTGAGGGATGTTTATCTATTGGGTTGGTATCACTGACATCACCGATTTGTTGTGTTTTTATTTATTTTGTTAAGTTGGATGCGTCGATATCTGTAGATTTACCCAAGTAGACCAGCTGTTTAGACCAAACTGAAGTTTCTGTTTTACTTTTCAGGGGGCGGGACATGATTTTGTGGCGTATAATTAATTTTTCTCAAAGTTTCCAATAATCTTCTCCCCTTAGAATAATGCCTTTAAATAAGAATTTAATGTTTTACAACTAACATTCAGCTACTTGGATAAAAATAAGGCTACAGATATATTCCCACCTGGAAAAAGCATGCAGGGGCCCCAGGCACCCAAGGGCCCTGAAACCAAGTTTACTGTGTGTCAATTGGTTTTTGATTATTTAATCAACTGCACATTTGTCTGGGAATGCGCTCTACTAAAGCACAATAAACCCACAATTATAAGGGCTGGAAGGCATTTTTAAATCAAATTACCTCAAACTAATTGACACACAACAAACCTGCAGCCAGGTAGTATTCCAGCACAAGAGAACTGCTGGGTTTCTGTGTTACTGACTGAACTGTTTATTTTCCTCAGCAAACATTGTCATTTAAGGCTTCAGTGCAGCTTGTGCATTCTGTGCACTGCCACTGCTCAGCAGCATGATTATCAACACATCAGGTACATGTCAGGAGGATCTTCAGGGATTTGTGAGCAGCATTACCAGCTATTATATTCTGTATTGGCAAAACAAATATTTGAATAAACATGTCAGGCGTGCACTTCACTGAACGTGGTTCAGAGGGCAACGGTCAACCTGCGGGTCCCATTTCTGTGAATAAAGGCGCTCAGGTTGTGTTTGAGTATTTGAAAGAGGAGATAACCAGTCATGTGAAGGAGTAATAATAAAAAAAAAAAAAACCTCACCACTTTGCCTCACGGCTTCAACATTTTATTATTGTTTGTTGAAAGCCGTGGCTGATTTGTGTGCATGCCTTGTGGTTACTGATTACACGCAGGTTGCAATGTCTCTGCTTGACTCACCTGCACAACAATCCTGCACTTCAGGTGGTTTGTCTGCATTCCCTGGCCGTCATGTGGAGGAAGGAGGAGTCAAGCATTCCTTCCTTTATTTACGCAAGCTGTTAAACGCATGTGATAGTATTGTAGAGGCCGCATTAGAAGTGCGCCATTACCTGTCAGGTATCGGGAAGTTAAATCAACAAGTGGTCACACACTGAGACACAGAAGTTTTCTTGCTGCTGTAGTCACTCTGGGGCAGCAGGACCCCCAGCCTTCCCTCTGGGCTTATTGTATGACAGTCACAGCGGGGCAAACTGAGTGGTAACTACTTTGTTGCATCAACAGCCTGGGGGCAGTTATAGGTGAGGGGGTGCAGTGTTGGCCACAGGCTGAGTATTTACTTGTGTTGGCGTGTGGCGCGGTGTGCGACAGGCATGCAGTCATTCATGCAGTTTCGAGGGTGGGGGGGCGGGGGTGTAACCCAGGTTATTTTCTGTAGCTGCAATCTACAGATGCTGCCTTAACACCTCACACGCAGACTATCAGTAGACACTGGCTGAGCACAGAGAGGCCTCTAGTCCCCCACTCAGTTACTGCAGGGCAGACAGGTGAGTGGGCCAAAAATGAGTTGGTTTGAGAAGTGTGAAATAAGGTGTTCTTACCTGAATTGAAACCAAGAGATTTTATCTATCTGGGTGGGGCCGCTCAAGTAGAGCCTGTGAACTGGGACAAACAAAAACATATCCAATCACATTACACCGGCTGACTCTTGAGAAGACTGAGTGGGATACCATTTATGATTAGAAAATGTTCATATTCAAGACAGTGACTTTGGATGGGGCTTTGTTCCTCACCTACTACCACAAGTTTGTGATCAATTAATTATGTGCGAGTAGGCAAGTTAAGGAAGAGGTAGTGATTAATAGGCTACAGAAGTTAGAGCTTGATGCTGTTTTGATCTGAAAAGGAGTCATGGTGTTATGGATCATTAATTCTGAGCACCTGCACGCGTGTAAGATTCCGTGGACAGATTTCAGACTCCCATCATGTGCAGCTTCTCTCAGGGAGGGTCTGCTTACTTTAGAATAGTAAATAAAGTTTGTGATGGGAAAAACATGAACTCACACAAGGTCTTGAAAGGTATTTGGCTATGGATTAAAGACATCAATGTCGAAATTACAGTTAACGCTTATTAGATTTGCCTATGTCGAATTGACTCTCGGCCACAGTTTGCACAACATGATGACTGATTGATTGACTGAAACGTCTTCATCTCAAGACACTAGTTTTGCACACAGTGCCAAATTTATGAAAAAAGACTGAATCTCCTGGTGGGCCATCATACTGATTTCATATAGACTGTAAACCTTAGTATTAAAATGGACTAAAAATAGTGGCAGATATCAGTCAATGACCCCCTGCTAGAAGGAAATACGTTTTATTAGCCCTTGAACTTAATGTCTCAATGTGCTGCCTTGTGTTTGAACAGAGGTATTTGATCTTTCCTCTGTTTTGCTCCGATACCTCACAAAATTATTGGATGCAATAAAAAAAGAAAAAAGAAAAAAAAAGAAAGCATGTCCTTCACTCCCTTTTCCTCGCCTCGCCCCACTGCATCAACACAGTGATTTGTGTATGTCTGCTCATCCTGGGGTGAAGCAGGAGAGAGGATGTTTTCTGTATCAAGTGCATTCAGCCTGGAAAAGGCGGATGCCCCCTGCTGAGATGCCTCCAATGGTGTGCACTCAGAGAGGAAGAGAAAAAGAGAAAGAGGGAGGGAGAGACGCCGCTGGTAAACAAAACTTATCGTACCTCCTGTGATCCTCACAAGACCCCCTCCGAGTCTGTAATCAGAAAAAAAGGGACAGGCAGCTTTGACAGCTGATTATTATTGCAAAATTTCTCCACCACACTTAAAGAGAGGCACTGGCCTGCAAATAATAAGTGGGGGAAAAAAAAGAAACTTTTCTCTGAGATGAGAACTCTCATGGCTCTTTTTCTAACTTTTTTTTTTTTTTGGAGGGGGGGGTTGGGATTAGGAGTGAGTAGGAGTGATGAGCCTGTCAGTAGAATTCGCAATCTCTCTACTGAAGATACGAGAATGACCTCAGGCTTTTTACAATGATACATCAGGGAGTTATGTCAGCATTTAAATGTTGGCTGCATCTTCCTGAACAGTTTGACTTAAAGCGTTTTTCTTTTTTTTTTTGATTTCATTGCTTCTGACAAATCAAACTACAGTGTCTGTAACACTCTGCAGTGAGTAAACATTCAAAATAAACTACAAAAATTTATATTTATCCACCATATAATACCAGTCTTTGTCCCAAAATCACAACACACTGTGAAACTTGTGTATTGACTTGTGTGAATTGCAAGACTTGTTTTGACAACGCGATGCTTGTGGTTGTGTTTTATAAAACGTTGACGTTTCACTTTCAGATGTAATTTATTCCTCCCAGGATAAAATAGATGATAAGAAAAGAGACTTCGCCCCCCTGTAAGCCCTCATTAGATTCATATACCTATTTGTCAAAAGCCCTAAATCCCGCACCATGAATCTGATTGTAAAAAAATGTGCTCCCAGAATGCAGCTGTGCGTCCAAATGACAGTGATCAGCCTAATGGAGGTGCTGTATTTAAAGGTCAAAATTTCCAACTTTGCCATAACTGCCTCACTACACATTTGATGCTGATGAAATCTGGAGGGAGTAAGTGTCCTTTTTATTGGTCGGGGCTAAAGTTGTCAACAGCGATTTAACTCGATGACGTGGTGTGGTCTTTCTTTTTACTGCTTTACACTCCTGACCTAAAGGATTTAACAACACAGTAACTACTTTTAGAAGTTGTAGCGAGGAGCCCGGATTCATCTTTTTACGCTTGACAGGATGCAGCCTCTGTGAGGCCAGAGAAGCTCAGCCAGGAAGATGAAGCCTGGTGCTTTAAGTAGTCTTGTTTGTTCTGGGAGTGCAGGAAGTGTGTGACAGTGAGGCAGGGCAGTGAGACTGATGGTTTGTTTGTCTTTTCTTGTCTCTGCTCTCCTTCAAGGGCCACTCTTATTCTCACTCTCGGTGCTGAAAATGTATACAATGTTTGTAGACAGACACACACACACACACACACACACACACACACACACACACACACACACACACACACACACACACACACACA
>JBBMJY010000020.1:14621977-14640374 GCA_037833715.1 Toxotes lorentzi | reverse complement strand
AATAGTGTGTATAACAAAGTGCTTATAAACTGTAACTATTAGCTGTTATTGTACAGTGTGATGGCATGTGGCAGGAAGGATTTCCTGTTTGGGACACAGTTGTGTGATCGATTTCAAAATTAAGCTGATATCCAAAACTCAGTATGGCAGACTTCACCAGTGGTCTGCTCTATGACCATGCTTCCGTGAAATGATTACAACAACACAACACTGTTTCGGTGCTCCAGCCATGCCAGTAACCTGAAATGTCACAGAATGGAGCCCCAAATGGAGCTAGTTCCGGGAAGAGTCGGCGTTGCAGCACTTTGAGCGCTGCTGCGGTTCTTCCACCTGCAGTTTAACTGAAACCCAAAGGGCCTTCTTCTGAAGTGAACTTGGGTGCGGAGTGACTCTTCCAGTGGAGAGGCACGCGGCTGTTCCTACTTCGTCCCTCTGTCTTTGTCTCTTTGCGGGGCATTCACCTTGCAACGGGTTCGCTTGGAAATGAGCCAGGACTGGACGTGGTCTGGTGAGAGCGAATGAAGGGCAGACTCATCATGGCTGAGTTAATGACTTTTTATCATGTCTGGAGCCTGAAATCAACGCTGGCCAAGAAAATAAAGCCAGAAAGATATGTCTTTGAAGTGTTAGTAGTTGCATGTGAATGCAACCACAATACATCACACAAAATTAGAGTGCAGTAATGCTTTTGGTTATATACAGTGTTTTCTGTCCAGTTCTTATACATTGTTCCCTATGTTTGATGATCAAATGCGTTCAGATAGGCCCCTGACTGACTGCCTGTTACACTGGTTCTGCACAACAAACATCTGTTTTATTTTTGTGCAGGTGGTTAATGATCACAGTTTGAACTGAAACTAACAATGAAATGTATTGCGATGACAAAGCAGTGGTGAGGGTGAGGAAGTTGTAAACTGAAACACTAAATCTGCTGTTATTTCTTTATGCTACATGCACTTTAGTCTGTGACTCCGTACACAAATTTTAATTCAAAAATGATTTCAGTTCATGAAAACAGATATTGTATCAGTTCACAATGTCCCAAGAGACTTTCAACTCTATCATTGATTATTGTCGAACTGTAGTGGGGAAGGAGTTCTCCATGAAATACTGAATATGAAGACCTGCTGTGATCACCTCACACTGTGACAAACCCCTTGTGCTTAATTAGATTTGCTAAGTATCATCCTGTTTCTCATCGTCGGCCTGGAGTTTGGCGGCTGGTTCTGCCTCCACTCTGGGCCTTTCTGAGCCGCCAGCTGACGACCTCCAGTCCTATTAGTAAATGTTATGAGCTAAATTGTCACTGTGCTGCCACCCAATGCCCAGCTCCCCCTCTCTGACAGCAGCACTAATAGAGGCAGCCTTTATGCCACATAAAGAGCTTAGGGCTGTGGCTCTCATCAGGCTGCCAGTGAATCATGGTATCATAAAGCCGGCTTTCCTCCGTTGCTGCTACGAGGCACAGAAGAAGAAAATCGCTGGCTTTTTCACACCAGGAGGGAACATGTCTGATTTTCTGAAATGAAATGCTCGCCCCCTTTCCCGTAAATTGATTTCATTCATGTAGCACAGTGCGCTCATGCTTATACTGCTGATGTAATATGAAAACCTTGGAACTCCAGCTTTGAAGATGACATGCTCCTCTGTGGGTTTAGAAAGTCGGGTGACCTCATCTGTGTATGAAACATTTTCAAAAACAGATCAAAAGCCTAAATACACATATACCAAAATGCACATATCACATACACTGAAACTGCCCAGTCTGCTGTGCGTTTTGATGCTTCCGTTGAAGTCCACTGCAGTGGACTGAAATCAGGTGACATTCATTTATTAGAGACAATCTGTAACTCTTTTGTCTTTATTTGCATCTCACATACTGTGATCAGTGATTCGAAATTGAATATTAAGTTAATGAACAAATCCCTGACATTGACTGCACAGCTCTAATCTCCCTGGCAGCCTGATATATTTGTGGTAAAGCCGCGAAATCATCCCAGTAGCGTGTTCTACCCCTTTCATACAGCAGATGTTCACATGGTCTGCTCAATGCATGTGTGGACACATTCATCTGAGGCAGCTGTCACTGTGGCTGCTGCTGTTAGCAGAGTCTCCAGTGTGGTTCCATGCACTTCACTAATAAGCCATATGAATTACAGCGACTAATCACCAAATAAAAATTAAGTGTCGGCCTAACCTCTTCATCCACGATCTGCTCTCTCGCTCGCCTGCACGTGTGCTCTTTATATTACTTTCTCTGTCTCCCTTGCTCTCCCTCGTCTTTCCTGTTTGATTCAAAGCCATACAGTGTTTGACCCATGTCCAACCCAGATGGTGAAGGAGGGTTGCCTAACATGCTATGACCCATATTCAGTGAAACTGGGGAATTGCAATGTTTAGCTACAGGAACCTCTTGAAAATAAAGCGAGGCCCCGACTCCTCACTCTCAGCTTTTTATTCTATAAAAGCATCAAAAAGTGTTTTTCTCTAGCACTTGGCAAAAGTCCTTTTGCCAACGTTGATTCCCTTAGAAAGACTATGGATCCTTGCACAGAACCTTAACAGGTCAGATGATAACAGAAGTCTTTTCACAGGGCAGAGGGACATGCGTAAAGTAAGATGGAGTAGTGACTGAGTTGGTCATTAGAGAGCGAGAGGGAGGCAACAAAGTGACTTTGATTGCCCTGTCTGTCACCGGAGCTTGGGAAACTCCATCTAGGATGATACAGGTCATGCTGAGCTGACAGAAACGTAGCAGTGTCAACAGTGTGCCTGTCAATTCCATGCACATTTAGTGAATGGCACCCTGGCCTGCAGTTCATCCTCACACTTCTCCTGAACCACCTACGTAGACCTCTGATTGTTTCTTATGCAAAGTCGTGTATTTTCAATCAACTTAACCAGTTTGAAATTTTATAGATATGGAATTAGTTGCTGGAACAGACTCATAATTTGACATTTTTGTACATCTTTACCCTGTTGAGGACACTACTGTCACTACTGGCTTTTTTTAATTAACATGAAAAAGAATATTTAGAAATGTTTAAATATATCACTGGTTCAGTTTGTTCAGTGTACCAGGGGCCTGTTTGGATAAGTTTACTTTAACAACAGCATGCCTGTCAAAGGCTCAGATGTATTTAAGTCTGTTAACAACTTATGTAACCTCCTTGGAAGAACAGCTCCTTTTTATTGCAGTGACTACATTTTTCTCCTTTCAACCTGTGCATTACCTGCCTCTGTCACATTTTTTGACAGCCCCCTAATGTTCTGACATTTTTGCGCTCTCATTTTCATTCCCGTCGTGTTTTATTCTCTGGAGATGTGTTGAAATTCTCAGAGAACAATTGTAATGAGCTCACATTCATGTTTGTGTTCCACTATTTTACCCTCCTCAAGGCTACAGATTGCATGTCAGAAAAACATATGTTCTTACATATGTTCTTACATATGTTTTTCCGGTGAAGGCAGACGTGCATCTTCTTACCTCACTGAGTCATCTTAGGGGTGTGAGCATATTTGGAACAAGTTGCAATTATTGGATGATACATGTGTAACTACATGTATAGATTCCCACATATCAAAGCAAATATGAGCAGGGAGCATGAGTTCAGTTCACAGAACCTCAAATCCATTTTAAGTGGATGCTGACTCAGTATTGACATATCTGGATACTTATTTATTGACACTGACGTGTGTTTGTGTAGGTTTAGAGAATTCATGGATGGATTTAGGAATTTATTTTGATTCTTATTAGCTATACTCAGATAGACAGCCGGACTTCTCAGACACAGTGTTATTCAAAACTCAATAAGCATCATAAAGTTTGCATTTTATGCAAAATGGTTGTATTGGAATGTTTTAAATTTCACTTGTGTAGATAAAATGCTAAATAGTGTATAATCTAATAAATGATTGCACACTTTTGCAAAAAAGAAGCAGATTTGTTATAGTATGAAATGCAGAAGGGTCCATTAGTGTTTGTGCAGCGCACCTGATCAACGAGCAGCGTGACCAGTCCAGCAGCTTCACCCAAGTAACCTTATGTAACACAAGACTGTGAACACACACGAAGGCAGCTCAGTAATGTTAATCCTCCCTCCAATGGGAGCTCACTAAACTCGCTTGGTCTCTCTCTCGCTTCACTGGCACCACATCAGCAGCATTCCTTACGGGCTAACAGAAGACCACAGTGAAGTCATGGCTTTGTGCCCAATAACGTCTCAAATCATGATTCATTTCTCACTGTCGATGATAGACAATCAGTGTTGCAATGGTTATTTTAATATATAAGGGAAAAAAAACAAGCAAGTGCTGAAAAGATCAGATTAGTGTCATCTCCACTGGCTCACATGATGCCAAACTGGCAGCTTTTTTCCTCCAGCAAGTGTTAGAAAATACAGAGGAACAGCTTTAGCTACAAGTGAGAGAGGCTATTTCTTGACCTGCTGGTTGCAGTGCAGAACATAGCTGCCACTGCCTATGAGCCATGGCAGATTACATGATATTAAAGGTCAGAATCACACTCAGAACTGGTGAATTACATTCTCCCCTCAGGCCTCAGCAGTTCTCAGAACATGAGGAAGATTGGCTGAACTACCCTGCTATCTCTGGTGAGAAACATTTGCTCGAACCAACAAACTCACACTTATTATCAGAGAGTGCCATAAATTTCCCAGTGTTCACTGTGTGAACATATGGAGCGCAGTTACATTTTGCCTTAGGCCCATACATGAGTGGGATTTAGAGTGAGTGCATTTAAAAACTCATCCATCTCACCCTATGGACAGTAGTGGGTTATAGAGTTTTGTCAGTGCAACACTAGCGCCAAAGCATTATGTATGCATTATTCCATTTTAAATAGTGGTCGGCCTTTAAGCCCCAGGAGGGTTGACTGTGGATGGAGTGAGAAAAAAAAAATCTCTTGGTCCTGAAGCCAAATGCATAGACTTTGAAATCCAGTCCGATGGATGTGGTAAAGGGAACGAGGCCTCTTATCGACAGGGACAGAAATAGTGAGTATGATAGCTCTCCATGCGATTTTTGGCTCCTGTTATAGCAATCTTCAACCAAGGAAAAGACTCAAATGCAGGGATCACACAGGAGACCAGGTAAATGTTCAAAAATCAAAGGCTTTTTCTTGAAAGCTGGAGGTCATACATTAGAAGTCAGCTAGCGTAGCAAACAATACAGTCAAAGGCAAAAAGTCAGGAAAAGGTGCCTAAAAAACATTAATAATAAATAAATCATACACAAGGAGTACTCAACTAGTACTAGGCTAACATGTAGTGTGAAGACAATCTAGAAACTGGCAAGAAGAGGTAAACGATTTGGAAATAAAACAGGAAATAACTACAAAGAGTCCAAGCGGAATGTGATACATGTTCTCCAGGGTGGGCAGAGAGCAAATGTTGATGAATGAAATGAATAACTTGACAGGCAGGATGAGAGGAAGAAGTTGATGGGTCCTTGATCTGGTGTCTCCCTCGTCAGTGTCGGTCATCAGGGCATTAATGCTCTGACATCACATCCCCCCATCCTTGCTTATACAAAGCATCATTATGTTTTATGCAATAAAGTTTCACACAGTCTATGACCCAGCTTCTTTAAACAAAAACTATGACTGAATAAAGATAAGTTTTCTGACAGGATGTTCTTTAAAATGAGTATAGAAACATTTTCTAAAATCACTGTAAAACTTCGTGTAAATAATTGCTGTTGGAGAATGAGAGTAACACTCTGTGTGCAAATGTTCCATAAATATTTCAAATTTAAGGAGTAATTAAATAATGTATTTTTCCCCAGAGAGTATATTTGTTGAGAGTCAAGAAGTGGCTGTTAATATTTTACACATGAATCAGAGCATTTATCAGATTTTAAAAACAGCTTTGAACTCATTCAGAACTTATATCTTGCAAACAAACTTTATTTCACGGATACTATAGATTCAATTATTAGTAGTATTAGTATTTGACTGATTACTAACAGACCAACTAATGCCAGGATCAGACAACACAATATTTTTGTCTTTCGAGACAGTGATTATGTAACATGAGACAATCATAGTGTCATATATTCTTGCCATAACCAGTCAGTAAGTGTGTGGGTATGCAGCATACAAATCCTGTGGTGTGCAAAGGGTGACGTCACACCTACAGGTGTGTGGTTTTTGGTATCATGCGGCAGTCACACCACAGAGTGACATTCTCTTGTCCATGCAAAACAGGTTGGGCAGGAAGCGTAGTGACGTATGGTCGCGAACTAGCCATGACTTGACTAGCTGTCCTAACCTGGCTAGTGCCTGTCAGTCATAATAGCTCCTGGAGCTTCTCTGTACTGTTCTGTTTACTTTTCCCTGGTGTTTTGTTCACCATTTCGCATCATTTTGTTCAATAAGCCTAGTAAACTCTGTTATTCTGACAGACAATGTTAAATAAAAATGGATATTGCAACACAGCTAATAAGATATGATAACTTCCTCTATTTTTGACTCTCCGGGTTTTCTGTTCCTTCAAAGTTTAGCACTGTCAGGACAGTTCTGTATCCTCTTTACAGACGGTGGGTTAAACTGTTGTTTCACCCACGCCTTTTTATATTGAAGTTCTATAGCGATGTCTTTGGCTGGAGTATGACTGATGGGGGAGAGTGACCACCAGACAACATTTCCTGTCCTCCCTCCGGTGTTTGTGTCACATCCAGGTGAAGTTGTTCTGCTGTGAAGCCTTTAGTTGCCGTTTGTTTGCCCTCACCCTTCACTGCTCAGCCCACCTCTCTCCCCTTGCTCTCAATCTCACACAGGTTACATCAAAGCAGTGTCAACCCTGCCACAGCTACCACCCCACACTTGGCCAGCAACCTGATTTTAACTGCAAGTGACATTTCTGAGATGCCATAAATTCCTCCTGACAGAGAGGGAGAGTGAGGGTTCTTAAAAGAGACATCTTTTTTCTTTTTTTTTGTGACAAGTCTTTCTTTAGGGTTACTGTTTCAGAAATGGGGAAGAATGTTTGATGTTGGACAAGAAATCATAAAGCATGTTAGTTTCTGTTGAGTAGTTAGGGCCTTTGCAACACAACACGCTCTCTTTTCAGTGCGTATTAGATAACTTACAAATGTAAGTCAGCAATATAACGTCCACTTTAGGTGTACTGCTGAGAGTTTCTATATTTTATCAGTGTGAAATGGTCTGACAGAGTGAACGTGGGTCATTTAATTCCCCTGTGTTATCCCACCCATCTAATAGGATTTACACGGGAAGGGGGAGAAAGAAACTTTTGATGGAAACCTCTGCTTTTTGAAATATTTCTCAACATATATTTCTGCCCTCTCTTTCTTGACATGGTTTCATCCATTATTCACTTTCCCCGTTCAAGTGTCCTTTTTAAGCCGCTTTCCTGACGTAATGTCTCGATCGAATGAATGACTGAGAAGACCTTCTCATGCCCTGTCACTTGCTCTTCCCATCCACTCCCTGCAACTCTGTTAGACTTCAGCAGATATGATATGGACTCATCAGTGGGGTTTGTGTGCCTGTGTGTATCGAGATGAGACAAAGTTGTTGACTTTGCACTTTTCTCTGCCCCGTGAATGAAGTTGCTCTGACAGCTCTTTAGCATTCCTTTGTGCCCCCTCTGAACTGACACTACACACTGCCTATATATTGGTGCTTGTAAAGGAGCTTCTTCTTGCTTCGAAAGTTGGAAATTGAGATACCTTTCCACAGTTTAACTTTGATTTATGTCTCCACATTTCTCTCTGCCACTTTGTCTCATCTCTTTAGATATTCACTGAGGCAGATTAAAAGAAAAAGACAAAGGTAAAACTAATGTAAAGTGACAGAAATTAAGAAGGAGGGTTGGCTGTCTTTCAGTATGCTAATACACATCCAGTGACAAGTGCTCACAGCATACAGGGTGAAACGCTGCTCTGTTTTGCCTGTCTGCTCACTGTATCTCACTTGTGAAGCATCTGTTAGAATACAGTATGACAACAAGGGTGAATACTCAGAGAGTAAACAGGCAAGGAAGGAGGAAATGCCAGAGGCCATTGTTCTCTTCATTTTTTAAAATGTAGATGAGGTGAGAATAGAGATCCTACATGGACACAAAACCAGAAAAGGGTTATATTTAAGCATTTTCTGTGTTCTGAATGGGTGTTTTCTGAAGCATCAGGCAGCCACAATTGTAGCCTGCCAATTTCTGCTGCTAGCCAGACTGCAACACAAGCTCAGTTACCACATTATATATAGGTCTGCAAGTGAAAACACCTGTATTTATTTCAGCTCAGTCAAAAAAAAGTCTTGATCAATTTCTTTGTTGACAACTATTAAAGCTTAAACATTTTTTGGCCACTTGGGGGCAGCAAAAAAAGCTGCGTCAAAAAAGCAGTGTCATGTTATCATCCTATCAAGCTCCAAGGCAAATGTGTTCTCACTTGCCAAACAGTTTCCTATTTACACATTCAGCACAAAGTAGCATTCATTAGAAGTCTTGTCTCTACCAATATTGAATATTTCACTCTCCTTCTAGCTCTGGTTTGGTCTCCACCAACTCTTGAAGTAAATATCTTCAAGAGCTTCACTGTGCTCACCAGATAGTCGTTAAAATTTTCTGTCTGTTGTTTGGTACTGGACAAATTGTATGTGCGTTTTTTTTGTTGTGGTGGTTTTTGCTTTTTTGAGTTTTTTAGCTGAAAAGAGTTCCCTGCTGTGACTAGACTACATAAAATGAATCGTCGGATGTTGTTGCTGGACTGTCCTGCTAGAGTAGTCCCAATCCTGTAACGAATAAAACTGGTCACTTATCAGATTCAGAATCAGGGCAAAATATTACGACCCAGACTTTAAAGCAACTTTAATTAAATTGAAACCACCACACAACTGAAAAAAACACATCTCTGGCTGGTAGGAACGTTGTTGACTGTCATGCCAATGACTGCTAACAATCTGGTTATACCTGTTGAGCCTCGTAATAGAAATCACAGAATTCATGCATGACATTTCTGTGCTGGAAACTTCGCAACATACTGTAGAGGCAAGAGACCAGACTAGCCAGAGCTTGTGAGTCAAGGGATCTGAAGCAGGGACCCCCCCATCCAGTGGTGGAGCAGCCCAACAGTGGACTGCTGTGACTGAAATGCCATGCTGCTAGATGTTATGAAAAATTAAATATGTCCTCTCAGGGGGCAAAACAGTCACACGGACGGACACAGAGGAGATCCATAAGTGGCAGCAACATTAACGCAGCAACTGATTCATGCTCAGGAGAAAGAAGCGGATAAATCCTACTGGTCTCCTCCTGTCCTCTGCACTTCCTTTCGTGTCTTACTGGTGTTTCTGTGTGTGTGTGTGTGTGTGTTCGTGTGTGACAGCAGGTGGAAGAATTTTCAAGATTAGCTTTTAAAACCCTCTTTTGCATGTTTGACAGGAGCAGACAGAGTTGGCCTTACATGCTCTCTCTTTCTGGCTCTTCTCTTTAACTTGCATTTTTCCATCTTAGCTTCCCATCTTACCAAGCAGTGATCCTCTTTAAGGTCAGGAATTTTTTTTTTTTTCATATTTATTCTTGCTTCCAGCTCCCCTACAAGTACATACACAAACACATACCCACACATATGCAAACACATGCAGGCACTTGACCTAAGTACAGTAACTTGGGGCGGACATCACAGACACTGCCACCAACCTGCAGGTGGACATTTACCGCAAAAGGCTTTTAATGGATCCAACTACGTGAATGAAATATTCACGACATTTCTTAGGAAACGTTTAATTAAATACATTAATATTTCAAAGGATGTCCTCCTTTAAATAGTTCAAGAACATCTGAAAGATAAACTTCTGTCTATAGCAAAGGAGAAAGAGGGAATGAAAATGAAAGACCTTGTAAGGAAGAAGTGGAGGGGAGTTGTTAGAGAGGTTCCACTGATGAAGATTACGGTGAACTGAGGACTATGGGAAGTTAATGGAAGTTGGAAGCCTTGTACTATGAATGCTGCAGAAATCAGCTCTTACATTCTGACCTTAAAATAGGAGCCTTTTCTGAACTAGCTCTGCAAAAATGTTGAATTTAATGACGTTCACTTTGCATAATTTGTATAAAAAAAAATATATATATATATATATATAATAAATAAAGGTGTATCTTATCTTTTTATTAGAACTGTATTTACAGAAGTGGAAATCGGTTTCCCAATGGATAAGAAAAGTGTAGATTTGATAGTATGTCAAGAGTTTAATGATCCTAGGGAAGAACAAATGACTCTCACCGTCTTGCACACAATCATTCTCATACAAATTTTCCCAAAAAACAAGTTAAAAAAATAACAATTCTGGGCTTCAAGTCTATATTGTGTGCAGGAAGCGTTCAATTGTGAGTGAATGTTTAGCTCATGCTGTGTTGTATAGCTGCATTAGCTGACTTTCTTTGATTTATGATATTTGTCCTACAATTATTTCTGGTCAGTGAATGTAAGAGATATTTCTCTGAAAACTGACGGAGCATAGGAACTCACTGACTGTATTTTGGAAATTGTCAACAAGTTCAGCGAAAAGAGAGAAACAATCAATGTGTTTCCCAACTGAAGATGTAAATCTTTAAAAATGAGTCACAAATAAATGTTTTATTTTAAAGAAAAAGGGATAAAAATGTCCTAAAACTGATGGGCACTGTTGTTTTTAGTAAATGTTACTAAGACAGAAGTAAATACTGTATTTGTTGAGGACTATTTACAGTCACAGATTTGGTGCACTGATATTTTCAGCAAGAGGATGGTGTACATGGGATTGGCTCAAAATAAACTGCAGAGCCCATGTGTATTGTAATAAAAGCAAATATCACCCAGTAAACAATTTGGCTCATAGATGTGTTTTTAATAGTTAATTTGACAACAGTGGAGCTCTATGGCAGACAGGAATAAGTTGTGATCAGGCTTTGGCTGCAACAGATAACACGTAGTTAGTAGGATCAGTTTGTTGTTGTTGTGATGTGTCATGGTATCTGTTGTCAGTAACAAACCTATAGAATATCACCAGAAGCAGCATTATGTCTCGTGACAAGACAAGAGAACAAAGCAGCTTCTATGTATAATTCACTGTCACAATACCAGAAATTTGGTTGTACAGATACCAATGAAATCCCATGATTCTCGATACCAAATTCAATACCACAGCGCACGCACAATCACTCCCTTCCATTTAGTGGGTGTGCAAGCAGTGGAGCTCTATGGCAGACAGGAATAAGTTGTGATCAGGCTTTGGCTGCAACAGATAACACGTAGTTAGTAGGATCAGTTTGTTGTTGTTGTGATGTGTCATGGTATCTGTTGTCAGTAACAAACCTATAGAATATCACCAGAATTATCTAATCTAATCTAATCTAATCTAATCTAATCTAATCTAATCTAATCTAATCCAACAATGTACGGTTGTAAAACTGTGTAAAATCCACAAGCAACTGTGAATTATGAGACATAATTTATAGAAAATCTAAATCAGACTGTCAGTTGTAGCCATTGCATAGACATTTGTATCAACAATGCACATTCCCATGACAGTCAGCCATGTTTGGTTGGTTGGTCTGTCCCAGTTTTTGCACCCCCACATTTGGTTATTGCCTGAACTGCAGCCTACGTTTAACTGCTTTGCTTAAATCTCTGTTGGGTGTTGTAGGTTTTTATGATGAGGTAGACTGGGTGAAAGGTGTAAAATTAGCTCTGTGGAATCAGGTATGTGATCTCATGTGTGATGTGTTTCTGTAATTAATGTGGAGATGAAGATACCTGGTGGCTATTAGCCGCTCACATTGTCACCTTGAGTCTGACAGGCTGGCAGCGAAAATGACCAATCTGTCTCCGATCCTCAGAGGGATTTCAGTAACATTTTTCACACTCATTATCATCTGCGTCTCGGTGTGAACGGTGTGATCGAAAACTGGTCCTGGTTTTGTTTTTTGTTTTTTGGTCTTATTCATGTAAACAAAGTCTGTCCTGCACGTTCATTGTCACGTCCACCACACCCACCTCTACATGCTTTGCTTCCTTACATATGGTTGTGTCTTCCTGGTGCCTGCAGGCCTGTTGAACAGGATTGGTAGCTGCAATGCAGTCTGACCTGTTCCTGTCACCTGTTCTCCATTCTTCATCATTGTCCTCAATGGCCTGAACTGAAAAGAAAATATTTATCATCTAGTTTCATATTTAGTCATAAGATCCAGTGAATAGTGAACAAACAATCAACACAAGTTTCAGAATTGAAAAAAAAAAAGTAGATTTATTCTCTCAGTGTCTCAGTCTCTCAGTTCTAGATCAATCCGCTTGTTATATGCAGTGTAGCTCTTTGGATTGTGGTTGACTCTGAGTGGGTGCGTGCGTGTTTTCCCATGGTTTTACTGCAGCTTAAGTGTTAATGTGGCAGATTGTGCAGAAGGATAAAGGGTTTAAAAAACAGACACGGGCCTTGTGCAGCCCAAACCAGAGGCTCTTCAAACAGTAACAGCAGCATTATGTCTCGTGACAAGACAAGAGAACAAAGCAGCTTCTATGTATAATTCACTGTCACAATACCAGAAATTTGGTTGTACAGATACCAATGAAATCCCATGATTCTCGATACCAAATTCAATACCACAGCGCACGCACAATCACTCCCTTCCATTTAGTGGGTGTGCAAGCAGTGTGTGTGTGTGTGTGAGTGTGTCATCATGGCAAAATGTGATCCTGGAGACACCTGCTGTCGCGGAAACTATCACAAAGGCGGTTTTGAGTCATTTGGCAGGCGTTTACATTTCTGCTTGTCTGTCTGTCACTGCAGTATAGTCACAACTGTGCAAGATGCAGTCAAAAAACTTTGCAGGTGTGTAGTTGAGATCAAAATGAAGGCTGAGTTTGAGGATGTCTGTGGTACATCCCATGAGTTCTGAGTGGCTTTTTGCTGAAATTAACCAGTCTAACAGGCGATCACATTTCAGTTAAAAAGTTCGCAGCCTGTCCTTTGGTATGAGGTGTCTGCCTGTCTTTCTCTGAATGCCAAGCACAGATCAACAATGCTTCTTTTTTTTCTGTTTGGACGAGAGACTCTGGCACCAGCCACCTCAGAGCTCTCCTATCAGAAAGAGAGCAAACACCCTTACAGGACCCTTTCTCTTTAGAAGCTAATGAATTCCCTCCCCTTCATCTCAACGAGTCACGTCAATTCGTTTATTTCTCTTAATCAGTATTAGCCTGGAAATAAATGCTTCCAGTGTGCAGATGAGACACACAGAGTGGGACACAGAGAGACAGAGAGAGACAGACAGAGAGAGAGAGAGAGAGACAGACAGAGAGAGAGACAGAGACAGAGAGAGAGACAGAGAGAGACAGAGAGAGACAGACAGAGAGAGAGAGAGAGACAGACAGAGAGAGAGACAGAGACAGAGAAAGAGAGAGACAGAGAGAGATGGCTCTAACCTCTGCTGCCAAGCCAGATTTGGCTGTCAGAGCTCTGCCAGGGGCTCTCGTCTGAGGCTGCTTATTTTCTGTTCTGCCTTTGTTTTGGCCCATCTGGTATCTCCATAGTAACAGCCAGAGTATGGTGGGCCTGGCTGTCCTTGGTACCATATGAAATGTGTGGACTTGCAGAGCTCCTCACATTGGCTTAGGCCTAAGATCAGAGAAAGGTACAGTGAAGCTGTTTGCTTTTGTCTTGACAACTTGTGTAATAAATAAATATCAGCGAATAAAGTGTAACCATTTTGTCAAGTGGTGGCTCATGGTGAGTTGGACACAGAGCTTTTAGGTGAGGGGAAGTGACAGTGGAGAAGGGGTTACGATAGTTGGAAGAGAGCAGAGGAAAGCGGTGGAGCTGAGGAAGAGAGGCGGGAAGGGGGGTGGGGGAGCTAAACATGCCTGTGGCTTTCAACGTTATCTCCCAGACTGCCTTGTTACCGTAAGCCTGCTTTGAATAGGCCGAATTAGCGGCAGCCGTCCGGAGCTGAAAGAATAGGGGTGAGTCAGCCCGTTTACTGCATGGACAGCGTTTCTTTCATTCCTCCCCTTCTCTGGACCACTGCTTGCCCCTCCTCCCTCTCTCTCTGAGTCAGTCTTTCTGTCTTTCTCTGTTCTCCCACTCTCTTTCTGCCCACCCTCTCCTGTAAGGTCTGAACCAAAATACAGAGAACCTTAGTGCTGTCTGACTTCAGTGTTTGGTGCATCTGTTTCACAAGTTTTATTTTTATATTTTTTTTTGCGTTGCTCTTTGTGAAAAGTAAGAGATGATCCTGGAGGTTTCTGTTCACGCTCTAAACTGAGTGCAACAACAAAACTCATTAGTTATACTAAGAATACAATGACTGTTTTTAGCTCTGAAATTACTTGCTAATTAATTGAGTAGTAGTCCATCGACAGAAAATGAAACAGCTATTTATAAAGTGTAAAACCTTTGCTTCTTCCACCTTCTGAAATGTGAGAATTTACTGCTTTTCCTTGTGTCATATCATTTTGAAATAAGTTTTTTGTTTTTTTCAAGTGTTAATTTGACAGAGAATGTTATATTAAAATGTTACCTTGGGTTCTGGGAAATTTTTAGTTGCAACTCAACTATTTTGTTACATTCTCATGTGTTTAAATATATAAGAAGTTCTCAGTCTTTATTTGTCTGAACTAAGTACAGCTGAAGCTGAGTGATTCTGGACTAACCCTAGACTTGAGCCTGACAAGCTGAGTCTAAATGTGTTAAAATGGTCACTGTATAGAGGATAAGCAAAAATGCACAGCCATTTCTCTGGTGCCGTCATCAGGCTAAACTTCATTTTTATTGCCCCACATAGAAGGAGTATTAGAGTCTCACTGGGTGGTTAGTGTGGTTTGTTAGGTAATTAAATAAACACAGCTGGTCTCACATGCTTTCCTTAACATCCTCCTGTCGTGCTGCATGCCTCTCTCCTTGGCCTTTAAATTATTTTCTTATCTCTCCGTCCTTTACAATATTACATCCTCCATTATCACATTTCTTTTCTTTTGCTCCTGGCTGCTCCTCGCTGTATTTCTTTGTCTCCTTCTTCCTCCACCTCTGCTTGTTGACCTCGTTCAGCCTCTGCCACGCCGCCTCTCCACACTGTTCATTTTAGAAATGATTAAAGACTTTGAGCACAGCTTGATTTGTTATTAGAAGCTTTTTAATTAGAAAGTGAGCTCAAATTGTGTTGACAAACTCTCAGGTGTAAAACATGCACACACACACACGCTCATTTCTGATAAAACCTGGCCTGCGCTGATATGACTGCCGTTCAAATGCTCGGGTGGCGGGCTCTCTCTAAAAGACAACAGTGGATCTGGCTGTGTCCTGAAGCAGCCAACAGCTATGTCAACATTGGCTCGCCTAATTTCGCACGCTCAGTGGGAGACGTCATCTCTTCCTGCAGGAGACCGAAAACATCAAGCTGATACCAGCAGCTTGAAGTGTGGGCTACTTCAGCTCCTCTGAAATGTTCCCAAGAATAAGTTACTGAGCACAAACTCACATAAACACACAAGCTGGATAAGACGGTAACTGAGCACACAACTCACAACACACACTTACATTCATAAAGGATCAAATCAAGGTCAGTAGAGCAGATGAAACATTTTATACAGTCCTGTCAGTTAATGGCTACAGGTCTAGTGAGGCCATGTTTCTGGCACAGTTACCAGCGGCACAGTGACTAAATGCCAGGCACACAGGGCAAATTTACTTGTGTAGCAACAACATTCATTTGTCACCGGTGGATGGGAAAGTGTAATCGTCAAGCCCTGACTATTTTGTTTCTCTGCGAGAGGACATTGTTAACTGTGTGACCCAGATTGTGCTGAAATGGTTAAAACCAAACAATATATTTCATGGTCTTATCCAAAATAGACAAACGTTTTTATCTATAAATGTGCGTAAGGTGTTTTGGTTGTTTTCACGCTAACTTTGAAACCAAGTTGGTTTGGCACAGACAGAAATGTGGCACCATACTGTAGGTGAGGTGCTACATCCGAGGGGAGGGGCAGGCACGGATTGAGCTTCGCTCTCAGAACCACTTGGCTTGGCTCAGGGATCAGTCTCCCAGGTTTTAATATGAGAATTTCTCCAGACCTTCGTCATTTGAGCCAAGGGGTATGGCTGAGTGAGATTACATGTCTGGTCACCCTGGTTGAATTTGGCACTTCAAGATCCAAATGCTTTGCCTCAACGTGCTGAAAACACATTTGGAAGAAGAATCATGGCAGCATCTCAAATTCCTTTCCACAACAGTTCCAGCACCTCTCTTGCTGTGCTGGTACAGTTTTGCTTTTTCACCTCAGTGATTTGCCGTTACTCTTTCCTTGTGTCCACAGGCCAAAGGTCATTTAATTACAGTCTTTTGGCAAGAAATAGGTACTGTCATGACCCTGCCTGAATACACATATGGAGCTGCATGCCTGTGTTTCTGAGTGTTACAGAGTGAAAGTGAAAGAGAAAGGGAGCACAAGTGTGTACGTGTGAGTTACGGTAGTATATGGTAGTGTGTGATGTGTGAGTGAGGAAGCGTTTCTCTGTGTGTGTGTGTAGGGATGACTCAGAGCAGGGTGCTGGCAGCTAAGGTGAATGTGTTAAGCCCCTTGAGCCAGCCAGTTGATTAGAAATGTGGTTTGAGACGATAACTGAATCAGCGTCTTTCCTCAGTCGGACAGCATATATGTTTTTTTTTTTTTTTTTTTTTTTAGAGATTATTTTTAGTCTCAATAAAAGACGCAATTGCAGCTTAGGTCGCTCAGCACACTGGCGCCATAGAATTATTCAAAATTACATATCCTTATTGTTGTTTTACAGAAGTGCCTTCAGGTCACTTCAGTTCCTGTGTGTAGCTGCTATCCTCCAGATGCCAGCTGACACTGAAATTTGAAATTTGCCGGTGTTACGTGTTTAAATATTAATTCAGACACTTAGGAGTGAACACACATTCTGTAGCTGCTGCAGCATACAAGGTAGTTGCCCACAGGATTGAAAAAAAAAAAAGGAAACCTAAATTGAAAATCCAAATTGACACCTACATATTTAAATTCCTACATTTCCTTGAATTCCCTCTGATCAATATTTATTATAAAGCAATCCAGCACTTTTCCCTTTCATGAAAATCACTCTTTGGTGTGATTCACTATCAAGAAATTATCTTGCAGCCTACAAATAGCTGCTTATTTAACAGTTGTACAGCCTGTTGAGGAGTTTCTGATCATAGTGATTTATTTTGGAGCAGAAATAAACCATCATGTCAGAGTCATGGTTGGAATCAGCAACCCTTTGGTTATTTGTCAGCCTGTCTACCTCCAGGCCAACCTGCCTCTCCTGGTTTGTTCATGTGTTGCTTCTAACTCGCGCATCCACACACACACTACACATCCACTCCTTCCCATCGTTATAGTGATTGTTCAGATTCTTTTCCTTGCTTTGGAAGTACAAGCCCCCACGTAATGTACACACACACCTTTAAATATACAACCACACTCACCAAGCCAAACTCCCACTCACTCCCCAGCATGCTGTAGAGGAGCGCCTCAGTAACGTCTCACATGAATGCTTGCCACGGGGAATCAGTAGGGCTTTGATAACAACATATGTTTTCATGTAGGGATTGGAGTGTGAAGATCTCTGGAGGGAAGCTGTGCCTCTGCCAGCAGACAAAGAGGGCAGAGGGCCAAAGAGATTTACAGTGACTGCACTGAAGAAATGTTTCACTGATCACGCAGAATCGAGTCCCAAACTGAGTTGAGGATTCTTAGGAGCAAATCTGGGAGAAGAAGAAAAGATCCAAGGTTATAATGTACAGTTGCTGTTATCATGCTAACCAAGACCACACTATAAGATAAACTAATAAATAAAATAACGTGAACATGTGTTCACTGTACCCATCATACTGGGTGCCAATGAGTAGCATTGGTGTTTTTTTTTGTTTTGTTTTTTTTTTTTTGGAGGATTTGAGTGTCTTGGTGGCTTTACCAAATCCTTCATGTTGTGATGCAGTGTGTAAAGACAGGCAGGAAGGAAAAGAAGACAGCAACATATGAAAGCTGTAGGTGTGGAGATGGGTATGAGACCGCTAGACAGGATCCCAAGACAATCAGAGTAGCAATCTGCTCTTGTTTTTAGCTTAGCTGTGAGCATATAGTGCTGACTACACACACACAACCAGCACCAGGTGAGTTCCCTGGTGAATGAGATTGATTGATTTCCCAAAACAAGGATATTAACCTATAAGAACCCAGACCCATTTTTATGTGGGATTTACCACAGACCAAGTGGACCATACAGAACACATTTCTGATGCTTTTTTTTTTTTAAGAATAAGACTTTTTAATACCAAAGATCTGTGTTGTTACATATATGTTACAGCGATATTTCCGTAACTGGTTTGATATTACTTTC